>JANEYF010003176.1:0-643514 GCA_029963845.1 Rhamnusium bicolor
AGGTTGACAGTATGGAGTGTAGAGAAGGAGAAACGTCTCCGTGTTAAAAAATGTGATCGGATTTTCGATGGAAGAATAGGTGGCGCTGATTTAGAGGAGGTATTCTACGTGATTTTGTTTTTACTATTTTTATTATTTTTTTACGCTGTATAATTCTTTTCAACACCTACATAATAATGTTTTCGTTAGTTTATAGAATCTGAAGCTAGTTTCAGAGATATAGTAAGTGTTTAACTTCAGACTCAATCCCATAATACGATCAGCGCCACATCTCATACCTTACAGAATTCAGACCACATTTTGAACGTACCGTCCATAAGAGACGTTCCTCCTCTACACTCCATAGTTGACAGTATGGAGTACACTCCATAGTTGAGCAGGGTCCTTCTTCCAAGGATGGTAGAGTTAACCATCCTTGTCCTTCTTCTACTTCTATAATAATTACCTTCACACTAGGTATATTTTCGCGACTTACCGGGTTACATATGAACGGTAAGTAGCGGTATGACCCCACCACGTACCAACAAAATAGTTAACGTGTTGCGATAACATAATAGTTATTATTAAATCGTGGTTAGACATTTAAAAATTTAATACAATTGATTTGTTTAGAATGTTTTGTTGGAGTCATTAGAGGCAAATAATATTTAAAATCTCTGTTTATCTTAATTCATGAGAAATCGTTCGGCTCTTAAAAGAAAAAATCAAAGAAAGATTAATATTTATACCATTTAACAATACATTTCCATTTTAAAATCGACAGTCAGCAACACGTCATCTCCATTGTAATTTACCTCTATTACGACTTGTATTTATATTTATGCAATAATTTTTTGATTTACGTTATTTTACGATTTTGAAGCTCTTTAGGTTATGTTCTAATACATACCGCTGCTAACATACCTCGAGACCTAGGTATGTTGCGGTATCACATTTGAACTAAAATTGGTGACGTCATTACTTGCTCCCCTATGTTCTCGTAAAAATGATACGGTAACAAAATAATACATACCGCTAATCACCCGTTATGTCACGAAAATATACTTCATATATGAAATTTTCAAACATGGAATTGTGCGATTTAAATCTATATGTACTCTGTTCACTTAAACTTTGCAGCGTTAGCCAGGATAAAGAACAATATGCGCCCTGATTCTTAGTGCAGACGGCAGGCAGATGTACACAAGTGCAAAGTTCTTATAGCGATTCATTTTTATGTTTATTTTATTTCATAAGCATCGGTCGTAGTTGGACGTTTCACTCACTTAAGTCCAACTCAACACTGCAAAGTTTAAGTGAATAGAGTTAAGGGCCCTATGGAAAAACACAGTGTGACGTATCGAGTCAATGAGGGCTAACGTTTTCAGCCTCATCAGTTGGCGCCACTGGTCGAGTAAGGTCGTGTCAAAAGTTATTGATATGCGAGGGAAAAGTTTATAGTGTTTTATTATAATTATTTCGTACACCAGCAAATAAAAAAACCTTGTTAATTGTGCCTCAGTGTTGTGCAGTTCCATTTTGTTAGGAAACAAAAGGCGGACATATTCTTCCGAGAGACAAAACTCGCCTCAAATGGTGGTTGATAGAGATAACTTTACTCCTTTCAAACATTCGTGTGTTTGTAAGGAACATTTTAATCCTGACGATTATGCGTTACCAAAGGAGTCTACTACAGAAAATCGTGAGTGATAATCATGTACATTCGTTGTTTTCATCATGTTCATTCTTGTTATAACCTAACTTTAATGACATAAGACACTTCTGATAAGTACAATAATTTCCCTACTGAGCAAGTAAATTACTACTTTCCACTTCTGCCATCATTGTGTTAAATGTTTTTCAGCTAACTTTTGTAAAAATTATTAAAAACTTGGGTTAAAAGCCATAGTAAACATTAACGTTCAGTGACACTGACCTTTCAATACACTAGCACCTCTCGTGGCGAATTCAAACGCGTTAGCCCTCATTTACTGTTGATGACATTGAAAAGTGTCCAAACAAACAGCTGATTAGTTTTCTTTTCTTTGTGTTACTGTTGGCATAAAAATAAATGAAATTGGATTAATAAATTAATGTATATTACTACCACTAAAATTTAACGTGTTTCTTCTTTGCTTATAAATTCCTAACAAAATCGAAAATTTTAAAGAACCGTTTTATACATGCGCACATGTTTTGTTATATTTATAAATGGTCACCACAAAATATATAAACCTATATGACATTGAGTCATGGTTTTTGATTCGAAACTTTTCAGTGCATTACGTCAAGAATTTTCACTTTTCAGGTCCATTTAATAAT
Source organism: Rhamnusium bicolor (assembly GCA_029963845.1). NCBI lineage: Eukaryota > Metazoa > Arthropoda > Insecta > Coleoptera > Cerambycidae > Rhamnusium > Rhamnusium bicolor. The sequence continues at coordinate 2,302 of JANEYF010003176.1, forward strand.
TTTAAAATCCCTTCTTCTCTCGGGTAGTATATAAGCATCCTTTACAGTCATACGGAAATGGCAGTATTTCTAGCAATTTCATTGGCCGTTTCAAGGCCACGGCATGGCGTGCTCATCAGATATCATTTTTAAAGGGGAATTTGGCACCGTGAAAATAAACAAACTATAATAAAGGGCAAGGAAAATCTTACTATCGAACTAAAAAATACTTATTTAAAAAAAAAAATAACAAGTTTGTAATTCGAACCCTGGACCTACCGCGTGCTAGGCGAGTATCTTCTCTATCGTCTAACGAGTTCTTTGCTGACAAACGATTCCAAAAGGATTTAATACACTTTGACATGTCATGTAACTGCGCATGCCCTGCGGCTATCTTAAAACGGCCAATAAAATTGCTAGAAATACTGCCATTTCCGTATGACTGTAAGGAATGCTTATATGCTCTCGGCAATTTTGCCACAAAAAGCATAAGCCGAATGAGGGCTACCGCGCTTGAAATTCACCACGACAGGCGCTAGTGTGTGGTAAGGTCCATGTCACTGAACGTTACTGTTTACTACAGCTTTTTAACGCTAGTTTTTAGTAATTATTTATAAAAATTAGCTAAAAACATTTAACACAATGATGGCGGAAGGAGAAGGTAGTAATTTACTTGCTCAGTAGGTAAATTATTGTACCTAGTAGAGGTGTCTTATGTCATTAAAGTAATCGCGTAATCGTTGGGATTAAAATGTTCCTTATAAACATACGAATGTTTCGAATAGCTTCCAACCATTGTTTTAGACGAGTTTTCTCTCTTGGAAGCATTAGTCCACCTTTTGTTTCCGAACAAAATGGAACTGCACAACACTAAGGCATAATTAACAAGTTTTCTTATTTACTGGTTTACGAAATAATTATAATAAAACCCTATAAACTTGTTCCGTGCTTAACAATAACTTTTGACAGGACCTTACTTGCTACTGGCGCCAACTGGTGAGTCTAAAAAGATAGCCCTCATTATATTCATTGCCCCAGTTACCACAGAATCCCGTTGCATTGTTTTGATAGTCCTATTGACAGTGGTTGACATTTGAATATCACTGTATTAGGGCCGGTTTATCAGTTGAAAATATATGAAGGTAGTTGGTGAAGATCGAGGTCATCTATTGAAGGTGGCGTCAAATGATACACATTTCACCCGCAAAAATGTTTTAAAAATATGTACCTATCTTCATTTTAATTAATTATCTGTATCCATAGCATTATATTCTTAGATAAGGAAATCTCTAGTCTAAGATTATATTTATATATTTATGCATAGCACCTCAGATCAATGATATAAAGATAAGTAACACCCCTAAGACACAGAGTAGAGATACGTTGATTATTATTATGACCTTTACATAAACAACAATTTGCATGTTTACATATCAACGTATCCAAAACAAACCAGGGGCGGCTCCAGACTTCAGCGTTTATTTTAATGCTTTTGCATAACTAAAATCTAACAGGTATACAAAATTTGTGCGCTTGAATAATGTATTTTCTGGTTGTTTTTAAGTGATAAGTGATAAACTTTAGTTTTGTGTTATTGAGTACTGGTTAATAATCGATTTTTAGTTATAAAGATTTATTTAGCGAATATTTATTGACAAACAATGAATAATAAATGTGTAGTGTGCGGCCAAAGAGGAAAACAACGGGGTTTTATCTCTTCACAGGTAAGTAAACAAAACAGATCAGGGTCGGCATAATACGTGAATGCAACCAGTGTGAAAGCTCAAAAATAACTAAAATTAATGTTAGCTTTACAAAATGTAGAAAACAACATTGTTTCCATTTGAACAGTACAAAAATCCACATTTTATTAAAAAAGATACTTATACAAAAATATTTATTTTAACTTAAATGGAAAGTTCATTCTTAAGGTAGCTCACAAACTGTAGATGTTTTAAAGTCTGTTGATATTTTTTTAATTCAATTTTAAAGGTTATTAAAAGAAGTGTTTATTTTCAAATTTCCCGAGAATCTGGTGAGAAGAGAAAATTGGCTGAAAGCTCTCAAAATGTAAAATGTCAGTAAGTGCCAATACGTGTGTGCAGAACACTTACAAAAAGTAATAATACTATTAAAAGATCTGGATTAAGACTTTTGAAAATCAGTACTGTTCTATTTATTCCCCTGGTAACACCAGGTTCGTCACACGTACTGTCCAGTTTGTTAGAGAACTATATTGAAAATTAATAATATACTGAGTAGTCACTCATTCATACCTCATGAAATTATCAAGTAGATACCTACAAAGCATCAACGGTTTTGTTGATATGTTACTTTTATTGCAGTGATGTAGGTTTGTATATTTCAAAGAAATCTCACTTGTTCAGCATTTAAAATTTTAAAGTGGCGGGCTCTGTATATTTAAATTTAACATACCTTGCTATCTTGGGTACTAATGGTGACGAAGGAATTAAATCTTCAATGCTCAAACAAATGAGATTTCTTTGAAATATACAAACCTACATCACTGCAATAAAAGTAACGTATCAACAAAACAGTTGATGCTCTGTAGATACCTATCTACTTGATATGATTTCATGAGGTATGAATGAGTGACTTACTTAGTATATTATTAATTTTCATTTTCAATATAATTCTCTACTAACCTGAACAGTAGATGTGACGAAGTAGTACGTGATAGTGTTGCCAGGGGGAAACATGAAACAACATTGATTTTCAACACTTTTAATCCAGATCTTATAATATAATAAGTTTTTTAAAGTTTTGTGAACACACATAGTGCCACTTACTATCAATTTTCATTTTGAGTGCTTTTAGCCAACTTTCTTTTCTCTCCAGATCCTCGGGATATCTGAAAATAAACATATTTTTTTTTATAAAACCTTTAAAATTGAATTAAAAAAAATATCAACTGACTTTAAAATATCTACAATTTGTGAGCAACCTTATGAATGAAATTTCCATTGAAGTTAAAATAAATATTTTTTTTTATAAGTATCTTTTTTGACAAAATGTGAATTTCTTACTGTTCAAATGGAATCAAATTTGCTGTTTTTGTTTTTGTAAAGTTATCATTAATTTTAGTCATTTTTGAGCTGTCATACTTTCACATTATGCCGGCCCTGATTTGTTTTGTTTACTTACCTGTGACAAGATAAACAACCCCGTGGTTTTCCTCTTTGACTGCACACTACACACTTATTAGTCATTGTCTTTCTATAAATATTTATAAATAAATTTTTTATAACTAAAAATCGATTACTAATCACAGTACTAAATAACAAAACTTTAAAGTCACTTAAAAAAAACACAGATTAAAATGACAGACGTCGTCTTACAGAACACTATTTGTTGTCAAAATGGTGATAGACCGGTCATCGATCGGGTTTCTTCGTGCTGTGTTCATGAATATGACCAATAAGAATAAAACCAGCGATAATCTTTACGTTTTTTATCTCGCGTGAAATGTAGATAAATTAGACACATTTTTACATTTTGTTACTCATCTTCTAATATTATAAATTTGAGCATAGCACAGTTTAGGCACAAAAATGGGGTTAGTAACCCTATTCTTGTGGTTTAGGCTCGGTATATCCACCTGTTCTGTGTATCCACCTACTGGTAGAGTGGCTGTTAGTTGCCAAACAGATTTATATTAATTATTACGTCTCTACTTTTGCAAAAACCAAATCACAGCAAAGTATATTCTCATATGGAATAACAGTTCTGCAAAAATAGGTAAAGAGTAACTATTACTTTATTGGTTTAGCAATTTTATTCTTAAATTTATCTGTTCGGTAACTTTTACCAGGAAATGGATATACCGGCCCTTACAAGAATTCCATCTGGTGTCCATAGTATAATTTATTATACTATGATTTACTTATTACTGTTCTGTGATGATTTATATTTATTAATAAATTTCCTTATAAGTAGATAGATTAATTAGGCAGAATTTATTATGTTCTTTCACATAAATGTGTATGAGATGCGAACACAACACAATGTACAGATCCTAATCGTTAAAAATTGTCGATTGATTCATCACAATAATGTTGGAGGGGGTAAAATTACCAAAATAGACGTCGATTTTTCTAAACTGAAAATTTAGCATGATACCTATTATACACAGACTAAATCCTGTGTACTATTATACCTCCATCAAATACTGAAACTTGAGTTTTAAAAATTTTTAAAACAGTCTTTCTTTTAGCCTAAACTTTTAAAACGTCGCAAATAAAACGATTTATGTATATTCAGCCCCTAATTATTAGATATTAGATCCCTGGAATTACTTGACTTCTTTTTTTTAATTTCCCATTAGCATACATACCTAATCATTTTATTCATCTTTAGTTTTGTAGATTAAATATACAAAAAATCTTTTTATTTGAACTAATTCGAACTGCCGAATGAAATGAATGGAAATCGCAACGGATGTATTCAACATTTACGTCATAATTCATAAATGACCAAGTTTCATTAGAATTATAGGTAGAGGTTTTGTCCTTTCGCACGTTAATATAAAATTCGCTGAAACAGTAAGAATTTTTCCTCCAAAAACCAGCAATTAGTTGAATAATAGAAATAAATTGAATCATCATTATTTCTTTGGTATTCGTAGACATAATTTTATCCTGACACGTGACCAATGATCATTTTATGTTGTGAGCTGAAAGCACAGACTACATACTGTGGCTGAAAGTGTGTATAGTGTAATAATTATAAATAAATTTAAAAATCGTTGCAAAATGTCTGAAGGTAATATTTAGGTTATGGTTGATAAAGGCAATTATATAACAAAATTAAGTAGTTACTGAAAATTTTGATAAAATGTTTCTAAACTTCTAAAGGGTACAGAGGTTATGGGCTTATATTAATTAATTAATAATTATTTCTTAGCTGATAGGGAGGTCAAGGTCAGAAGTAGTACCTATAGAGCTGTATTTAGTATGTAGTGTGGAATGTTAAGTTATCATAGTTTCTTAGTCCACTGTCCAGTGTCATGTATGTTTAAGTTGTGGCACCTTGCTTTGGCAGGTTATTGTTTAAATACCACTGATCAAATCATTCTAATTGATAATTAGTGAATAGATAAAAGTTAAACTCGAAGAAAGTACTTGGTCACTTTTGAATCTATAATTATTACAGTTGTTGAAAATTATGGCACCCCACAGTTGTAAAGGTTGCTTGAGAGATATCATAGCTTCCAGAATGTCGAAAGAAAGTAACGAAACTGCGATGGAGGTTAATGGACTAGAAGAAAATGGATTACCAGATAGCCCATGTATGTATAATTTAATTACTTTTTAGTAGAGAGATATGGCAAAGCATTTATTTGATCAAATATCTCGTAAATAATTAAAATTACATGGTCTGTTGTATGCAAGAAATAGGAAATAGTTTAGTATTAAGCAAAATATAATCATTTCAATCATACCTTTTTATGTCAAATTAATACTTCATTGCAACTCCTTCAATTTGTTTATTCCAAATGTTGAGTAGTTCTGTAATCAATTATTAGAATGTACAAAATTCAGTATAGAAATCTCGAAAGAAATAATTTATATGTTTTAATAGAACCTTATGTAATTCTCAGTAATAAGAGAAAATCTCATTTGAAAATGGGAGGACAAAGATTACTTGAGTATCTGAGTTAGTACTATTATTAATTGTTCTATAAAATTTTATTTATTTTTTTTAAACATAGGCCTTATATTTGTTTTTTCCTAGGTATTTCAACTTCAAATATTGGTTCCAAACGTGAGTGTAACAACACATGTATATTGTTTTACTAATTTTTCACTTATTCCTGTTACTTCTAGAGTATATTAACATAGATGGTTAAAATAACCTTTTTAATTTTTGTAAGAAATTAACTATAATATTTTAAAGTTCATCCATATCTTCCATGTGTCCAGTGTTGAATCAATAAAATGTGTGCACATATAAATTTGATCCTATCATGCCCAATTGTTGCAAGTACAAGTATGTAATAAAGCCAATAGTTCTGGTAATTAAAAAATATGTATGTAGTATTAAGTAGTTACTCTGAAATTATTTGAAGTGCTTTATCACTATTTATGTCTTATAATAACTACATACTTATTTATTCATATTAAAATAAATATGTGTATTTATATGGTTAAAATAATGAACCTCAGACCAGAATATCATACGTTTACTGAGGCTTTAGCACCTGTTCGTTTTTTAATTTAGATGATAATATCCAAGGACAAATTTTACAGATAAAGATCCAAGCTCAAGTATTATTTAAAAAGGAGAAATTAATTTTATTCGTTTTGCATAATTAATGTACATATTTCTGTATTAAAATTAGTTTAAACAAATTTAAATCACGTTTTGTACTTAACGTTAAATACCTGTATAGATGACGTGAAAAATATTTAAATTAACACACTACATTTTTTAATGTGTAGTTGTACAATTTCAGTTGGCCTATCTTAATTTTGATAAAAATGTCAGATATCATATTTTTTGTCCCAAATGTATAAGAATGCCACAGACATTAATCAGTGAATTGGCTAATTCTGTTGTTTTTTTCTTATTATATTACAGCACTGCTGCGATAGGAACAGTAATTAATAACACAAAATTCACTAATATATTTGTATGTAGTTTTTTCTTAGGTCGTGTGTTACTGTAATTGATCCGGTTATTTCTTAAACCCTAAGTCAATTTTAGGTCAAAATGAGTTAAACACGAGAATTTGTCAATTCGATCATTTTTCATCAATGGGTGCTAAAATATAGCATAGGTCAGCATATTCGATAAAGTCGCCTTGATGTCTGTCATAAGCATCATGTAAATACTCCAAGTCACTGGCTACAGGAGGGTTTTACGATTTTCAAAAAATTGCCTAAACTGGTATGGGTGTTTAAGAAATAACCGATTCAATTGCTTTCTTTAGAATAGTAGTACAGTGTGGAAAAAAAATCAATCAATAAAATCGTGTACAATATACAAGCCTAGGAAACAAATTATTCCTAAACATTGTAAAAGCAATACCTTCTTTGGTTTTATTTTCCATAAACAGTAAGATTTTATGAAAGGTTATGATGAGAAAATCAGGGGTACACCTGAAAGCATGCCTTATAATAAGTTTTTTTATTACCAGCATTTACCCATTAAAAAGGAAACCTTCTCAGTAGTAATTGGCATAAATCTTCCAGTGACCCTTATAAAAATATGAGAAGTTAACAAATATTTTTTCCACACTGTACCAACCTAATCTATAATACAATGTTATCTATGCTATCTTTATGACAATACTCATTTGTTAACCATAAATGGAGTAATATTTTATTTTTGTTGTTAAAGATCCACCAAGGATGAGGAACGGCGTATCTGATTTTCCATGTTTTTCAGCAATGCCTTGGTTTGGAATGGATATCGGTGGGACTCTGAGTAAATTGGTGTATTTTGAACCTAAAGACATTCCTAAGTGTGAATCAGCTTCAGAGGTAGAAACTTTAAGAAATATCAGAAGGTATCTGACAAAAAATTCGGCGTATGGGAAAACCGGGCATCGTGACACACATTTGCAGGTAAGTGATTTTAATAATTGAAATATAAAGACAGAAGGTCTGTTATTAAAAGATTTTTTTTTTTCTATAATTCTAGTAATGTGATAATGGCATTTTCACAATACAGTGATATCTTTTTAAAATTCTTAACTAATATACCTACGCTGTCCACCAAAACATAAGAAGCAAGTGGAAAAAAATTGTAGTTATGTCGTTTATGTCATCATTTATGTGTTGAATATAATTTCAAAGTCAAAGTAGATGATGTTGAGAAAAATGTGTTGTAACTAGTTTACGTGTTATTTATTTTTTGCTTCGAATTACATCTCGTAAGTAGAGTTGGCAAAAATGCGCTGCAGGACATAGGTGTATGCACCATAATAAGTGTAGGAAAATAAATTAACAAGTAATAAAAGCAATAAACTGTTAAAATTTATAACAATGTATGCACAACTTACCCTATTAACTAGCTTGGTTATCACAAACTGGAAAAGATGTGTAAAAACTTTGCAGCATTATGTATGTTTCTATGGTTGTCTCCCGAGAGTAATGTTCGACGTGGTGAAAAAATATGCTTATATTTTGAAAACGACCGTTCGACATCTACTGATGTAATACAAGCATACTTAAAATAGTCTTTGAACTCACTTAACGGATCTGCAGATGCACCATCAGTACCATCACAAATTGTATTAAACTGGTAAAACTGGTGTCATGCTTTAACATATGTGCGAACTTTTCTACAAAGGGCTCATTTTTTGCATCACCTATAGAGTGTAGCAGTCGAATTACCTCGTCCACTATTTGCAGTGCCTCCACTAACGCCAACACACTGTTTTGTAAGTTTTGTATGGCGTCATGTAATCCTTTATAGTTCTTGTGAATAGTTTTTAAAGCTGTTTCAACAGAAACATCCTCGAATTTTGTCTGGCTTTCCTTAATAGCTGCAGCCTCGTCTGGATTGAATTGTAGTATCACAGCTTTTATTTGTTGTAAATATTCAGCATAATAAAATACTGCCACCAACCATGTTTCCCAACGTGTAAGAATCGGCTGTGGTGGTTCGGGAATACCGGGACACTTGCTATGAAATGACGAAGACGTTTAGGAGATTTAAGAAACACTTTTTAGTACTTGCTATTAATGCATATACCTCTGGAAAACCCTGTCGAATAGTTTCTGCCACAAGGTGTAAAGCATGCACGTAACATGTACTAACCTACAACCATGTTCTTTAAGAGAACGGCCTACTAAATGCATTGTTGTGGCACCATTGGTCACAAACATCAACACTTGACTTTTTGAGAGATAAAATTTTTCTAACGTTTCCAGCACCACCCACATAATTGTTTGGCCAGTACACTCAGTTAGTCTTTTGCTAGCTAGTAACAGTGGAAATGTTGGGTTAAGAGGATAAAGTACACGTACTATAACATTTACAATAGAATTTTTTTTACAATCTGTCGTCTCGTCAACACAACCACAGCCGTGTATTTTTTAGTACACATTTGATCTTATTTACAATGACTTCGCTTACAGTTGGTACATAGTTATACAATGTTGTGCGACTTGGTAATGTCACCTTGGGATTGTATTTATTCCAGAGCTCCTGAAATGGTTATTTATCGAGTATGTGCAGCGGAACATCACAGGCAATCAGTGTTAAGAGTAAATCGAACATAAACTTTTTTTTTGTTTTATGTTGCACAGAATTTATGTGACGTTTACAATCTAAATCCCAGCACATCAGGACAGTATCGCACACCTTACAAATTATTATAGCAGCATTGTAGAATAAATCTGGGAATTCACTGATAAATTTATTCACTTTGTCAGTGTATGGCCGTTTTTTACCCTTGGGCAGGTCTGACATACTTTATTATTAAATTAATATCAAGGATAAAATACAAAAAATAAAATTATCAGCAATGCAACGGAGAGAAATAAATTATGTTATTGACACCTCGACGCATATCAGTAGACTAAAATAGTAAACAAGTCTCGCTTATGTACTTGGGTATTTCTCTACCTGGCACCGCCCATGATTTGCGGATTGAAATGCCAACTCTACTCATGACTTTCGAACTTAAACTTAAATAATACAACATTTTATACACTTTGATGTATATACTTTGAGGCAGATAGTCTTTTGGGAAAAAGTTGAAAAAACATCTGTTTAGTGAAATAAGTTATGTTGGATTCTGTAGATTGTTTACATAGAAATAAGCATAGAAAATTAGTACAAAAGTGGTAAAGGAGTTGTGGTTATTTTCATCAGCGTTTACAGTGATGATGTTAAGCATAAATACGAGGGTACAAGACAAAATATTCCTTTTTTTTATGGAATATTACTTGAGTTTTGGGAACAGCTTTATTAATTTAGATCCCCAATAATTTAAATACTCCTGTTATCTGCATCAAAGTGTTCTGTTATATTTGTTTACACATAACATATAGACTTTGGTTGCTTGGTAATAAAATCACTTTAGAGGGAGATTATTATCCGATTAGTGTTAACTGAGACTCAGAGTACCAGTACTAATAGTTGTAGGGGAATATTTTGAAATGTTTGAGTCACTCAGGATCACCCTTGTTTTATTAATCTGGTTAATAGTTTACTATACCCATACATTGTGACAGTTGTGATATGACAAACTGGGTTTGTAAGTCAGTTTAATTGCCTGCATTTGGTTGCAAAAATAGTTAAAACAAAATGTGTTGATGATATAATGAGTGTATATATTAATATAATAAAAATCATTAAAATATGTAGTAATACTAACTTGCTTTATTAGAATTTTTTTTAATCAGTTTTAACCTTGCCGTTATTTATTTGTATCTTGACATTTCTTTGCCACAAAAGGTCAGTTTGCACTTGTATATGATATGGTGAGATAAAATACTAACAGGTTATATACCTATAGGATTTATCAAGTACGCCAGATAACTAAACTTGTTGCAGTAATGGTGGCAGTTATTGTCAAATTAAAAAAAAAGCTAGGATGTATTTATTACCTATCATAGTTAAATCTGTTGCCTTGGGGGGGAGAATCATGAGTCAGGTTCATGGAACAGAAATAAAATTATGTAGAATTTTAATTAGGGACAATGGAGAAAGATATTACGTTTCTTCAATTCAGTTTATTTTTAAAAAATTTTTGGAAAAAATGTTTGACCATAAATGATCATATTATAATACTTTTAAATAAGAATGTACATAATGACCCTTCTGAACTTTGATATAATAGCATGAGGTTAAAAGCTGTTTGTTTATGTATGCTGGTAATTTACATATTTTATTTTAAAATTTTAATAAACGGTGTTTGTAATGGTAATCATCTATATTCCTTGTATGCAAATAATTGAGAGGTAATATATTGGTAAGAAGCAAATATGTAATTATAATTTACGTATAGTATAGTTTTTAATAACAAAAATTATTCTCCAGTAGGATATACTTTTTAGCTATTTAAAAAAAATTTCTTTTATAATGTAAATATGAAAATATGTATACATATACAAGGTGTTCCAGAATTATGTAGCCAAATTCTTACAGTAAGTAGAGTGGCTCAAATAAAAAAATATTTGATCAATAATGCATATTAAAGAAGTTACACCCTTTCAATGATGGAGGAAACAGACATTATTTGTAGTGTAACTCAGAAACCATAACAGATACATATATCAAAATTTAGAGATTATTTTTTGTTTAGGATTTTAACGGCATTTACTTTTCAAGTAGGTAGTCAGGGGTGGTGCACATGGGACTTAGGTTACGTGTATTAATAAATTTTGAATGCATTGGCTCTATTGAAAATTTGACTTGAAAATATAATTTTTCAATCATTATTATTCATATTTAAATAGGATTCGCGGTTTTCGCGAAAATCAACTTTAAAAACCTGATTGAATTGCATGCTTCTTCTAGTATAATGAATATTATTATGTATAGTCTATCATTTAAGTTAATATCTGTCAAAGTGAATATAATAGCAAAAATCAACTTAATGATTAAACATTTTAAAAAAAAGGAAGCCAATTTTATATTAAACGAACTTGCTAACATGTTTTTAATATTGGGCAAATGTTCACTATACTTAATAATATTAATTCTACTAGAAGAAGCGTACAGTGCAATCAGACTTTCGAGATTTTGCGAAAGCGTTGAATCATATTGAAATATGAAAGGTAACATTTTTTCTGTAATAGTGATTGAAAAATCATATCTTAAAGTAAAATTTTTAATAGAGATAACAAAATCAAAAATATTTATTAATACACCGAACCTAAGTCCCATGTACACCACCCCTGACCACTTACCTGAAAAGTAAATGTAGGATATCATTAAGATCCCAAACAAAAATGAATCTGTAAATTTTGATATGTGTATGTATTATTGACCAAATATTTATGAGTTTTCATTTTATATTGAGTCCATCTACTTTAAGAGTTTGGCTGCATAATTTTGGAACACCCTGTATATGCATACATAATGAACTAATAATGATGATTTTCTATTCTGATCTTTCTCAAGATGACTCGGAAGTTACCCGATGAGGAGGAAATTTTTTTTTTTTTTTTGTATTTTAAAAATATTTAATGTTTCAGAAATTAAAAAGCTAAAAAACTCACATGTATAACATCAGCTCTATTTAGGCAACTTCTCTGTGCAAATTCTGTCTATATTTCTAGCATACACGATAATAATAAAAAATTTTTTAACAACAAAATAATAACAGAAAAAAATTCAATGGTAACAGTTACAGTAGTATTTCTAAATATAATCAATAGTATAATAATAATAATAATTATACAGGGTGGGCCAGACTTTAATTGGAAAACTTTGAGAATCGATAGAATACGTCAAAATAATATGTATTTGCCATATAAACTTATAGCTAAAGATGCTTAGTTCTTGAGATAGAGGGCGCATTTCTCTGGAAATAATTGAGACATTGTTCAAGAGGTGCAAGTTGCGTACACCTCGAACCATAGTTTTCATCTCTATTCAAAATTACATTAATGGAAAAATGCAAAACCATCGATTTTTTTTAAACAATTCTCAATCAATGGCTGATTGTTAAGTGGGGGAAGAATGAATTTAACTCAGATGTTCCATCCCATCAAAAAATTATAAGAAAATTTGTTTGTGCATTAGTAATAGTAAATGTCGAATAAGAAAGAAAAATAGTTTAGGTCAGTGGCATCCCGAATTTTTGGGAAGAAAGTCTTCAGCGCCCCCCACCGTCACGCCTCTGGTTGGAATGGAGAGATGAAAACTATGAGAAGTGTACTAGTGTATGCAACGTTCACCTTCCAATTTTCATAACAATATCGCAACTATTTCCGAAGAAATATGGGAAAAACCGAAAATAAATTAAAACTTCATAGCCCTCTACCTCGAAAACTAAGCATTTTTAGTTATAAGTTTATATGACATACCATATTATTTTGACGTGTTCTATCAATTCTCTAAGTTTTCTAATTATAATCTGGCCCACCCTGTATAATCACGAATATAAATGATCAATTTAAATTCAAAATAAATTCAGTTTTTTATTATAAGGTTGAGGAAATTTATTTTAATAGATAGTTGTTTTTTTTAAATATCAATTTAAAAAATAATTTGTTATTTTATATAGAGACACCACACACTTCTGGCATGTGTAACCTCACCTGATGATGAGGCAAATAAAATAATTAGCAGTTTTAGTCAAGTTTTTTTAATATGATTTAGCTTTTAGTGAATGATAATTAGGTTTCCTGATTTAAGAGTGAAAAAGAAATAAAATAAATGAAAGATTATTATCATTTTAGTATTGGTGCATTTTCATTATCTCAAAATCAAATGATATATGTCATATTATTATGGTTTAATAATGATAGGAGTACATTGAGTACGTTATCGTTATATTATACACAGAGTGTATGCAAAAATATTATGAGATTAAATATAGGTTAAAAAAAATTATGCAATGATAAATACTTTTGTTTAGATTAAAGTTAATAAAAATTAAATGAATATTAAAATCCTGTGGTAATGTAAATAAATAAATAAAAGTGTATTTTAAATTATTCATTAGCCTATAAGCATTACACTGATGATATAGTGCACACGCGTGTTAAGTGCCAAAAAGAAAAAAAAACCCAAAAAAAAAAAAAACCCCCCAACCTTTTTTTTTTTTTTTTTCCCCTTTTTTTTAAAAATGTACTTACCACGTGTGTGTTATGCCATCGATACATAATAGTAGTGCACGTTTATGTGTACTAAGCATTAAAATACCAAGGATGCAAAAATATAATTTTGATCTTTTAGACATTTACCACTTTTTTTTTATTTGTTTCCGATGGTGTTTGAAAATCTAAATTTACTAATTTTTTTTGTTCATAAAAGGGATAAAAAAGTTAATAGTTTTGCCATTGAAATAGTAAAAAGATAGTACTGATCGTGTTGTCAGTTTCAATTTATTAGTGTGTTTTTAGTTACAGCATATTTTAATTTAATTTCCTATATTAAAAAAAAAAAATTTTTAATAATAAATTAAAAAAGAAAAAAAATTTTAAAAAAATTTTCTTCAACCATTAAAACAGTAACAAAGACACAGGCAATATGACAACACCGGGCCAGAATAGTGTGCCTTACTTTATTGGTTGTTCAACTAGCGGCAATTATAAATTATTCTGAAATTATATGATCTTTTTTTGCAATGCTGAAAACTTTAAAATGGCAACCACTTATATTACTAGATATTGATTATAATTATTATAATTATCTATATAAAATTCAGAATCATATACATTAAAAAAAAATCTAACATGGAACATCTCCACACCTGCGGTTAATTTTTTGTAAATTTTGATTGTCTAAAGATGTCTTATATGAGGACAAGTCTTGCTTCAGAATTCGTGCAATTAGCTAATTCTTACTAGCTGTTCTTAGCAATTTGGAAACTATACACAATCACAGTGCGATTTTCCATGCCCCAAGGAATAATTTTAATGTGAATTACATAATAAAATGGTGTGCTGGAGATTGTGGAACAATGTTTGTCATAATCTGACATGGTCATAGGAAGTAAATTTATATAATTTTTAGATGGACAATATTATAATAAGAGGGATTACAGGAACATTACATTTTATTCGTTTTCCCACAAGCGAAATGAAAAATTTCTTAGCGCTGCGAAATACAAAGGCATGGCTAAACTAGTAACAACCGTTTGTGCCACGGGTGGGGGCGCATATAAATTTGAGGAAGATTTTAAAAAAGTAAGTAACCTCAGAATCATATTTTCATTACTTATGCAAGAGAGGATTTATGTTTTGTCACTGAAAAACCTCTAACCCACTAATTTGATTAGTTGATTTGGGTTTTGCACAATTTATAACATTTTGTATATTGCATGTAGGTGGGTGAAGATCACTATAAGTTAAAAGTAATATCAATATTAAGAAAGATGTTATGGTATAAATATTATTAATGCTGGTATATAAGAATATATTGAATTATCGATACATTGTTTGTCTTTTTAGGAGGTTAATATGAAATTAGCCAAATTTGATGAATTTGATTCATTATTAAAGGGCCTGCAGTACATTGATAGGAATAGCCCTACAGAATGCTACTATTGGGCAAATCCAACTGATGAAAGTAAATGTGCCAAAGTAAATTATGATTTCTCAAGTCCATATCCCTTCCTTATTGTAAATATAGGATCAGGAGTTAGTGTATTGGCTGTGTATTCGGCTACTAATTATAAAAGAATATCTGGTACAAGGTAAGTATTTTGATTGAATTTTTTGTTTTTTTTTTTCTAAATGCCTTGGTATTGGAATTGTATATTTTTTTAAATCACAATTCATGTAATTTTTTTTTCAGTTTAATAGTTTTTTTTGCATTTATTGATTTGAAAATCAGAAACGATTGCTAAATTTAAGTTGATATCTATAATAACTAGGGGTAATTGGCATTTTTTTAGGCAAACACTATAAAAAAAATTGTTTTGTGTTAAAACGTCATATCTTTGATTTAATTATCTTCTCAATATGATTATGTTTTCACAAGCTATGCAGCATATGTTCAAAATGATCTCTATAAAAAAACTAATTTTTATCTACAATTGAATCATATATCTTTTATTATGCACCTATTACATTATTTATTAATTATAGCATATATTTCAATAAAAGAGTGGTAAAAGTATTAATTGATTTTTATGTTAACAGCCATATCATATGTTCATAGTTTACTAATAACAAACCTTTAATAATTTAATCCAATGTGTTTGTGTTTATGTAAATATTTATGAAATAACATTAATTACTGTATATTACATATTTAGGAAACATTAATAACAAAAATATTACTTGGTCTAACAAGTAGATAAACAAATATACATAAAAACAGCTTATTATTTCCTACCCATCTATACAGATAACTAATAATTCAAGCTTAAAAATGTGTGGAGTTCTAATTTTGAACATTTTACAGTATTTTTTTTAAAAAAAATGCAAGCTTTTTCACCCTTTGGTTCCTTGGGCATCACACCTTGTATCCAATTAGCCTTAAACCACATAAACCCATACCTCTTAAATATGTAGAGGGTAATTTCTTGAGAATGATCCCCCCCCTCACAGGATTCCGAGTTCGATCTCCGGTCGAGGAGCTAGAATTTTTTCTAAACCAGAAAATAATCTTAGCATACATTGGGTGTGTGTCCATTTTCTCCAAATGTGTAGCCCTTTCCCGCACAAGGTACCTTGAAATACCTTCAGGGATATGGGGGTTGTATTACCTGTGGTGTTTAATATAAGTAACTAAGGTTTTTCTTTATTTCTTAAGTACATAGTTAGATATACAGGTGATTTAAAAATGAGGAAACTGTAGATCATAATTTAATTTTTTTTTAAATGAAACACCATTTCTTTTTCAACAAATTAATACTCTTTTTCTTGTATACAGTGCTAATTTCTAATAGTTTTTGAGATGCCCACCTTCAAAGTTTCAATATTAAGTATTGATTCTTGCAAATTAAAAATAATAAAAATATGTAAGGGTCACACAGCAGCAGATGAAAAAAATTGTAGAAGTGCATTATTCAATATTGTTATTACTCATTTATTTAGCTACAATCAACTAGTAACATTATAATCAAAACTCAGTACCTATATATAGTTCTATTAATAAGCAACTGCTGTATTCTTTGTTGTGAATGCTATTTCTTACACTTTTTTGAAATTGAAAACAATCAGTATTAAAAAACATATTTAAAATAAATACATGTAACGAATGATAAAAAAGAATGTGCACATGTTCATAATATGTTGTTTATTCAACTAATTTAAACTTATCAAGGTTACTTGTGCGTTTTTTTTTGTGTTAAAATTATCTTTACAGTAATGTATATACTTGCCTGTAGAATTCATTAAAATGAACATATATAATTGATTTGATAATGATTGTGTAATTTATGATCGTATTGTCTGTTATACATATCTGTTCTATTGTAAATAAATTTTATGTAAAGTCTGTCAACCAGTAAATTGAAAAAGTTGATTTTCAATTTCTTGCTTTGTATCATAAATCAAAGAAAATGTTCTATTTACATTTTTTTTTGCATTAGCACTGACTGACCATTTTTTCTTAACTGACCAGTGCAATGACTTCATTTTTTAGATATGTGGAAAACAGCTAGGTTATGTTTCTAGTTGAATATTTTGTTTGTTCTTAATAATTTTTAGTAAAGAAAAAAATGGCAAAAATTATTAACAAAATTCAATATAAAACCGTTTTTACCATTGTGATGCAGGGGCGGAGCCATTGTGAACTTATAAAACCTGTACAGAAGTTGTTCAATTATCAAGATTTTTTTTAATTTGATATGACTTTTTGAGGTCATATATTCTTAATGCAAATGTATTGGAAAGGACCACAAATATGCAATAATAAACAAATTTACAAAATCTTATGATTATATCGTGTATACGTTATATCAGTGTGGATTAATTAGATTAAAAAAGAACTAATTTTGTCCTAAAATTAGAATTATCTTATAGGCTTTCCAGTTTGAAATGAAAGTATAAACTGGGACTAATTTAACAAGTGAAAGTAAATATAAAAATAAGATTAGCCTGAGCCCTTTTTAAAGTACATAGTTAAAATTTTCTTTTCTTTACAAATTCATATAGAGATGAAATGGAAACCTGGTAAAAAAATAAAATTATAATAAATATAGATAAAAAAAGTTAAAAAAAATATATTTAATTATTATAAAAAATATTAATTAAAAAAAAAAAAAAAAATTATAAAAATAAATTGAAAAAAGAACACACTATATTTAATTATTTTTTATATATTAGAAGAAAAAAAATAAAGTATGTAAAGAAGAAAAAATCCAAAAAATAAATTAATATATATTTAATAATAATAATTTAAATAATAAAATTATATTTTTATTTTTATTTTTTTTATTTTATTTTTAATTTATTTGTTTCAATATTTCTCTTTTTAAAAAACCAAAAAAATTTAAAAAAAAAGGGCGAAATAAAAAAAAAAAAAATTTTTTTTTTTAATGAATATAGTAATTTTATTTACCCCCATATTAATTTGAATATTTTAATTAAATTTTAATTATATATGTATAATTAAGAAATAAATTTTATTTTAAAGTGAAATTAAACTAGTTTCAATATTGGATAATACTAAAGACTTTGTTGGATTTTCATATTGGCATATGTGCCCACCCGCAGTGAAATTACTAAACTATAATAAGCATTACCAACTTTTAAAATTCATAATTCCTTGAACATGAGCAAAATATTCCTCTTTTAAACCCACAACTTTTTCTCCAAAAAAAATTTTTTTTTTTGGTCCTCTTTTTTATAAACGTTTTTTACCCCCCCTTTTTTTTTTTTCTTTTTCCTTTTTTTTTTTTTTTTTTTTAAATTTTTTTTATATTTTATTTTTTTTTTTTTTTTTATTTCGGAAGGATGTGTATGTCAAAACTTTGATAATGAAGTAAAAAAACAATAAAGGCTGATTAATATAGACTAAATAAACAGTAAGTAAGGCATATTGGTTTTCTTTTTTTTTTTTTTTTTTTTGAAAAATTCAATAAAAAGGAAAAATTCTCTGCAGGTTGGCAACACTGATAATAATGTAGTCGATTTTATTAATTTGCCTGTTTCAGCAATAATTCTCGATTTAAAATCAGCGTTACGGTCGGCCGGAAAACCGGACATCCGGTCAAACATAGGAATTGCGCACCGGTGTGGAAGCCAACATTCCGGGATCCGGCGTTCCGGTTAAATATCGGTCCGTTTCATCCCTAAATTTAATAAATAAGTTCGCCATATGTATAATTTTTAGAATGCTTACTTGTTCTTATGTGCCAAATAATTAAACATTAAAATATCAAAATTAAAAGTTAAAAGTAAACTGAATATTTTGAGTAAAAAAATATCCATTGTTATTTAATTGTTCCTTTCATTAATTTTAAATAAACAAGCAAATATTTCTTAACAGTATAGGAGGAGGAACATTCCTGGGACTTTGTTGTTTATTAACTGGATGCAACTCGTTTGAGGAAGCCATAGAATTAGCAGCTGAAGGTGATCATACACATGTTGACAAGTTAGTTAGAGATATATATGGTGGAGACTATGAACGATTTGGTCTTCCTGGTGACCTGGTAGCTAGCAGGTAATGATCAAATTTCATATTTTTGTAGACACCGCTTTTGTTTTATTTTTTTGCTAAACTCCTTTAATATATTTTAGTTAATCCCCGTTTTATGTGTTTGTTTAATATTAATCAATCTAGAGTGTGCTATACATTTATATGTTTAAAAAAGTATTAAAAACCAGTCTGCATGTACATAAATATGTATTTTTAAGGAATACATTTTTTTGTTCTTTTTACTTTCTTTAATATTTGATGAAAGAAGAGTCTAGCTAGATTGACTGTACAATTGTGGAGAAAAGAAATGATTTAAAGTCTGTTCACTTAAACTTTGCAGTGGTGAGTTGGACTTAATGAGCCCGATTTACAATGGGCAAAGTGACGAGTGTATTGTATAGTGCTTATTTCCAGGTGTAATATGTAAATATCTTATTGTGGGTTACTTATTTATTACCAGAAGTAAAAAATATTTCAAGGCATTAGAATTAAGATAAATGCCTTTTAGGTTTATTGAATCAGTGGAAAACTATTTCAAGAGAGTGTACATAATAGTAAATTTATTTACAGTAACAAGAAATGCTTTTTATTGGTTGGCAGTGGAAAGAAACAAAATAACAAAAATAAAATTGACACATTTTCTTTAAAGTTTTGAATAAGAAACTAAAATGACTGGTTACACCAAAATAAGAACATCCTAATTTAATAAAAAATTTCTATTTAGCTATAAAAAAGCCAAACATTTTAAAAATTTCCTTTTTATTTTGTGTACCATAAGAAATAATGTCAGAAAATAAAACAATTTTAAATTCTACCTGCTGTAGAGCGGACCAAATTTTTTGCTGCACAATTTTCATACTTCTGCTTTAAACAATGTTATGTTTCTTACAATATGCTGCATTTTGAACTGACCTGTGTAAAAAAGTGATTCAAATATACACCATATTATACTGGGTTCATTCATATGAGCACAAAAAAGAAAAAACTGTTTACCTGGGCTCGCAGAGCGACTCTTTGTCGGCCGTCTATCTTAAATATAACATATTATTATTTTTAGGTAAGGTTAAGAGAATATATTGGTCATTAACAATTAGGTTTAATACTTACATATTAATATTAGTCGTGAAAACACAATTCAATTTATATTAAAAAAAACACAATCTACAAACGTGCAACTACTATCGATGCCTATGAAATAAAATAAACAATGAAAATTGATTTAACTGCTATCGGAACTTTGCACTTGTATATATCTGCCTACCGTCTACACCAATCATCTGCTCGCATTTTGTTCCCTATCCTGGCTAACGCTGCAAAGCTTATGTGAACAGACTTTAGGCCAAGTATATGACATCATTGATCTAAGGTTCATACTTAAAAGCTTGGATTTGTGGCCAGATGTTCGCTAACAATAGTTGAAAGAAACTATATTTTATTATAATATTTTTTATAATAGTGTATTGCTGAATCAGTGTTAATTGTATCAGATTCAAAATATGTTACAACAAGTTTTTAGTGGGAATTCATTAACAACTGATTGGAATTAATTTTTTTTCTAGAAGATTAACAGTATATGATTTTAAAAAAATATTTAGTACTGTACCATTATCAGTATTATATTAATTAAATATTTTCAAAGTTTCAAGTTTAACCAGCTTAAAAATATAAATAACTTTTTTATAAAACATGGCCATAGCCTCTTAATAAAATATATTAAAACCTCTAGCATGACGCTGAGCATTTTACCTATGAACAACATATTTCATGACATTTACTTTTTCCTGACTGTAGTGAGCAAATTATTTTGAAGTATATTGTAAAAATAGGAATGCTGCATATATGTAGACTGGGTGCTGGAGGTTATTATTTTGTAAAATTAGGGTGACGCTACTTTTCTGCAGAATATGTTTTATTATGTTTGTTCCAACAGCAGTCTCAGACTAGTTTAAATCTATCAGAAATATTCACCCAGTTAAATATTAATGTAAATAGTAAATCGGTGAGCTTAGTGTATAAGAGGCAGCTGTGAATATTTCTGATGGTTTCAGACTGGTCAAAACTGCTGCTGGAACAAACCTATTGACCGCTCAGCTATAAAAAATGCATGATACTTCAAATGATTCATATTTATTTATAGTTTATTATGATTTATAGCATTTCGGGCTCAGTAAATGATGATTTGATTTTATGGGAAAAATATAAAGCAACAATTTTATTTAAAATTAAATTTTACTCAAAAATGTTATACAGGGTGTCATTTTTCCTGTAAAACGTCAAAAATCAATAGAACATGTCAAAATAATGGCATTTTACCATTTTTGAAGTTACAATTTATTTTTGGTTAATTTTTTTGTATCTCTGACATTTATTGTGATATCGAATATCAAGTAACAAAAGTTCTGAAATAGATCAGAGGTCCTATATTTATAACCAAACGTGACCAGTGGCATAGTACAAAAAAACTTGAGAGACCGAAACAGATCACGATCCCAAAAAAATAACATAGTATATCTTTTCCGATAAAATAGTTCTTGTGTTATTGGTCTTGACAAATAAACTATGTGCATCAGAAATCAGATCGATAATAATTTATGTATGTATAATATGTAGCATATTTTTACAAAATAATTTGCTAGATACTGTAAAAAGAAATATTCTGAAATATGTAAGTATATGATGTAAAATGTAATAGGTAGGTCTGTTGTTTACTAAGGATAATACTCTTTATAATGATGAAGAATGTATCTGAAAGATAAAAACATTTTTAATACCTGCTGATGATTTGCTACATAACAATGAAGTCTTGTGGTTTCTTCTATAATCATGAATGCAAATACTGCTAGGCTTGAACCACTTGTAAACAAATATGGAGGAAAACGAGTCTGTTTTATTGTAAAATGCATATAATAATTTCTGACAATGTCTAAAAAGATCCAATGTAAATAAATTGATCACATATTAAAGTGTGTAAAGTATTTATGATTTATCCACTAGGTGGCTAATATGTTTAGACAAATAGAAGAAAACCACAAGATTAAAGCAAAAGTAATATTATTTGAAAGAAACTCCATTCGATGAACCTGTTAATAGCATAAAAAATAATGCATCCATTTTCAGAACTTGTTGAAGAGTATTAAATTAAAATTCTAGAAATTAAATTTTATATTTTTATTAAATATTTTAAAATAAAAATCTAGTTAGACTCCCTCTTGTACTGCTTCTTGTAATATGTTGCACTTTCTTCTTCTTTACTATCACTGTGTGCGTTTGATATTGGTGGCACTGAAGTTTCTCGGCCTTGTGTAGCTTTGGACAAATGAACTCCCGAGAAAGGCGCAGTAAAGTGAGCCGACAAGATCTAGCCAGAGCAACTTTAGTTACTATCACAAACAATATTGGTTCCATAGCGAGGATGTGTGCCATACAAGAGAGAATAGATAGGGTAAGTTTAGTGTTAAAGGGTAAGCTTTATTATCATAAATATAATCACCCCCCCCCCCCCCCCCCCCCCCTTCCCCTCCTTTTCCTTTCCTTCCTCTTCCTTTTTTTTTTTTTTTTTTTTTTTCTTTTTTTTCCTTTTTCTTTTTGTTAAATATAATTACAACAAATTTTTTGTATCGATATCTCGGTACCGAAGATGATGTCAATACTTTCTGACGTCAATATTTTACCTACCCCTACTTTGTAAGCTAGGTAGTTTCATTAATCCGGTGTATACTATACATAATTGTTAAAAATGTGTACAATTATTTGGAATATGCTCATGGGCGTCGCATCCAAAATTTCCAGGGGGGGGCGGAGTAAATTTTTTTAGAATTTGTATATGGATGACTGAAAAATTGCAAAAAAATTTATTTGTGAATGTTAATTCAACCAATTTTTTTTTTTTTTTTAATTATTTTTGAGTGCTCATGATTTTACCTAAAATTTGCATAATAACCAAATATTCCTGTAAATAAAAAATTCCAACTTTTATTTCTTCTGAAAATGACTTTTCTAAGTTTACTTTTTTGTTAGGTTGTGTTTATTGGCAACTTCTTAAGAGTGAACCCGATAGCAATGAAACTATTAGCGTATGCAATGGACTACTGGTCAAAAGGAACAATGAAAGCATTGTTTTTAGAGCATGAAGGATATTTCGGAGCAGTGGGATGTCTGCTACAGTTTCAAGAATATTTAAAAAGTTGAGGTCTATTTTTCTAATTGTGGTTCTTGCCTTTTACATTACTATTGTTATTTTATGAACATTCCAGAAATGAAGTGGGGATTAGTACAAATCACCAAGGTCCAAAGGATGTGGTCGCATATAGGCATTTTTAAAATAGGATATAGATTTTGTATTACATGGTTTTTTAATACGAGTAGAGATTTTATTGTGACTACTTAAAATTTATTTATATGATTATGTTTTATACATTTTTATTGTATTATTTGATTATTTATTAGGAACAAAAGCTTTACTATTTAAGGTATTTATCAAATTATTTTGTTAAAAACAAACATCATATAAAATGTTTTACTTGTAATTATAAAATGGTGTTGGCATTATTGTTATTAAAAATAAGACACGCACATATTTTTAATATGTAGACCGTCTAAAAATTGCACATAAACAGTTATTGACGTATTTAAATTATTTATTGAAAATTTCTTTGTAATAAATTGTTTTTTTTATTAAAATATTTTATTTCTTATCTACAGCAAATAGAATAGTCATTTACATTTCCGTTATATACAGAAAAGTTAAGTACGTTTAAATTTTGATCTGTTGCTGTAAACAAATATTCTGCGTCAAACGATAAACTGTAAATTGGGGAGCTTCTTTGTGGCCTTCTATTTTTACAGGATTCCATAAAAAATAACTACAAATAAAAAAACAAATATTAAAATGGCTTTGTGTAAAATATAAATCTCTACAGTTATTAAACTTGTTATATATTTTTTAATATTTAAATGAGGTTTTTTAATTCTCCTGCGTAAAGCAAACTTTTTGTAAAAAAATTCAAATGTTTCACCGTAAAAAATAATTTTGTCAAGCTGTGTAAACATTTGTAACAGAACCCCCATATGTAATCACATTACATAACTTGAACATGTCTGTGAAGGTGTTTCAAACAACGCATAACTGCTGTATTACATCTATGATGGTCCTTCGAGCCGAATAAAATACTTTATTTACGTCCGTCACAAATTCTGTACATTTTGATTGTCCTGCCTTTCAAAAAAATTCTGACAAAAAGGTAAGTGAAAGTGTATATGGAAGCAAAAACTTTATTTATATTAAAAAAACTTATTCTGGATTACAAAGTTTTATAAATTAAGTAATATAAAATTTAAAATATAATTAGGTTTTAGTGGGAAACAAATTTTTCATTTTTGGTGATCCAGTGATACATCATGTGTTTTATTGTGTATCTAGTTTGTGAATATTTTAATGTTATTAACTACTCATTCTATGCAGGATGTTCGACAGCATGGACGGAAAAATGTATGGAGCGATTCTACATACCAAAATTAAAATAGGTAAAAGTAAAATAAACACACGAATTTCTTAATATAATCTGGATCTCTAATAGAATATAAACTCCATGTCTCCTACTACATGGCTGCCATACTGTGGGCAATTTATATTGGCTACATATTGACCAATTACAAAAGGTTATGTGCCAGCGGAAATTTAATTCATGTTTACCACAAATTAGTCTCTGTAATTATTGGAAGCTGGCAGATAATCTGTGTTATCATAATCATGTGCTACAAATTAGTTAAATACTGTTTAAATAGAAAAATATTTCACATTTCAGAAGAGAAAAACTTGTTTTAAAATTGCTTTATTATCAAAAATTACAAAACTATCCAGCTTTTAAACAAAACTTATTGATGTATGAATACTACTAGACTTATGAATGGAATGTTACACCGTTTTCTTTTTTTCTGGTGGAACTTTCACAACCAGGAACGAAACAATGCATTTTTAATTTCACACAAACAATAACCACAAAATGCCACATTTAAAAACTATTAAACACAGAACATTTAATAAAACTAACAAATCAGGCAAAAAGGTACAATAATTAATAAATCCAGTCACATCACATAACAAACCGTCCAAAGATGACTGACAAATCGAAACTCAGTGTGGCAATGCGAAATTGCTAATTGTTACCAATTATAAACTGAAATGTAACTAGATTGCCCACAGTATGGCGGCCCTCTATATAGGAACATTTTCTTAAGATCGAGCAATACCAATTGGAGATCCAGATTATATTAAGAAATTCATGAGTAAACATTACCACAAAACACTCCTGCCCGAGGTACAGCCAATTTTAGTCGCTATTTCTTTTAATACATTGTTTACTAGATTTTACTTTGACAGTTTTTTATAGCAGTCGAATTTTAAAATATCTGAAATTGTGGCCATATATTTATTATTATTATTATTATTTTTTTGGTTAATTTCAAAATACTTTATATTTCACAACTTGTTGTGTCCACTACTTACTTGAATACTATTTTTCTGACGTATATCCCATAAAATAACTCTACCGTGCAATTGAGTACCTGTCATAATTGTATTAAAATAGTCATACTCAAGACAGTAAAGAGCTGAAGCATGTGGATCACGGAAAATTTGCTCACATTTCCCAGTTCTCAGGTCCCATCTTTTAAGTAAGTATCATAACCACATGACCATATAGTATGTGGACCATCCCATTTTAAGTCCAATACTCCTAATCCAAAATTTGTAGAGGGTAGTTCAGTTGGATCTGAAATTCTAAAATATCAAAAAGAGGGACATTTAAGAGCAATCATCATGAATTAAGTAGAAAAAAAAAAATAATTTTGTACATTTAGCCTAACTGTTAATTACCATGATAACCTATTAAATAAACACTTATTTATAATACATATATATATATATATATATATATATATATATATATATATATATATATATATATATATATATATATATATATATATATATATATATATATATATATATATATATATATATATATATATATATATATATATATATATATATATATATATATATATATATATATATATATATATATATATATATATATATATATATATATATATTATATATATATTAATGCATCAGTTGAAAGCTAAAAGCTATTACCAAAATTCAGTAAATGAAATAATGTTAAAAATTATTAAAGGAAATCAAACATGAAACAAGCCAATGAAAAACACGTTAAAAATTTGTTTTATGGATTCAAAGTTTACTTCAAAAAATTTATTATGAAACCTGAAATCTTACAGAACTGATAATTGTCTAGACTTTGTCTAGAATTTGTTTGTCTAAACCCCCGTACTTCTTCAGATGTATGCCAATGTATATTCAAAAAAGTCGAAATTTGTAAAAAAAAATTACCTAATATGTAAATGACAATAAATCTGAACTTCGCTAGATAATAGTTTTGGGCAAAAAATTGAAAGCAGTTTTCTGCAGTTAATATTTTTATATTTTAGATTACCTCAGAATTTTATATTACTTCAGTTGCATTTTATAAATTCCTACCTTTCCAAATCGTAGATAAAGAGAGAATTTATATAATCATTCCCTGATGTACCAACTGCTAATAGGGTTTCTCATTTAGCAGTGATACTCGCCATACTCTATCTTGTAAAATATGATTGTGTGATTGTTGTAAAACATCCAGAGAATCATAATCAACTTTCCAAATTTTAAGACAGTTATCTCTGGAACCTGACACGATAATATTTCCAGATTGAGATATATCTACTGAATTTATATCCGAGTTATGGCAGTTTCTTAAATCGAAAATTATTTTCTTATCTTTTAGAGAATTTAGCCACATGCTGCCATCTCTGAAAAAGCAATAAAGGGATAAATTTTTTTTTTTTAGATTGGTATTGGTTAAGTTCAGTTTAGACTGGGTTTTCTGGTGATCTTGATATTGGGCCTTTATCTAGTGTTAAACCAATGGTCTTAATTTTGCTTGTATATTTGGCCATATTTAACATCCATTTTTTCTGAAAAAACTAAAACAATTTTGTTGTGGTTCAAACCATATAAAAAAAAACAAAAATAAATTTGCTAAAATCTACTTAAAAAATGGAAAACAAAAAACCTAATAAACATGCAGTGTTGCCAACAACTGTCCAAAGCCAGAAATTCTTCCTTAAAAAACTCAGAAACGACCAGAATAATAGTTTTATCTTTATTAAACGTTTTATCCTCAAAAGAATATCATTGTGAGATGACTTTTGTTGACTGTTATTTGAGCGACAGTTTTGTGTTTCTTAACCTAATTTATGTTACTGACAAGGAATATGGAAAGAAATATATTATTATTGGCATTTTTGCAAGATATGTAAAGGTCTTGAAGGGCCACCAGAATTATTCAGTTTTAGTATAATTTGTGCGTAAGATTCTTCTAAAATATCCGGTTTTGCCGATTCGTATTTATTAATACAGATTACGAAACGAAATATTACTTTCAAGCTATTCTAATGGTGGGTTTATGCATGCGACCTACGTACCTAAGACCGAAAAACTAAGAACCTGAAATAAGTTAGAAGTGAATATTTAAATGCAATTGTTTATACAACACCTAAGAACCCTTCAACACAATGACCTAAACATAAAAGTTAACCAACTTTTAACTTCTTAGGTCGTTAAGTCAAAATGCATCTGCCTATGTGTAATTAAAGATTAATGATAGTGACAATAATTGACAGATTAAAGAGGTTGTTTTCTTTGAATTGAGATTTTGAGCACAATATTTACTTGATTTTGAATTACAAAATTTAGGTTATGCATGTTTTTTATTCCTTAGAAATATTAGAAGCACAAAATTGCTTAACCCAAGTAATCTTGGGTTAAGCATAAACACATTCTTAAATTTATTGGGTGAGAGGTTGTTAGGTGTTGGATTTTTAGGCTTTTAGGTTGTATGCATACACCCATCATAAAGTATATTGCTAATTAACTACTACCTGCGTGGTTTTACTACTACTTTTATTTTCGTTGTTGTTACACATAATATTTTCGGTGTTCATACTTATTTCTTTCCAAACAAAGATATAGGACGATCACAAACTGTCTTATTTGACTGAAGTGGGTTGGAACCTTTGATGTAGTTTCCATGAAACACCAAAACATCTATACTGCACTCGACATGTGTTTCGCCAACCAAGTTGACATCATCCGGAGAAGATCAAAACTACAGTTAAAACAGTTTTAATAATCTCCAGATGATGCCAACTTGCATTCGAGTGCAAGCAGTGAACGAGTGCAGACGTGTATACGGAAGTATAGTGCCACTGTGATCTACCCGAAGTGATATCCGAAGTTAAGCAACGGTCGGCGCAGTCGGAGCTAACTAAAGTTAAGCAACGGTTGGCGCGGTCGAGCTTGAAATATTAGTTGCCTTTTTCAAGGCTCTAATATACTTTTTGCGAAAAGAATTCAGAAGAAGAGAAATATTAGTCGTCTTTTTCAAGACGCTAATATAAAAAGATAAAAAAGTCTCCCTCCTGGAGACACATATTTTTGTTATATTCTGTGTGTACTAACCATAACTTCTATTTTTCAGCTTTCTTTTTCAGATAAGGCTACGCATACCCAGGAGGAGGGTATGGGAAACCATAGAGAAGTGGACGAGGACTCGCAGAGTGGTAGTTCCAGGGCTTCCACCCCATGCAACATGGATGTGGAGATTGTGGACCAGGAAAAGCTGCGTCTAAGGGCTGAAAACAAGGCACTGAGGGCCCAAATAGAAGAAATGAGCCTAAGGATGGCTCAAATGCAATCAAGGATGGACAGGCAGCACGAGGAGCTCCTGAAAGCCATCCAGGGGGCCCAAGTCGGATCCACGAAGTCCGTTAATAAGAAAAGGAGGAAGGCAAACTCCGACAGTGAAGAAGAGGAGCCCAAACAGGCCAGGACCCAGGAGGCCCGGACTCCTGAAGGCACCGAGGCCCCAGAAGAGAGTACGAGCCGGCAGGAGGACCGGAATCCAGGACCGGCCCCAATGGAACCAACCAAGACGCCCAAGATACCGCCAGTCGTCCTTAGGAAAAAGGAAACGTGGACGGTGGTAAGCAGACGTTTGCGCGAGGCAAACGTCAACTTCAAGAAGGCCCGCGTCATTGGTGAAGGCATCTCCATCGACCCATCAACGAGTGAAGATTATAGGAAGATGACAAAAATCTTCACACAGGAGAAAAGGGAGTACCACACCTACGCGCTCCCTGAAGAGAGGCTCCTGAGGGTAGTGATACGCGGCATTCCTAGTGGCGTAAGCTGCGAAGAGATCAAGAAAGACCTGGAAGACAAGGGCTTCTCGCCGATCTCTGTTCAGCGGATGACGTCGAGGAGGACCAAGATGGAGATCCCACTGGTACTGGTCCAAGTGCCACTGGACCAGGAGAAGATCCTGGAGGTAACGAGGTGCTGCTACCTGGTAGTCCGCACAGAGAGACAAAGGGCGCAACAGAGCGTCACCCAGTGCCACCGATGCCAGCGCTTCGGCCACGCACAGGGTAGGTGCACCGCACAGGCCAAGTGCGTGAAGTGCGGCGAGGCCCATCGGACAGCGGACTGCAAAAAGAAGCAGGACGTCCCAGCGAGATGCGCAAACTGCCAGGGAGCGCACCCGGCCAGCTATAAAGGATGTCCCAAATATCCCAAGAAGCCCGCGGGCCCCCAGAAGCAGGCTCCAAGGACCCAACAGCCACCGAGGGAGGCCAAAAGACCCGCCACCAGCGGGCTGAGCTACGCAAGGGTAGCTCAAGGTAACGCAGGGCCGAGCGCCGGCCCTGCCAGGCAACAACGAGCACCCGTGGAGGCCCAAAACCTCACCGCGGTGCTCAAACAGATGCAGCAAATGTGCTCAGCAATGAGCGCATTTTTTGCACAGATGCCAGGCTTTACTAATCTGTAATGTCTTTTCAGGTGAAGCCGAACTTCCTGCAGATCGCCTCATGGAACGTTAACGGGCTACAAGGAAGAAAACTTGAAGTGGAGGAACTCCTAGCCCGGTACGACATAGACGTGTTGGCACTACAGGAAACGAAGATGACGCCGCTGAAGCCAGCCAACTTCCCTGGCTACCATGTCTACAGGAAGGACTACGCTGGACCAAGGCCCATGAGAGGAGTAGCCCTGCTGGTAAAGAAGTCGATCGACCACCATCCAATCGTGCTGCCGGACATGGAAAACCTGGAAGCCACCGCCGTAGTAGTGTCAACGGCACGAAATGGCGACATTCAAGTGGTATCCTGTTATCAGCCGCCCCGACGCCGGATCCTGGACACGGACCTGGATGCAATATTCCAGGACCAGACTCAGGTGCTTGCCATAGGGGACCTGAACGCCAAGTCACAGGAATGGAACAGCAGAGTCACCAACACTCTAGGACGAGATCTGCTGAGATTCCTGGGACGACACGCTGGCAACATGCAGGCACTAGGACCGGACGAGCCGACGCACGACAATGGGATCCACCGACCGGATGTGCTGGACATCGCTATAATGAAGGAGATGACCCTCAATGCGGAAGTCTCTACCAGGACGGAAGGTTCCACCGAGCATAATCCGATCTTCTTGAACCTAGGAGAGAAGGATGATGTGGACACTGGGACCTTCATCAAAAGGAGGACAGACTGGGAATTGTTCCGTGCAGCACTGCAAAGGAACATTGCACATATTATCAGGATTGAATCCGAGGAAGATGTGGAGAGGGCCATCACCTCCCTGGAAAACCAGATCCAGGAAGCGATGGAGGAAAGCACTACAGAGACAGAGACCAGAAGGGCATCAACGCCGATGGCAAACCTCACGGAGGACCTCAGGCAGCTGATTCGGGACAGACGAAGGACGAAGAAAAGGGCCCAAAGGACTAGACTCCCTGAGGACAGGCACGCGTATAACACGCTGAACAGGAGAGTCAAAGCTGCCCTCCAGGAACACCGTCAAGAAGGATGGCAGCGTCACCTGGAATCACTGGACCCACAGGACAGGAGCATATGGAACACCCAGCGTGCTCTGCGGAACAGGCCGAAACCAATGTCCCCAATCCACGGAGAGAATGGGATTGTCTACACTTGCCAGGGAAAAAGCCGAAGCATTCGCGGACAGCTTGGAACTGCAGTGTAGGGAAAACCAACTCGATGAAGAGGACGAGGACTGGGTTGATGACGTGGAACGCAGAGTGCGTCGGATGCTCCGCCTGCCAGACGATGATCACATCCGTTCGACCACTCCAGAGGAGGTCAAGGAGATTCTAAGGAGCTTAAAGCCGAGGAAAGCTCCTGGATGTGACAAGATCGGAAACATCGCCCTCAAGAAGCTACCCAGCAAAGGGGTGGCAGCCCTGGTGAATATCATCAACGGGATCTTGAGGCTCAGATACTTTCCGGACAGGTGGAAGAAGGCCGACGTCATAGTCATCCCGAAGCCAGGTAAGGAACTACTCTTTTCCCTCCTCTTACAGGCCCATCAGCCTACTCTCAGCTGTGAGCAAGGTAGCCGAGCGCGTCATCTTGAGAAGAATAGAAGAGGAAACCGAAGAGCTCCAAATCATCCCGGATGAACAGTTCGCGTACAGGACAGGACATAGTACGGAACTCCAAGTGCTCAGGATCACCGAAGAAGTCACCAAAGGTTTCAACCAAAGACAGGTCACGGCGGCACTACTCCTGGACGTTGCGAAGGCTTTCGACAGGGTCTGGCACGATGGTCTACTAGCTAAAATGATGAGTATGGGTTATCCCATTGCACTCGTCAAACTAGTTAGATCATACCTGCACGGGAGACAGATGCGAGTGAAGATCAGGGACTGTGTGTCCACGTATCGACCGATGGAAGCCGGAGTCCCCCAAGGCTCTGTGCTGTCACCCCATCTGTTCGCTGTCTTCACCTCTGATCTCCCAAGGGCCGAAGGCACCGCAATGGCACTCTACGCGGACGACACGGCCGTCACGGCCAGATCCTGGAGTGCGAGAACAGCCACCAGAAGACTCCAAGAGGCAGCCTCTCTTCTGGAAGAATGGTGTATCAAGTGGAAAGTCGCAGTCAACGCGGAGAAAAGCCAGACGATTCTCTTCAGGAAAGGACGCAAGGAAACCCCCACAGGACATGTCTCCATGTTCGGCGAGGACATCCAATGGCACGATTCCGTCAAGTACCTTGGTGTAATCATGGATAAAGGCCTGACATGGAGACAGAACACCGAAGCCATCGTGGTAAAGGCCAAACGGACGAGAGCTCTCATCTACCCGATGGTAGGGAACCAGAGCAGGCTCAGTCTGAGGAACAAGCTTCTGCTAGTCAAAGCACTCATCAGACCACAGCTGACCTACGCCTCCGTAGCATGGGGATACCAAGCGAAGACCTATCTGAAGAAGATCCAAGCCGTGGAAAACGTGGCCATCAGGACAGCGGTGGGCGCACCATGGTACGTTAGAAACGCTGACATCTTCAGGGACCTGGAGTACACACCAGTCACCGAAATCATCCGGGATAGAGCGAAGAAACTGTACACCTTAGCTGAGGAGCACAGGAACCCGCTGATCAGGGAGGCCACCTCCTATGATCCGGCCGACGCACCGAGGCACAAGAGGCCGAAGGTACAGTTACTGGATAACGGGTAAGTATAACTAATCCTTTCCTTACAGATGGACCAAACCCACTGAAAAGACATGACACGACCAACCACCCTCCCACAAACCTTGCGGGCGCCGGTCAGTAAACCGACCAGTGCCCGTTGTCCCCTGGCTCCGTGAAGGACGAAAGTGCTAAGAAAGCACTTAGGCCTTCACCTCCTAGAGCTACACAGTTCATCCTCACCTTGTCCGATGATCCAGATGACAATGTTTCAATTGCCACTTTGTGTACTGGCAGTCAATCCCAAGTCACAGAATATCCACACAGTCCCTGACAGACAGATGACTACCCCCGGGGGTGACAAGCTGGCGAAGAAAGAAGACGAAGACAGAAGAGCGCCAGAAGAGGCCCTAGCCAGCAGGGTTCATCAGCCAGGACCCAGGGAGGTTGACCGAAATCTTCGGCACCGCTCACATTTGTGAGTGGGGCCGTTCGTAAAGTAAGTTAACCCGCCCTGCACGAGGCCGGTCCAGGTCTACAGCGATGACTAGGGTAAAAAGGCAATAGTCCTGCCTGGCCCTAGCATCCGAGACCGTCATCATGCCAAATGGATATTGGCGCGATGCCAACTTGGTGAGCGAAACGCGCGTCGAGTGCAGTATACGGTGTATTGGTGCTTCATTGAAAACTACGTCAGTGTTGTCATATTTGACATTGATACAAAAAGCAATATAATACCAAAGAAATTTTCCTTTCAGTTTTGAGAACGGAATCAAAGAGTAATCAGAAATGTCAATCTAAAATACTTGACGTTTATATTTCATTTTTAAGGTTAGTATTTTTTAGACATTTTTTTGCACAGACAAAAATTTTTCTTTGAAAACCACTAACTAATCCTTTAGGCGCAGAGGTTTATTTAAGAAATTTTTTAAATCATTTATAGAACAGTGGCTTAACAATTACCCAGAAAAGGTGCGAGGAAATACAAATCATCGATTTGATACATCTGTCAAAAATCAAGTGTCAACAAGTATAATGGAAATTTGATATGTTAGATACAATAATAATCCTGATAATTTAGCTACTTGTGTACTAGTCATTCTTCCAAAAAAAAAAAAAAAAACAGTTATCGTTATCCAGTTGAGTAGACAGTCATCTCAATGACACTAGTTACCGAATTCGAATTTTTACAAAATGGTTGAAACTATCGTTAGAAAATAGTAAAAGACAATGACATTTCACAGAATAGACCTATAAGAGCGACAATGACACTTTAAGCTAGAATTACACACGATTTTATCGACTATTACTAATAATAAATAAAAGAAATAATGAAGCTGAATTTTGGGTTGGAAAATCATCATATTATCAACATAGCTATGTTCCCTATATTTCTAATGATGAAATACAGTCGAAAAAAAAATTAAAACAACCAGAACTCAGACACCTCTAAAAGCCTCTCAAAAACACCAGATCTAGTGGGAAAATCATTAAATTGGCAACCCTATAAACGTGGTGGTATTGCTGTCAGGGGTTTGACAAGCGGATAAAATTGACAAAAGAAAACGATTTTCAAATAATTTTAGATTTATATCTAGTCAACGTGTCTTAATTTAATTTAGAAATTTACCGATGGAATGTTACATTGGTTACTGTTTTTCTTCAGAGCTGTACAAAAATGGACGACAAAATTAAATTTATGGGCTATCTAAATATGGTTTGCTACTTACATTAAAAATGTAGGTACAGTACATTTTGAAAATTAAAATTCTCAAAAAATATAATAGGCTACAATTAAAGCATTCTATTACTTGAATAAGGCTTACCTTTGTCCACTTACTAATAAATCATTTTTTAATTGAAAATTTCCTACATCTGCATTACTTCGTCCTTGCAGAATAACATTTGGCCTAGCAGCAATAATATTGTTGTTTCTTTGGTAATTAAATATCTTTTTACCCCTACTTATCCATACAGATCTATTACTTAAATAAAGCCAAGGAATATATTTCCGTTTAACAAATAATAAAGATTTTCTCTGTATCTTCCAATTTGCCAGTTTTTTGGATATTCTAATTTTTTGTAAAGTGGACAATTCATACATACATCTAAAAAAGTATACAATGGTAGGTATGATAACGTATAATATGGTCTAATAGGTAAATAATTTGACAAAGGCAAAACGTAAATAGATTTATATAACATTTTGTGGTATTAAATGAGGTACCTAGTCAAGAATATACTGTTTCTTTGGTTAGTAACTAATGGTGATACATTTTTAAAAGAACATGATCCCAAGAACTTATAACTTCATTAAATCTTTTACAAGTTTGCCTCAAGCTGCATAAATCAGGAATATCCAAATAATTAAATATTTTTAACAGTAACTCTGTTGAACACCAAACCAACACACACGGGGACACCATAATAAATAAGATATATGTTAAAATTAAATTATCACATTGTTATCAACTTAATTAAATTAATAAAATTTATATTAAAACATTGTTGAACACATAACCTAAAAAAACAATGAAAAAAAGTTTTTTCGATTGACACTTGGTAAAGAAGATGGCATGGTAGAGTGCACAGAACTGTGCCACAACTGGTAGTAGACCAATCCAATGACTTCTGAATTAATTCTGCAGATATATTAATTTAAAATTGTTCAGTAATTTACTAATTTGTTAATTTATTCAGTTGATTAGTAATAAACATTTTACACTTATCCGATTTATTAATTTAAAATTATTATTTATAATTTGCTAATTTGTTGCTTAAATTACCGTATTATTTTTCTGTTTTTAAATTTATTAATTTAAAATTAACATTTTTTTGGAAATTTATTAATTTATTTCAAAAACAAATTAAGTTCCTCTTCTTGGTAAAAGTTAAAATATAGAGTGGAATGAAAAAAAATAATATTAACTGAAAAAATTTTTTGTTAATTATTATTTACTAACTTTTACAAATCTTATCACAGATAAGTATAACATATATCCTTTTAAACAATTATTTTCCCGGCTATTTGCCAAAACGCTGAAACTTGGATTACAAGAAAGATAATATGCACATTATGTTCAATACAATTGACTCAATAATGTTATTTTTAATTTCAACTATTCTGTCCAGTAAAACCAAAAATAAATAAAACACAAGATACTTACCAGTTAACACTCACTTTAAAAAACTTTAAAATATCTACCGACACGTGTTTCTGCTTGCCTAGCGTCATCAGGGTAGCGAGGACATTTAAAGATAATAATTAACAAAAAAATTTTTCAGTTAATATTATTTTTTTCATTCCACTCTATATTTTAACTTTTACCAAGAAGAGGAACCCAATTTGTTTTTAAATTATTTCATTGCCCCGAAGGGGTATTTCCACTATATAATTTCAATTATTCTGTTCTCTGAAGCCATTAATGTTTATTACATTGTGGTTTACAAGTTTTCTTACTGTGGATTCTTTAAATGTCCTCGCTACCCTGATGACGCTAGGCAAGCAGAAACACGTGTCGGTAGATATTTTAAAGTTTTTTAAAGTGAGTGTTAACTGGTAAGTACCTTGTGTTGTATTTATTTTTGGTTTTACTGGACAGAATAGTTGAAATTGAAAAATAACATTATTGAGTCAATTGTATTGAACATAATGTGCATATTATCTTTTTTGTAATCCAAGTTTCAGCGTTTTGGCAAATAGCCGGGAAAATAATTGTCTAAAAGGATATATGTTATACTTATCTGTGATAAGATTTGTAAAAGTTAGTAAATAATAATTGACAAAAAAATTTTTTCAGTTAATATTATTTTTTCATTCCACTCTATATTTTAACTTTTACCAAGAAGAGGAACTTAATTTGTTTTTAAATTATTTCATTGACCCGAAGGGGTATTTCCACTATATAATTTCAATTATTCTGTTCTCTGAAGCCATTAATGTTTATTACATTGGGGTTTACAAGTTTTCTTACTGTGGATTCTTTAAATGTCCTCGCTACCCTGATGACGCTAGGCAAGCAGAAACACGTGTCCGTAGATATTTTAAAGTTTTTTAAAGTGAGTGTTAACTGGTAAGTACCTTGTGTTTTATTTATTTTTGGTTTTACTGGACAGAATAGTTGAAATTAAAAATAACATTATTGAGTCAATTGTATTGAACATAATGTGCATATTATCTTTTTTGTAATCCAAGTTTCAGCGTTTTGGCAAATAGCCGGGAAAATAATTGTTTAAAAGGATATATGTTATACTTATCTGTGATAAGATTTGTAAAAGTTAGTAAATAATAATTAACAAAAAATTTTTTCAGTTAATATTATTTTTTCATTCCACTCTTAATTTATTTCGTTTATTATGTTACCGTATTATTTAGTATTTTTCCGATTTAATTTGAAATTCTTGTTTTGGTATTAATAAAAGATTTCAGTTATTTTGCTAGAAAACCTGTGCTAAATAAATTTGCAATTTATAGGTATGTTATATTGTATTATAAATACTGACATACATTACTGTATATAACTTTTAGATAGGCTGAAAATACTAACAAATAGTAAAAACAGAATTCAATTAATTGCAAGTATCGGTGAAAATTATAGCCATTTTTTTTCATACATAAATGTCTATGAGAGTATATAAGAGTCTTAAATCGGTAAACTATATTATACTCGTATAACTGTATAATTAAATGAAAATAAATTGTTTAAATCTTAACTGTACTCCTCTTAAAAACTTACGGCTGTACGTCCGTGCCCTGTGTAAGGTACCGCTACTAATAATCACTATGAGGAATTATTGATTCACATCATATCACCCACAACACCCTAAACACCACTAACCATCACACATCTATCACTGCACGTTCAGGAATAACGATCCATGTACTAGTCTGCCGTATCATACTGCCAACCCCTCTCCCGTTATTGTATACGTCATTAACTAATCATCCGATACTTATGGCATAGGCTTATCATAGTTGATCGGCAGTAATCTCAATCTTAATAAGTTTATTATTGTGTACATTATTTTTAATATTTGATAAATTCATTACACCAGAAATTCGTGTCATTACCAAATAGACACTAAAGTTCTTATGTTTGTAAACTATTATAATATATATATGTTATACAGGGTGGGGAAATAGTAAAGAAACAACCATTTACACGTATATATTATAAATATCACTACAATCATATATGTTAGTACCAGTTTTATGAGACATCTGCGTGATGACACTCAGCTATTTTCTCTTCCTAAAAGTATACAGGGTGGCCAAAAAGGATTTTTAAATTTACAACTGTTTGAACTGAATTTTCTCAATTTTTTCAATTGTATATTTTAAATGCTTCACTCCGGCAATTTTATAAACAATAGAAATCTCATTCCAAATATGCATAGAAATGTATGTCAATCAAAATGGCAACAATGTGGAGCACTTTTTATCATCACATCGTCCAAAAATATACAGGGTGTTCCATTTGAAAAAATTGAGAAAATTCAGTTCAAATAGTTTTAAATTTAAAAATAATTTTTTGCCACCCTGTGTACTTTTAGGAAGTGAAAATGGCTGACCAGCCCTTGTGTCATCACACAGATGTTTCATAACTGGTACTAACATATTTTTTCTTAAAATCGATAATTGTGTGACTGTAGTGATTTTTTTAATATACACGTGTAAATGGCATAATTTCAACAACAAAAAAATCATTACATCTGTAGTTTTTTATTCGTATTGAAAGCACCACAATTGCAATAGTATTACTTTATTAACAATTAGAAAAAAAGAACATTAAAAATGCGTCACCATTACTTCATATTTCATTTCACACTTACTACTACTGTCAAAAACTAAAAACATTTTGACGCCTTATACAACCAACAAAACACGGTTGTGTCACAGAAAAGCCTATCTAACATTATTAACAAAACGAGTTTAAATTAAATGTCAACAAGTATAAGATACAAATCAACAACATCCAAGTGATTCGGAGAGAGTCAATAATAATACAGAAGTGGATGGAGGCCACAAAGAGGTTTCAAAAAATGTTCTGATATACATGGCATTCCATTTAAAAAAAGTTAGTTGACCCTGTAGAATCGTCTTGGCTCAACCTGTATATTTGAAAATAATTTGGGATTATCAACTTTTTGTCTAGTTTATTTACGTTTTTTAAATCAAGTTTCTAGCTATCATAGAACTCGACATATCGAAGACAGACGCACCCACCCTGTATATTATATATGAAACTGTATGCTTATACAGTCCGAGGCATTAAAAATCCCTAGAACTAAAAACGAAGGTTGTAATGAATGAGACATAAAAAATAAAATCAGATTTAGTTGGGACAGGTATAGGGCATATGAGAACAATGAAAAGGTAAATAATCTGATTCCAAGCAATGATGAATGTAAAGAATTGATGCATATTGTTTTTAGCTGAAGTCTTAAGAAAATAAAAGTTGCAGTTTGCATTAACCATAAGGATGTACCAAACCAAACGGAGTTTTCTGTATTTTATACAAATTTTACAGAATTTTATGAGAAGACTCGGTTGACGTAATTAAGTGACTATGTAAATCCTAATTTTTTAGTAGGTATTTTGTGGTTTTTAAAATTTGTATTTTTAGGGTTGCATGTATCTTGATATACAACTATTAAGCGAAATGAAAGACCCTTGGATCACTTTTTCAAAATTACACTTGAGCGAATCTTAAATCGAAAAATATTTTTAAAATAATTTTTTTTTTTATTTTTTTTAAAAAATATGTAAAATTATGGTTAATAAATAAAAGTCATAAAACATGTTTCATTTATACATTTTCCAAAACACAAAAACCGATATTTAAAAGGCAAACACTATTCATGCCAAAGAAAATTGTGTTTGCCTTTTAAATACTGGTTTTGTTCAAACTGAAAATCTGAATTTAATTTAGAAGGGCCCGCAAATTTTACTATGCAATAACATGGCGCCTCGAATATTGAAACATCACAGCCGTTTCCTTCTCTTTCTTGGGAAATAG
Source organism: Rhamnusium bicolor (assembly GCA_029963845.1). Classification (NCBI taxonomy): domain Eukaryota; kingdom Metazoa; phylum Arthropoda; class Insecta; order Coleoptera; family Cerambycidae; genus Rhamnusium; species Rhamnusium bicolor. The sequence goes on from JANEYF010003176.1 coordinate 42,157, forward strand.
CGATTCTAATGTAGTTGTTCTGTGTAATTCAGTATCGCATCTGTTCTATGAGTATCGTTAAAACTGTTGTGGAGACTGTTGCTTGTTCTTTTGCGTATTAACATATTTACTAAAATTATCTGAATGTTTCACAATTTCGGTGTTTCTTCCAAGACGCCACAGATAAAATTATGAAAAAAATCAAAATAACACAATCAATTGATTTTTTTTCCAAACAAGAAAAATTCTAAAAACAAAAATTAATATTGTCATAAATAATAATGAAAAATAATACCAACTCTAAAAAAATAAAATAATGCGTAAATAAACAAATAAATAATTGAGTTTAGATGCTCAAAAAGACCTCCTTCTAGCAAGGCAATATCCTAACTTACTGTAAAAGCCCCTTCTGACATTCGCGCTGTGATCGTCCCATGCATCGTGTTCGCAACAGAGCAACTCTAAACTGCGCATACCGCTAGTCGTGTATCTAGTGGGTTGGCTCTATCTGTATATATGTGATCCATAATTTATTTCTTGGTAAAAATCAAATTGCCTGCTATTTTGCTATGACTTAATTGGTTCTTAATATATAAACAATTTATCAGCTTGTCAAGGGTTAAATAACTGATTCTTTTGACAGGCAATATTTTTTTCGTATTTAACTTTTTTCCCTCAATATGCATACCAAAAATTATTCATTTTGCTATCATTTATTTTTTAATGTCATGTGCTCTGAGAGTATAAAATGACGATACTAATAATTAATATTAGTTTAATATAAAGGTTTCATAAAGTAGGCGTAAACAAATAGTAGACTTGTTTATTTTTTCAGTCATAAATGTCAAAATTAATATGTAAAAATTACTGTCTCAAGAATTTGAACATGGCACCTCGAACTCGCAATTCCGAAAAAAGACACACCCGAAATCGTAAAAAAGAAGTTCGTTTTTCTCGAAGAGAAGTGCCAGTGAGAAAGTCAGCGACCGTTATACGTCCTCCTGAAAACTATGAAAATTTGATATTATATTATTTAACAAAGCTAAAACGTTTATTCTCCAATTCTGATCATCCACAACCGGGGACTCGAGAAAATAGTGCAGAGAAAATGAAACGAGAACATGTAGAAAAAAAAGAGTCCCGATTGTAATTCAAAATTAGATATCGATCATAACAAATATACCGCAAGGCATTCGTCGCCAAGACCGCGAGAAGGCATGGACGATGAAATAAAAGAAAAAGTATATAATGTAGTTAATGCAGCTATAGAATACGGTTTTGCCAATAACGTCCTGGAAAGAAAAGGCGACTGTTTCGTATTTACAAATAGAAGAAATGCCAAAATTGCCAATAGACAACCAACACCTGGGCCAAGTGCTCTTAAACGATCCTACTGCTCACACTGTAATTGTACTAACTGTAGAAGTACATATAGGGACGCTTATAGAGATTGTCGAGATACAAGACCTGAGAGTGAAAATAATTCAATGCGGCAACAACATAGTGGTATTAGACCTAGTACTGTTAATGATTCAAATCTCCACGAGTCCAAGACTCAGCATTCTCTGGCGGGAGGAATGAATAAAATGAATATACATGGAAAAGGATCATCATCGCGAAGTAAGTCATGTACTGTTACTGCTAATAATCTTAGAGATCGTGTCAGAAAAGTGTGTAGATGTTCTAAATGTCGTGCGTTGGAACAAAGAAGGAAAATGCAAAGAAACTGATTAAATCTATTGTGATTTTTATTGTGAAGTCTTTAACTGAAAAATGTAATCTGACTACCTTTTTTAATAAATGTAGTATACTACAACCATTGCTTTTTTATATTTGCCTAAGTTTTGTATAATTTATGTTGAAAGGAAGAGAAGCCTACAGCTACTCCCCTCACATTGTCATATGCAAAAATTGTGTGAGCTTGAATTTAATTTCTATCAAGTCCGTATCGGTTACATTTTAGAGGTTTTTTTAAATGTCAAATTTATGGTATTCTTGTTGATATGTGTAGAATTTGCCATTCTCGACTTGTTTGATTTTTTACTTGGATATATTCGTTTCAAGAATTTGTGTTTTTTCGTTTTATAAAAATTAAGTGTGACAAATTTTTCATTAAATCAAACGTTTTGTGAAGAAAAAGTCTGTATGCATACAGCGCTTCGTGCGTTTGCTTTTGTTATTTACGTCATGTCGCCCAAAACTCTTCTCTAGACATGATTCTAAAAGTTGGACGTAAAACCTATTGACATTTGTAGATATTAAATTTTCTAATTTTTTTAACTTAATTGTTTTTAAATATTTTTTTTTTGTCCAAAACATATGGAATGAAAACTCAAAGCAACTATTCAAAATGACCTCCATTTTCGTCAAAGCCATTGTCTCTCCAATGAATGAACTTCCCGTTGCAACACTTCTTGATTATTTCGAGAGGTTGTGAACTCGTTAACGATTTTCTCTTTCATATTAAATAACCCCATGATGAAAAATTAAGCGAATTGAGTTCTGGCGAACATGCAGACCAGTGGATAGGTATGCATCTGCTCCTCTACCAATCCATCTATCTGGAAAATGAGTATGCAGCAACCTTCTGGCTATTCTAGTAAAATGCGGAGGATTATTATCGCACATAAAAAACAGTATTGTCATTAATTCTGTCGATCAGTGATTTTAATCAGTTGAGCACATAGTAAACTTTTCGAATTTCTGTGGGATACCCCCGCCGTGTAACACATGAAGTCAAAAGATATTGTTACGCCACTGGAATGTGTAGACTTGTTAGATGAGACTGGAATTACACGAGAACGGCCTGGAATGATCTGGAATATTCTAGACCGTGCGAATGGATGTATAAATAAGACGCTAGTGCGGTGGGCCGAATCTTAGTCTTAAGTTGAAAGTGAATAAGCAAGGAAGATGTAAGAAAGAGACTTATAAGTGTTTAATTGTGATTATAGTTAAGACAGTTAGTTAATCTATTGTTGTTAATTATTAATCAGTTAATAAAGTAGTGAGTAAGTGTTACCTGGACTTTCAATCAACGAACCTACGAATATATAGTGTTTGTGGGGATAGCAAACACGTAACAGTTTGGTTCGTAAAAAAGTCCCAATAGTGACTTGTCGTGAGATTCTAGAACATTCCATTGCACAATTAGTGGAGATAAGTGAATTTTGTCAACACAAAAGTAGTATTAGACTCTAAATAAGACTTTCCAGTACTGTTTCGATATTTTTCTGGAACATTCCGTTATTAAAATAGACGTGATAGATACATTTTATGGACATTATAGTGTAGTAAACTTTATTTTCGAACTAATTTACGTAAGGTTAATGCCAATAACAAGAAATATGGTGAAGATACAAACACAGGACTTGCTTGCAACACTGTTGCAACAAATGGAGCAATCCAAAAAAATGATAGAAGAACAAGAGAGAAGACGACAGGAAAAAAAGAAGAACAAGAGAGAGGACGGCAGGAAGAAAAAGAAGAACAAGAGAGAAAACGACAGGACGAAAAAAGGACAAGAGAGAAGACGACTGGAAGAAAAAGAAGAACAAGAGAGAATATGCCAGGAGGAAAGAAGAACAAGACAGAAAACGTCAAGAAGAAAAAAGAAGACTTAAGAAAAATGATGGAGGACGTGGAAATAAGACGTTTGGAGGGAAAACAAAGATATAAAAAGAAGCCTAGGGGTGTGTGTGGTGTGTGTGTGTGGTGTATGTGGTGTGTGTGTGGTGTATGTGGTGTGTGTGGTGTGTGTGTGTGTGATGTGTGTGTGTGTGGTGTGTGTGTGTGTGTGTGGTGTGTGTGGTGTGTGTGGTGTGTGTGTGTATGTGGTTTGTGTGTGGTGTGTGTGTGTGTGTGTGGTGTGTGTCTGGTGTGTGTGGTGTGTGTGACCTCAAACTGGCAGTAAGATTGAAAAAAAAATAATGAAGAAAAAAAGGATTCGGGAAAAGAAAAAAAAAAAATATTCTGGACAATATCGACGAATTATAAAAATAAAAAAACTTTATGAAAGAGAATCTGTCCGTGTCTGTAGTGTCGCGGTAGAAGGTTTAGAGATAAAGCTTTCAAATTGGAACACAATTCTAAAGGCCAAAGACAATGAAAAATCGGAGAAAATTGGCCTTGGAACGGAAACTTTTTGTATTTAACTTTAAAAAAAATATATTTTGATGAAGATTATAAATCGTGTCTATATATAAGAAATAAAATGTATTTTCAAGTACTTAAATAAAGCTGATGTAAACTGAAATATTTTACACATGTGACGTCGTAAAGTGGGGTTAGGATAAATTTAACAGTTTGGCGTTTGACAGGTGATTTAGTTACAAAAATGTCAAATGTCAATAACAAAAAATTATGAAATTATGTGACATGAAATATTATTGACAGTATCGGATGACGCTGATAATTAATTACCTATTTAAAAATTTTCTTGAAGCATTACAACGTACGCTATTAAAATTTAATTGAAGTAAGTGAAGAATTAAATAAAATGATTTTTTTAAATCAGGATAATATATACTGGTATAAGAAAGTTATATGCTGGCCACATTAGATATTTAAATAAGAAGTTGAACGAACTCATCCTGCAAATAAGATTTTTGCAGTGGACTTTTCAATTAAGACATTCATCTAAATGAATTCCTAAAAACATACACTGTTTGTAGCAACACTATTGATGACATAATTATTTAATTTCACTGATACAGAATCGCAATTTTTTTGTCTTTTATGAAATCTGATAATTTGTGTTTTGCTTGCGTTAAAATGCAAGTAGTTCTCATTAAACCAGCTACAAACATTTTCTAAAATTTTATTTATTTTCGAATTCAAATTATTGGGCGCCTTGTTTGAAATGATTAAAGATAAATCGTCAACATACATATAAAGAAGGTTTTACCTATTACAGATTCTAACGAATTTGTATATATAATAAAAAGCACAGGGCCCAAAACTGAACCCTTCGGTACTCCCATTTCAACTAGACTAGAACTAGAGCTGACCTTTTTTGCTACATTTTGACTGGTATGTTGTATGGACACATAGTGTTTACGAGATTTTGAAAAAAGAGTATTCTATTTAAAATAAGCAAGTTGGTATAGACTTCCGGTATAACCGGAAGTGCCTGATGCTTGTAATTATTTTAGTTGGATTGACCACCTGCCATTAGTAATTCCCCATATTGTCAAAATATTCTGGTGCGTACTTTTCCCTATATCGATCGATGCAGTTCCTGGTAAGACACCCTGTATAGATGTGAATAATTAATACAAGTCCTGATTCAAATTATTTTTGGCACAATTTATTTATTATATGATTTATTTATTATGATGACTGTACTTGCAATCGAAACGTCGCTGATGTTAATAAATAAATCATGTAAAAAATAATTTGGATCGGGACGTCGCTTAATTATCGACATTAATATTCTACTTTCTACGCTAATCTTTCCAAATAAATAACTCTGGTACATTAATAAAAAAATATAATTTAAATATCAAAAAATATATTCTTTGATACATCAATCACAACATAACATTAGTAATAAATAACAAATAATTAAAAAATAAATCATTTTTATATGATCAATCACAGAATATTTTTTTTGCCTTAACCTGTGCAAAAACATCAATCTTTCTTGTGTCTTGTATTCAATTTTTTTATATTTTTATCATTTTCAAAATTCTTGAGCGATCTTTAAAATTTTTTTCAATCATGCTAAACTTTGAAAAGGGTCTCAAATCGCGTAAAATCACAACATTTTCATACGAGACTGGAAAAAAACAATATTAACCAGGTTTTTCCGGTCACACTGCAATGGTATGATTAAACATGGTGAATTAATATATATTTTTTATTACTAAGTAACAGACAAACGTTACGTTTATATTTTTAATGAATGATATAAAAACAATTCAGTTTTACAAATATATAATACGCTATGCTTAGAAGTACTAATTTATTTTTTTAACATTTTCTTTAATATTTTAGTGATTACATACTTGTAATCTTTGAATCATAAAAACTAGAGAACAAGCTCAAAAATTCGTTCGATCAGTCAACGAAAAACCCCATCGATTTTGAATTTTAGTCGCTTTTAAAATTTTAGTCGCCTTTAAAATTTTACCGTCCTAGGCCCGGGCCTCGCGGGCCTAAGCCTAAATCCGTTCCTGTTTGTCCTGTGTCTACGAATACTATCGGCCCCTGAAATATTGCTCCATAATTACGAATCACCCTGTATAACAAATACTATAAAACAATACATAGTAAGTATTATTCGTTTGATATTTTTTACATCAATATATAATTTAGTAAACACTAACAATTTATTCAATCTAAACGTTTGTTCAATTAATATTTTTAATTTATTTTAACAGTCATCTGATGAGTCGCTGTCTGAACAATCATCTATCGAGGGACATTTATCTTCTTCTGGTATGTCACATTCTGAAGAGCAACTATCACCTCGTGGATCACAATCCAATGTATTAAGACAATAACTTTTTTTAGAGGTTGTGGGACTTAATGATCTAGATTTGGATCTTCTGGTTACGGATCTTGATTTTCTCTTGCGTTTATTTTTTTTATCGTCTTTTTGGGTGTGCTACATCTGGGGGTGTAAAATGTGACGGACATGGATCCTTTTGAACACTTTGACGAGTACGTCTACTTGGACATTCACTAACTTGACACCACTTTGAATTAAACACTTTCTGAATTCTTTGTAATTTTGCTTTAACACAAGCAGCGGGAATAAGATGAAGAGTAGAAGCTGGACATATAAGGGAGTATTGTTTCTTTTTTTCGAATTATAAATCGAGAATCTTCAGCAATACATAAAGAATTTTCGACCTGACTTCGTACATCTCCATTTAATTTGTAAGCTGTTGCCATAAATTTTACTATATCATCCAAACCTGCCCCATGGCAATGCTTTTTTGTAGTTTGTAGTTGTTTGAGAGAGGATAGAACTTTGTAGAAAAGACTTGTATTAGGTTTGCAAACTTTTTTGGAGGATAGGTGCATTTTGTCATTTTTGTGTTCTAACATTTCATAATAATTGGTTTTTTGTTATCTTTAAAGACTGAATCAGACAAAACTTGTCAGAATTGACATTCTGCATTAATATTCGAGAATAGTGACATTAGTTTACAGCGGCAGCTACTCAATAAGCGCTGCAGAGCTGCACATAGCTACATTATACCTAAAATTAATGTAATATGCTAAAGCTAAAATTTTAATTATTTACTCGTAAAAGTCAATAATTACGAGTTCAGAACGATTTTATTGAAAATATTAAATGGCGGGTTTAGTTTGCAACTTTTGTTCTAGTAACTGAGGCCATTCCCATTTTTTAAATTTTTTTCCATGTGTCTTTAAGACACTTTAAAATTTGATTATACTTGTCAATTTTTCAACATAAAAAATAATAAGTAAACACCACCACCGAAATTAGTCAGCCCTCCGATTCCAAAGCTAAAGCTGCACGGGCGAGCCCTGTAAAAAATCACTAACTGAACATAATAAGCATTTCTCATTAATTTTCAATGGTATTTTAATTGTTTTCTATTTGGCTTACTTAATTTAATCTGCACCCTATTTTCGTTTTTAATAAACATGAATATTAATTTAAATATATGAAAGAAATTTGCTTTTTAATGTTTCAAAAATATTTTATTAGAAACTCTACACGTGTTTCGGCTTGTCAAGAGTACAGGGAATACTGAACAGTAAAATTTGTGTCCATTGCTTATATAACCTGGTACCTACCATAAAACTATTGTAAAATATGTTTTTATAAGTTGAATATTACTTTATTTTTTAAATCTAAATTGTTTTATTTAAAATATGGTGGCCGATAAAAATTTGTTGTTCATTCGTTAAATTTTTCTTATTTTTAACAGCCTTACTTATTTCTAATTGTTCTAATAGATCAAGTTTCTTTCCCTTCTTTTCCGAATGGAGTAATTTAACATTATTTAAATCTACAAAATGACTGTTTTCTATGCAATGTCTTGACATGCCCGTACTATATACATTGTTTACAATAGATTTCCTGTGTTCCTCGAATTGCTTTTTTTATAATATAATAATATTAATTATAGGCCTAAGATCAGCAATAGAGTTAGTAATAAACTGAATAAACTGGGATGTAGAACAATTTTAGTAAATAAAAATAATTTAGGTAAAATGTATATGAGTTAAAATGTAGTGACTGTGATGCTATATACATTGGACAAACTGGACGAAATGTAAAAAAGCGTTTCGAGGAACACAGGAAATCTATTGTAAACAATGTATATAGTACAGGCATGTCAACACATTGTATAGAAAACAGTCATTTTATAGATTTAAATAATGTCACATTACTCCATTCGGAAAAGAAAGGAAAGCAACTTGATCTATTAGAACAATTAGAAATAAGTAAGGCTGTTAAAAATAAGAAAAAATTTAACGAATGAACAACAAATTTTTACCGGCCACCATATTTTAAATAAAATAATTTAGATTTAAAAAATAAAGTAATATTCAACTTATAAAAACATATTTTACAATAGTTTTATGGTAGGTACCAGATGTGGTTATATATAAGCAATAAACACAAATTTTACTGTTCAGTATTCCCTGTACTCTTGACAAGCCGAAACACGTGTAGAGTTTCTAATTAAATATTTTTGAAACATTAAAAAGCAAATTTCTTTTCATATATTTAAAATATTTAATGATGTTTCACAAGGAGCCAACCGCAGAATCAGTTCAGTGTATGAATATTATTTAATTTCTTTATGCAATTTATTTAGATGAAATTTGCTATTGACAATGTAGATATTATAATAATTTAAATGGGATTCAGTGTTTCCTGCTTAAATTTTGTTTATATTGTACTTAATTGCAGAAAAATTGTCAATTGTTATTAATTTGAATAAATATGTGTTAGTATCAATTTGTTTCTATTGTACATAATGTGAATGATACAATAGCTGATTTATTGATTTTTGTGAGTTTTCAATACTTTTTATACTTTTTAATTGCATATTCCAATAAAATATTTAATACGTTCGAAATATTAGTAACATGTGATATTTTAATAGTATTGAATTTGTAAATATTTTACGATGAAAAGGTTTTTCTTTATGAGAATGATCGTGTCAATATGTAATAATTTCAATGTGTATATGAAAATTTATATTTAATTGTTTTATATATTTTAAATTCACAAATGAATCATAATAGTTTAATTCATTTTAGTTACAACTTACTGACTACATTTAAATATACGCCCTACAATGAGTCATAATTTGTTCTAATTATAACTAAATTATTAATGGAATAGATAGGTGAGTAAAATCAAATAACCATTTTTCTTTTTAATATATTGTTACGCCACTGGACTGTGTAGTCTGGTTAAATTAGACTGGAATTATATGCGAACGGCCAGGAATATTCTGGACTGCTCTGGATCGTGTGAATGGATGTATAAATAAGACACACGGTGGGTCGAATCTTAATCTTAAGTTGAACGTGAACGAGTAAAGAAGAAATAAGAAAGAGACTTATAAGTATTCAAGTGTGATTATAGTTAAGACAGTAATTAATCTATTGTTGTTAATTGTTAATTAGTAAATAAAGTAGTGAGTAAGTGTTATTTGGACTTTCAATCAACGAATCTACAAGTATAGGTGTTTGTGTGGATAGCAAACACGTGACAGTATATCATTATTATTTAAGTTCTTTATGCAATTTATTTAGATCCAAGCTGCTATTGACAATACATATTTTAATAATTTATATTGGAATTATCTTTGTATTGCAATTGCACAAAAAATGTAAATTGTTATTAATTTAATAAACATGTGTTCTCACATGTGTTACCATAATTTTTTTGTTGTATATAATGTGAATAGTACAATAGCTAATTTATTGATTTTTTATGAGATTCAATACTTTTCATAATCAAAATGTCATAGATAGAAAATAACATTAGTATTAGGTTTATCAGAAATCTACGTCGTGTCGGAGATAAGTTTCACGTTAGGATAGTATTTAAAACGTGTAATACTTTGAGATCTATTTTAACAAAAACAAAACCGGTAAATTGTAAGCAAAATTCAAAAAACTGTATTTACAGTATTCCGTATGAGTGTAATAAACATTATGTGGGAGAGTCATCCAGACCCCTCAGTGTAAGGTTAGGTGAGCATAAAAGTTATATGAGAAAGGATGAAATCAAAAAATTGAAAATTTGCGAACATGCTTGGGAAAATGGACATAGAATAAATTGGGATTCGGCAAAAATTTTAATGAAAAAAAGCGGACACCAAACAAAGAAAAATTAAGGAATCGGCAATAATATTATTGATAGAAGAAAAATGTTTATCAAATTGCTCTGTAGATTTTGGTACAACGTGGTTACCGATGTTATTAAAAGAAGAATTGAAAAAAATTAATATTGTATAATTTTTAAGTATCAACAGTTCTATGTAAATATCTATGGATATTACATAATCAAATAATATATGTGTCAAGTTTCATGCTTGACATATTCTAAAAATATCTGATGTGACCAGCACATAACTTTTTTATACCAGTATATATCATCCTGATGTAAAAACATTATTCTATTTAATTCTTCACTAACCTCAATTAAATTTTAATAGTGTACCTTGAAATGTTTCATTAAAATTTTTAAATAATTAATTCAATTACCAGCGTCACACGATACTGTCAACAATAATTCATGTCATATTTTAATAATTTCTTCTTATTGACATCGACATTTTTGTAACTAAATTAGACAATTTAAATGTTAAATTTATCCTAACCCCATTTTATGAGGTCAACTGTATAAAAAATTTAAGTTTACATCAGCTTTATTTAAGTAATTGGAAAATATATTTAATTGGCTTGATATAAGTAGACATGATTTATAATTTTTCATTAAAAATATGTTTTTTTGTAAAGGCAAATACAAAAAAAGTTTGGGTCCCGTGAACCTCCTTTCAGCCAATTTTGCTCAACATCGATTTTATCATTGTCTTTAGAACATGTGTACCTTGAAGTACTACAATGCATAATCAAATTTTTAAGCAAAACTGGACTAAAAATTTAAGTATAGGTAGATATGTACCTACTAGGATATACACTACACTTACTTCCTTTTGTCTAACCTTTTGTTGTTTCCACTGTTACCCGTGGCCTAATCCTGTTTGTAATTAATTAGAAATACCTTGACAGGCCCCCAGACGAGAAGTGTATGCCCTTGTGAACGATCCTTCCGTATATATTTTGTAATCCAAAATTATAGATTAATAAAAAGAAAAATCACCCTTGTGTCCCGTCTGGTGGCCCATAGGACAAAGATGAAAATAATAATAATTATAAAGTAAGAAATGGAGACTAGATAAATAGAATAATGAATAATGTACATAAGATGCTAATAATAATGCAGCTTCGACCCTACAGTCAATAAATAGGTTCTGGCTGATTGGACTATCTCTAAGTGCAAAAAAAAACGTGTACCAAATTTGAAAGCTTTATCTCAAAAACTGTGGCTGCTATCGCGATACTACAGACATGCAGACAGATTTTTTTTACATAAAGTTATTTTTTATCATTATAATTCGTCGAGATTCGTCCTGAAATGCAATAAAAATTTTTAATTTTTTTTCCCGAAATTGTACCGTTTTTCTTCTTTCGTTAGTGTCTCTTCTGGTGGTACCACATTCACCAAATTTAATGTGTCACCTAAAATGTTGTTGACAATCTTAACTGCCAAATCAAAACGTATAAATCAATCAAAATCTCGAGGTCGAAAGAAATCACGATTAGTATACTTCCTTATAACTTTGAAAAAGGAAACAGATTCGTTTTCCGAAACGTTAGGGAATTATATTATTATTTTTGTATCTCATATTAGTTGTCAAAAACACACTTTGACTAATCTTTTGACGTAAAGTCACAATTTTTTAGATAACAAAGAATCATTCATGTGTTAATATAAGTCCCAAAAAAAGAACAGAGAAAAATTTAAATTCAAATGCTATACCTATACCATTTATGCGAATAAATACAAACAACTTTTTAAATTTAATTTTGCAGAATCATTGGTGTTTCAATCACTCTTTAAAATCTATTAAATTATAACAAGCAATTGCAGATACAGAATATGAATTTACAAATATAATTTTTTTATTAGAGTTAATTAGCAATTTTCTCACAGGGTGATTACACTCATGAAAAAAACGCTAACACACAACCATTCCTATCGACGTGACATTACCAGTGCTAGTGGCGGGATTCGAACCCGCAGCTATGATAGAGATATTATCTAGTCACTCTTGCCAACGTGCGCTCTAGCCAACTATTCGAGCCAGATATAATATTTACCGTCCATTATTCAATATTGCTTTTGGAAATCACATAATAATGGATTAAATAAACAAGAAATTGTCTTTAAAAAATAAATGTTATTGTTATGTTATATTACAATCTATTAACGTATTTTAAAAAAAGTATTAACGTGATCCTTGTATGTTTCGGATGGTTGCTGGCCGTGTTCATCACTGAGTAAGTGCAAATATAAATTCCCATCTTCCGTTCCAATTATCTGAAATGTAAAATAAAGTTTAAATTAGTCAAAATATAAATTATTCCATATAAACAATAAACAAAGAACTATACTCAAGAGGTTACGATGTTTCATAATCGTCTTCAAAATTAAACGTGGCCATGTAGTAACTTAAAATATTAAATTTTGGAACTGATATAAGTAAATGAAATAGAAAATTTATGCAGAAATGACAAGATTAATCAGAAAAATAATAATATCAATATTGGTAATAACAGTGTTAAAGGCATAGGCCCACCGGGAAATTACCCGGTTTCCTGCCTGTCCCATCCGTCCCTGGTTTATGTAGAAGAAGTGTAAGACAAGGAAAACAGGAAAGAACTGTTTTGAACGAATTGAATGAAGAAAATTGTATCTATGTGAATTCAATTTATTTGTAAAAGATGAAATGAGCATGTAGTGATAACTGAACAATAATGATAAAAATACTCAATAGATGATGAATTTGTGTAGAATAAAAAATATGGTGGATCAAAATAAAAGGGGATATGGATTTGATCATGTGGAAAAATAAGAGATAACAATTTCTAATAATTTTGTCAAAAAAAAAAACACTACAGCGCCAGGAAGATATAAAGGCCATGGAAATCTTTACTGAATGTTGCAGATGAGATAAAAAAGCGACAGAAATTGTGGCTAATCAGTACGGAAAATATCGTGAATACTGTTCGTGTGTATGTCATATGCTGTTATAATTATTTTCCAATTGCCCTCAAAAATAAGCTATAAAAATATACATATACCATTACCATATATGATTTTCTTGTGTTATTTTCTATTGCTGGATGTGATAATTTCATACACGTGATTTCTTTTTTAAACGGAATAGAATAAGTAGGATAAATATCACTTTCATTCAAATCCCAAATGTGGATCGTATTACTACTATCCTTGGTATACATAATAAATGGTTTGTTTCTGGACCATTGTATAATTTGGATGCCGGTGTTTTCCAAGTTTCCTTCTTTGTCAGATAATACCATTAAGGGTTTTTCCACCAGTCTTGAATAAAGGTTAATGTTTCCATCACTAAATCCAACAAGAAAGTAATTTGATGAAAAGGGACACGTTTCCAAACAGTTCGCTACAGAATTGGATTCTGAAAAATAAATAAATAAAGAATGTATGAATTATATACGGGTAATATAAAATACAAAGAAAAGGGCAAAGGGCGCTCAGAAGTGGGGCTAAACAGGACGTTCGTGTTTATTTTGTTTTACTTTTATATTATCAATCATAAAATACTGATCAGGATACTACGCCAAAGTCTAGTTTTCTTGGCTATTTTTTTTGTTATGTATTCTATGTGATAATTAAATTTCAGGTTTCTGTCTATGATTAAACCTAGGTATTTAATATTATCAACATATTCAACAGAGTTACCATTTAAAGTAACTTTTAATTATCTGCATAAATGAATTATGTAAAATATTACGATTCGATGACAGCTTATTAACTTGTAACCATTTTGTTATTTGATTCTCTACCAAATCATACATGTCAGTGTTATTAAAATAAATTAAAGTATCATCGGCAAAAAGATGTATAGAACATTTTTTTACCACTCTAGTTATGTCATTAATATTTAAAAAAAACCATAAATGGTCAAGACAGCTGCCTTGCGGAACCCCTTTATTGTTTCTTATTGGTTTAGAAAGCGATTAATATATTTTGACAACGACTCCTATTTGATAAAGAATTTTCTATCTAGGTTAATACGCAGCCTCTAAACCCCATTATTTTAAGTTTTTTTAACAAAATATTTCGAACAATGGTCTCAAATGCACTGCTTGAATCCAAAAATACAGCACATATTATGTTATTTTCCTAATCTAACATACTTTTGCAGTTATTAATAATTAGTTGTAAAGCTATTTCACAATCATGGTTTTCCCTAAAGCCTGACTGATTAATGCTACAGAAGAATGGTAAAAATATCATATAAATAAAGAAATTGAGAAAAAGAAAAAAATAGAGACAGTTAGAAAAGAAAGTAGAAGCAAGACTACTAAAAAGACAGAAAAACAGCGACCGAAAGCCAAAAAAAGACGAAAAGAAAGAAAAAAGATTAAGATTCTCTGAAATTTCATATAACTACGAAGAGTGGGTTGAAAGAGACGACAGTCTGACCGACATTATTCGTAAGAAGAAATTGAAGCACGTAAAAAAATTATACCAACTTTCAGTTCTTTAAAATACGATGACAATCACTTGGGAGACTTTGTGTTAGCAAAATTGTTGGGAAAGAAGAGATAAACTTTCTATTATAGATATATTTGACATCGGTGTGACAGAAAAAATACTCAAAATTGATAAATAACGATAAAATCATTTATAAGTTGATAAAAAGTGACGTGTCGACCATAAAGTTGAGGGACATTCTAGAAAGACTACCTCACCCAGAACTTCAAACTGCAGGATATAGAATAAAATAATATATCTTTCTAAGACAAATTAATATATTTAAATCTTAACACGAAGAGTACAAACATAGTTGTACTCTTGCTTGTAAAATACGTTTAAATAAATAAATTATATTTATTTCTTGTCAACTATTGGTGTCACTGGCACACAGAAAAAAAATTATTGTCAATAACTGGTGATTTTTAGGTATATTTTTCAATATATGTATATATATATATATATATATATATATATATATATATATATATATATATATATATATATATATATATATATATATATATATATATATACATATTTTTTTTGCAATAAGCACTGATTATTTTGATAAAAGCTAAGAGGAATTTGAATTGCTACCAAACTATAAAAAAAAAAATGAAATGTAGTTAAATAAACAATCAAACACTGAGGCAATTTTTTAGTGCAAATTCTTGTGTAATATTGTCAATTACCTGTTACTTTACCTTATAAGATATTTATGTGAAATGTTTGAGAAATGTTATTTTCACATTAGTGAGTGATGAATGAAAATATTGCTAACATTTTTACAGATGGATATTATCATGGACCGAATCTATTACCTGGAACAAATTTCTTAACATTGCTTCTTCCACCCTTTATAAGATGATGAATAATGAAACCATAATTTGTCGATACAAACACGTAATTTGAATTTACAGTGTTTACAACAAAATCTGTACACTGGAGATCTTCCAGTTCTGGGTGTATCATTTTCAATGAAATTCTAGTGTTCTTTACCAGTACTACGTCGCTCCAATTAGTATAACTTATTGGATTGGTTTTTGTAGAATTGTTTTTTATAATAACACTCCATAATATTATGTCCCCTTCCTCATCCAAACTGCAAATCTAAAAACAAAAAAAAACAGAATATTGTGGATATATTTTTTATTTACGGGGTTGGGTTAAAAGTAAAATAAGGTAAGCTTTAAATTAGAAAACTCATAGCCTTCTCAGTCGAATGTCATTATATGAAAATCTTTTGTAGTCCTCATATTTTTTAGTTCACACCATGCCGTGTCCACAATATCACCAACCGACCTATATAGCAGGTGTAACAGGATCATGGTACACTCTCCTTCTCTCCTTTAGTTTTGAAGATAATTGATTGAAATTTAGGATATCCTGTAGAAATAATAAGCGGCATTTTTTGACATATAAGTGATTCTTTTTTTCACTTCCGGTTTCGCCGGAAGTGATACTAACTTTCGATTTTTAATTGATATTATATTATTACATTTTTGAATTCTGCATAATTTTCTGAATCCAACGATACCAAATAAGTGACATTTCAAACGTCAATATTTTTTTATAATATAATTTTTAGTTTTCCATTTATAAGTGTGCCATGATGGTTCCGATTTATTCTAAATAACCCGTGTAATGCTAGAAAAATCGAAATCCCGTCAAAAATACTATTACGTGATTTATGTGCAAATAAATTTCATCAAAATGGTTTTTGGGGAAAAACTCAATTTTTTCAAATGGAACCATATGGGTACCATTTATTAGTACCTACTATTAATAAAGAATTTATTCATATGTCGTAATAAAATATGCGATAAATACAAACAAAATTACAGCTAAAAGAAAATAAGAAAATACAATTGTGTTATAATTAAATGTTAAGAAGTAACTAACTAAGGTGACTTTGAAAACAAAGAAATATTTAGCTTGTCAAACATTTGTTGGTTTACCGGTGTTTTTATTGTGTCTTTTTTAAAAATTATTTAAAATTCTTGGTAATTGTGTTCAAAATGCCGCAAATTTATACAAGAGATGAAAAAGTGGACATGTTAATTATTTATCGGGAATGTAGAAAAAATGCCGTTGCAGCTAGACACCTTTATGCCGAACGATATCCTGATAGACAATGTCCAGCGAGAAATTATTTTAATCGTCTTGAAAATCAATTCCGAACAACAACTACAACAACAACAATAATCCCGAAGAAAATTTCGTTCTTGACGAAGGAACGGAAATTAATGTTTTGGCTCGAGTAGAAGTTGATAAGACTGTTTCTTTAAGCAAATTGGGTTTGAATTGGAAATCAACCAAACAGTAAGCCGAATTTTGCACAAATACCATTATAAATCTTTTAAATACCAATTGCACCTGCACTTATACGAAAATGATTACAAACATAGGATGGAATATTGCAATTGGATTTTGCAGAATAACGTGCAGCCAAACAATGATTCTTTGGGAATGATTTTAATTTCGGACGAATCTAGATTTACAAATTTAGGATTAGTTAACCGACAAAATACAAAATATTGGTCACAAGAAAATTAAAATTTATTACGGGAGGGTAACTTTCAAGTGCGGTTCGGTTTCAATGTTTGGCTTGAAATAATCGGTAGTAGAATCATTGGTCCAATAATATTTGAAGGACCCCTGACTGGTGCCAGATACTTGTGATTTCTGCAAAATGAAATTGGGGAAAGTTTAACTGAATTACCTTTCCATTTACGACAGGGAATGTATTTCCAACAAGATGGCGCTCCTCCCCATAATTCAAGAACAGTAATTGAGTACCTTCAACGGAGATTCGGTGAAAACATAATTTCAACGAATGGTCCTGTGAGGTGACCTCCAAACTCACCTGATTTAAGACTCCTTGATTTCTTTGTTAGGGATCATTTAAAAAATATTGTCTACGCAACCGTCGTTACAATCCGTGAAGACCTGGAGCTACGAGTAAGACGCGCAATTAATAGCATAACAGCCCAGCAATTGGCGAACGTTCTTCGAGAAACATCTATGCCAGTTCAGAAGTGCACTGACGTTAATTGACGGCATTTTGAACAACTGTTGTAATGTTTTGTGTTAATTTTTTGTATACCAAAGCAACCTTATATATAACAAGGTAATTAGAACAAAATTGTATTTTCTTGTGTTCCTTTAGCTGTAATTTTGTTTGTATTTATCGCACATTTTAATACGACATATGAACAAATTCCTTATTAATAGTACTAATAAATGGTACCACGGCATGAATATGGTTCCATTAAAAAAAATTGAGTTTTTTCCCAAAAACCATTTTGATGAACTTTATTTGCTCATAAATCACGTAATTTAGTATTTTTGACTGGATTTCGATTTTTCTAGCATTACACGGGTCATTTAGAATAAATCGGAACCATCATGGCACACTTAAATGGAAAATTATGCAGAATTCAAAAGTGCAATAATATACCATTTAAAAATCGAAAGTTAGTGTCACTTCCTGCGAAATTGGAAGTAAAAAAAAATCACATGTATGTCAAAAAGTGCCGCTTATTATGTATATAGGATATCCCAAATTTTAAACAATTATCTTCAAAACTAAAGGAGAAAAGGGGGTGTACCATGATCCTATTATACCCGGTATGTGCGTGCAGTCGGTTTAAGTATACATTAGTTTCGAAAAAGTAGGTATTACCTCGTTGGTTTGTTGATTCTGAAAATATACTGTTTCTTCCAGATGATTAATAAATGGCTGCAAGGAAACAACTTTATTATTGTGACCAAAACCAATTTCTGTGCTATATAATGGAACCCTTTTTAAAATAGAATCTTCATTGTATATCTTCCTCTTTGTATCCCAGACGGAAATTGTCCTGTAAACATAAAATACATACGGGGATAGATATTAATTCGGTACAACTTGTTTGTAAATGTGTCACTAACCAATAGAACGGACTACATGGGATTGATTCGTCCTGTTTCCTCTAAAGGATTTGTAAAACAAGATTGTAGGCATCAAATCTCCACAAATATTGTCACCAGGGACGGATGGTGTAAGGAATACCGGCACGGGAAATTATATGAAGCGACCCCACTCCAAGAGACAAAATTAATAGTAGTTAAAAAAATTTAAAAAATCATAAAATATGCATTATATATATATATATATATATATATATATATATATATATATATATATATATATATATATATATATATATATATATATATATATATATATATATATATATATATATATATATATATATATATATATATATATATATATATATATATATATATATATATATATATATATTATTAAAACCAATAGAGGGTAAAAAAAGCTGAAATATAATGCTTTACTAAAACATTAACAATAAACTTAAAAATGTATTGCACCGACTTTCTCGATTTATGTATCTTAGGCAACCAGTACAATATATAACACTTGGAGTACATGTATACATTTAATCCTATTTAAAGCTGGGATAATAAGGTTATTACAGGATTTAAGCTACATTTCTTACTTCAGTAATCATTTTAGTTAATGGATTTCTAGAAAGTCTTTTTATACGGACCATAACTAATCAGGTTGTCTACCCTTTCATAAAAGTCTTATTTTTCTAAAATAACATCCTTATTACTCTTATCTGCTTTTATGTAAAAACAATTTTTTCACGCAACCTTTTGATAATTTTTCTATCTTTTGTGGACTCTGACTTTCTATTTACTTCAGCGACAATCGGGGACGGATGGGAAAGTCGGGCATTCGTTCAAAAGCCCGAAGGGCCGGTACTTTTCGGGCTAGTCCGGCCGGTCTATCTAGCACCCCAGAACTCCGCTATTTTCTGTTACACTTATTCGTCCGACGTACTGAAGTAAATAGAAAGTCAGATTCCACAAAGGATAAAAAAATTTTCAAAAGGTTGCGTGAAAAGATTGTTTTTACTTAAAAGCAGATACGAGTAATAAGATTATTTTGATAAATAGGATATTTATGAAAGGGTAGACAATCTGATTAGTAATGGTTCGTATAAAAAAAACTTTCTAGAAATCCATTAACAAAAAAATGATTACTGAAGTAAGAAATGTAACTCAAATCCTGTAATAACCTTATTATCCCAGCTTTAAATAGGAGATTAAATATATACATGTACTCCAAGTGTTACATATTGTACTGCGTCCCTAAGATACATAAATCAAGAAAGTCGGTGCATCCTATTGTTTCAGCAATTGGATTGCCGACTTACCACCTCTCAAAATGATTAACGGAGAATTTCGAAAGTTTACTCATTACACCATCTAGTTTCTCTGCGATTAATTCCAATGATTTCGTTAATAAGGTGAAAAATATTTTTTCTACTCCCTACATAGAAAATACTATTTTGCTCCCTCATTTCAGGGAGCAAAGTAGTACTTTTCCTCCCTCGGGAGGAAAATACTTTGCTTCCCTAGGGAGGAAAATACTTTGGCTCCCTCTGGAAGCAAACAAGTAAAAACTTCAAACAGCTGTAATAGTAGTGTATAGACTTCTTTTATTGATACACAAACTTCCTGAAAATGAATGCTTTTCTTTGAAACAGATTTTTTATTACTTATTTTTATTTATAAAAATTGAAAACAGTTTAAATCGAGGTTTAAATTAACATCAGTAACTAAATATTGTTAAAATTTTATTATAAACATTTTGGAAGTTTGTTTATTTTGAAAACAAGAAGCAACCTTAGCAACGTTCCATGTACTTTGATTTTTAACAATATTTACTTATCTAAATACCTATTATGACATTTTGACATATTTGGTTTTTTGATTGTCATGCATAAGAAAATATAATAAAATATATGTAAAACCAATGTAAAACACTGTAAATGGTCGTAGAAAAAATCATATGTATTACACAGGAGCAAAGTGCCATTTCCTCCCTTGGATATCAAACTATCCGCGGGAGGAAATTATACACTTTTCTCCCTTGTCATACAAATAGCTATAGTTGCAAGGTGAAATTTTGCTCTCCTTTTACATTTGTATATTGTATCTATATGTGTTCCGATACCACAGACTTTGACCTACCTTGAGGATTTACGCGAAAAAAAATCTCAGTCAAGATGTAGTAAAAGAGTACATTCGACTCACTAAACTTTGTATGAAACAAAATTCCTTTCGATTCAATGATAATTTTTTCAAACAATATGAAGGGACATCAATGAGTAACTCATTGTCATCATTCATTCATGAACAAATTCGAAATCGAAACAGAAGCAGAAGATTATTTCCCCATGGTTTGGCTTAGGTATGTAGATGATATTTTTGCAGTGTTTGATATAAAAGTCTGATTATGACAACTTTGTTTCTAAATTAAACAGTCATCTCGCGTCAGTTTAATTCACATTATGAAATTTAAAACTGTGGACAACAACCATTTTTAAATGTATTAGTAATTAATTAGAAATAGCGAAAATAAGTTAGAATCTGACATACACAGAAAAAATATCAGTACTTTAAGATATATCCCTAAGGACCCTCACCAATGAACTCAACACAAAATAGCGAGTTTTAATTTTCTACTTCATCACCTATTAAGTTTCCCCCTCAATAAGAAGAGGTTTGAGGAAAAAAGGTATTGATTAAGGGTATAGCTGAGGGTAACTGATATTTTCTAAGCTTAGTTGATAAAATAATTAGGAAACGTAAATTTAAAGAAACACTTCGAAATTCCTCGATTTTTCAAAATGAAAGAGAAAATCCGAAATTTGTATCGATTCTACCCGTGGTATTGGTAAGATTTTTCAAGATATAGGTATGACAGTGGTTCATTTACCAGGAAATAAACTACAACACTCCAAAAGACAAAATTGAAACAAACGAAAAGTCGGGGATTTATAAAATTACTACTAATGACTAACCAAAAGTATGTTGGTCAAACTAGACGATCAATTCATACTAGATTTAAGAAGCATATGGTTAATCTCAGCTATGGTAGAACAGATATCTAGTATTGCCCAACATGCGTTTGAGAACAACCATAAAATAGATATTAGCAATTTAAGATTAATTAGTATTGTCATAAAATAACTAGAAACATTTAAAAGCTTGGAAATTACGAAGTATAAAAATAATCTGAATAGTGACAGAGGGCCAATCCTATATATAGTCCGCTCTGTTGGTTAGTGAGTCACGGTTCACAGAACCGTGATAATAGTTTAGGTATAAATAGGATACATTGTTAGTATAGGGTTAGTTTTAATCATCTCCAGATTATGCGAACTTGGTTGGCGAAACTCGCATTGAGTGCAGTATTTGGTGTTTTGTGGATAACCACGTCAGTGTTATCAAAATATTGTTTTTAAACGATGTAAATACCAGCCACCGAACTTTCGCGGTAAATTTTTCGTTTATCACTAATAACTTTAGGAATCCCAGAGTCATTCTGATTTATCTTGGTGCAATGAATTCCACACCTATCGAACCAATTTATGTAGAAGCTCTTGAACTCTCATTTGTAATAAAAAAAGGTCTTTCTTAGCAACAAATTTATGTCAAAAACTTTTTTTAATACTCCCCTGCATAACAAAATATCAAGCTTAAACACCTCCTATTTATGTAATAAGTTTTGGATTAAAAAAACCTTCACAACGTCCCCCCCCCCCCGTGTAGAACTTTTCGACACTGTAATGATCTTCCAGACTTTGACAATCTTCCATTCATAATTTCTACTTTTCGATTTATTCACCGATACTTGTATCATTATACCGACTTTTAGTGAAAAGTATATAATCAGCTGTATAGTTTGTTGTTTGGATCTTTGCGCGTCTCAGTTAGTAGTCTTATAAGTCAAATAATCAAAAATAAATAGAAAAGTCAACTCTACCTTTGAGCAATGGCGAGTACTGGACAACGTTTCATTTATACATATCATTGTATTTGTTGATACTATAAATGCATTGCTGCAAATAGCAGTACACAAGCAGGTCGTACCTAATTTGATATACGCGTAAAGATCCAAACAACAAACTATAATACCTTGCTGAATAAGATTTACAGGAAACAACTACTCAGCGGACAAAAGCCCCATCCTGCATTGAATTAAACCTAAGTTTAATTCGACGTAGCTAGACCCCGGGACAGGAAGCATGTGACTCTGTTATATCCTTTTCGTTTATCATCTTTAATTTCATTATTTTTTTTTTGTCTTGTGGTTCGGTTGGTCATAGGTGTACATGAAATTAGTAAGGTATTAAATTAAATTTTGTTGCATACTTAATAATTAAATACTTTGCTGTATAATCCTTGACCAAAGGCCATTAAAAAAAAAACTAGAAATTTTTAGTTTTAATATTACATGAAAATATGCAGTCTCGCCTAAAGTTATTAATTCGTGCAGTTGAACTAGATGTGAGTGTTGTGTTGGTCAGATATTTCTTCATAGATGAAAATAACTTTAGCAGACCAGTCCAGGATACTTTGATATATAATCATTTTCTAATGATTATACCGGGTGTAACAGGATCATGGTACACCCCCCTTTTCTCCTTAAGTTTTGAAGATAATTGATTGAAATTTGGGATATCCTATATAACATAATGAGCGGCACTTTTTGACATACACGTGATTTTTCTTTCACTTCCGGATCCAACGTTACCAAATAAGTGACATTTCAAACGTCAATATTTTTTATAATATAATTTTTTGTTTTCCATTTAAGTGTGCCGTGACAGTTCCGATTTATTCTAAATGATCCGTGTAATGATAGAAAAAATCGAAATCCCGTCAAAAATGCTAAATTACGTGATTTATGAGCAAATAAAGTTCATCAAAATGATCTTTGGGGAAAAAACTCCATTTTTTCAAATGGAAGCATATTGGTACCGTGGTACCATTTATTAGTACTATTAATAAGGAATTTATTCATGTCATATTAAAATGTGCGATAAATGCAAACAAAATTACAGCTAAAAGTAAATAAGAAAATACAATTTTGTTCTAATGAAATGTTTGAAAACAATGAAATATTTAGCTTGTCAAACATTTGTTGGTTTACCGGTGTTTTTATTGTATCTTCAAAAATTGTTTAAAATTCTTTTTAATTGTGTTCATATTGCCGTAAATTTATACAAGAGATGAAAAAGTGGACATGTTAATTATTTATGGGGAATGTTTGAAGGACCCCTGACTGGTGCCAGATACTTGGGATTTCTGTAAAATAAAATTGAAGACAGTTTAGCTGAATTACCTTTCCATTTACGACAGGGAATGTATTTCCAACAAGATGTGCTCCTCCCCATAATTCAAGAATAGTAAGTGATTACCTTCAACGGAGATTCGCAGAAAACGTAATTTCGACGAATGGTCCTGTGAGGTGGCCTCCAAGGTCACCTGATTTAACACTCCTTGATTTTTTTGTTTGGGGTAATTTAAATATATTGTCTACGTAACCGCCGTTACAACCCGTGAAGACCTGGAGCTATGAGTAAGACGCGCAATTAATAGAATAACGGCCCAGCAATTGGTGAACGTTCTTCGAGAAACAGCTATGCGAGTTCAGAAGTGCATTGACGTTAATGGGTAGCATTTTGACTAACTGTTGTAATGTTTTGTGTTAATTTTTTGTGTTCCAAAGCTACTTTACGTATAACAAGGTAATTAGAACAAAACTGTATTTTCTTATTTTCTTTTAGCTGTAATTTTGTTTGTATTTATCGCACATTTTAATACGACATATGAATAAATTTCTTATTAATAGTACTAATAAATGGTACCACGGTACCAATATGGTTCCACTGGAAAAAATTGAGTTTTTCCTCAAAAACCATTTTGATGAATTTTCTTTGCTCATAAATTACATAATTTAGTATTTTTGACGGGATTTTGATTGTTCTAGATAAACCGGAAGTGAAAAAATTATACTTGTATGTCAAAAAAGTACCGATTATAGCATATCTCAAATTTCAATCAATTATCTTCAAAACAAAAGGAGGAAAGGGGGTGTACCATGATCCTGTTACACCCGGTATATCACATATCACGTCAATAAGAACATTTTAAAGAGACCATAATGCATTTGAAATGGCTGATTTTTTACTACTTCCGTGATTTGGACATTGAAACTTTTGTGAATTGGTTACCGTGTTACTTACATTTTAAATATTAGAAATATCACGATTAAAACACATTAAACAAAAGAATAACATCCTGTCCTGGAGTTAACGATTATCTGATTTTTTTTTTAATTATATCTACAGAAAGGAAATTAAACTACGCAATAAACGATAACTTGCCAGAATAAATCGTGATTTATGTTAAATAATCGCTAATAATAAAGAAAAACTTGACACAAAGATATTTTAAAAATCTTACCCATCGTTTAAACCAGCATATATGAAATCTGAATACAAGCCAAATGTGCAACAAGATATGTGACCATAGGAGATGAAAAATATTTCGGGGTCGTCGGAATTAGAAATATTCCAGATACATACCACACTTCCATAGCCATCAAATTCTCGTTTTTTTCGTACATGCACAGTCATAACTTTGTTGTTATTATCACAGCAAAATGACAAACACTTTACTGAACAATCTTTAAGGATACTTTTAGTTGTATTAAATAATATGTACCCATCACTGAAGGGAATATCCCTGGAATTTTTTTGCAACTTTTCGTAATTTTTCAAAATTGATTCCGTTTGGATTTTTAAAATCAAAGTACCGGCGGACAACAAGAAACTGTTCAAATAATTGTCATGAATAGATTTTTCTGCAGTTTTTTCCTTAACTAGATTATCACCACCTGCTCCCAAATAATCACTTTTGTAGATTTCCCAATAGTTTGGATTTGTGGTTTCTATTTTGGAAAAACAAACGGGAAATTGTGTCCATCTAGAATTATTTGTAATATCCTCCGTTTGAATTTCTTCACTAATGTAATCCTCATTTGTTTGCACTGCAGTTTGTATTGTGTTACTCCTACCGTAATTTTTTATAAAGATTTCATAAGGCACTGGGGGTAAATCAAATAAAGTAAAGCTACACGTGTCCAATCTAATCATATTTAGTATTTCTTCGCCGCGCTTGCGCTTTATTTCCATGCTCTTACGATGTGCATACTTCTTTTTAGCATCGAGAAAGTTTATGAATTGTAAAGACTTTTGTTCTTCAAAGCCTTCATCAGATAGAGACGCCGGGTTGTTTCGTTGTACTTCTTGCATTTTTAGATTCGCGTTTTCTTTTTCTACCGATTCTTTTATATTATCTAAGATTTGTTTGTGTTTATAGTCTGGCATGTCAAAGTTTCCTGAGTCTAGTTTTCTTTCTTCATCAGTTCCAGCAGAACTTACTCTTTTTTTGTGCCGAAGTAAATTCCCTAGGTGAAGGTAAGTTATCCCCATTATTACTACTACTACTAACACTACTAGTTTCTTCTCCAGATATGTTATCTAAATTAGCTGAGCTTGAAGAGGAATACGCTTCAAAATCAGATTCGTATGATTCAAAGTCATCTTCATAGTTATAATCATCAAATTTGGGACTTGGAGTTTTGACCTTCACAATTTCTTTGATAACTTTTGGGACCATTCGTTTAGGTACATCTGGGCCCACTATATTATCATTTACTATACTGCCTTTTCTTAAAGTAGCAGTACGAGGCCTTTCAGATAAACTACTCGAATCTGGAGATACATCTTTAGATTTAATTTTAGTCCTAACTTTAGCCCTGTAGGTGCTTCTGTCTTCTGATACCTTATTACTGTTACTGGTTTTACTTCTATCTTTTTGATTTAGTGCCTTTTTGGTACTTGTTTTGCCACTGTCTTTTTCACCTGTTTTGTTGCTGACAGTTTTAGGTTTGATTTCGTTCGCCTTTATATCACGACTAGTGCTTGCTACGTTATTAATGGTTGCCTCGTCAATTTTTAGTGCATTTGAATACATGCTTTTACTTGGGAAATATTGTGTCTTTGACACTCTACTGCTAGGAGGAGTTACTGGTACATTTCTCTTAGATGTTTTTGTAACGGCACTTGTTACTTTTGTCTCACTGGACGAAGTGATCACTTTTAGAGGCTTTTCAGTTTTTGAAACGGACTTTGTTATACGTGTTTTTATACGGTTATTATCTACAGTTTTATCTTTCACATTAGTTACAGATGCAGGTTTTGTTCTGGTTTTAAGTGGCACCTCCGTTTTTTTAACATTGTTTCTTTCCGTGCTTTCTTCTCTGGCCCTTGTAGACGTCTGTAAAACACTTGTAATTTTTTTCTTTGGTAGGCTCGAAGGTTTCGTTCCATCCTAAATAATTTTATATGTTAATGGTAAGAGGTAATATTATCCTACGTTCTTACCCTTTTTGTAGACATAAAAAATAACTAAATGAAGAGTGATAAGTACTGCATTTGCTTTTGTTTTGACAGAAAGAAGTGTGTCATGCTGTTGCCAACAAAACGAAACTATCAAATGGTTGTGAAATAATCAATAATAAGGAAGGAACAGGTAATTTTCATGCTACGACGATTCTAAAGTCCAGGTGGTTTACATTAAATCAATACAAACAAAGTAAAATATAAAAAATATTTATTGGTGAGTATCTTTATGTACAATGCATATCACAGTATTTGTTTTCAGTGCAAATTTTATATATCGTAAAATTACAATTTAAGACTAACAAAAATAAAAATTAATTGAAATGGCAATTATTGATAATAATACAACATTAGACGCTACTTTTTTATATCCTTGAGACTTAATGCACATTTTATCTGAATTTGTGAAGTTTTCGTAGCGATATGGCATAATGTCAAAATCTTTAGTAGTTGGAACACTACGCAATCTTACAGTAACATCGTGGAAAAGTATATTAGATTTTCCATCATATTTTCCGAACATCGTGAATGGGGTTGTTAATGTCTTATAATTTTTTCCAAACAAATTGTCTAATTGTAAGAATACATCTAAAGTGTCTTTTAGCCAAAGGTCAGTGCTGTTGGTTCGTACCATTGCTTGACCAACAGGTGACCAGCTCAGGTGGCAGGGTTTTGATTTGTTTTCACACACGATACGGAAATCCTCTATTTTTAATTTACTTCCTGGATTATCCTCACTCTTATCTGGAAATAATGTTTATTTATACAAAACTGGTTCATACATCAAATATGTGGGATTTAAGCTGTTAATATGCTTGTTAAGTAAACAATTAAAATATTCAAAATGATATATTTGCATTCGGTAGAACATATACAGTTTAATAATAATTTACTCAGAAAATGCATAACTGGGTAATGAATTCCATAACTTTGTTATTTGTGGGAGAAAGAATGACTGACAAGGTGACGTACTATAGTTGGAAGGAACTTCAGTGCAAAAGGGGTAAGTAGTTAAGGTCTGTCTAGCGGCAGTTAGCAATGGTATAATTCGCTCGTGCCAGCGACGTAATTTTCCTTGAGAAATAACGCTGAAAAAAAAAATGAGATCCGCAAAGACGACGCTGAAGTGAAATAAGTGAACCTGTATTGGGTGAGTCACCAACTATAATCGCATGATTGAGTCTAAAATTCTCAGTTTCAAGCGCAGATTACCATAGATAAAAACATGAAAGGGCGAACATAGTCATGCATCAGCTGTGCTGAACCGTGCTCACCGATTCGCGACTGTGAATACCCCTCCGCTGCTAACGGTCAAACGTATATTGCGCATACCAATGGCCATGTTCGCATTATCGTGGTTTTATCTGTATAGGAATAGCCCGGAAGTTGGCAAACATGCAACCCAATCCATTATTAGAGTGCGTTTATGTTGTAGTTGTGATAAATGATAAGAGCGGCGCTACTAGCGAAGCGAAGAAAATCAAAACATAAGGGGATGTTTATGTTGGAGCAGCGATAAATGACAAGAGCGGTGATAATAGCGAAGAAGTGGGAAACAATGCACTGAGTTTGAGTATGAGTGTTTATTTTGAAGTAGCCCGCAAAAGTAGGCTCAACAGTTAACCAGCGACAAGAGCATCGAGAACGACAAATTCGTATTTCTTCGCTCTTATACGATATGGAAGTTGAAAAATTAACCGGTGAAATTTGTATTAGGGTGCGTTTATGTTGAGGCAGCGATAAAAGTCATAAGAGCGGCGATAGGAGCGAAGATAAAAGCGATTCGATTCATTCTTTGACGTGTTTATAGTGGAGCAATGAGAGTATTGTTCTAGCCGTTGATTGATGTGAACCATTTAAAAAATTAACGATTTGGAGGAAGAAATACATTTATCCTCAAATACTGTAAAATGGTATCTTCGAAAAAAATTATGTAAATAACATCAATCATCCTATTAATACTAAACGATTAAAATTTGGAAAATTCCATCAGCAATACAGTGACTTGAGGAAGTATAAACATTTTCTTTGATGCATACGAATGAGGTTGATGATTTCTGTCTCTTTGATTCCACATAAGTGGTCTCGTAGGAATTTCGCTAAATAATTTTTTAACTTCCATATCATATAAGAGAGAAGAAATACAAATTTGTCATTCTCGACACTCTTATGCTAAGCCTACTATTGCACGTTGCTCCAATATAATCATCCACATACGAATCAGCGCATTGTTTTCCCACTGCTTCGCTATTATCTCCGTTCTTGTCGTTTATCGCTGCTCCAACATAAACACACCTTTAAACCACCTTTGTGGAATCAAAGAGAAAAGAGTCATCATCCACCAAGTGGTGCATTACACATGAAACGTAAGTAGTGCGTAGTAAAGTTTATTTCAAACTTATTTACAACATAAAAAACGTCGGCTTCTTTGATCCTTTTACCGCCATCAAAGAAGCCGATGTTTTTGATGTTGCAAATAAGTTTGTAATAAACTGTACATAATATTTACTTAATTAGTCTTGAATGTTTTTCATCTAAATATAAATATTTTGCCTATCTAGAATTTTTAAAACTATTTATATTTAGAGGCAATTAAGTGAAAAGCAAAACACCGAATTATCTGTCTTACTCCCACGATAATCTTCCGCCTTTATTCGTCTCACTCATGCGTCTTCACTTTTAGCGTCTGCTGGGCTTTGCTGCTGATTTTTTTCGTCTTCCGGGGTAAATTTGATAAGTACACGAATAAAGAAGCTGATTGGTGTACTAATTTTTCTTGTACTTTGTAGTTCGGGTAAAGGGCTTTTTTTGTCAGATTCATTCGAGTCTGCAGAAGTTTGCCGATGAGACCGTCTGCTGTTATAAAACAATGTCGTTTGGAGTTTTTTCTATCAAATGATGTGATTTTTTTGTATACCTTGTAGTTCTGGTTAGGTCCATCTTATACTGTTTTCCGCGACGTCCTCGCAATAATACTGGCACTTACCCTCGGCAGACGAGCGGTTAAAGTATCATTATATAAGTACTTTTTCGTGGATAAAGTCAAACCTTTCGTACCTAATGGATCGGGTTGCATGTTCACTAACTCCCGGTCTAGAAGAGTATATCAAATCAGGAAGTATTTGTGCTTCATAGCAATAGTAGCTGTTGTGGGAAAAAGTGGACGGTTAAAAAGTAAACTCGATATCAGCAAGTACAACTGAGCTAGTATGCCATAAAGTGGAAATTTGTTTAAGAGACCTTGGTGTCATCTTTTAGTTTATCTATATTTTATTAAATGTTGTCAACCAAAAAAAAAGTTGAAGTAAAATAATTTAGCAACGTAATTTCTACAATGACCACCAGTTTCAATAATTCCCTGATTAAGTGAATTTGGTTAGGTATTTCGGTGTTTGTTAAATCAAATGTATTTACAAATACAGCAAAAAATCAATAAAATTACCTGAAACAAACTTTCTAATAGAGTTTCTGGACACAAAAGCGACGTCTCCAACACCACTGCTCAGACAGTGTAATGCTCCAAATTCTCCATTAAACGTATCTTCTTGGCAATTTTTCCTTAGACTGTGCGATTCATTTTTTGGTAATCCTGGTGTACAACTTGGCCCAAAGAACTTGGCCATTTCGTTATTCAAAGGACATTCTTGGATTAACTTTTTAGTCAATAAGACATGTTTTACTGTATTCCATGCCACACCGTCATATAGAGGGAAACACGATTTTTTTCCTCGCATATCTTCAAAATTTGTAATGTCTGAATCAGGTCTTGTTACGGCTACTGTAATGTATTTTTGATCCACGTTTACTGTTTCATAGAATAATGTTTTCAAATTGTAGTGACTGAAAATAAAATAAAATATTATAATACATTTGTCTAAAATATCGAAAATTATGAGGAAAAGTAGTAGAATTGATGTAAATGACATAATATGGTATATTGCAGCCGTAGGCTTTCAACAATAACAATTTGGCCTCATATGGATTTGCAAGAGTGAAGAAGTATAAAAAATATATATTACACCAGATCTGTATTGCTCACAAATTTCACAGGTAACAAAAATTCACTTTCATCTCGAAATTAATAATTGTTGTGGACATGTTTTATAACTAAAAACCAAGAAAAATGAGAGTCCTGTAAAGATATTGATTCCAGTTTGGTGGAAATGGAGGGGAGACGACATACGGCGAAAACTTACTACTTTCTGGAGACAAAAAAAATTGGAAAATTTTCCCAGTTATCTGTTTTTCTAAATATCATGAAATAGTGGATGTTATGAAAACTTGGAAAACACTGTGTTTGACAGACGCTTTCATACTTTAATTTAATTAAAAAGTTACAGCTGCATTTTCTTTAATTTGATTATTACGTAGTGTTTATTTACCGCCTATACTTATAAAAAAATATATGACGTTTTTATTCCTATTACTAGAAAGAGCCGTCCATCAATGTTGTCATGAATTAGGGGGGGTGTGTGGAGGTTGTGACACTTTGTGACACAGGGGCTGACATGGGGCAGCCCCAAACAACTGTGAAGTCACAGGAAAAAAAATAATTTTACGTGGTAACACATTTATTATTTTACCACTATCCTTAATATCCATCCATTGTCCAACTCTTTTTTTTTCTAAATTTTTGACCCGATCATCAGAATTACGGCAAACATGAAATAAAATAAAACAACCACGTTGCTAACGTGGTGAACTGAGACGAGCGTGGTGAATTCAGCGTTTGTTTTCGTGGGCGTCACTATGTGGGACAGGGAGTGGCGACTTTTGGCAGATAATGAATATTTTTAATTAATATATGCATATTTAAAAAAAACATTTTTTAGTCATCTATATACCTGTATTAACTTTTTTATTTACATAACACTTCGGTACTCTTGATTTTTTATTTTATCGCCGCCAGCTATAAAAAATGTGGTACAAAAGCGCCTCGTATAGTTTGGACAACACAGTTTTATCCAGCGCCACCGCTAGGGTGCTTGCAGCCAGTGCACCCCTCTTTGCAGATTTACCTTTGCCTCACGTATTCATACGATACGCACCTACGGCTCGTATCGTAATTTTCATACCCGTGTCTTATAGCTATTAAATGTGAGCTGCATACACTATTTTTTCTACGACCAGTCATAAAATAAACAATTAAGACGTTTTCTGAAAGGCTGGTAACCTTATTTTTGTCCCTCCAATCCATAAAGTGACAGTAAAATTTTTCGTATGTTTTTGCTAATTTTACGGGTAATAAATTGTTTGTGGTTCTTGTGGCCTGTTCCACAATGTCTGGTGGAGTTAAACTCTCAATTTCACTCTCACCAGTCACCATCGCACATTTTTACCGATGTTATATGCAAAAAGCACAAATTTTAGGAATTTTCAGTAAATATGAAGTGTCAAAAATGATAAATTTTAGATCTGTCATGTCAATATTTGATATTGACTGATTATTGCTCTGATGTTGCATTTCTATTGGTTATAAAGTTGTATCTTAATGAAAAATCTGTATCATAATGAATTTCTTTAAAGTACAAGTAGGAAATGTCTAATAAATCAGTTAAAGTATGGGAGTAGAAAAAATATTTTTAATTTGTACATTATAAAATGCAAGTTCAGCAAATCATCTTATGAGTATATGGTGTAAAAAATGAGTATTTTGTCATATCTACAGTCTAGGTATAATTAAATAACTTTCACGATGTTTAGAAGTAGGTGGATGTAACAGTGCTGTAGTATTAATACTTAATATATTCACATATTTAAGTCAAGGATTTTAATATTATATAACATAAAAATAATGTCGATGATTAATCCTCAACATTCTTTTGTTAGTTTCTTATTCTTATTCTCATTCCTAGACATGCTGTCGAATATTTGCATAGATTTATTAATACTTTCCAAATGATTAATTCACTTTGCTAAATGTTTTCATTCTTTTGTGAATATTTGCCAAACTGGACAGTTTTTTTGGATTTTTTTTTAGAATTAATGTTTGCAATATTAATGTCACAAATGTCAAAACAATGTATGTTTTACTTTTATTGATCCCAATAAAATAACTTTATTAATAATCTAATAAGGTATCATTATTTAGTAATTTTAATCCAATGTTATTGAAATGTAATAATTACACATCAGAAGTTTATTTATATGATATTTATTTTATAGTATATGTATACCTATTGTTGAAAAGTGGCCAAATAGTAGAAAGACAAAGCGCCACCTGGCTGACGTTTTATTTACTCTGCAGTAAACTTCCTCATAATGGTGTAAATTTGACAGTGGATTAAATACCATCCACCAAAGAATCAATTAATACTGCCGTGGTTTTCCACAAAATACGCAAACATCATATACTACACTTGAAGCGCGTTTCGTCAACCAAGTTGGCAATGTTGGCATCACCTGAAGATGATAAAACTAACCTAATGCTAAAAATGTGTCCTATTTATACATAACCTATTGTTTCGATTCGGTGAACCAATAAAGCGGATTATTTGGATTGGCCCTCTGTCACTATTCATACTATTTTTACACTTTGTAATTTCCAAGCTTTCAAATACATTCAGTAGTCTAGTATTCGTTACATTCCTAACTAATATTAAATTACTATGATCTGTCTCATGGTTTTTCTCAAATGCATGTTGAACAACACTAGACTTATTTACTTTAAGATGAGCCATATGCTTCTTGAATCTAGTTTGAACTGATCGTCTAGTTTGTCCATCATACATTTAATTACGGTCCTTACATTTAATTTCGCATATTCCCGAATTTTCGTTTGTTTCAATTTTTTGCTTTTGGATTGCCCAAGAGTTTTAGTTTATTTCTCGATAAATGACCTATTTTCATACCTATATCATCAAAAATTTTACAATACCAATTTCGAAATGTCTTTAAATTTACGTTTCCTAATTATTTTATCAACTTAACTTACAGAATATCCATTATTCACAGATATATCCTTAATGTCTTTTCATCGTCAAACCCCTCCTAATTGAGAGGGAAGCTAAATAGGCGATGAACTAGAAAATGAAAACTTGCCATTTTCAAGCACAACGATGAGAGTCCATTGGAATACATCTTAAACTACTGGTATCTTTTCTGTACATGTCAAATTCTAACTTATTTTCACCATTTCTAATTATTAATACATCTAAAAATGGTAGTTGGCTACAATTTTCAATTTCGTTTGTTAATTTAACTGACGCGAAACCACTGTTTAATTTGGTTATCAAAGCTGTCAATAAAATTATTAGAAACGTAAATTTAAATAGATACCTCCGAAATTCCTCGATCTTAGAAAATTAAAGAGAAAATCCGAAATTTGTATCGATTCCATATAATCCTCGAATCACCCGTGGTATTGGTAAAATTTTTAAAGATATAGTTATGACAATGGTTCATTCATTGGAAAATAAAAACTACAACAGCTTTTAGGCAATCCAAAAGACAAAACTGATACAAACCATAAGTCGGGGATTTATGACATTAGCTGTAAGGACTGTTATCAAAAGTATGTTGGACAAACTAGCTGATTAATTCAAACTAGATTCAAGAAGCATATGGTTCATCTTAAAAATGGTAGAATAGATAAGTCTAGTGTTGTCCAACATACGTTTGAGAACAACCGTAAGATAGATAGTAGCAGTTTAAGAATAATTACGAATGTAATAAATACTAGACAGCTGGATACATTTAAAAGTTTGGAAATTACAAAGAAGTGTAAAAATAGTATAAATAGTGACAGGTATAAATAGGATACATTGTTAGCATAAGGATAGTTTTAATCTTCAGATGAGGCCAACTTGGTCTGCGAAACGCACGTCGAGTGCAGTATATGGTGTTTTGGTGTTTTGTGGAATATCAAGTTGGTGTTAGATTCACATCAAAGGTTCCAACCTACTTCAAGATAGAATCACTTGTCTTAACATTTGACGGTTGTTTGTTTTTATGATATTTGATTCACGAGTAAAAATATTCTGGCTATTACAGTTAAAAAACTTACTTTATAGCTTCTTGGACCAAATCAGAAGGAACCATAACAACGTCAGCTGCATTTAAATTTAGAGCCAACATACAATGAGTAGTATTATCTGCTTTTATACAGTCTAGATCTGGTTCAATTCCATATACAGCAGCAGATTCCCTCAACCAGGCACATTTGGCGTTCTCAATTATTGATGTGGTGCAAATTTTAATTGTTCTTGGAGGATGGCAGCCAGAGAAGCTGTTAGCGCTAAGAAAACCGGGTGCTTCGTGCAGGTAACCTTCAATTGGTACTATTGGGTCCAGTTTTTCAAGTGTCGTGTAAGCTATTTCCATGAGCTTTAAGAGATTGTACCTCCATGATGAACGGTCATTTTGTGATAATGAGGAGACTATCTCTTGGATTTCTTGAGCTTTCGTTCTAAAATATGGCAAAAAAACTTTTATTATCAATAAACGTTGCTAAATTCTTATTTTTAAACCTGAAGAGTTCTGAAATCTTAACCTCGACATACCTTTTCGTAGCTACAACGGGCCATGGTTTAACCACCCAAACGCAGGGTTTAGATGTGTTTAACGGCAAAACGGAATCATCTGGACACAAGAAACTGTATCCTTCTGTAGTAGCTTCGGCAGTACCAGGGGTAAGGCCAAAGTGCGGTTCGACGTCATCTAGACGGGCCCAGCTGATGTCTCCAGCGCCATCAGTCAAACATAAAAGAGAACCACGTCTCCCCCAATACTCATCACCCACAGAACATTTACTGGGATTACCGCATAATTCACATAAGTGAGGGTATTTTCTTTCTGGAATTAAATGTTTACTAATATAAAACACATAATGTCTGGAATGTAAAAATAGTAGTCTAAATCTTTGTTCATCGATTGTTTTGCAGAATTTTATCTATTTATGTGTATTACTTGACAAATATTACAATTCACAGATATGCGCAAGGCAGGGGAATACAACAATTTTTTGCAAGTTACATTTTGCAATAGTGTAACGATGTAAACACTAATATAAACGTTATGCGAATGACGGTCCCCATTCTAAACAACCCTTTGCGCATCTTTATCTCACTGCCACGATATGTTTGCCAAATAGTACACTGTTAAAGAAAATTACAGTATAGTATATTGAAGTTGAAGTCAAAATGATTGCATTGTAACATTCCCATCTTCTTGTGACTAAAGATTGGAATAATTTTGATTACTTATGTGACTGATGATTTGAATAATTTTGATTATTGTAATATTCTGTTATAGTAATGATGTATTTAACATTTCTTTAATGTTATTGTTTACGTTATTTGACGTCAATTTTTTCTTCAATTTTCATATCGAAGGGTCTTTCCTAAGTACCTTATATTTGAGATCCATCGACAGAGTGAAATGGTGTGGTTATTTTATCAGACACTAGGTTATTTCCTGTATAGGTAGTACAGATCTAATGTAAAGTTTCACAACAAAAAGTTACCCACGATCTAGTTTTTTTTTTAATTTAAGAACTTGAGAAAATTATTTATTAATAAATCATACAATCATACACTGGCGGTTCTTCTATAGGGTCATTTGGTCAATGACCTCCCACATACAAATAAAAAAAATAGTGCTATTCATTTTCTGAAGTTTAAAAATATATAATGTATATATTTTTAATATTCTTAAAAAATATATTAAAGTTTCTAGTTCATTCTATGCACAATACTATTCAAATATATAGATCGCAGGATTTCGGATCCCTTCCGAGCACGGAGCCTCTACATTCATATTCATTACATTATTCAATTATAGAATTTAAAAATCTTGGGTCAATCCACAACTTACCCTCAAAGCTAGCTACGGACTGAATTTACAACGAATTAAAGTGAAATAAACTTATGCGCGAATCGTCAGAAAGCAAAAGAGACAGAAAACACTGGCGGGGACAATGTCCCTGACACATTTTACGGGAACGGTAACGCACGAAGTTCAATAGAGCAGTGTTAATGCTGACTAGGTACGCGTTAGGGCACCTTCACACGAGACACCGAACACCGGACACCGGTGTTCGACACCGGTGGCTCATTCTAGCCGATCATACAAATAAATGCATGTTTACACACGGATCACATGTATGGGACACTCGGTGTCCGACACGGAAACGGTGTCTTGGCTCCGCCACAATTTAAAACACAGACATTCGCCTTCTCCGCCTTTTTCTAATTAACAAGAGACCGAGTAAACTTAATGTCTCGTTGTCTAGTGCATTCATAATAAAACTAAAATCCTTTTGGCACGACTGTAGTACGTCCGAATTCTTCAGCGAACACTGGTGTCGGTGTCCAGTGTCTCGTGGAAAATATCTCGACCACCGGTGTCGAACACCGGTGTCCGGTGTTTGGTGTCTCGTGTGTAGGTGCCCTTAGTCGGTAAATTCTGTCGCGTTGTTTTTAATGTTTTTATTTGTGAACATTTTATTAGTAAATCTCTACTTGTCGTGAAAGTAAGTAAAACAGTGTTTTTGGTATTTACTATTAAATATGAGTGTTGTACAAAATATATTAAAACTGAAAGATGGACATAAGTTGGGTTATGAAGACCGAGTGAAATTCAAAGGTGATGGCCGTCCAAAACCTAATATGACGATAAAGCATAACATTTTTTTTGCTAATTTACATAGCTTTTCTTCATTCTTTGGAAAATCGCC
Source organism: Rhamnusium bicolor (assembly GCA_029963845.1). Classification (NCBI taxonomy): domain Eukaryota; kingdom Metazoa; phylum Arthropoda; class Insecta; order Coleoptera; family Cerambycidae; genus Rhamnusium; species Rhamnusium bicolor. The sequence continues at coordinate 79,979 of JANEYF010003176.1, forward strand.
AAAAAGAACAGCCGTGTTAGATAATGTTGTTAAGGTGGGATTACGTAAAGTGGCTCCAACACGATGAAATTTTAATACAAAGTGCATAGAGACTGTTTATACCTATCAAACAGAATTATTAGATTGTTTAGAAAAAATCATTGATAATGAATCAGAAAACAACACTCTAAACCAAGCTATTGGTTTAAAAAACTACTTACAAAATGAATATTTTCTTTACTGGTTAAAGTTTTTTCATTTAATTATGCCTCATTGTGATATATTGTTCAATCAATTACAAAAATGTAATATCGATGTCATAACAGTAAATAAGTGTATTGGCGTTTTTAATAGTAAAATTGAAGACATCAGAAATAAAATTTTGAATAACTATTTGGAGGAGACATCCATGCAGTCTGCCCAGAGATGTAAAACGGAAGAATCAAAAAGGAGAAGTTCATTAGAAGTTTGTGATATAATTACATCTGAGATCAAAAACAGGTTTGGCTTCAGTAATCATTTAGCAGTGTCTCAGCTATTTCACGCAGATCAATTTAAAGATTATAAAAAAAAGCTTTCCTCAAGATACGTTTGAATTAGTTAAAACGGAGTATCCAGTCATAAATTATTTGAAACTTAAAACTGAATTAGAAGTATTATATAGCCGAGAAGATTTTTCCAATAGTGAAGGTGCAGTTGCTCTGTTACAGCTTTCTATTAACAATAATTTGTGCAATACTTTTTCTGAAAGTGTCAAACTGTTAAAAATCTTGTGTACTCTCCCTATGACTACCGTCGAAAGTGAACGTTGTTTCTCCACCTTAAAAAAGAATAAAGACATTTTTAAGAAATACCATGGGTCAGGAAAGGTTATCTTTTTTTAGCTATGCTTACCATAGAAAGGGCATTAATAAAGAAGATAAAAGACTTTAATGAAAAAGTAATTGACCACTTTGCATCTCAAAAAGACCGGAGGATCGACTTGGAATTTAAATCACTTTAAAAGGTAGGTAATACAGTAAACTTTTCTAATTGACCTCCCTATCTCTTGACCCACGAACCACTGCAGTCATATCCAATGCAATCTTTATTATTTTCTTGTATTGTATATAGAGTTTGTCGATAATAATCGGGTATATTTAGGAACTGACCAGTTATAGTGTAAATAAATATCATGTGGGATTTCTATCTATAAATTGTAACTGAAAATATTGTTACGCCACTGGACTGTGCAGACTGGTTAGATTAGGCTGGAATTGTACACGAACGGCCGGGAATATTCTGGAGTGCTTTGGACCGGGAGAATGGATGTATAAATAAGACGCACGGTGGGCCGAGATTTAGTCTGAAGTCGAACGTGAACGAGTAAAGAAGAAATACGAAAGAGACTTATAAGTGTTCAGTTGTGATTATAATTAGGACAGTGATTAATCTATTGTTGTTAATTGTTAATTAGTAAATAAAGTAGTGAGTAAGTGTTACCTGGACTTTCAATCAACGAATCTACGAGCAGAGGTGTGTGTGTGGATAGCAAACACGTAACAGTATAATAACTGACATCTCAATTATACCATATCGTATTAGCTATCAATTAATATAAGTTGCTTACTTAATTGTATGTCCAGAATTGGATTATTAACCCAAGGTCCAGCCTTACATGATTCTTTAAAAAATCCTGCTGTTGCTTTGATGCGATTTTCAGTTATCGTCAGTTTAGGATCACATGATGGTGTTACCACTGATGCTTCAAAATACTAGAAAGAAATAAAGAAATAGAATCAATAGTTTTCTAACAAACTTATTCTATTGGGAGGGTAGCAAAATTTGTGAAATTTCTGGAAAAATTAACGAAAAATTGAGTAAAGATAAAATTACTTACATTTGCCAAAATTCTAGTCCAATCTGTCTCGTAACCATATCCGGGATGACAATATCTTTTACCTCTCAAGTCATGCCTACTTTTAATTCCAGTTTTATCATTAACTACTGCAACAACTTCATATTCGTATTTATCTAGAAAAGACATTTAAAGATTACGTAATGTACCATATTATTATAATGCTGATATTTTCTATACTTTACGAAATTTAGGTTAAAATATCTATTTTAATAAGCTTCAAGCAAAATTGATACTATATACCTACAAATAATGTTAATGAGTCTATAGGACTTTAAAAAAAATCAATTCTTCTAAAATATATTGTCAGTTATTTTCAGATAACTGTCGTCCTAACGACATTGATATTTCTAAAGTTTAACGACAAGTTAAGTGCTGGAGAGTCGTATTTTGGTAGAAACAATAATTAAGAATTGATTAAAATTCAGAAAGGAATGTTAATTATTGCGATCTAAACAACAACAACGTACAGTTAGTATACCTTTGTTGTTATAACGTAGTTCGTTAGTAATTAATATTTCTATTTCTTCATTTGCTGCTGTAACCAAATCTTCAACTGTAAATACTGAAAAGTCTACAGTTCCTTTAGATAATCGTCTTAAACAATCCAATCTGCAAAATTTAAAACGTTCATTAATTTCTAATGACAACAGAAACATCTACAAAGACAATAAAATTATTTCTAACACTCAATGCTGTTTACTGTAGTTATCTGAATAAAGTTTGTATTTATAAAAACAAACAAGTTTCTAATGAAATGCTTTTAAATATTTAGGTACTTATGCTAGGATTAGTCAAACGGGATCACATTTAAGAGACGACTTTTTAAAATGTTGGCTAGTACACTTGATTTCAATAAAAACTGGTACACTTTCTCTTAGCTATGTAAATCATTCGTTCTTTGATTGATATTAATAATCTTACAAATGTCGCTTTGACTTTAATCAGTGGCGTCATAATTAAAAATGGTTCGACATCTAACAGATATTCAAAAATTTCGAATTGTTTCTAAAATTGGAGATGGTTGGTCCATAAGAAGACTTGCTGCTGAATACAATGTGAGTAAAACCACGATTATGAGTGTTAAAAAACAATGGGAAACCAACCAAACGGTATCCCGTAAAGTTGGTTCCGGTAGGCCCAGAAAGAGCAATAATCAAGAAGATGAAAACCTTATAAATTACCTAATAGAAAACCCTTTTCAGACTGCAGTAAATGCAATTTCAGAGACAAATTTCCCTGCTTCGGTATCTACTGCTTGCAGAAGAATAAAACTACAAAGCGACTTGAAGAGTTGTTCAGCGGCTAAAAAATACAAACTTTCAGAAGAAGAAGCAGGGTAGGATTATTTTTGCACTCAACTATATAATCAATGATGAAAACTTCTGGGGAAAAGTTGTCTTTTCTGACGAAAAGGTTTTTAAATCCTGTAACGATGGACATGTTCGCGTATATAGGCCTCCTTCCACTAGATACGACGAAAAATATACTTTCGATTCACAAATATCAGGAAGGTTTTCAGTCAATGTCTGGGCTTGGATGAGCCTAAATGGGTTAGGTGTGTGTTGGAACAGTGGTGGTCATCTCAATTCCATTAAATATATTGAAATATTAGACAATATTATTTTGCCGCCAGTAATAGAGGTGTTTCCGGAAAATAATTTTATTTTCCAACAAGACAACTGCTCCATACATACGGCCCATCGTGTCAGGCAATGGTTTCTTAATAAAAACATAGAGTTGTTACCGTGGCCTTCTAAAAGTCCGGATTTAAATCCAATTGAAAATGTATGGGGACTAATGGTAATACATATAAGAAAATTAAATAACCATCCAAATAATGCCCAAGAATTGGAAGGGATAATTGAAGACGCTTGGGAGAACTTGTCGCAAGAAGGTGACCTTGCAAGAAATCTGATTTTGTCCATGCCTGCAAGACTTCTGACAGTTTTAGACGCCAATGGAGCAATGACAAAATATTAGTTAATTCTGTATTACGTAATTGCAGTTCATTTATTTTATTTTTTTATTGTATTTTTATGTTCAGTTTGCATTGTTTACATTTTTTTTAATCTCAAGTGGTATTTTTGTGTTCTTATTTTAAAAATAGCATTATCATTATTCAGTTAGTATTTTAATTACAACAATTAGTAGAATTATCCGTAACAAATATTATTTTTTTAAACAATAATATGGCAGGCTTGAAAATGTTTTGAAAAAGTTATTTTCTAATTATTTTTTAAAATTCCATTTGAATAAAATAAAAGAGAAAGGTTTAATAAGTTTAAAAACACAAAGAAAATCGATCTCCTCCAAAAAACCCAGGTCCGGGGTAAATCACCTCTTCTCCACCCCCCTCTCGACATGCCTGGCCAGCCCTATTTACAGACATATGCACACAACTAAACTATTAAGATTTTCCATTACAAGAGTTGTACCAGTTTTTTTTTAAATCAAGTGTACTATCTTTCACATTAGGACTCTTTGTCTTACTTTGTCCTTACAAGCATAGCAGTGACTTTACATTGTGACTGTGATAGTGATGTTTAAGTAACGACAATGACTCTTCTCTAATAATTACTTGAGTCTTGACAGACGACCATTATCTCTACAATTAAAGTCATAATTTCTTGTCTCGATTGCCCGTATTGGCCACTAAACTAAATATTGTCATTTAACATTTAAAACTTAAAATGGAACGTCAGAATAATTTTGAATTGATTATGGTTTCTGTCATAGTGACAATTATTTTAATACAATTATGAACTTATTGGTACTACTATAATATATAAATTGGAGAGTCTTATATACAGAGTATTTTTTTAAGTAATGTCGAAAACTTCAGGAAGTGTTTCCTTGGACGATTTTGAAGAAATAGGTTTCTATGATCATGTGCAGGATATACTTTCCTGCAGAGTTATGGCTAGACACCGTGCGTGCTGTGTTCAAGGCATTAGTATGGATTGCAAGACATGGGTCATAGAAGTTACATAAATCATAGTGAGACACATGGTTGGTAAATGCCTGACAGCTTTACACATTGCACTGTGTCGCAGGATAAATGTAACATGAGGTGTAATGGACAACAAATTGTCGAATTTTGGATGGCACTTAGGGTCCTGCTTGATGTAAAACTAAGATATCAAAACAAACCGTAACAACCAACCCCAAGGAGAGGGAGGATGCTGAGGCTGCAGGGCCAAGTACATCCAAAGGCTCCAAGGGGAGTATCAGGGTCAACTCGATCGAAGAGGTAGACCTAATGACAGACGAGGAGGTCCATACCGCACGTCTGTCGGGAGCCTCTAAGAAGAGACTACAAGATCTGATCAAGACAGGCCGTGACTACTTGGAGGCCAAAAGGGCCACAATCAAGGACAATCTAATCAGATTCCAAAAAGGACAACTACAGTCCAAAGATCCCGGGAAGGCTAAACAAAGGCCCAAAGGGAAAGAACCAAGCCAGGAAGGCAGACAGGAGGCACAAAAAAGGCCCCGTCAGGAAACCGTCACGCCTCCCAGCGGACAGAGGCAGAAGAAAAGGGCCAAACTGGAGGAATTATCCTTCAAGGAAGCCCTTTCTGCTGAGAAAGTTGCGGTAGTGCAGGACGGTTTTCCACTAGAAATGCTGGAGCCGGAAAGGCTGAAAGCCGTTCAAAGCTCCATCATGGAAGCATACGACAGGATTCCGTCAGAAGGACCTCAAGTACGCTTCGCAAAATGTACCCACAGGCCAGGCTACTTATTGGTAACGTGCGCGGATGCGACAAGTGCACTGTGGCTTCGGGGGGGTCGTTCCCACACTCCAGCCTTGGCAGGGCGCAAGCCTCAAAGCGCTGGAGGGGAGCGAGCTTCCGGGGTTGCATGCATGCAGCGTGTACGTTCCCGATGAGAACGGCCAAAGGCTAGAGGCCAACAGAATACTCACCAGGCTAAAGGTGAGCAACAAAGGACTTAACACAAACCTCTGGACGGTGTTTGGGAAAAACCCATCGGACAAGGGGCAAGTCTGGACATTCTCCATGGACAAACAATCCATGGAAGAACTCAGGAAACTGGAAATGTGTCCCTATTTCGGAATGGGAAGGATTAAGTTCCGCCCAAAGGAACAGGGACACAAACCGGATAGGGAGGTTCCACAGGAACCCCCTGCCCAACAAGGAAGCTCCTCAAACCAAAGTGGGCAAAGTCCGCTCAAGAGGCTCACAGCCCAGCAGCGGACAACGTCCATGGAGGTGGAGGAACCTGCCGGGGAGGACCAGCCTTTGGAGGGATCTTCACCAAAATGAAGGATGAAATCAGGGTTCTGCAGGCGAATCTCCATCATGCCAAGGCTGCTTCGGCCATCTTATGTAGGAGATTCGAAAAAGAAGGCATAGATATTGCCCTCCTGCAGGAACCCTGGCTTGTCAAGGGAAGGCCCGCAGGCCTCAAACAACTACAAGGTAATTTGGTGTACAATGCATTCTCAAGTAAACCAAGAGCCTGTATTGTATATAGCAATAGAGTAAGTTGCACACTAATCCCGGTGCTCTGCACCGATGATTTTGTTACAGCTACCCTAACAGTGCCAACGGAGGAGGGAACGAAGAGCTGGGTGATATGCTCCGCCTACTTCCCAGGCGAGGAAAGAACCTGCCCTCCGCAATTACTGAGCGACATAGTTGCCTATTGCGGGGGGGAGGAACCTACCACTAATTATAGGAAGTGATGCCAACGCACACCACACTATATGGGGAAGCACCGACACCAACACAAGGGGTGAGTCTCTATTACAATTTATTTTAGGTGAGGGGTTACTAATAGCTAATATAGGCAAACAACCTACTTTTGTTACTACAGTGCGTAAAGAAGTTTTAGATATAACCTTATGTACAAGTAATATAAGCAATAATATAAAAAATTGGCACGTATCACAAGAGCCATCAGGCTCCGATCACATGCACATAAGATTTGACATCACGACTCCATCCCTTACGAAGACAAAGTTCAGAAATCCCCGTGAAACCAATTGGGAAGGATACTCTGAATCCCTCAAGGGGCACTTGCAGGGAGGAACAGCGTCAGGAAGGGATGTAGAGAGCCTTGAAATGGCAGTGGAACAGGTAAGCGAGGCGATAATAGCTGCATATCAGGAAAACTGTCCAGAAAAAACAAGGAAAAACAGGGGTAAAACAACCTGGTGGAACGAACATCTAGAAGGCCTCAGAGCAGAAGTGAGAAAACGGTTCAATAAGGCCAAATCCAACCAAGATTGGGACACCTACAAAGCCAAACTCACGCAATACAACAAAGAAATCCGCAAGGCAAAAAGAGACTCTTGGAGGAGGTTCTGTGAGGAGGTCAATGATGGCCCTGCAGTGTCCAGAATTCACAGAGTCTTGGCCAAGGATGGTGGTACTGCAAGCGAAGTAGGCTTCCTCAAAAAGAGGATGGAACCTACACGGAAACACCAACGGAAAGCATTCAACTACTTATGGAGACACACTTTCCGGGCTCTCTGGTTTTGACAAACTCGGATGGTATGCCACACCTGGACCAAAGGCCGGAGAGGCCTGGACCTGAGGATTGGAGGCTTGCCACCGAGATAGTAAGACCCGACAAAATCAGATGGGCTATCAGTAAGTTCCAACCATTTAAATCTCCGGGGCTGGACGGTATCTATCCAATCCTGCTTCAAAAGGGGCAGGACACAATAATACCACATTTGTGTAAAATATTCAGAGCATGTTTAGCCTGGAGATACATACCATATCTATGGCGGAAGGTGAAGGTTATCTACCTACCAAAAATAGGTAGGACGCTAGACCAAACGCCCAAGTCATATAGACCCATAAGCCTGTCCTCTTTTCTACTAAAAACGTTGGAAAAATTATTGGACAGGTACATTAGGGACGTAAACCTAAAGGAAAATCCTCTTAGTGAACGCCAATACGCATACCAGCCAGGGAAGTCTACGGACCTGGCGCTGGATGATCTAAATAGGCTACTGACAAAGTCACTAGATGACAAAGAAATGGCAGTGGCTACATTCCTGGATATAGAAGGAGCGTTCAATAACGCAACAACGTATTCGCTAACGAATGCCCTATCAAATAGAGGAGTCCCAACACTACTTTGCCAATGGATCAAAGCCAGCTTAGAAAAGAGGGTAATAATATCCAATATAGGCGAGGCTACCATTGAAGCAAAGGTGAATACAGGCTGCCCCCAAGGTGGAGTATTATCTCCACTGCTGTGGGCGACCCTTGTTGATGAACTCCTTCGAAAAATGTCCGCAGAAGGCTTTTACTGCCTAGGGTATGCCGACGATCTAGTAATAGTAGTCAAGGGACGATTTGCGAGCACGATAGTAGAGCGCTCTCAAAATGCCCTAAATATTGTCGACAGGTGGTGCAGTGAGGAAGGACTGTCCATAAATCCTCACAAAACCACAATCGTCAACTTTACACGAAAAAGAGCCCTGGAAGGCCTAAAATCCCTAGCGCTCAATGGAGTGGAAATTCCATTTGCCAGTGAGGTGAAATACCTAGGAGTCATCTTCGACCAAAAACTGACATGGAATGCCCACATCCAAAAAATCACACAAAAAGCCACAATTGCCCTGGGGAGGTGCAGACAGATGTGTGGAAAAAATTGGGGATTGAATCCAAAAATGACCCTATGGTTATACACCAGGGTAGTGAGACCCATGATAACCTACGGATCAGTAGTATGGTGGACTAAGACACTGCAGCTGGGAGCTATAAGGCTGTTAAGTGGCGTACAAAGGCTTGCTTGCCTGTGCGCCACGGGGGGCCATAAGAACCGCTCCTACAGCCGCATTAGAGGTCCTGCTAGACCTGTCACCACTACATATATTTATCCAAGGAGAAGCTCGTTCAGTAGTACACAGGCTAATGCAAGGCTCAACGCCCATAAGGCAGCAGCACGGAACAGAGCACCAGAGGTTATACTTAGAGTTAAAGGCGCATCCTATACTAGGAATGCCTACGGATAGCTTAGTCCCGAAGTATAACTTCAATAAAAACTTTCAAATTATAATACCAGACAGGGAAGACTGGAAAAACGGTCCCCCAATAACAGCTCAAAAAATCTGGTATACGGACGGCTCCAAGACAGAACAAGGAGTAGGAGCTGGGATTTACGGGATAAGGCCAAAAACGGAAATCTCGTTAAGTCTAGGAAAATACGCCACAGTATTTCAGGCTGAAGTAGCCGCGATACAGTGGTGTGCAAAGGAAATAATAAGGCAAGGGACTGTCAATCAGTCGATAGCCATTTTCTCCGACAGCCAAGCGGCACTAAAAGCAATCGGTTCCATGCAGGTTGACTCAAAGCTTGTGTGGGACTGTGTGAATGCCCTAAAAGACCTAGGAAGTCAAAATAAACTGACCATGGTGTGGGTGCCAGGACACGAGGGACATAAAGGTAACGAAAAGGCGGATGAACTGGCCAGAGAAGGCTCATCCACAGCCTTAGTAGGACCTGAACCCTTCTGTGGCATGGCCAAGCCAGGCATAAGAACATCCATTGAGGAATGGATGCAAAATAAATCTCTGGAATGGTGGAGAGGCTTCCCGCAACAGAGACAGGCCAAAGAGTTCATTAAAGAAAGATCGGCTAAATTTACGAAAGATCTACTATGCCAAAATAGAAAGGCCATTAGGATAATAGTAGGTCTTTTAACAGGACACTGTCGACTCAATAGACATATGAGTTTGATGGGTCTGGTACAGGATGCAACATGCAGATTCTGCCAAGAGGAAGAGGAATCCTCAGTCCATGTGCTGTGCCACTGTGAAGGCCTCGCTAGACTTAGGTTCCAACTACTTGGGGAACAAAAACCAAGAGCTGACAGCTACACTAAGAGCCCCTTATCAAGGCTGTGGAGTCTGATACAAAGGACAAAGCTGGATGAGGAGCTCTAAGGAAATGAATAGGAGCTCCACAATAGACCCACAGGGGGTCGCGGTGGTCAAGGCCAACCAGCCAGCTCCTCCCTTATAATCTAATCTAATCTAAGATATCAAAAATGAATTGATCAGAAGTCAACTTATAAAAATCATCACCAATAAACTACCTTTGTTTTTCAAGATGTGAAAAAAATTCCATTAAAAAAAAATGCAATTTGTACCTCCTTACTAAATTTCAGAAGTACAAATTTACTTTGTTGGAACTGCCCATTTTTTCAATAAATTAGTATTTTATTTTGAATTTTTTTAAAATAATTTTTGCACGTTGGGAGTGCTCTGGATTCACAAATTTCTTTTCTAAAATAAATTAGTGTTATGAATAACTGCCTTAATTTATTTTCAAAAAAAAAAACTGACTACTATTGAAAAAAGGGGCAGTTCCAACAAAGAAAATTTATATTCCTAAAATTTGGTAAGTAGGCCCAAATTGCATTCTAAACAACTCTTTTTAATGGCATTTTTTTCACGTACTGAAAAATAAAGGTAGTGAATTAGTGATGATTTTTATAACTTGACTTAAAACTCGCTGTATTTATATTTAACAATAGCAGATGATTAATTATTTCCTTCTGGTGATATTTAAAATGTATAAAAATAACTGATTTTTTTTTGTAAATAAATAAATTTATGTAGGGTCAGAGCTGTCAGGTACTTCAATTAAAAGAATTGAAATAGTGATTTAATTATTTTTAAGTAATTAAATTACTTTAATTCAATTACTTTTTTTGGACGCCTTAAAATAATTGGTATTTGAATTACTTTTGTAAGAGTAATTGTAGTTGGTAATTGTTTTATTGTTTTTGGTAATTGAAGTACTGAACAAATAATTCAATTCCTTTTGGGTAATTCAATTCCTTTCAGATATTTTAATTACTTTAAAATAATTGAAATTGTATCGAAAATATTCCGAGAAAAATCGCAACGCGCTCGGCTTTAATAACTTGTCTGAGCTTGTCGTTTGACAGTATTTTCGTTTTCTTTCAATTATCCAGTGCACTACACAGTATACAGTAGCTGTGATTGCAAGAAAACCATGTTTTTAATTATTTGTGTCCTTGTGTTTTTAATTCTTAAAAAGTTGCCTGGCAAGGTAAGTAAATATTAAATAATAAATTTGTTCTTTACTATTTTTTAAATATTAATATATGTTATACATATATCTCCGATATTGGCAATATCTATTATTTTACCTATTTGATTTAATCAAATACCTATTAATATTAGTTACATTGACAAAATTTTTTAATAATGATTGTAGAAACAAAATTTTTGCACAGAAATGCGTTTCACGTTGAACTCAAATATCGAATAAAAAATTTCTGTCTGTCTGTATGTATGTCTGTGTATAGACCATTTCTTGTCAACACAATTATTTCTTTTAGACTTGGAAATTTTATTTTAAATTTAGTACCTATATATGTAAAATAGCTTGGTAGAATATTACCTACATACGTGTTTGAATGACCTAATAATTATTTAAAAATACATGTACATTGTGCCTCTTTTTTGGTAGGTATTTGAATTTTTTTTATTTTCAGTCGATATTTCAATTATTTTTGGTAATTCAATTACATTCAAAATAATTCAATTAAATAGAGTAATTGAAGTATAAGGTAAAGTAATTGAATTCTTTTACTTGAAAAAGATATGTTATTTTCGACGAGTAATTGATACTTGAAGTACTGTGTAAAATGAGGAGTAATTGGTAATGGAAATATTTACTACTTTGATTGATAGTTGGTAATTGGTACTTCAATTACTTTTAATGAGTAATTGTGACAGCTCTGGACCGGGTGTACTACTTAAGATGTAAATCCAAAAAAAAAACTTTATTATCTTAGAAACAGAAAAAAGTTTTATACAAAAGTTGTTGTATGTCAATCAAACTACAAATCATTTATCCAAAAGTCATACAGGGTGTTCAAATTTTCCTTGATCAAATAAAGTTATATTTTTGCATTTTTGGAACCCATGAGAAAAATTATGTTCAAAAATATATAAACATGTGGTGTAATCTTAATGTCTCATGAAATACAAAGTGCTCAACATTCGAAATCTACCCTTCAGATGACATAGTTAAAGTAACATTATATTATTTTTATTATTAAAGATACAAAAAAAAATCAAATGAGTTTTGCTGTATATCGATTGGAGTATAAATTGATATACATATTTAAACAGTATACAATATAATCTGTTACTTTTGCTATGATATCTGAAGGGTAGATATGGAATGTTGAGCACTATGTATTTTCATGAAACATTGAGATTCCACCCCAACATGTTTATATTTTTGGAAACATGTTTATCAGTGATTCCAAAAACATAATAATATATAAAACGTTCCATTTAAAAAAATTGAATTTTATTTGACCAGGGAAAATTTGAACATGCTGTATAAGTTTTGCATACATTAATCTGTAGTCCGATACATCCGGTACACGTACCTGCAAAAGTGATGTCTTTCCTGACAAGACAAATTCCTGATTTTACGGAACCTGCACATTTTTTGCTGCGTAGAATTAGTTTACTCAATTGCAAACTGCAACTACTACCTACTCAAAAGTATCTATCTATTTACATGGAGAACATTACTTTTGCAGCTAATAGTACAGATTATGTATTAAATGTTATTGCAAACAAACCTGTCTAATGCTACAACACATTCTACTTTACTGTCAGCTTGATCCAAAACCGGACAGTGACGAGCAGATTTTTTAAATCCTCCTTTTCCATCCACAACACATAGTCTGTCTGAAAAAAATGTATATTGACAGTGAAAATTAGGCATATCGGCCCTTATTGCATATCTAAACCAGTGGCGGCTCGTGAATTGTCCACAGAGGAGGCTTGAAATTTAAAAGGCAACTAAATTTTAATATGATTACAATTTGCACATTTCCCCACCATCCTTGAGGTAGGAAAACGGCGTGTTACATTTTTTTGTCGTGGGTTAATCGCCAGAGTAGCCCTACTATCCCACTTATAATTAAATTATAACTTCTAATAAAAATCAAAACAGTTTTGGAAAAAAATTGATAAATAAAAGTGTTTTTCTACAAACAAAAAATTGTATTCGTTATCACTGCCAGAGTGTAAAATTATTACTTTTAATAAAAATTAAAATAGTTTTGAAAAAGAAGTTATATAAAAAATATTTTCTAAAAAATAAATAACGTAAATAAATATTTCTTCTAAAATAATAAGTAACTATATTAACCTTTGGTGTAAAGTCTAAACATTTTTATAAATCAGTGGTAACCTGCGATATTCAGAACTAGCAAAATAAGCGATATATTTGACAGGCGGTCTTGAGCTATTGTGTTTCTAGTAAATGTTTTTATGCGTTTGAGTGCTGAAAACGATCGTTCTACAGAAGCTGAGATTACCGGAATTGTTGACACTAAAGATAAAAGTTTGTACAGTTCGGAGAGACAGCTTTTTAAATTATTATTATATATAAAAGTAAGCATTTCTTGAGGCGATTTTGAATTTGCTAAATGTTGCTGGTCAGAATACAACACACATAGTTCATTTCTTAACGAAATACGGTTAAAAAGGGGATACTGGTCCATTAATTTGTCCATTTGACTTTTAGGAAATGATTTAAAAAACATTATAAAATTATTAGGATTTACTAAATCGAAACATTTCAATGTATTTAAATCGGAAAATCTAATTTAGGAAAATCTAATTTCGGAAAATCTAATTTCAATTTGAAATATAATGGTTTCCAAAATTTTTGTAAAAATTTGTTTGTAATGTATGTCTGTCCTGTCAAAGTTATATGTTGTCTTTCTTTTCTTTAACAGTGGCTCATCATCTAATTCTTCAATATTTTCTAAAAAAACATTATATAAAGTATTGAAATGTAATTCGTTATTGCGAAATTCTTTTAATTTAGATATAAGTGAAATTTGCAAAACATCAGTTCGCTCAAAAATCATTTTAAAAACCGTTAGGAAAAATATGAAGTTTTTATCCAACATAACGATTTTAATCCGTAAGCTGCTCTTAAAGTCTGATCGTCATTTAAAATGTCTTCACTTTCCGAAATAAAATTAAAAACGTCAAAAGTTTTTCCTGTATGTGTCAACAGTGAAAAAAACTCTAGATAAAAAAATTTCAATGAGTGGGAGCATTACTCGGTATTCTATGTTCCATAATTCTATTTAAAATATCAGATCTTGTACTAGATTTTGAAAAAAAATGACGAAAAACCAGTAATATTTGAAAAAAAATATTCTAACTTCTTTAATTCCGTTACAGGCTTCACTTAAAACCAAATTTAATTTGTGTGCGTAACAGTGAGTGAAGTAACCTTGAGGAGCAATATCTTTTGTTTTAGTTTGTAGTCCATTAAGATGTCCTGACATAACCGCAGCGCCGTCATAGGTTTGTGCAACTAATTTATTTTTCAAATCAAATTTACCAAATTCGTCGATTAATAATTTAAATAAACTGTCCGCGTTTCTTCCACTACTCACATAAAAAAACCAACAAACCTTTCAACAACTTCACCGTGCATTACATATCTAAAAATTACGGAAAGTTGAGATTTACAAGTAATGTCCGTCGTTTCATCAATTTGCCAAGAGAAAAATTCGCATTTATGTAGTTCTTCATAAATTTTGTCTTTAATAATGAAGCTAACATTCTCAATTAGGTCATTTTGAATTGATTTAGACGTCCCGGAAAAAACAGTGGCGTTATTCAAAAAGTTCTCTAATTTTGGAGTAATATTTCCCTATTTTCACGGACCTTTTCATTAAAATTTTCTATTTCTCTTTTATGCGCAGAATTCAAGAAATTTAAAATATTTTGTTTACCCAGCATTTCGATTTAATGCAATATGAAATATGCTCCTGAGATTTTTCATGCCTTTGTAAATCTCGTGACAAATTTTGCAAATTATTAAACCCGGCCCTGGCCAAATTGAGGATTGATCATTAATAAATAACCAACATTTCCAACAATATATTTTGTTTCTAACTGTTGATGCTGTTAACCACTCGATTTTTTGATAATTGCTATCACTAAACCTTCTGTTTTATTTACCACTTGTGAAAACTAAGGACGACATTGACGGTGTAGGTCTGACCATTTTTTAAATTCTTACCTTTTGATCATAACTAAGAACTAAATCCATTTAACAACAAATAATCCACCACGTCTGGACAATAAGACATGTCGTTGGGAATATCTTCACCTAGAGCACTCATTTTTCAACCACCTGTTAAATATTTTATGTATGTTTATGTTCTCACACGAAACCACAAATTGCCACTGTCCTTGTTCTATAAACTATTCATTCTCTTGTAAGAGAGGGGATCAACGCTCAACCGAAGTGTACATTCGCTAGAAAGAGATGAGGTGCTAGAGGCTAGCTGCCCTAACTAACAGATCCAGAATGTTTGCTGAGAAACGCGCCAATATTCAAGGTCACGTCCAATGTATTGAAATGGGGGTTGGCTGGCCGCTAGCTTCAGTTCATTCAAGCAAGCGCGAAAGCGCGGTCAGAGACCGGGAAATGTGCATACGTGGAGTGGACTATCCGGACTACAATTTTACATGTTTATGGAAAGGAAATGCAAAATTTTTGTTTACACTGAAAATTAATTAATGAATTATAAACAACATTGAGAATTGAGATATACCTAAGTAGAAATTTCTATTTGTGAAAAATATTAGTTTGGAGATATTCTGCTTCTCCCAAAATTGTAGTGTAGGCTCAGCCTCCCCTGCCTCCACTGACCGGCTGCCACTGATCTGAACTACATTAAACACCACCGGTAATACAACCCCCTGTATTCTTGAAGGTACCTTAATGTACAAGGTACCTTGTCTGGGAGAGGGCTACACGTTTAGAGACAAAGGACACACACCTAATGTTCAAGTATGCTAGAATTAATTTCTGGTTTAGAAAAAATCCTAGCTCCTCGACCGGGGATCGAACCCGGAACTCCAGCACGAGGGACAACAACAACAACAAAACAATTTTACTTAAATTAAAATAAAAACCATTGTTATTGCTCTCGCCGAACACGCGGTCTGTTGCCGACCCAGCATCCCCACGTATGAAGGCGACGCGAAGGGGCAATTGTTAAGTCAGGAGGAGCAGGGCCGGTCCGGGCTTAGAAATAAAAAATAATTTATAACAATACAACTCTTAAAAGAAAACATTGTAAATTGTATAATTATAACAAAAACGAGAAAATCAACGACGTGTGCAAAAGCATACGCCAAATTTTACAAAAATTGTAAAACAATGCAGAAAAATAAAATATGTAATGTGTAAAATGTTGTGTACAAAAATTTTGAATTTTGATTATGCTACGAGCCAAGCTGTTGCAGTAAAAAGCTCGCCCCTAAATAATACTGAACTGGGGAGCGGGAATGTCCAATTCCGCTTATTTTTGGGTATGTATATACAGGGTGAGTTTTAAATGCGTAGTTATATTTTAACCCTCAATATATTTCGTCGAGTACAATTGATTGGCACTGTTAAAAAATTTTTTTTAAACAAAAAAAAAATTTTGAATTTCTGATAATTTTTTCGTCCTCCGGCAACCGACATTTTGATGGTCACTGGATATCTGTGTAAACACCGTTCATAGAAATTACGTAACTCAAGGCAGTGTTGCCACTGTCAGCGTTCCGCACAAATCTATTTTAAATTAGTACAGATCTGGTAATTTGGTTTCACTTTACTAAAAATGAAACAAAATTGAAAATAATCATTTTATAAAGAAGCATATACTTTATAGAACGGAAAGGTAGATTGGTTTACTTAACACGTGGCACAGAAACATCAGTTGCGAGTATTGAAATAACGCAGACTTAGGACTACATACCCGACGATGTCCGTGAAAATAAACAAACTTAATAAAGGGCAAGGAAAAAAATGTAGTAAAAATAAACAAACTATAATAAAGTGCAAGGAAAAAATGTAATCTTCATATAAATCTTACTAACGAACTAAAAAATACTTATTTAAAAAAAAAAAAAAGTAAGTTTGTGATTCGAACCCACGTGCTAGGCGAGTATATTCTCTGTCGTCTAACAAGTTCCTTGCTGGCAATTCGTATAATGCGAGGTTATAAGTTGTCTGTCTCACTTTTGAGAGAAACTGATTGGTTCCATGAAACAATCAAACGTCCAAGTCTGGTGGGACAGGACCGTATTCAGATAATTTAATATTTTTGCAATAATGAATTGAATATGATTACTCACTTAAATTATTAATTGCTATAACCCATCCACAATAGAATTATTTTTTGCCCAGTTTAGCCAACAACAAAAATTTTAAATAAGAAATTATTATTGTTGCCCAGCAAGTACCATGTGGAGGTATGAGCTTTACCTGCCAGGAAGGAAGTGGTTGGGGTGTTAGTTTGGGTGAGGCTATGTTAGTAAAATTAACAATAAATTCTGAAAACAAAAACTTACTCATTAATAAATAAATGAAACTATAAAAAATTCTAATACTGAAATAAATAATAAAAAATTGGCATTCTGCACGTACCTAATTGAAATAAAATAATCTCTTCTATAAATAATCCACATACCCTGGTACACAGCAAAAATAAATCACTAATAATAAACAATAATTAAAAACACACGACTAAAACACACACTAATAACTATTAAATAATATCACAGTTTCCGAGAATAACACTAATCACTAATAAAAATATCACACACAATGTCACAACTTTACTCGTTGCAATGTTCCCACGGACGAAACATTAATTGTTACGATGGCGGCTGGTGGATTTAGGTTATATCATATCTCAGTATTGGAGCATGGAACCCAAGCAATATTTTAAGGCACGACTACCAGTACTGAACGTAGAAGTTTTGCAAAAAAATTGAAAAAAAAATTGAGAAAAAAAGTTACAAAAATGCGCTGCCGATCCAGATTATTTCTAGACCATTAGTAAAATAATTGGAAACTATTTTTTTCGTAATCAGAAGGAAAATTTATCTCCCAGTTTTTTTGTTGTTTTCGAAAATTTTGATTTTTTTGTAAAGTTATGACAATTTGAAATTTACACAATGAAGAATTTAAATTTTAAAATGTCATAACTTTACAAAAAATCACAATTTTCGAAAAAAACGGGGTGATAAATTTTTCTTCTGATTAGGAAAAAAAATAGTTTGCAAATATTTTACTAATGGCCTAGAAGTAACTTGTAACTTTTCCTCAATTTTTTTTTTAATTTTTTTTTGCAAAACTTTCATTCAGTACTGGTAGTCGTGCCTTAAAATAATGTTTGGATTTCATGCTCCAATATTGAGATAGCCTAAATCCACCAGCCACCACTGCACTTGTAAACACGAACTACAACTACAATTGATACAATTTAGAGGTTAGCAGCAGTAACAGTTTTGTTTTAGTTTTCAACATTATTTTAATTATATAGTATTCTTCTCGGTATTTTTTGTCATTACAATGCCATAAAACGGTTTTATGTATACAACATAATAATATATTAATTATATTGTAGACCTACAACAAGAAACAAAACATTTTGACTCCTAATTTCTTTGCAAGAACTAAAAAAATAAGGTATTTAGGAAAGTTTTAGCTTTATATTTATTGTTTTATTTAACTAGATGTAATCTTTTGTGTGTCAAATATAAGATGCTTTTTTTGTAGGTTTTTTTGGGTATATTTCTTTAAATAACACAATAAAGAACATCCAGACTATTTAAATATTTTTATTAAAACCATATACATTTTTTATTTTGGCTTCTAAAATATAATTCAAATAAAAAAATTAGTATTGAAAATAAAGTGATTTTATTGAAAAAAAAACAACAATTTTTATATTAGCTAACCTATGCATTGTGTATTTTAAATAATAGATAGTACTCTATAAACCTATGTATCAATATAATTAAAAAAACAAAGTTTCTAACAATCATTTATTTAAATGTGCATCTTATTATAAAAAATAGTGTACTTATATAAAATAATATATACATTATTGTCCTTTAAATAATATTAATTTATTATAAACAGATCTCATGCTTCTACTTCTATCAAACATATTGCTGTTATAATGGTGAATTCTAATTTTAAAATATAGATATTAATTTAATTAAATTGCTATAGTGACAGGTAAAACGCAGTCTGTTCTTTAAAATGATTATTTAGGTTTTTAAATAAGTTTTGATTAATTAACAAATCTAACAATTTTATGTTTAATAAATTGACATTTATTAAATTATTTCTTTTATTTATATAAATTTGAAAGATTTTCTCTGAAGTTCGACATATAAATATTACATCTTCAGAGGGATACGAGAGTTGACCTCTGTCTTTCTGATTTATAAAGGACGTAAGAAAGTCAGCTCTGTCCCCTAACAATGCTTCTACACATTCTTCACATTTTAGAATTTTCAAGAGTTTGGTTACAATATAACCCCCTACATAAATAAGAATTTCATTTTTAAATTCTGATATTTCTATATTTAGAATGTGGTAATACACGTCATCATCCATTTCTGGTTCGTTTATATCTTCTGCTATTCGCTGTCTACCACACGATTTATTAATAATATTAGAAGGAGACAAAACTGAAATTGTTTCCAATGGAATACAATTTTCTCTAAAAGAATCTCTCAATTCAAGGTGTACAAGCATTTTCTTATACGCGACTTTAAATTGTTTAGCTGTTGGGTTGTTGTTACAACCCCCCATTGCCCTGATTTGCCCAAAAAAAAGTTCAACATGATCCTGGCTAATTTTGTAAGTAGGAATATACAACAATAATTGATTTTCTTCAATAATATTGTTATAGAGAAATTTTATACTTTCGATACAAAACTATTATTATTATTATTACCCCCATTTTTCTTACACTCTCACAAACAGGTTTGCCGATCGCTAATTCCAAAGATTTAAAATAATCTGCTGTTTCTGACAAAAATTTATTAAGACCCTCAAAATTTTGTTTGCTAACAGGCTGTTTGTAACCATACTGATACATATTTCTGGAATTCAAGATGTCAAATAAGTTATTAATACATCTAATAAATTTTACTGTAGCTTCACAATCTTTAAACTGCTCTAATTTTAAAGTTTCGTTTAAAAACTCCAAAGCATGTGCTACAAAAGTACTGAATAGTTGGGTGGCTAATTTAACTTTCATTTTTTAGTTTTTAAAGAATATATGTGATTATTAGCTAAATGAACACCCTCTTCATCTTGCAATTTCATTAATTTTACTAAATATTCCCACTGAATAATATCACCCTTATCAATAATATTTTTTTTTCTCCTAACAAATTTCTTAACAATTTAATCATATGACGGGTAAAAAAAGACTGCAATTCTTCTGCCACAACTGGGATCAACAAATGTGGATTGTATATTTTTGGGATCAAAATTACACCCTAACTGTTTGGCCAACGTAGCATTGTTCGTAGCTCCATCAAAACATATTGAAACCAACAGTAGCCCCGTTTCATTGACTAACTTTAGACACTGTAGCACTAAATTTTTTTTTTGTTGACCGGACAGGATGACTGTCAGTTTCAGTTTCTACTCCAAAATCTACAAATCCGTAATACTTCGTTCCATCCCACTCCACATGCTGACGAATTGCCATTTCGTCTATAGTTAAGCTGCAAATAAGTTTATAATCTGTATTCTGTCCTTTGATTTTTAATAGGTCGAAAACTTCTTCTGTAAATCCGGCCTCGCCATTTATATTTTTATACCACCTCGATATAGTCTTTGGGTGAGGAAGAGCCGAATTAAAAGTATTACGAACAAAATTGTAGGCCTTAATAGAATAATAAAGAAGAGTTAATGAAAAGGCTTTAAGCTGTTCGCCATACTTATGTTTATGGTACATCTGTCTCTGCAAAAATTCTTCATTAGGTCCTATCTTACACAAAATTTCTAATGTTTCATCGGTGACTTTGCCACTGAGTGATTTAATCACCTCAGCAAGCCTAGCAACTCTTTTCTTAAAATGGCAAAGACTTGTCCTAAGCCTCTTAATTTTTTTACGAGCTTTAGTCAACTGAGACTTCAGTTTTCGTTTTCGGGGTGTTTCAACCTTAAAAAAATTTACATAATTAATAAACAATATTGGTACTATTATTGATTTTTGATTATAGATTGAATGAAGACTTACTTTACATAAGATGTTTATTTTTTTTTAATTTAACATACTTCTATTACTTGCTGAATGCCAATATTAAATAATAAAGGCCCTGGCAATGCTGACTGAACAATTTGAACAACTTATTTAATATGTTTTTTAAATAAGTATACTTTATTTTTCAATAAGTTAAAATACTTAGTAATAGTAATCAATAATAAATTTTACTTAGTTAACTTACTTTAGAATACCCTCGAATAGGAGAACTTGGGGGTGTTTTATTTTCCACAAAACCCAAACTAGTAAATGACCTTTGTGGCAATTCTGTCCATTCTATGTCCTAATAATCCAGTACTTGTTGATGGCCGTGGTTCATTTAACAAAGATATAGCAGCACTCGTCGATGGTTGAGACGAAACAGATGTAGTTTCGGTCAAGCTTTTACTAGTATCCTATAAAAAATAAGATGTATTATACCTACGTGTTATTGTTTATATTGTTTAAATCCTTTTGATATTTTATCTACAGGGTTTTTCTTCATATATTGACACTCCCCCTGTCGAGCCCCCTGTAGACTTCATTTTAGGAGTTATCGAAAAATATTAAGTTTTATGGATTTTTCTCAATTTTCATAATTTGCAATCAGAAAAAATAAATGAATATTGAGAATGTAAAATTTCTAATTGAACTATCCCTCTGCTTTATTGAACATCATTCACCTGAATTTAAAAAAAATTAAAGGCCCTTGGAAAATTTTACATTTTCTATATTGATTTGTTTTTCTGTAAGAAAATCACAAAAATAAATCCTCGAAAAAATATATTTGGAAATAATAGTATACCTAAATAATACACACCAATTTTTTAATTATATTCGATAAATTTAATAGGTATTTATAAAATAATTTTTCTGCTCATATGGAAACAGTAAATAAACAAAAGTTATGAATAAATACATTATTGTAAAAATAATTCAGGCACAAAATTTTAAATACGTTTCTAATTTTTATAAAATTTTATGTAAGTAAATATTTGAGAACTTCGGAAAAGGTAATTTTTTGGACACTACTAACTGTTTGTTTAATAATTTAAGTAGGTCCTACTGTATTTTTAATAATAATTATTTTAGTGATCTGAATAAACTAATATTATATATTTCTTTCGAATCTACTTACCATAATGTCCATAATAGGTAAAGCATTTTGTTTTAAATGGAGTGAAAAAGGTGACTTCTCAAAATCATAAGACTCCTGGGTAAAATGTAAGTGGCATACATTGGAATTCACAAACATATCTTCTTTTTCCAAATTTAAAGGTACTCTCCAAGCCTCTCTTCTCTCAGTATCCTTTGGAATACTAAAAATAATACAATCTTAAAGTACCTATTATGTAAAATCGTATAAAACGTGCTACTGTCAACATTAAATATATTAATCCTCTTTGATTAATCCACATTATTGCAATAATTAATAATTACCTTTGCAAATCACACGGAAATGGGAAATACGGCTCTGTGTCTCCAAAACAAACATGTTTATTAAGTAACTTACCGAAATAAATGAATAGATGATTTATCCCTCACACAGTTTGCAGTTTTGTGGTAAACACAATTTTTTATAACGCATCTGGGCATTTTTCACGCTATAGTCACAAAAATAGTCACTGAATCAAAACCTCACTTCCACAACCAACATCGAAATACAATATGGATGCGATCGAACTGTCGAAGATACCGACACACTGTCTGTGATTGGTGGGTGACAGCAGTGGGGGAATTGGCAGCGTGCGCCGTGAACTATGTTCTATCTCCCCCTTTTATAAATCTATGTTGATATGTAAAGAAGCAAATTGTTGTTTTTGTATCGGTCATAGCGGTTTACGAAAATATACCTGGAGAGGCCAACTCACTCGGTGTCTTTGTTATTCTTATAGCAATAGAGAGAATAATAATTGGAAATCGTTCAGAGTGAATTTACGTAAACGTCTTTAGCGTCATTGACATTAAGTATTAGGTAAATCGAGAATAAGTTTAGTTTCGATTTAAGTGCGTGTTGTTCTCTTTGTGCTTTTTTTATTTCAGTTTTGCGATATTTTAACAGTACCTAAAAGTGCTTTTTGTTATTAGAATAGTTCTTGTCAAAGCTTGGATTTTGTTTACAGATAAAGTTACGTAGTTGTTTTTATTTAGTGACTTTTAGTTACTGATTTGAACTAGATTTTCCATCTTAATTCATAGGAATATGCTTGATGTCTGTAATTTGAATCATAAATTGGTTGGTAATGTAATGTACCTAAAAGATAGGTTAGTGTAACTCGCCCATTGACCTACATATCAGGTCAATGAACCAGCCGAACATATGACTGCAGAGGTGGTTGTCTCTGATGACTGTTAGAAAACGATTTATTTATTAATAAACTACAGGATTACTTCAAATTATTATAATCGCAGGGTAAGTAACCACTACTTGTTAAAATTTAATAATTCTTTTATAAACTTTGAAAAAAACGAAATCAAAATTGTCAGTAGCATTTCATGTTTACTGTTTATCGGAAAATTTGGTTTTAGTTTACGACACTTGAAAGAAAGTTTAATTGATGCAAGAAAAAGGCAAACTTGTACATTTCTTATATTAAAAGGTATTTCAAAAAGTTTAAAAATTATTTCAAATGGAGCACTTAATCGCATAAGTAGGTAATTATTTCATTCAAAATTATGTCCCGGAACGAACTTACTGCTAAATTGTATATGAAATGCGGCAACACTGCTAAAGATCAATGCACTATTTCAGATAAAATGAGGAATGTTTCTAGTAATCAGCAGTTCCAAAACAATTTCATCTTATTTTTTTGAAAGTCGATAACTCAATTTTACGTGGGAATTAAGAGAAAAAAAATGTGTCAGTGGGTTTCTACAGATGTCAAGAATCGGTGGTTTAAATATAACTACGCACTTAAGACTCACCCTGTATAATAATGTGCCTCAATTTACTGATGGTTGGTTTATGATTTGGACAAGTGTCCTTACCGTTCGACCACGAAGTCACACATACCATAACTTATTTATCAATCGATTAAAAATATGCAATCCAGCAACATTTTGTATTTGTAAAATTCTAATTTCATATTTTAGCATATTTAATAAACATTTCAAGCCAAACTTTAAAATGAGAACCAAGCGGGACGTTTTATTGATCTACACTGTGCACAGAAAGTTAAGGATATTTCATATTTTAATGAAAGTATTGGATTAAAAAAAATTCGTTAGGGGATTGACAATTTCTTTATTCAAATTTTTTCATAATTTGATTATGAAAAAAAACGAGAAAAAATCAATTCCACGCGGTGGAAGAAGACATTGAAGTTGTCGAGTATGATGGGGGCGAGCATTATCATCAATAGAAATAAAATTTTCGCTAACAGTAGCTTGAAAAATCGTCACAATGTTACTGGCATACATTTGTCGCAATGCTGTAGACCCTATTAGCAATAGGTTGTGATAAATGAAGCCTTGCTTCTATATTTGTGCAAAAACTCCACAGAATACCTTTCAAACATACTTGACCGCAATTAACTACAGAATGAGAATTAATTGCATCTATTAGAAAAATACAAAAACGAGAATGCAATGAAAAAGAAAGATAACCTCTTTATCCTGGACATCTAAAATCCATACAGAAACATACAGGAAAAACAAATTGCAGGGACATATTCAAGTGCGATTTTTTTTAAATATCCTTAAATTTTTGTGCACAGTGTATTATAATAATAATACAATTTTTATTTACTCTTCATTCTGGCCTGTAGTGAGTCATTGGAAATTTAATATTACTGTGAAAATGGTGTCGGGTATTTACAATTTATCTGTTTTATTCAGGTTTATTTCTAAAGTAAATAATATGCAAATTCAACTTAACATATTACCTCATACGGAGAAATAATTATTTATTTATTTATTAGACAGATTGCATTGACACCTATATTTTTACAATTACATTTTTCTAAAATATGTAAGATGTAAGAATTTTGTTTATTTACAAACAACTTTGTTAACTTAAATATGGACAAATATGGACAAGGCAAAATATAAAATTACACCACAAAAAATTTTTTTTTAGTTTTTGTACTAACTGCTTTGGGCAAACTGAAAGTCATCGATGAATCCGTCAGACCAGTTGTTATTTCACACTCACCAAAAAAAACTATTTTGTTTTATTATTTATCAAATGAGTAAGAAATTGACCATTCATTACTATATGCGATTGCATTTAAATATTGTATGTGTAATCTTCCAATACTTACAACACAGGATTCTTATTATAGTTGTTGTAG
Source organism: Rhamnusium bicolor (assembly GCA_029963845.1). Lineage (NCBI taxonomy): Eukaryota > Metazoa > Arthropoda > Insecta > Coleoptera > Cerambycidae > Rhamnusium > Rhamnusium bicolor. Next base: position 105,279 of record JANEYF010003176.1, read on the forward strand.
GCCCACGAGACACTGAGGACGCACTGGAGGACCAACAGGGCCTGCAGGCAAACCCGAGATTTTGTGACGGGGCCGAACAAATCGAGATCGGCCTGGTTGCTGGGACGGAGTCGTAAAACTCTGAATCTCTTAATCGGTGTTCTGACAGGCCACTGCAGACTTAAGAGGCATCTATCATTGAGAGGTATTGAGGAAGACCCTACATGTCCAAGATGCAGGAGTGATGAAGAGACATCTTACCACTTCCTGGGACAATGTGAAGCGTTTGGGCGCCTGAGACACAGTATCTTCGGTTCTGAGGCGCTTCTAAGGGGAGGAGATGAGCTCCCTCGCAATGAGTGACATCCTGACCTTCATCAGAAGGTCGGAAAGATTCGATGAGGGAGCAAGAGAAGCAAATGGCTGAGGGGACAGCTGGGGGTTGGTAAAAAGGGCCCGTCTGTGGCCTACTTGCCAGGCGTCAGCCTCCCCCACAATTACCATTACCATTACCATTATTATAGTTGTTAGGTACAGTTACAGTATCTGTGTTTTAAGTTAGGTTTTTAACTGCTGATCAAATCATTGAATAAAATTCAGCAAATGCATTATCAATTTCTCTAATATAATAAGTTAATATGACAATAATATTTATTATTTATTAGTACTAGTAACTCATGTCGACAAATGTTCAACCAGAGACTATATAGTCTCTGCTTCAACTATACTTGTTTTTAATATTGTATATTGTGACATACCCATGACATGTATGTGATCTACAAAATATGAATGCATTTGTTATGAAAACTGGTGATACGTTAGTAGTTGATTGGTTTGTATTTAAAAATGATATTCAGTAAAAGAGATTTACTTTTCCCAAATTTTACATAAATAATATTAAAAATTTGATTTGTGTACATGAGATGCTAAAATTAAATACATATTTCTTCAGTTACCAAAAGTAGCTTATACACCGTGTCTCAAGTGCTTCTGCAATATGTATTTTGTACATAATATGCGCATTCCTACGCAGCCCAACCAACCAGTCTTATCAGCGAGTAAGGTGGGCACACACCTCAAGCTTCTCAGTCTGCCGCAAAGGCGGCGATTTACAACATATGACACGCCTTAAACACGCATTATTGGCTAGAGCGGAGGACTAATTTAGACTGTATTTTATTGCCCAATGACCCACTTACTAGGAGAGACAACCCTCTGTTACTAGTCACGCCCAATTTGCTAAAGATCTTAAGACACGCTGTATATGAAGTCTGCTTTTTCTCTGATTGATATGGCGTGGGAATCATGCAGTAGTACAGGAGTTCTGGATGTAGACCCCTTGAACCAATTACATATTTACCAAAATTTAATGCCATATTTACTCTAGTACTTTCTTGTGCAATACACATTCTAATGTAATAAATAATATTATTAATAATGTTTTTTTGTGAGGAAGGCAAACAAATTGCATAGTTACTTTCTTTGGTTTGCCCGAACATTCAAGATTTTTAAGGTGGTGAAGGCTTCTTTTTCGCGGATTCAACCTTCACGATAAATTCAGCAAAAAAGTATTTCGTGTTTAAAATGTATTAAATATATTTAGAGTGGAACATAGTGTAATTCGAACAACTAGTTGGTCAATATAAATAGTACAAAATTATTTGAATTAGAGAATAAATAACAATCTAGTGTAGTCAAAGAAACATTTATTTTAATGATAATAAAAATGTGTAATCATAAGTATGTAATAATATTATATTATTATACAAAGTGTTTTGTTTTTACTTTTCCGATTGTTTATTTTCATTCGATTAGAGAAAAACTGCATATTTTTTAATGAAGAGTGTGGTACTTGATTTTTGTCAGGTTCATTCTCCTTGAACCATTTTGAGGAAAAAAATTATGTCTTATGGATATGAAACGGAACTTTAAGAATAAAATAGTAAAATACGATAGAGAAAAATCCTGATTTAAACGTATTATATGTCTTAAAACAAGTGACATACAAAGTTGAATCTGAACATTCTTTATACAGGGTCTTCAGATTTAACTTTCCCAACATGAAGATCTCGCTTATCTGGCGAGTTACAACATTGGTTAAATTGGGAAATCCATATTTTGTTTTTCTCCTTTATGTTACTTATTTGACATCCAATCTTTGTTTTGTAAAATTTTTAGAGCCATTTTTGTAATTTATATGATTTTTATAAAATAAAAGTATTGCACAATTTCGTTCACTCAGAATCATCATTCAAGATAAGCGATATCTCTGTAACAAAAGTGCTCCAAGTTTTAAAATCATCGAGTCCTTATAAATTTTTATAGGACAGATTTCTCCTTCAGTAAAATTTAAACCGCATCTTAGAGGTTTAGTTACACATTGATTATATCTATTGAAATTCATTTCGTATATAGTATATGGTACCTCTCTATTTCTTATTACTTGCTGAATCAACTTCATTGAGTTATTACAGGTGATTGGACGCATACCTGTTAATAATAATTAAAAAAATAATGACATGTATAATAGAATATAGAGTATCGCAACTATCAAGGTTATTTCTTCAGGCTACAGTCAGAACGCAATATTCTAACAATGTTTCTAATGATGATAAAATCTTGTTAAACAATTCCAGGAGGCTATTAAAAATAATTTTCGTCTATTGTAATTATTATACAGATTAATGTGTCTATTACGTAAAACATTCTTTGTAAATATGTATGGTTGTATGCTAAATATACAGGGTGGGGCAATAGTTCGTCCGACTTCGATATCTCGAGTTCTATGATAGCTAGAAACTTGATTTAAAAACATAAGTAAACTAGACAAAAGTGTATAATCGGAAATTGTTTTCCAATATACAGGAAGGGGCAAGACGATTCTACAGGGTCAAGTAAAATTTTTTTAAATGAAATGCCATGTATATCAGAAAATTTTTTGAAACCTCTTTGCGGCCTCCTTCCACTCCTATATCATTATTGACTCTCTCTCAACCACTTGTATATGATATTTTTGTTTAAATTATACCATTTACACGTGTATATTAAAAAAATCACTACAATCACAACTATCGATTTTAATAAAAAATAGTACCAGTTATAAGAGTGTGACGACACAGCCATTTTCACTTCCTAAAAGTATACAGGGTGGCCAAAAAGGATTTTTAAATATACAACTTTTTTTAACTGAATTTTCTCAATTATTTCAAAAGGAACACCCTTTATATTTTTGGACGATGTGATATAGGATTGAAAAACGAACATTTTTTTGTACGTACATTCCTATGGCTATTTGTGACTATTTTCAATTTATTGAACAATAACTGCAAAATTCAGCAATAAAAATTAAAAATGAGTTCTTTTTTCAAATAATTCAAGAGAAGGTATTATAATAAGCGTGTTACATGATGCCCATAAAAACATCACACCAACAACAATCTAAAATTTGAAGGAAAGGATAATAACTGATTTTAGAAATATCACTCCGGCAATTTTATGAACAGTAGAAACTTCATTCCAAAGACGCAGAGAAGTGTGTGTCCAAAATAGGCAATGTGGAGCACTTTTTATAATATCTTCTCTTGAATTGTTCAATAAATCGAAAATGGTTACAAATAGCCATAGGGATGTATATAAAAAAAATGTTCGTTGTTCAGTTCTACATCACATCGTCAAAAATACATTTTTCCATTTAAAAAAATTTAAAATTAGTTAATTTAAAAATACAGTTTGCCCCAGGACGGACGCATTACAAGTTAAGAGATAATTTTATACAGTCAATTTATTGGTAATAAAAATAATCTGTTCTAGTAAAAACTTTGGTTTTTACATTAAACGTAACAATAACACAAAAACAAATTTAAATAAATCATTAAATTGATTCAACGTTGTTTATACGTTATATGTTATACATTTATTATTATTTTTCAATAAATTTATTTTTTAAATCCATGGTATATTGTAAATGACAACGTTTTGCGTATGATGTTAGATTATTTTAAAATTTAATGGAATAATACAATATAATATTTTTGAAAGTAGTGGTGGTTAAAGCATTTTTTTAATTCGCTTGGCGTTTTACTATCGAAAAAAGGATTTGTGAGAATAACACTTTTGGATATAGGTTAGTTGTGGTAAATTAATCTAATTTGTATTTTGATTGTTAAAGTTTGTCGCTGCTTTTAGAAACACTCTCTGTCTCTTTTTACTTATTAGCGAACATATATTATGAGTCTTTCCATATGAAAACCTCTAAAAAAATTTTTTTGTTGCTCCACTATGTTAGATGTTGCTTAAACTTTGTGAGAATCTTCTTTAGGGTTCCAAAGAAGGAAATCCACCTTCATTTAATTTTCGCATGCGTCAGTTCCCACCTACCCGAATTGAAGCATTTAAAAAACGTCATTTTTATGCTTTAATATTGTTAGCTGTAAAAATTTTTCTATTAAAGATATCTACACGTTCAAGATAGCATTTTAAAACTGAAAGATAGTAGTTTTTGTGCAAAGAATATAAATGCACACAATCAATATCCCCAAAAAAATAACACGGTGCTGAAAATACGCGTATTTTACTGATTTTTCGTGATTTTAACTAACTTCAGTGTCTCGACTGTGAATGCAAACAGCTAATATTTCTCACAGATCAAGTGCACATATCGTGGAAGAAATAAAACTTACAATTGACTCGTTCGGCCTACTCTTTATAAAAAAATCTCTGCTTAAAATTTTGAAATTTAAAAAAATTGCATTGTTTAGGCTATAATATGAGTGTGTTGACTACAAGATAAAAATATGAAACTTACAGGATATTTAGTTCTTACCTTGAACTTCAAAAGCCATGCGAAAATTAAATGACGATGGATTTCCGTCTTTGGAACCCTAAACAAGATTCTCACAAAGTTTGAGCAAAACCTAAAATAAGCTGGCTTTACCGATTAGACGATTTCATATGGAATGCCTCTTTTAAATAAGTTGAATTATTTATTGACTTGAGTTTAACTATTTTTAAGAAATAAACTAAAAAAAAAAAATTCCCGATGATAATTGTTTGGGTTAAATTAAGATTTGACATGTACAAGTTTATAGTGTATAAATACCAAATGTTTGTTGACCAAAGTTCACACAAAACCGTTTTATCTTTTTTACCAGATTCTCAGAAATACACTGCACTAAGAGATTTTTCACCTTGGTATTTCCAGCATAATTCATATAAAATATATTCAACCCATTCGCCATTTTTTTCCATTTTACTTTTTATTTGACCTTGATTATTTTCATTACTTTTATCGAAAAATATAAAAACAGCAATTGATATTGTACAAAATGAGTGTTGTAATACTCGTATTAATATATAGTAGATCACTAATAAACATTCAATAAAGAAATGATTTGTTTTCTGTAATTTTTATGAGGTGTTTTGTTTGGGTCCATAGAGCGCCAATATAGACAGGACCTAGGGGGAGGGGGCTTACGCTTCCTATCCCTCCCTGACACACTACTGAGCTGAAGTAAAAATAATGTATAAATAAAACGAAGTGAAATATTGAATTAGACAAATACTAAAATGATCAGATTAGAGCCTATGTATATGTATATGTATATACAACAATACCACAGGTCTTCTGTGACACTATTAATCAGGCAAACATTTCATCGCATGAAAACCATAAGGTACTAAGCGTCATTCTGCTCAAACAAGATTTTTGTTACATACTTTACTGCATCTTTCTAGTTAGTAAATTTCACTGTCGATTGAAGAAAGATGGTGCCATAAACATCACTTTCATCTGATCCTAAGTAATTATTTGCTACTATCTATGTTTTTCGTTGCTATTGAAATCACAAATGAAGATTTCATTTTTACACGTTTTCTACCGTCTGCTTAATGAATAAAAATTACTAAAATTTATACTACATTTTGCATTTTTTATATTAAAATATGTTTTACAGAGGCTTATGGTTCTAAGACCAAATGCAAAGATTAGTTAATTTTCTTATAATTTCTATTATTTTGAATACATTGAAGCCACTCTACATGTATCATGCCAAGCAAATGCTGGATCACTTCGTTCCATACATATAAAAATGAAATCAATGGGACTTTTCTGGAGACTGTAATCTTAAATTCGTTCTCCTGTAGAAATAGTCAATTGTTACTTAGAACCTTGTAATTCTCATGCGACGATTTATCAGAAGTGGAAATTGAAGAGAATCACCTAATAGAAAATGTCATGGGAATAAATGTGCATCCATACGTTGCATCTTCAATTAGATGGAAAATTTCATGGTAATTTGATGAATTAAATAATAGGTACTTAAAACAATTATTATTGATACTAGTATAAAAACGTTGTAAAGGCATTTAATTTCGACCACGTATACAGATTGTGTACTGAAACATTAGACATAGTACATTGTAGTAAGACTGAAAAGAAAAGAAATTAAAAAAAAAACGAGGCAATAAATTTTCAACACATTTCTGTATTATTTGTTTTACAGTATATGTATACAGGGGAGTTTAGTAAATCAGTACAAATATTTTCAAGGGGAGATTTTGTAATCCAAAACAATTATAAAGTACTAAATAAATACAATTCTTTAAACGCTTCCTAATGGAGATATATACTGTCAAAATAAAGGATATATATTTTTTTATCGGAATACCTAACGTATTTTGTTGACATTTTCTACATGGAACCTATTATTATTACAGCTCCTTCCTGTTTCACTGCCTTTGTTTCTCGGTGGTTTTTTCTTTTAATTTTTTATTATATGCTTTATTTTCTAAGCGATTGTTTCAGTGCCCCTCCTACCAACCGTCAGGTGAGCTTAGACTCATTTTTAATAAGTGATATTCCATTTTCACGGTGCTCCATCAGCAGGTCGAGCACCACATCACATTTCGTGGTAGTTTCTAAAAATGTCAATAAAACTTTGCAAGCGCTCTCCCGGCCTCAGAGGCCTTGCCTAATCTTAGCTACTGCTCTCATAAAGATCCGAACATTAACTAGCCCGAGAGCCACGATACATCCGATTTTCCGAATTTTATGGTGGTTTTGATTTCTCCTCTGTGACTCTTCAAAGCTTCAGGGCTTCCGCACCTCCCATTACCGAACTGTCCGGCATTCAGTCATTCTCATCTCTTTACAATCGCTCTACGCACCGCAGACGCCATCCACACAAGCGGGGCTGTCTTCTCCGATTTCATAGCAGTTTCTTAATTTTTCAAATTCATTCTAGCGCCTCCTCATACATTCTACCATTCACACTAAGCTTCCTATAGGACGTTTAACAGCTTGCCAGCATCACAGCCTTAATTAAATTATTTTATTACCTTCTTAAAATGTCCTCGTTTCAAACAACGAGTGGCGCCCGACATTATTCAACAACTCCAATTCTTCTCTCGTCCATCAACGTTTGGTGTTTTTTCGACAACACATGTTTCGTCACAGCAGATTTACTAGTGATTGGACTGGATGTATGTATGACAGTCTAACTCCCCAGATTATGTATAACAACGCACAAAACATCTCTCTCTCTCTCTCTTTCTGAAGAGACTCTTCGACACTACATACATACACAATATAATTCTCGGCCGATCATCGGTGCCAATATAAGTCTCGGCGGTTGACGACCGCTCATTGGTGCCGGTTTTACATGCAAAAGCTAATTAATTAATTTACTGAATGTGTAAAGTACACTGTCAAAAATTACAATTTGATTTATTAATTATATCACGCGATTTTCGGAATACAGTATTAAGTTAAAAAATCCGTCTCTGGGATGATATCCTAATTCCCTCCGTCCTTTATTACAAACTAACTATACTAACTATAATTATAAATTTAACTGAAAATATATTTTTATCACCAGTGATCTTCAGCAGAGGTTATGGGACACTTTCTTAAAAAAGTATTTGGGACGCCACTGGATATTAAAGATAAGCTGATATTTTTTTGGTAATTTATACAAAGTAATTCATTATATATGACCTTAAGTTGGACTTAAAGCATTTTAACCTTTTTATATTTACCCTAAAACTTCTTAAAATAATTTTTTTTCTTTGGTATAATTTTATGTACAAAATTTTTATCTGAAAACTAAAAAACAAGTCAAAACTTAAGCTAAAATTTAGGGTGTTTGATCCAGCTACTTGGCAAGCATAGGTCATATTTTGACAATATTTAAATAGACCATGAGTAATTCATGCTCAACGTGTAGGGAAAATACTATCTATTATTTGATAAAAGTTTTGTTGGCTAAGGGTCCTTTTTCGAGAAAAACTATTTCATTAAGTTTCCAACGTTTCGGTAAATTTAATTACTATCCTTAGCAAGATATAAAATGATGATGTATGTATAGAATTATAAAAAATGTAATATCAAAAATATGTTTATAATATAATAACGTGTGGAACAAACAAAAAAATTAAAAAAAAATCATAATTAATGTAGGTATTATTATTATCTTTCAAGGTATTATCATCATCAGTGCAGATAGATATAATTTTACTAAGTGTGATATTATGTTGTTAAAATTGGATTTTGAGATGCCTTAAAAGAAGTGGTACTTATTTTATATTTTTAATTATTGTTAAGGTATCATTTCTTAATATCTATTTATATGTATGTGCATATTGTGCAGTGTATTGTGTATGTATGTAGGTATAAACTGTGTCCCAAATTGGGGGTGCATGCATTGCTATCTCGGTTATTATTAAAGATAGAGAAACGGTTAAATTTTATGACCGTTTCGATGCCGTTCTTAAATTTGGCTTAGCTCAGTCCGTTTTCCAGATATTTTCAAAAAATTATAAAGGACCCTTACGCAACAAAATTTTTTACAACTATTATAAGGTGTACAAACTCTTCTAATATTATCATTTATGCATTTTGCTAGAAACTCCTTTTCAGGACAATTTTTAAATCGTTTGTTTCCACCTTACCGACATTCTTTTCCCAGTGGATAAATTGTAGTACACATACACATTTTTTGCAGAAGTGAGTAATAAATTTAGTATATTGTAATTTTGTGGGAACTTTTGACACTCTTTTGAAAGTGGAACGGATCCAATAAAATGAATTAAAAAAACGAATTATTTGTATTTGCTGTGTAGGTACTTAGCTTAAATACAAATTGTAATCATTTCCAGGATTAAAAAAACTGTTTAAGGAAAAGGGTGTTTAATATTTTTATTTAAAATTAATTTTAATTATATTTCAAAGAAATATTTCAGATATAATAATTGTATATTTCTTGATTACAAAAATATCGCGGTAATAATAACCGACATAAATTATTTTATTAACTTGTTAAAATGCTTATTTCTCAAGAAATTAACTTGTTTGACCTTCAAATCAAAACACTTAACATTTAAGAAAACATAAAATATTCGTTTATTTTTATATTTTCTGTCTGTATAATTATGGGTCATCTTTGTATATTCATATAAAATAAATAAAAAAAAAAATAAATAAAAAACATGTTTTTTCAAAATTAATTTAGAGGCGTATTCTTGTTTCATTTGATAGGCTTACTTACATTTTTCACAGTAAACAAATGATAAAAACGAGAGTGCTGCGATAGTACACGTGATAAATCTACTAACACAAAACATAATACCAGCTATCTCTATCGTGGTATGCACAACACTAATATACGAATATCGTACGATATCCACTTTATTCTCCGATTACCAAATACACACAATTGTCTTGTATTCTTGATGAAGGACATCAGATTTCTGAACTAGTTTTATTGGACTTCCTTAGTCTGGGATTCCCTTCGCTACTGGATGGATCCTTTGTGTATTAACATAAATTGCAATGTACATTGTTTACAAAGTATCATTAACTTAATGCTAATTTGGACTAGTATTAGTCACTAGTTACATTTTATTTATGTACTAATTGCATTTACTTAATGGGTCAACGAACAGATTTGGTAGGTACCTAAATATTACGTCTTCTATTATGTTTTCCATAATTGGATTTCTTTGTAATACATAATATAAAGATATTTATATATTAACCTAATAAATAAAATTTCTGTCCAATATATACTGGTCAATGTAGGATTCCAATCACTTTTCGCGAATCGCACGCTCTTGATAATATGTAAACGACACAGCGTATGTCTTGGAATGACAAACTTAGAAAGACAATTTATTTGGCAATCCACATTAGTATCTTCTTGTATGTGGTAATAGAACCTAGTTAGAACTGGACGAGGGAAGATCCGTCCTAACCTTGAGCAGTACCATTTGTGAATAACCAATCCCACCTGAACTGTGAATCTGATAAAAATAATAGACATCCATATTAACAGTCTATGAACTTATCCAAAGCAACAAAGACTTCAATGTAACGGTACTGATCCTGACACAAGTAATGATGTAATGGGTATACTGATAAGTGATGATAACTTTAAAAGAAGATAATAGTTATGTGTGATACAAGGACGAAAAATTCAGTTTTTCGTGCGATTACGGAAACTTGCCGGACGAAGCGAATAAAAACTTAATTTTCGAATTCCCGTTTTCAATGCATTGAAACTTAGAATTTTTTGGGTCTTTACATCTTCAATTTTTCTTTCTTGGGATTTTACCACATGAATAATACTTCTAACTCTAAAATTAAATGATATGATTGATATCTAAAAAATATAGTTAACACTACTATACTGGGTGGGTAGTAAGTCCTAGAAGGTAAATCATTCATTGGGTGACAGTTAAAAATAATAACATTCACTTAACTTTCTTTTGGTACCGATATTAGCCAACTGCCAACATTTTGGGTGCTTAATATTCTATTACTACAATTTACTGTAGTTGTGTAAACACAGAACGTCGTCTTGGGTATTTCTCATTCGTTCAATTTTTAAAGGTATTTAGTCGTTGTCAAATAGAAACGGAATTATTTTGTTATGGTAGATTTCGACATATTAATTTTATTATTTTATACTATTCATAAACCTTCTGGATTGAAAAGAATATTAATTCTTTATCATATTTTAACTGATATACACTCAACATTGAAAATAAATTCTTCTGGAACATCTTCCCGCTATTTTTTTTCCTTTGGAATGTTAATCCTGAATATCATCTGGCTACTATTTACTTTGCAATAATTAAGTACCATGTTTGACTGCGCCGATTTGGGACTATTCAAATTCCTTCCACGTTTTCTTTACTATTTTACTCAGAACATTATTTATTTAAAAATGGGAGATTTTATAAATTTGAAAGTATTGTTACATGTTTGCTATCCCCACATACACCTATACTCATAGATTCGTTGATTGATAGTCCAGGTAACACTTACTTACTACTTTATTAATCAATTAATAATTAACAATAGATTAATTAATGTCTTAACTATAATCACAATTGAAGACTTATAAGTCTCTTTCTTATTTCTTCTTTTCTCGTTCACGTTCACCTTAAGACTGAGTCTCGGCCCACCGTGCGTCTTATTTATACATCCATTCACACAGTCTAGAACATTCTAGAATATTCCCGGCCGTTCTTGTACAATTCCAGTCTCATCTAACCAGTCTACACAGTCTAGTGACGTAACAGTATGTTTCAAAAGAATGGGGTTTCTGAAATCAGAGTACATATTGCCAGCTTTCTTGTTTAATTAACTGACAAATTAGTTTACAGTCTGACAGTCTAATTTTTTTATATTTTGATAAATAATCGCACTGACAAAATATTCTGTTTTCGTTTCCTGGGATGTTTGCTTCCTAGTTGTTCAATGAGTTTATGTACGCTACTGTGAGATAAAAGTTTTTCTTTCCACGATTTGTCATGTTTATTTGACCGGTGTATTTAATTTAAATTTCACACCTTACACCCCAAATTCTGTTGATGTACGATAGGACAGTGGTGTTATTTATTTTTAGTAATAAGTGGAGCAGATTTTAAGTGAAACATTTTAAGGTGTTGGGAGTTGCCAAAAATTTAAAACAGAATATGTTAAATTACATTCAAGTTCATTTCAAATTCCCACGAACTATTTTAATGTATCATACTACTCCTCAGGGCTGTTTTTGACCATTCACTTAAACTGTTTAGCAATTTTACTAACCCATTTTATATCAGCAGAAAATATATAGAAGTTTCCACTTTGAATAACCCTTGTTTGTCAAGGTAAACATCATTCAAAATATTTTGTGTTAATCCAACCTTAGCATTACAGATTAGAGGGGACTGCAACTGCTTGTTAGTCTCGCCATATTTTTATTCGGACAAGATTATTGTTTACTTTATAATTTGAATATATTTAATAATAATAGGTTTTATTGTATTTACTTTACAAATAATTTCTGAGTATTAGAATAATATCTCTTAACTACATAAATATGACTGGAAAGGTTAGCTATGATTTATTTAAAATAATTACGATGAAGCTCAAATAATAAATAAATATTATCTTTACAACAGTCTAGTTTTTGTTAGTGAAAGAAGTACTATCTAATAATTCGCCGATGTTAACTTTTGAGATCTGATAATTGATTATAATTTATGTTTCGATATTAATATTTTTTTCTTGAATCCTTTAATGGTTCCTAGGCCAAGGGAGAATTTACGACAAAATTCTAACTAAGGCCAACATTTCCTGTTATTTTTAAAACATTGTTAAAACTTATTTTTGTTGCATTCATAAAAAGATCATCTACGAAAATTAAAAGTCGACTCCATATCTACATAAAAACAATAGTTTATGACACATTGCCATTGGAGACTTACACAACATTTTAAAATTATCAGTATTGCAGTAGTTTGTACTTATTTGTGGTTATTTTTTAAAAAATGTTACGACGACTAGTTTAATGAATTTCATTCATATTTGACATAGCATACGTTACTTTAAACATTGTAAACATTGTCGTTTTCACGAAGTTGTACTCGGGCACAACATATTACATTAGGAAAGATGAGGAAAGTGATCTTTCTGAATTATGCTAATGAGGATGACTGCTTATTAGTAAAAACAAAAACTGCTCCTCAATTAATTTACAAGGTTAGCAAAACAAGTTACACTTTGTTTCTTTGTAATGAATGACAAAGAAGTTCATTTAAACTAACACTTTTTTTAGTATGATATTTCATGTTTTCAAAGGCCACCATGTCATCTTTCTTCAAAGGTCAACAAATGTAAGACATGGTTTCATTCTATACCAGTCAAACTTCTTTATTATTATACTAACAATGAGGTACATATACCTATGATGAAATCAGTAATTAGAATAATAAAAAATTTTCAAGAGGCGCCGAAAAAAAGAAAGCCTTTTCAGACTCACTATAACTCGTATTTGAAAAACCACTGCCAATTAAAAGGGAATCAGAACTTCCTCACCGTAGTAAAACTCGACGTGTGGTGGAGTTTATAATAAAAGTAATTTTTGGCGTTTCAAAAAAGTCACATTTTTTTTACGTTTCAAAAAAAGTCACATGTTGACGTTTCAAAAAAGTCACATTGGTGGAATGTCACTAATATTTTTTTTAGACATTGGGACCGATTTTGCTTATCAACGAACTCAATCTCTTCCTTGACCTCTAGAATGTGTGTACCAAATTTGAAAGCTTATCTCAAAAACTGTAGCTGCTATTGCGAACCACACAGACACACAGACAAAAAATTTGTTTCTGTGTGAAATTTTGTGTATTGTCATAATTCGTCGAGATTCGTCCAGAAATGCAATTAAAATTTTCAAAATTTTTTCACGAACACAACTTCCTCACTGAGGGGTGAGAGAGTAAAAATTGTGTATGCTCTTATAAACTTTAGCTTTGTGGAATTATCCTTATACCGTATGTTGGCTAGAGCTATGTAAGCTGTTATGTTTTAGTAATTATTATTTACTAACTTTTACAAATCTTATCACAGATAAGTATAACATATATCTTTTTAAACAATTATTTTCCCGGCTATTTGCCAAAACGCTGAAACTTGGATTACAAAAAAAGATAATATGCACATTATGTTCAGTACAACTGACTTGCAAGCAGAAACACGTGTCGGTAGATATTTTAAAGTTTTTTAAAGTGAGTGTCAACTGGTGAGTACCTTGTGTTTTATTAATTTTTGGTTTTACTAGATAGAATAGTTGAAATTAAAAATAACATTATTGAGTCAGTTGTACTGAACATAATGTGCATATTATCTTTTTCGTAATCCAAGTTTCAGCGTTTTGGCAAATAGCCGGGAAAATAATTGTTTAAAAAGAAATATGTTATACTTATCTGTGATAAGATTTGTAAAAGTTAGTTAATAATAATTAGCAAAAAAATTTTCAGTTAATATTATTTTTCATTCCACTCTATATTTTAACTTTTACCAAGAAGAGGAACTTAATTTGTTTTTAAATTATGTTATGTTTTAGGTAAACCATATTTTATAACAATTTTAGAGAATAACGTCGAAAAGCTTTTGATACTTATAGTACTATTACGATATGCACAAAAAAAAATTAATATTGTACAGTTTACAGTTTCTTGAAAATCATTCCTGCAGTTACAAAAATAAACCCATTTCGATCAGCAAATTATTAAATTCTCGTATATAAAGGGAATAAGTCGTCATAAATATATTAATAATGTCACGACGCCTAGTGTCTCAAGTCTATCATAGCTATTTCCTATAACAGTTTTTCACCCAGTCTTGCAATTTTCAATCAGTAAAACTGGGGCGCTAAATATTGATCACCCTGTCTAATTAAGATTCCTAGAAAACTAAGGTAGGTATTATCAAGTACATAGAATATATTTGTCATTTTTTACTAAGAAAAATATTTACATGTTATTTTCCACGTTTGGAATATTCTGGAATTTTAACATTTAAAAGTTATTCCTTTCTTTTTCATATTTTATTCTTTGTAGCGTACTTTTATGGTGTGTTTTATATTTCTTATACCTCTGAAATGAACCATACTATTTGGTATCTCAAATATAAATGTGTCCCATTATGTTTCGAGACTTTATAAAAGATTTTTTTATATTATACTGTATCTACGAAGGTTTGAGGATGACTAATGACAATCGAAACGTCGAAACTTTTTCAAATGATTAGTATATTCTCATAAAATCCATTTCATATATCAAATGGAACAGTCAGTTTAAACTTAATCTGTTTAGGTAATTAAATTCTAGTACGTCAATAAATTATATATTTTGTGTATAAGTAAATTAGTAAGTAAGTAATAATTATTGCATTGTATGAAATGAAGTATTCTCATAGTTTATAAATACTACGTAAATAATAATTAATTTATAAATAATTAATGCTAAGGTATAAATATTAAAAATATTATATTATAGATATTTATTTGCACTTTGCTTGTACAGAGTGCCCAACAGATAGTTGTGATTGTATTGATATTTTTAATATACACGACGAGTAAATGGTATAATTTCAACAAAATAAACCATTACATCCAAGTGGCCACAAAGAGGTTCCAAAAAAATGTTCTGATACACATAGCATTCCATTTAAAAAATTGTTAGTTTACCCTGTAGACTCGTCTTGGGTCATCCTGTATATTCGAAAATAATTTTTGGTTATAGACTCTATTGTCTAGTTTGTTTATGTTTTTAAATCAATTTTCTCGCTATCATAGAACTCGACATATCAAAGTCAAACGCACTATTGCCCCACCCTGTATAATAATATCAGAATTCTCATATCGGTTGCGCCTACTTTGGTTTGATGAGCGGCTTAGGACTGTCTACGGTCTACCATGAGTTAAAAAAGACTGTCAGCCATAGCTGCTCTCTCTCTATAAAAATGAAATGTGTGAAGCAATCAATTTAAGGTATTAAAAGAAATTCTGAAACCAAAGCGCCACAAGCGTTCTTCTAATAAACTGTTTCAGATAATACGGTCTTGTCCAAGGCGCTGTTCTGGCACCTTTTTTATAGCTGGCTGCAATCCCTGATAACATATCAAAGGTATCGAATTGTTACTTAAATAAAGAATTTTTGTAGGTACTTTGTATGTGGATGACTGATAAATTGTAAAAAAATAGATAGAAACCGGTCACATTAATAAAGGAATTTTATGAGAATTTTTCTATTTGATTTATCATGAAAAAAAAATATTATTTTTTTGTTAATTTAACCATTTATTTAAAATTATATAGCATTATAATTGATTCGTTTTCATTATAGGACTTACCTATTCATATATTAATGAAAACTATGCATTATGCGCCAAAAGCCGGCTGCCCCTCCCTGCCCCCCTTAGCGACGCCCATGTTCGGTTTATTTAAATCTTGTTACATCTGCATACATTTTGTTCTTTTTACTTTTTTTTTAAAGTTTGTTCGTTTTACTTGCATGCATAGACCTTGTATGCAAAAAATACTGCCCTTTTTTAAATTAGGAATAATTGCCTCTTCCGTTAAAGAAAACGAGTAAAGCAAGTAAAGTAGGTACCTATTAGGGGCGTTCTTTCTAACTGAGATATACGCTAAGTAATCTAAGTTGTTTTACGGTTACACTGCACAAATAAAAGCATAATTTCATTTGATGTAGCCCCCGTAATCGTAAAACTATTTAAATTAACTGACATCTCAGTTAGAAAAACGTTTTTTTTCAAAAAACACAATGTTATGAATAGTGCAAAAACAGGAAACAAATTTACTATTAGTGGTTGTGGCGCCACATATTGGTAGCATCTATAAATTAAATATTTTGTAAACGGTTTTCTACAGCACTCAACTTGTATATTAGTTTTATAAACGAATTTTAGCAATTATTCAACAGATGTCACAGGACTACCAAACATGAGTTGTGCTACTGTTGTGCTACCATACTGGTTTACCAACAAGAATAAACATTACTTAATTCATTAATATTTATTATTACAGAATTAGAAATAAAGGATATACCATAGCTTGGAAAATAATGTCACAGATATAAAAACAATTATTGTCGATCTTAATGAATTATGAATGGGAAACATGCACTTTCTTTGCCTCAAAAAATTAGTTTATCTATTTTGTAACTTTCTTTTGTTGTATTTTCTTGTCCACATTTTACAAAATTTAAAACTGTCTTGACATTACTTACATTGGCTTTGCACACAATGGTACCTAATTCATGACATTATATTACATCACAGTTATCTGATATGTAGTTTAATATTTTTGGAGGAACAAGATGTTGACGAAAAATTACAGTGTAAATGTAAAATGTTGATATACGAGTACAGACAAAAATAAATTTTAATTTTTGTTGGTAAATTGAAGGGTAATGGAAGATTTGATAATTGGTAAATAGATAATTGATAAATCTAAATATTTCTGGAACTTCTTTCCTTTGTTCAATTAAAATTTTATTCGAGCTGAACAAACTAACTTGTCATAATTAATGTGTTTTAATTGCAAAAATCCAGTACTTCTTTTATCTGCTCTGACTGAATTTTAAGAAATATAACACCACATGACACCACATGAAATTACAACCCCTTTTATCTCTGAAGGTCTGGAATGACCTTGTGTGGGAGAGGGCTACACGTTTAGAGACAATGGACACACATCCAATATCCGAGTATACTGCGATTAATCTCTCTCACAGAAAAATCCCAGTTCCTCGACCGGGAATCGAACCCGGGACCCAGAAGTTTCGAGGCAAGTACGTTACCTCTAGACCACGGAGCCATATATCTTAAATAAACAGTAAAACTTTTGAAAATTATGTTAGCAGTAGTCTTGCACATGATAATTTTTGTAAAAAAAATGAATGTCTTCAATATAAAAAAAATCACTTGTATGTAGTTTTATGGCACAGAAACAAAACCTCACTCTATCGGTATTTGTTGATTTTAGCTACATTTATTTGACTGGTTCACACAATAATAACTTTTAGAAAAATTATATTTTTATGGTTTCAGGGATTATCTCTCGACTTAATAACATCATACTTGATAGAGAGAAAACAAAGAGTCCTTCATAACGGTAAGTTAAGCACAAGTACTCCAGTTAAATGCGGAGTTTTGCGTGTGTCCTCGGACCACTTTTGTGTGACTATTCCATTTAAAAGTTTCGTTTATTAAAAGACCCAGATATTTCACGTCTGTAGTATTATGAATTACATTTTGGCAAATACAGTTTATCAAGTCACATTTTGCATGATATTTTAGTGTCAATTCCAGGTAGCAATCTTGATCTGTTACTAAAAGTAAGAAACTTTTTTGCGTAATTGAGGCTTAATAGATAATTATTGTCCACTCGGCATTTGATTTTATACAACCCCTTTTCACTGTTCTTAACAACGTCAGACAAATCTGTACCGTGAAAAATTAATGCAGCTTCTACTGTGGTATCTCCACTTATGCCTAATTCTAGCATATCATTTACATAAAATAAAAATAAGTGCGGACCTAAAACTGTTCCTTGTGGAATGCCATATTTTGCTTCTTTTGGGCTACTTAATGTATTATAAATTCAGACGAATGCTTTTCGGTTTGATAAATAACTTTTAAACAAATCTGATGGTAATCCTCTAATTCCGTATTTTTCTATTTTGTGCAATCATGTGATTATACTATCGATAGATCTAAAAATATTTCAATACCTTTCTCACTTTTATTTAGGTATTTATGTATATTATTTGAACAGGAGAATGAAGCGTCCTCCGTGGAATAGTTCTGTCTAAAATTAAATTGCTTTGATGATATTAGTTTATGAAACATGGAGTGCATTTGGAATCGAAACTATACATTTTTCATATATTTTAGCAATGTTACTATCTACTAATAGTAGATAGTAACATTGCTAAAATATATGAAAAATGAATTGGTTTATAGTTATGTGTAGTAAGTTTATCACCACCTCTTATAATAGCTTGTTTTACTGAATCTGGAAATTGACCATTTTGTTAGGAAATAAATTATCTAGAGCTATCTATGCAATAGAAGTTGTTAAATGTAGAGTAAATTTATAAGCGGCTATAAAACCTACCATGCACTATTTCACAGCAACACGAAATATGACATGTTTTGATAAATTGGGAAAATTTATGTAAAAAAATTTTTATTTTACAAAAAAAGGGCCATTAGAGCCACTGTCAGGTACTTTTCAACTCAACATTTGTAAACCATTTTTTATTGCATATAGAATTCTTATCCTACCTAGCGCAATCATTTTTTTGCAGTCTGTGTGTAAGTAACCACTTAGATAATTTTAATAGGTACCCACACAGATACAGAAGAAATTTATTTAATTATACCTCAACACAGGCTAACCTTCATAAGTAAACATATGTTAAGGCTTAGATTTTTTAATAAACTGCCTATTTATTTGAGAGAAACATCAATAAAAAAATTTAAAGTTGTGTTAAAAAAGCACCTATTACCATGACACTGCCTGCTTCTCATGACTAAATCGACAATGTACTTTTGTAGTATTATAGAGGTAAACGCCCCTAGATTCTTCTTAAAACTGTAATATCCTCATAACTATGTACCTATATGTTTATATTTATAACTTTTTTATGTGATTCTTATATTTCGAAAATTTTATTTGTGTATATGACATCAAAAAATATCACGGTGTATTTTTTTTTAATTAGAATCCACTGTAGACATCTACTAGTGATGTGAATTGCTACGGCCACGGTGTATTTATAACCAATAAAAAGATCTATCTATTTATTTTCACTAATACTAGTAATAAACATAAGTGCTGAGATTGCTGAGAATTGCTTTTTTCATTTATTTGGAAAATAACTGAATTCTGAAGAGAACTAGAACCATGGGCATAGCAGTCAAGTGGTTTCCACCAGCACGTTACACTTGACACTAATTTATTTTATTAGTTTAAATAAATATTCTTTCTTTTAGTTCCAATTAAAGTGAGTTTTTACAATTTAGTTAGGTAATATGAAAATTTCACACCTAAATTTTACAACCAGAGGCTTTAATTTTGTATTGTTACCATGGCAACCATAAAAATGTCCGGAAAATTTTCGTCTGGTGGATACCCTAGGTTATATTACTGTCGAAATTTTTCTGTCACATAGTGGAGCGAAATTTATATGTTGACGTTTCATTTTTTCAGACAAATTTACTCTAGAATATTTAGCAAAAAAAGAACGTTCGATCACCGTTAGTGGATTACATTTAATTAAAAACAACAAAATGAACAGTTTTCATTCTATTTTTAATTGTTTCATGTAACTAATACTGATAAGTCGTATTGTATTCTATTAGATGTTTTTTAGAATTTTTAAAAAATCGAAATAAGTTAAGAAGACGTAATGGCCGCCCATTTTCAAAGAATAATTACGAGTGATATTCCATGGCCGTTCGTAACTGTTTAAGGTATTTTTTGTTATCTTTACTGAAAAATGGAATTTAAAATACCTACAGATTATAATATGTGGTAAAAAATAAACGTTCCATCACCTTAAGTAGTTCAAATTTAATTAAAAAGATAATTAGACTATTCTTAATATTTTTTTTTTTTTGTTTTATGTAACTAAAATTGAAATGTCAGATTGATGATTTTATTTAGGTGTGAAATTTTCTTTCCAAATCCTCACGTACTTGAATTATTATCCGAAAATTTGTTCACGATATCGAATGTTGTATGAAAATATCCCTTCTTCGAAAATATATTTGGATATAATTCGAGCATTAGGGAGATTGCTACCCTGGTGGAAATAGTTTCTGCCAATAATCTAATTTAGTCTTGCAGTGTTCTGAAAAACAATTCCAGAAGAATGAGTAAGTCTAAAAAATTCTGAAACATTCTGAAAAAGTATGAAAAGATCTATGTAAAACTTACTAATCATTTTAAAGACTGCATTTTTACAAGTTTTTGGACTCTTCTAGAATACTTTTTCAGAATTAATCAGATCTTTCATGAAAATTTAGCTAAAGTAAAAGTAAGACTTTTTCAGAGTTAATCAGTAAAATTTAAAACATTTCAGATTTTCAAAAAATTATTTACTGTAGGTTTTATCATATTTATTACTTCTCGTAAGGAATATAAAAACTTGATAGGAGGAGGGTTATTAGTAAAAAAAATATTAATGTTTATATTCTATACATTTTTAAATTTTATTTACAGATTTTTTTTAATAATTAATTATATACGGTTAAAATATACGAACTGTTTTTATTAAATAATTACAAGGCGATAATTATTATTATTATAATATATATAATACAAAGAAATACTTACAAATAAATATATAATACAAAATATTTCAAAAACATTTAGGAAATACTTAATATAATACATATAATTCAAATTATTTCAAAAACATTTAAGGAATACACTTAATAAAATGTTATATAATACAAGTGATTTTAAGAAATATTAACGAAATACTTTTAAGATAAATATAATATAAACTATTTCGAGAATATTTAATTAATACTAATAAGAAATATATATAGTACAAAATATTTCAAAAACATTTAAGAAATACACGTAATAAAACATACAATATTAATACACAATTTATTCTAAAACCATAAGTCTATCGCGTCTAGCACAGACTACACAGAGGTTCTCTGTGGCATCTAGTCAGTCATAATCAGGGGTTCTGATTGGCCATCCTAAATCGAATGATGCATTGTTGCGCATGCCATCACCCCACTTTCAATTTCACTTCTACGTTCCACGTATGATGCCAACTTTATCTATGATGACAACAGCTAATGTAGAAGAGGTGCCTTTTGTGTTCGTTTATAAAATAATAGTGTAGTGTTGATTGTTAGGATTATATCGATATCAACAAAAGCACGTATGTCCAATCGAAAATATTGTAAAAAGTACAGATATATCCGGAGTTATGTGAACATTAATAATAATGCATGCCCACTTGTTTTACCAGCAACGGCTTTGGCGGTGCAAGATTTGGAATTTTTGGAAATGAAATGAATGCTGCTACTAATGATTGAAATCAAGAATGCTCTGTGCATCATGATCCAAACGATCCAACTTTATCTGAAATACTTTGTATTATATTATAATAATAATAATTATCGTCTTGTAATTATTTAATAAAAACAGTTTGTATATTTTAACCGTACCTATATAATTAATTATCAAAAAAAATCTGTAAATAAAATTTAAAAATGTATAGAATATAAACATTAATATTTTTTTACTAATAACCCTCCTCCTATCAAGTTTTTATATTCCTTACGAGAAGTAATAAATATGATAAAACCTACAGTAAATAATTTTTCGAAAATCTGAAATGTTTTAAATTTTACTAATTAACTCTGAAAAAGTCTTACTTTTTACTTTAGCTAAATTTTCATGAAAGATCTGATTAATTCTGAAAAAGTATTCTAGAAGAGTCCAAAAACTTGTAAAAATGCAGTCTTTAAAATGATTAGTAAGTTTTACATAGATCTTTTCATACTTTTTCAGAATGTTTCAGAAGTTTTTAGACTTATTCATTCTTCTGGAATTGTTTTTCAGAACACTGCAAGACTAAATTAGATTATTGGTAGAAACTATTTCCACCAGGGTAGAGAAAATTAATTTTCGTAATAACTTATTAGTAAAGTAAGAATAGCATATCTAGTGCAAAATATAGTCTGTACTTCGGTGGCAGTTATAATAAATTATTTGGCTATAAATCCTGACGCCCTAACAGTATTTTTTTAAATTTACAGTTTTTATGTGATTTTTTATATTTCAGTTACCATTTGAAGGACTATACCTACGCCATTGCTGTGATAATGTAGGCCAATGTTAATCTTTGACATTCCACCATATAAATAACATTATATACAGTCTAAGTTGAAAGTTTGTAGAAATTTAAATATCACCAAACACATTTCCCATTATAATTTATTTTAAATTGGAAGGTGTGGTGTCCTTACTGTAATACATGTTTACTCAGTTGTTGGAGTCGTTACGCCGCGCGAGTGCGCCAGTGCTCTTTAAACCCGTTTTATTTTTATTTTTTTCTTTATACATACACAAAGTGATACGCACAAAACGTATAAGTTTCTATGTATAGAATAGTATAGATGTATAACACAAACGTTCACTCCTGCTGTTGTGTGAAAACTATATTTTATTGTTAATTATAATTAAATGCAAATAATGACAGCAGCCAGTCTTGTGATAACGATAACTTCGCCAGGAGAGGGCACAAATTGTATAAAATATTTTAGATAAGCTAAAAGTAAGTAAACTGTGTTTTCCGCAATATAATTGTAATAATTAATAATCTTGCAACAATTTGTGTTCATGTAAGTGGCGCTATTTTTAAACATAAACTACGCATTTTTTATACATTCTTATAAATTTGCTATGACAAAATTTGTGACAAATACGAAAAGTATAATAATAACATTTAGTCTCGGTCAAATTTTGAAGAAATCATGTACTTTCAGTTGGTAAAACTATATATTTTAAAACAAAAGCTACTGATCATTTAAATTATCTAATATATACACATGGAAGTACTAATAACTGTTAAGGTTAGACAAATAAAAATTAAAAACAAGTTGGTTCCATGTAAGCGGCTATAATTTTTTTTTTGTTTTATCACTGAAAAATATAGATTTGGAAAATGTAATACATGTTTGCCCGTTTTGTATAATTTTTGAATATCTTAAAATTTTGGATCTTGTGTTTTATTAGTTCTCAAAGTGTTATACAGTGTGGAAATTAAGTAACGCATAAATTCAGTAATTCCGTTGATATTAATTTTTTGGAAAAAATCTCTATAGCGATTTTAACTTCAGCAAATATTTTCAGTCTATTTTCAGTTTTTTATGTAATTTATTTTTTAAGTTATGACGTCAACGACTTTTTTTAAATGACAACCTATATTTTTTATTATTGATTTTGGTAGTAGTTTTTATTCCGGTTCCAACCGTATAAAATTTTCAATATGTTATTATTTGAAAAAAATCGAGAAAAACAGTCTTAAAGTTCAAATAACAAAAATTCATTAAATTGAGAAAATTTATCTAGTTGCCGGTGTATCATATTAGTTCGATTTTTCAACTATTTGTATAATTTCAAAATAAAAACGAATGTGCCGTCGATAACTTTCCGTCAAACTTAGGCAACTAGATAAATTTTCCCAATTTAATGAATTTTTGTTATTTGAAATTTAAGACTGTTTTTCTCGATTTTTTTTGAAATAATAACATATTGAAAATTTTATACGGTCGGAACTGGAATAAAAACTACTACCAAAATCAATAATAAAAAAATACAGGTTTTCATTTAAAAATAAAGTCGATGACGTCATAACTTAAAAAATAAATGACATAAGAAACTGAAAATATTTGCTGAAGTTAAAATCGCTATACCCCTCGAGATTTTTTTCCAAAAAATTACTATCGAAGGAATTACTGAATTTATGCGTTACTTAATTTCCACACTGTATAGGTTAAAATTTTAGCCAGTGAAATACATTTATTTATTGAACCAGTATCTGGTTTTAAATACTTTCATAATATTGGACCATTGACCGAATCACTTAATAATTGGGGGTCGGAAAATAGAATCAAACATTGACAGTAACTTTGCAAATATTGCTGTATCAAAAAAATGATCTGGATAGAGGTTGTTTGACAGTGCATATTTTTGTGACCTTGATTTATTTGAGATTTCCCCATAAAAATAAATCGAGGAGTGTTGATTCGGGAAACCTAGCAGGTCATTCAATGGATCCTCTTCTACCGATCCATCTATTGGAAAACACCTAATTTAAATATTTCCCTACTTTAACCCCATAGTCGTGGAGCACATCTTGCTGAAGTTACACCTCATATTGAATCAAATTATTAGCATTAGGAAATAATGCAGCTCATATAAGTATCACGTTGTTTTAAGAGTTTCAGATATTTTTGAGCAGTTAAATTTTCATCTATAAAAAACTACCCAATATGACTCACAAAAGATTTGCCTTCCGATAATACTGCTTGTGTATATGTTCTATCTAGTGCGGATTATTTCTCGACTAGTATTGGCAAATACGCCAGATTACTACAATATTATGTCAAAAAGTGCTTTAACGAATAATAGAATTTGACCAAAGCTCAAAATTTTCATCACTGTTGCTTGAAATAATTCTTGTTTAGTTCCTGGACTTAATATACCTTATAAGGACGAGATTTTTATTTTTTCAAAATATTTGTTATAGATTTAAGATCTATATCGTGATACACGGCAGGTTGTTGACATTTGAGATGTCCCTACTAATGTTAACGAAAGTTATCGCTGATTTTTCAGGTTCTTGTTTCTATAAACTTCTTTACTACTATACCTACAGAACTTCGTAAAAAAGGAATTATGTTAGAACTAAGTTGTTACTGACAGTTTTCCCCGCCTATTATTCTTCAAATAGTTTATTTTTTCTCAATGTTTATGAAAAAGTTTAATTCCTGGCGAATCCACCATAAACCAACTGATTCGAGTGACTGGTAATTCACTTGAGATATCCGTGGTATAAAAACAGATGGTAACATCGACTGCAGCTTTTACTGATGTAATTATGTTATACTTATATGCATTAAATATGATTTGTTTTGATTAAATAGTTCATAATTTTATAAGATGCATAAAACCTACTTTTATTTTGTTGTATATATTTTTCCTTCCTAAATAAATATAATTTAAAATAGGTCGAAATACACAAAATTGCCTGACGAAGTTTCATCCACGAAAAAAATTAGTTTTAAAATTGATTAAATTAATATCTTTAAAAAATATCCTCCGCAGTTAGGACGCACTATTTGTTTTAAGATAAATCTTTGCAATGGGTCGCAAAATTAGGTAGAACATAAATTTTGTGCATACATATATGCATTTAATTGAAGAAAATTGATATTTGTTTTTAGATTACCATTTTTATGTATATGCTTAAATAAATATTAGCTGAATTTAAAGCTATTCTTCTCGATTTAAATGTTTTCTTTTTTGTGTGACATATTCAAATTAATTTCCAGTTGCTTCTGTAAAACTATTAATATCAAATTTGAATTCTAGTAAATAGGACAACAAACAGAGCTTGTAAAGTGACCGTTCACATATAATTAGGATCCCCGCGCCGTGCTATTTGGCTTCTAGCCAGTGTGTTAACGCGTGTATTACGTGTATTATTTATTTATCATCACGCGCCAAATCAGTGAACCCCCAGAGGACCACCAAAATTTAGTTTTTTAAATGATTTGCTGTACAGGGTTATCTAACGAAAAGCCCACCCCCATATTTTGTTTATTTTTTCATTGGATAAGCCTGTACAAAACTAAACTTTATTATATCGATTTTCTCTTCAATAAATATTTGGATAAACACAATAAATCACTAGCTCATATGCTCTTTCAAAATATTTCAATATTTACGTTTGGGTATGTCTTTTGAACTTAATGTTATTGATTAAAATTTTAAAGAGACATATCTTACGAATGAAATACGAGAGAAATTGACTCAATAGTCATCAAGGGACAAGACCAATCGTTTTGCAGATCTATTTTGTTCTAAATTGGTTTCGTAGTTCCAGTAAAAGGTTTTCCAAGAAATGACATTTGTTGGTGTCAAGTCAAAAATAATATGTTGGTATCGTTCTCTAAAGCAAATTCTCAACAAAGCTTTTATATTTCAGACTTTTAAAGTTTCTAAACTCAATTTAATGATATCCCAGACCAGCATAAATATTTTTTATAATTAAACAACCTTAAAATAATTACATTGTTCTTGATATAATCGTGTTTGTTATTTAGCAAAATAACAATATAAAATTAATATTTGTTTCGATTATCATTATCTATTCTGATAAAATGTGATAATATGGGTTAATAATCTATGTAGACTAGTCTGACATTTTACTTAGACTGGATTACTTTAGAATAAAATATTTTTCATGTTTCAGAACATCCCTCATGTGAGGAACGTAAAAATTCAAAATGAAGATCAACAAAAAACTACTACCTATTAAAGCCCACTACTTCTTTTTTATGGCTGGTAAGATTTTTAAATATTATTTGAATATTTTAACCTCTTATTATATATCATTTTTGACCACATAAGAAATACCTGTAAAGCTGTAAGTTAATTAACATATTTAGGGACAATGAACAAGTTATGCTTTTTTACACATTTCTAAATGAAATTAGAAAAGCAGAAATGGAATATAACAATGAAGATTTGGGAACACTGTTTATTTTATTATTGCCACTGTTTTGTGCTTAAGTTTAAGTCTAAGTTCAAAGCTGGGTAACAAAATTGTAAATAAATAAATGATGTATGGAAGGAATGCAACAGAATAATAAATTTAGGTATCCGTTTTTGTATCGATACACCAGTTTGTGTTGTGAGCTACCAAGCTGTAGAATACAGAAACGGACAAATAATAAATTATAGTTTAAAAAACTAAAAAAACACTCTTTAATCCAGGGGCGGTCGGTCCATGGAAGCAAGGGAAGCAGTGCTTCCCTTGGGATTATTAAAAAAAACATAATTAGAACCTAATTATTATTTATCACATAAATTAATCATTAAAATTTACTTTTACCCAATTTCAATAGACACGGCCCTGCATTTCAACAACTGAGATAATGTTGCACGATAAAACCGTAACGATGACGCACTCGATTAATCGAGTCAACACGAACTCGCGGGACTTCGATATAAGTAACTTCTTGAAATGCATCCCATCCCCACTTCATAATCTTGATATCTGAGCTGTATAGCATAGTAATGCGTCTTGTTTTATAGATTTTAATCTTGATTTTAATATTTTTCTAGACATCATAACTTTGCGGCTTTTGACATTTGCTTTAAAATGAGTATACGGAAGCCACGCCCCTTTTCTTAAAAATTTTTTTTGCCTCGCCTCGCTCCGGGCTTCGCACTACCCATCACCCTATATCACAAACTGCTTCCCCTGTATCAGAACTCACCGCACGCCCCTGCTTTAATCGCAAACCAAACTAAAAAAGTAAAAAATAAGAATGAAGTGATTGACAAAAAAATTCATTTTATTGTAAAAAGCGTGGGGTGTTTGATATCAATTGTTATAAAGATTTTATTGGTAACTATTAGTAAAAGTAGAGTTATTATAAAAATATAGTAAAAAGCACCCCACGCTTTTTACAACAAAATGATTTTTTTTTCAATCGCTTCATTCTTATTTTTTACTTTTTAGCTCGGTTTGCTATTAAAGCGTGTTTTTTTAGTTTTTTAAACTATAATTTATTTTTTCATTTTTTAGTCATGAAACGAAAACAAATGTAATAGTCTTCAAGAATTTTTGTCGAAATTTTTTAATTAAAATTTTTTTCAAAATTTGTTGGTTTGAATTTATTTAGGAATTTTTTTTTATTTTCTTTTTCAAATTATTGTATTGCTATTGTTGAGTTGCTGTATATTTTAACAAAACGAAAGAATTAAATGCTTTCAAAAAAAAAACATTATTATCGTAAATTGGTACTAGTTCATCTTGTATTTCAAATATAGTATGAGTTACGGTATTCAATTAGTGGTTAACTTTCTGCCAACTTATCATGGATGCGAGATTTTGGCGAATGCGCCGATCACACAACTTTGTCATCCGCTTAGACATTTTTTTAAAGAGAACTGCGTCGATACGCATTCAAATTATTGCATTGTCATCGGTCCTTAATACGTGTGCAAATTTTCGATTTAATTAGACGTCTTGAAGTTGGTGAAAATTACGTTGAAAGATTCCGTTATTTTGGCGAATGCGCCGATCACACAACATTGACATCCGCTTAGAAAATTTTATTTTAAGAGAAATGCGTCGATAGGCATTCAAATTATTGTATTGTCATCGGTTCTTAATACGTGTGTAAATTTTCAATTTAATCAGACGTCTTGAAGTTGGTGAAAATTACGTTGAAAGATTCCGTAGATAGATACATACATAGATACATACAGGTGAAGCTAATATAAAGCGTGTTAAAAAGCTACCAACCTATTTTTCTATTTTTGTCTCCCCACTGCATAGTCCAGGTTTTTCGATATATCACGTATGTTTTAGGACCCCTGTTACCGTTTGTACTTTTTTCAGAGTGGCACCCTTTTGTATGTATATAAAAGATTTTGGAGCACAGATGAATTTCAGGATTTCCTATCCTATCTTCTGTAGAACTAAAAATTGTTTCATATTTACTAATACTACTTTTATTCATAGTGGTATGCGTATGTAAGTGATATTATGTAGGCACATTATCTCAAGGCCAGAACAATCTACAATTTAGCGATGATATTAAATGCTCTATATAACACAAAAGTAATTAGTTTCTTACAAATGGTCATATTGGTCAACACGAAAGGCCAATACTCGATTTTAAAATAGGATTTTGAGGCATATAGCCGAAAAAAATTCTGGGATAAGACGCATTTACATGCAGAGTGATTAGAACACCAAATACGATCGTCTGGGATTTTTTTTAGAGGTTTGACGTTTGTCTTTTATCCTCTCTTCATTTTCCCCTTCTCTTTTCTTCCAGTCTCTCCCCACTCTCCACAACTGAACTTTAATAATTAGTCCGCGAGTAAATAGTACATGACGTAAAAACCAAGGACTCATCCAGGACATTGCGCTGATATCCACATATGTATATTAAGATATGATAAATGATATATTACCTTTTAATTGGCGATTTTGTAGTATCCAAAGTAACAGGAGCAATATAAATTTCAATGAACACACAACATTTCACACTAGTAATTTCTAGAGTTTCAATAAATTAGCAGCATATGCTCTAGATGTTCAGGAGTTAACTTTTGATAATTGTTGCTCAAAATCCATACGAGGAAAACGACCTTTCAACGTCTCCAAAGGCAACAGAAACATATTTAAAATATATGAAGTTTTTCAATGAGAGCACGTTTATATTGGGTTGTCTACCTCTTTACCTACAAGGAGGATCACTACTACGCAGTGTACGAAATCCCGGACTCTTTTGTAAAACTTTCAAATTTATTATTCACACTTTCAGCAGTCTTCTGATAACTGAAAAATGAACTGGCTCAAATCGAATAAACTATTTACTGCGTTAACTATATCCAGGTGAAGTAGTTGTACTCTCAAGGTTCCTTATTGATAAATAAATTTTTGAAAAATGACTATGGATGTACAGTTTATTTCAAACTTATTTGCAACACAAAAAATGTCGTGTGTGGTATCGCTGAAAAGGTTTTTTTTTTAAAGAAGTGTATTATTTGGATATGAGCTTGCATAACAATAACAATTTTGAGACCTACAGACAATTTGATAGTCATTATTAGTAATTATTATTATATTCTATTTCAGCAATGGGTCCCATTTTGCCACAATTGCAGGTGTACGGAAAAGAACTGGGAATATCATCAGTAGTTATGGGAAGCGTCACAGGAGTATTACCAATAGCTTTTCTCGTTGCCAAACCTCTGTTTGGAATGTTGGTGGATGTTTATAGGAATTATAGAAAGACAATTTTTATGTTGCTAATATTTATTATGACTCTTTCCTACTCACTTATGAACTTTATTCCTCCAAAGGCAAAAGTGGAAATTCACATCGACAGCTCCGACGGAGTTCTTCTGGATACATGTAATGCTACAGTCAGTAGTAATATATTTTAGAATTTTTTTTAAAATATCTAGATATTAAAAACTCTATATATTTTTATATTAATTTTTAATATAATTAAGAGATAATATAAACACAATGCTTTCGCTCAACATCAGTATTCTTTCAGAATGGAACTTGTAGTAATATGTACTTCCATTAATTTTATACGGTTACTGGATTATCTGTTTTTGTTAGAATTAGAAAATAATATATTAAATTTAAGTATATTTTATTTATCTTCTCATTGAGATCAATGAACGTCTGTGCGAAAAACTGATAATTTCTTTACTCTCATTGATTCAGGGAAAGGAAAAAGTGTTTTATAATTAAGATTTAAAAAATCAGATTATTGTATTGTAAATTTTAGAAAACACAAATTAAGTACTCAAATTACAGGCACCAGCGCTTTGTTAATAAACAATCAGATTTAAGAAAGGTCACAGAATTTTAGAGTTATTTTCAAAAAAGCGCAAGATCTAAATAATACATATAAAAGAAATATTTTAAATTTCAAAATTTAAGGTCTATATTCTGCAGTTGTTTGGAAAATTTAAAATCCGATGATCTGGTATGTGGCGTTTATAATGAGGAAAGTTCTATGAAAACTACAAAATTTTGAAGAAATTAAAAATTGGTCCAATATGTGGTCACAAATTCTGTCTCAGATGTAACGTTTTTGTGGATATGATAAAAATAAGAATATTGTAGTCACGCTGTCATGTGATTTTGGCTTGAACTAAAACTTAACGTCTCAACGTTGTTGGGGAATTTGTCTGAAGATGATCGAACTGAACATTTGAAACATATTTTACTTTTATTTATATTTTATATATGCAATTAGAATTTGATGATAAACACAAAAACTCATAAATTTGAATAGTTTCTTGTGCTCCATTATGTTTGCAGCTTCTATATCTATTATTGTAGAATGTAGGAGATCTTTTCTAATCTTTGCAATGTCACTGATTATTTAACATCAAAATCTGTTTAATTTCTAACCGGAAGTGTATTTATTACAATCATAAACTTAATTTTTAATTTACTTAAAATGCAATTTTTCAGACTTATAACAACTTCATTACTCAAGCGACAACCATCTTTTTTTATTAATTGTAATTTAGTCACCAGTGTGTCTACAAAGTGGACCCTTCTATATATTTAATATTCCACTAATAATTTTTTCCAGTATATCATTTTACATAAAATTATTTTTAGGCGTAGTTATCTTCTCTATCAAACAAAGTAATTTGATTTTTTGCTTTCAATTTCAGGATATTCAAGATGAGTTGGAGTGTAACAATCACACAACAAAGGTGATATGTTCTTCACGCTGCTTCACAGAGCCACATAATTTTCTTTTGAGTTATGTGAATTCGTCTAATTCTAGTCACAACTACAGATTGTGTCATTTTATAAGTAGAACTAAACATGCAAATACTACCAGTGATTGTGATATAATATGCAAAGAAGACATCGACAATAATAACAACTGTTTATATAAGTCCTTCACATTTTGGAGTTTTATTGTTCTTTTGTCAATAGGAACAATAGGGTTCAATGTTACCAATTCAATTAGCGATGCCATTTGCTTTGATGTCATCGGTAAGTTATTAAAATATCAATAATTATGATTAAAAAACTAAGATAAGATAGGTACATATCAAGCATATCAGTTTCTTAAACAATATTTATGACTGATCTGACTTTACATAATCAGTAATCACAATAAATTGACATATTTATTACTCATGCTCAATGCATAAAAAATACTAGAATATTCTTGTTACTGTAGCACTGAACACTATACAAGGTAATTCATTTTCAAGAGGATTTTACGATTTAATCATTTCCATAGTATATTGAAAATAATCTGATTATATAATACAGTACACTGTTAAAGTTTTGTAAACCCGTTTCATGATATTTTCAAAATGAAATTTGTTGAAAACAAGTCTAAAATAATTGAACATGGACAGGGTTATAGACTTAAAACTTCGCCGGCTGATTACTGGAAAATTTAAAACTGTAATCACAATTAAACACTTAGAAATCACTACTTTAGTCTCTCTTACTTCTTTTTTACTAGCACAATTCCAAATCAGTACTAAGATTCTTAATTCACTGCATGCCATATATATTCCTCTATATACATTGTACAGTCTAGAACTTTCTTGAATATTCCTGCGACCTTTCTCGAACAGTTCTAGATACTTCTTTATAAGTCTAGTTAAGTTTTAGTAGCGACAGAGCATATTTTGAAATTATTATAATTCATAAGCATAACAGTGCCCCATTCTTAACCATGAACGTCCCAATCATGCACTCCGTTGTTTCCTGCATACTACGCTAGTGTGCTTGTGTTCCAATATGCACAGTCTTCATTTTTGATTTTGAACTTTGTTGAATTCGGTATACGACGTCGTTTATTCTGGTGACAACCGTGTATGATCCTTCCCAAGGAGGGTGAAGCTTCGGGGACCTGCCTTTCTTTCGTTGTGGGTTATATAGCCAAACGATAACTCATTTCTCTCACCAAAATGTTACTTATTTGCTGTTCCTACGAACACCCAAACCGTGGATTCGTTGATTGAAACTCTTGTTAATATTTACTAATTTATTAACTAATTAAAAATTAACAATAATAATATTAATGAATGACCACTATAACCATAATTAAACGCTTAGAAATCTTTACTTTAGCCTGTCACTAATTTGTTCGTTACTAGCACAATTCCAGATCAATATTGTTGTCTGTTCATATACAGTCTAGACTTTCTTGAATATTCCTAACCCTTCTTGAACAATTCTAGAGCCTTCTTTATAAGTCTAGATTACCCTGGCCATTTGACTTAAGTTTTAGTACCGATATCGTCATTATTGGGAACATTTTGGAATTATTACATTCCATAGACGTAACAGTATATTAAATTCTGAATCTAGTTGGTGTAAAGTGGTTAAAACATTTTTATTGAAATGAGTAGTTTTTAAAATTATAGCATTAAAGAAATGTCCCGTAATTTTTGTAATCACACTGAACAAATTAATGGGCTCTTATTGTTATCAGCTTGATCAACATCAACAAAGTACTGCTGCATGCTGCAATATTCAAACTGAGATTCCTATAAAATTGTATATAGTTCAATGTAAATAAGAAGTGATAGAAAAGCTTTTTGACCTTATTAATAGCTGGAAAAAGTTTTGTAGGCTAAGGGCCCTTATTTTGAGAAAAACTACTTCATTAACTTGCAGACGTTTCGGTAAATTTTATTACCATCCTCAGGGCACTACAAGATATAAAATTATAATATATGTATAGAATTATAAAATATGTAGAATAAGAAATTTATATACAGGGTAGTCCGAATTTAAATAGGGAAACTTCGCCAGCGGATACTACGCCTAAAAATAATAACTTTTTGTCATATAAACATATATCGAAAAACGAATGGATTTCAAGATACAAGGTGTTGAAGTTAAGGAAAAAAATATAAAAAAAAAAAATTGACATTTTCTACAACGATGAATTTCCGCAACATTAAATCTGAAAGTGGAAATTTTGTATCTACTTCAAAGTTGCGTCATAATTTTTTGATTTTCACTTTCAAATTTAATGCTGCGGAAATGCATCGTTGTAGAAAATGCCAATTTTATCAAAAACCATAAGAATTTCGAAAAGGAGCCAAAAATACTTTTTTGTTTTAAAAGGAACGTAGATTAAAATGTTTCTATTAAATTTGACCAGTGGCGTACAAACAAAAAAATATTGTGGTTTGAGTGGTAATCGATCAGAAAAAAATAATCACCCAGTGTAATATTTTGGACAAAATTTATTTTAACTGGTGTGCTTGCCTTAATTATACCTGTACATCAAATTTCAATAAAAAAATCTTTATTCGTTATTGAAATATTGGGAAGAAAAATTTTTTCCCCTAACTTCAACACCTTGTAACTTGAAATCCATTCGTGTTTCGATATATGTTTGTATGACAAAAAGCTATTATTTTTTGGCATAGTATCCTCTGGTGAAGTTTCCCAATTTAAATTCGGACCACCCTGTATAATATAATGTGTGGAACAAAAATAAAAAAAAACGGATATATGCACCTACATACATACACAATACACGTACACATACATATTAAAAATAATATAGTAGAAATACTATAAAAATTATATAGAACAAAAAACAAACAGATAAAATTATACTGGGTATTAACAAATATTTTTACGCTTATGTTTTTATATACACATAAATAATGAAATGTCATAACACAAAAAAAATCTTAGAATTTAATGTACTATTAGAATATATTATTTTCCAAATATCTACTATCCACCTATAGCAGAATAATGAAATGAATCACATATTTTCCACAAAATGACTCATGTTTCTTTTGTTTTTTTTTTTTTAGAAAGATGATAAAAATAGATAATTCAGTATAAAACCAATACTTTTAACAATACAACCTTGAAAAGTTATATAAATATAGAACAGTAAGTTAATTTTAAAAGAAGTCCACCCAGTAATTTTCTTCCTGTATTTATTATAAACCATACACATTTTTTTATATAGAGACAGATAACGCAAATTCAAACAACAACACTGTTTCCCTCTTTTATTTATAGTATCGTATCAATGCCAATAACAAAAACAAGAAAACGTATTAAATAATATTGTTAATGTTTATTTATAATTATAGTTTTGAAACACAAAGAAACGTTTTTGTCAAGAAACTAAATTTTGATCAGTAATGTAATGACATGTTTGAACAAAAAGTTAAGGTCCCTAATTTGCCTTATTTTCAAGACAAATTAATATTAATTTACTTAAAGCAGCAACAAATAAAAATACTGCCTTAAATAAAAATATTGTGGGGTTTTGTTATAAATTTAATATTGATGTCAAATAATACTGTTAAAATTTTAGGACAAGTAAAAAAATCTGAAAACATTCCTTTGTATATCATCAATCATCACATTTTTTGTCTATGTAATTTTAGGTCCGTTTACCTTACATTTTACATAACTAATTTTAATTTTAGGGGAACAATATGATTATGGCAAACAAAGAGTTTGGGGAACAATAGGTTTTGGACTATCAGCATTGATAGCGGGTTATGTAGTTGATTTATTTTCTGGCAGTTCCATTTCATATACACCTGCTATCATTGTTATGGTGGTGTGCTCGATATTCGACTTAACAGCTTGTATAAAACTAGAGGTAAAGACAATACCAAGAAAATGATGTATGCAGTGTGAAATATATAAATATGCAGAATTCCCTAGTACTCAGATTGTCTCTTATATGATGGAGAATAAAAGAACATTTCTAAATATTAAATATGCCCCAGAAGAAAGTTAATGTTTCATAAAAAGGTCAATATGTAAAGGGATGATGGGGTAGGTAAGAGTGTGATATAAGTATATGTTATTATGTGAACTACATTAAAACCGCAAATCTCATATTATGTGCCAAAAATAATTAGAATGTTTGTGTATATACTAATTAACAAATTTTTTATAAATTGATAATAAAATACAAAGAATTAAATGGAGAAACGCTTAAAATAGAACTACAATGTGTACAGTGTACATCACAAGTACATATGAGTTGTGTGAAATATTATAATGGTGCCATTTACATTTTTTTTATCACACCTTTTACATCGGCAACAATTTAATTCAAAACAATTCTGCGTGCAATATTTTGGTCATGTTGTCCACAAGCTCATTTCCTGAATTAATTTTTCAACCATCCTCACCTAAATATATTCTAGTATCTCTAGTATCAAGTTAGTGTTGCAAGTAGTGATGGGAACTATCGAATAACAACTATCAACTAATTCGGTAGTTGGTGCTTATTCGAATAACTCGATAGTTCGAATGAATGAATTTAAAAAATGTTGAATTTAAGAATGGGTTATGAATATGCATAGACGGAGACGGTATTTTATTCATAGTTAAGAGACACATTTTATTATGTGATACGATAAACTGTATAAATAACAAAAAACCGCTGCCAATTACTTGGGGATCAGAACTTCCTCACCGTAGTAAAACTCGATGTGTGGTGGAGTTTGTAATAAAAGTAATTTTTGACATTTCAAAAAAGTCACATTGGTGGAATGGCACTAATATTTTTTTAGACATTTCAAATTTTAAGAAGTGTCAATCAAAATTCAAATTCTATGGTGTTTACAAAATTTTAATTTATGGCTTTGTTTAAACATTAGAACACCATATTATAATGGGTTTGTATAACAGATATATTGTTTGTGTAACACATATATTTCATCACGAATAAATTTTTTTGTTAGAAATAGAAATGTTGGGGCCCGGTAGACCCCGTTCCAGAGGACCGATTTTGCTTATCAACGAACTTAATAACTTCGTTGACCTCTAGAATGTGTGTACTAAATTTGAAAGCTTTATCTCAAAAACTGTAGCTGCTATCATGAACCACACGGACACACACACACAGACTCACAGACAGACATTTTTTTCTGTCTGTAATTTTGTGTATCGTTGAGATTCGTCCAAAAATGCAATTAAAATTTTCAAAATTTTTTTCACGAATACGTACCTTCCTCACTTTGAGGAGTGAGGAAGTAATAAACAAAACGCAACTACCAACTAACTGATGATGACATGTGACTGATACAAGGCTATTTCGGTTCTGTTTCTAAACACCCATTTTTTATGAGAGGTGAAACTCAGTAGCATTAATTAGCAAGTTAACAATATCATTCAGAAGATGTTTTCTAGAAAACTTCTAATGGAATGAATTCATTCGAAAGTTGGAATCGTTTATTCAATAATTATTCGATAGTCCAAATCATTCGATAGTGCCCATCACTAGCTGTAAGTGCCGTTCTCATACGCTAGCTAGTAGCACTGCATGCTTAAAATGGTCTTTGTCTCAACAAGCCTATTTTCTTCTAAGTTTAATTAGTATTTACACACGCTTTTATATAAATCAGTTGCAATAAATAAGGCAGAGCCTAGCTTGCTCACAGCTAATTGCGCACCGGCTCTAGTACAGTTCTTTATACAATAAAATATACTTTGAATTTACCCCCCTCTCCAATTATATATTGTCATTTAATTAGAAATTCATAGATTGCATAGATTATAAATAAATCTACGATGGCTCTGAAGGGCCACAACAAATAAAAAACTAAAAATTTCTATTTTAAAACTAGAAATTTCTACTTTAAAAACTAGAAATTTCTACTTTAAAACTAGAAATTTCTACTTTAAAACTAGAATTTCTACTTCTGAAACTAGAAATTTCTAGTTTTAATATAGAAATTTCTAGTTTTAAATTTTTTACCTTAAGAGGCGCCGGCGCCCGAAACGGGTTTATTGCCAATACCGCTTTACCTTAATCTGAGGCTTTACCAGTGGCTTCTAGGTAAAAAATGTAGGGTATAAAACTTTTTAAGAACACGGAAATTTTGTCTGAAACATTTTTTTGCAAGTCGAATAGACACCTATGGAGTTTCATAGTGGGAATGATCAATGAAAATTCCAAGAACGCTCAGTTTTAAGCTAAATCTGGATTTTTAGGAAATCATGCCTTTAAAAAGTTTTATACCAACGGCCATGTCTCAAATAACTATATACAAAGTTTGAGCGTTTGAGCGTTTGTTATAATATGCCCCAAATTAAAAAAATAATAATAAATCGGTCAACACGTTCAAAAATAAGGTGGTGTGGTCTTAAATCGTACACGTTGAATATGTATACAGAGAAATTTCTTATAAACATAGGTCCGCTAAGGCTTTGTTTTTGAAATACAGGGTGTTTACATTTATTTTTTAAAACGTTCTTTTCTTAATATCGTAGAAACAACAATAGATAATTTGTTATGAATTATACTGATATAAATTACAATAAAATGAAGTGTGTTATGTATTTGAAACATGGCCGCTGGTACAAAACTTTTTGAAGGCATAATTTTCTAAAAATACAAATTTAGTTTAAAAATGAACGTTCCTGGAATTTTCAACAATCCTTCCCACTTTGAAGTTCCACAGCTCGGTGTCTAT
This sequence comes from Rhamnusium bicolor, assembly GCA_029963845.1. Lineage (NCBI taxonomy): Eukaryota > Metazoa > Arthropoda > Insecta > Coleoptera > Cerambycidae > Rhamnusium > Rhamnusium bicolor. The sequence goes on from JANEYF010003176.1 coordinate 143,885, forward strand.
TCGACTTGCAAAAAAAATGTTTCAGGCAAAACTTCTATGTTCAGGCCACTTTTTACCTAGAATCCACTTTAAAACTAAAAATTTCTTATTTCAAAAGTAGAAATTTCTACTTTCAAAAGTAGGAATTTCTAGTTTTAAAGTATAAATTTCTAGTTTTTTTTATTCGCTGTGGACCTTCAGAGCCATCGTATAAATCATTATTAGTTAAAACATTTAATATTAAATTCATACAATTCAGTCATATGAAAAATACTTCTAATTTGTGCTTGAACAATTTTTTATAGACTACGTTGTGGCAAAATTTAAGTTCATCATCACAAATTAATAAAATTTTAACTCAGTTTGGCGAACAAATTATATTTATTTATTTTTTCATTTAGTTTTGCGTTAATTCACCTAAAATACATTTGTTTTGACTTATTATTATAATCACCTCATTTGTGATGTCTCCCTAGAAAGTCACTCAATTTGTAGCGACTCTCATTATACAGGATCCCCATAATAAGCTGACGGTTTTATATTCTTCATGAATTTTGTACGAAATAACAAATGTGTACTTTACTTAATGTACATATATTAATTTTTAAAAAATAGTATCTGTTAAGTGTCTGCCTTCTTCTTTAATGTATTTTTGTAATCTTGTTCATAATGAGTCGTAGAATATATATTTTTTCAACGTCTTATCTATATTAACGTCATGGCTGAGTTTAACACATTGCCAGGACAGGGACACACACACAATACAATCATTCCCTTCAACATTTGCCAGATACCATAGCTGAGACTCGAATTCAGGAGAGGTAAACAGTGACTAGTCGTGTTCTGCCACTAGCAGCTCGATATTTTCAAAAACGCCATTATAGATACATGTCCTAGCCAGGATTCGAACCCGGAACCCCTTGGTCGCAAACCTAACGTGTAAGCACTGAACCACTGAGCCGACAAGTTAATATTTAAAATTTCTTCACGAATATAGTCATCAAGCCCTTAATAGTGCTAGGATTCTTTGCAAAGACTTTTAAATGGCCCCACAGAAACAATCTAAAGCCGATAAATCAGGAAACTTTGTGGGCCAAGGCACGTTTCCTCATCGACTAATAATGTGATCCCCAAATAACTTTTCGCAGTACCGCCATACTGTTATCCGATCTTGTTAGAAACATGTTCTATCAAGTGGTCCCATCTGGTTTAGTTCTTGATCAAGAAATGTCCCCAACACTTACGTGCAGCGTTCGGAGTACACAGTTATAGCTTGAAAATTTTCATTCTCAAAAAGTACAGATCAATAATATTGAAAACAGTAGTAACAACACACCTTTGGGATATGAAGGAGCCCGGTATCCAGTTCCACGGCCGACTCTATGCTCCGTCGTGGCAGCTCCTCTGGATATTCATCCGACCAGTACCTGAAGTTCTGTTTATTTATGTATCCGCATTAATGAAAATTGATTTCATCGGTTACTAAAATATTTTCCAATACGAGGAGATAGGTATGAATTGTATTCATAAATTCTTGGCAAAATTCCAATCTTAGATTCTTACCCTCGATCGCTTAGGTCTTCGTTCACTTGCAGTTTGTAGGCATGGAATTTTAAATATTTATGGGTAGTTCGACGAAGGCTTCCTTTTGACAATCCAAGAGTTAGAGCGTGTCAATTTGTTGTATTCCGAGGTTTTCTATAACGGCGTTTCTTACTCGAACAATATATTCTGGCGTACGAAAAGTCCTTGGTCGGCAAGATTTCTTACTATTCACTACCACACCAGTGGTTAACCCAATTTTAAATAGTGTTGCGATTTGCCGCATTGTCTCTGCGTCTTTAGCTAAAATTGCGGCGATGTCCACATTAAACCTCAACAATTGAATTTGTCTTGTAACGGTCCATTTTTGAGAGATAAATATTTTGGACCACATTCCTTATAAATTAAATGGAATGGTTTGAGTTGTAGATTAAATTCCAAATTCGATTAAAATAATTTTATTAAATCAATTAAATTGTACTACCCTTGTAGTGTGGCGCTACTATGTACATTTTGTCGACTAAGAAGCCTCATGACGTGCGTGCGCCGAACAGACGATTCTCGGGGAGTGTTATAGCGCGGAGAGACAGACGAGTTGGAGACGCGGTCCAGGTTGGATCCGTGACGTTATCTTACGTTTAGTTGCGTTATCTTAAGTTGGAGATATGGTGAAGTAAGCAGCTGTGTGCGTTACCTTGAATTGGAATAAAACGACATTAGTAAGCTAAGCAATATAGTTCTGTGTTAAGAAGTTATAAAGCAGCCAAGCTGGTGTGATAAGCGAAATGTGCTCTTGTTCTGAGACCACCATGTAAGATTGTTTAATTATAGTCATGTATAGGCGAAGGTCTGTAAATTTAACAAAACAGCCAAATACTTTCTTCGACCCTAGGTACCTAAGCACCACGATTACGTTGTGATCGAACTCTAAGTGCCTCGCGAGTGAAAAATAAATGATCGAATTGACTTATAGTAAAACTTGCCAATCCGGCCGGTACATTTAGACTAATTTCATTTAATGTGCTGTACATTTACTTGTGGCTAATTATCAGTGATTGTGTAAGAATAAACTGCATATTTTCCTACTTTTAAAGGTAGCTAGTTGTTTGTTAGTTGTTAAGGAGAATAAGAATCGAATTGGCAATTGCGATCTAGATCTTTGTTGTTTCTGATTCATTTAGTTTTAGGTTTACTTGGTTTGTCTAGTTAACTACTTGCTTCCCCACCCGGAGAAAAGGGTCATAAATTGCTGTTTTGAATAAATGTAGTTGGCTATTAACTTTTGCTTTATTCTCTTAAAGTTATTTTACTCTTCTAATGATAGGGTGAATTTGCCTTGTTATAACCTTAATGTAGCATTCAACAACATACACATCCATAACGTACTACGTTTAAAGGAGCTATGATTCTCAGGTGATTTTTGCTTTTAACAAAGGTATTTTATTGTAAGAATGAACCGTTTAATATTAATATCTGTTACTACAAAAGTACTATTGATATTTGAAAAAACAAAAAACAGATAGTTGGCATAAATCCCAAAGTCTACTTAACAATTTGCTGTGAATTTGAAATAATTCACTCGTATAATCAAAAGCTATTGTATTTTAAAAACCATCAGCTTATTATATGGAACAAAATTTCCATAGGAGAACAAGCTTTTTGCAGCTAATTTCAAATAAAAATGGCAAGATATAGGTTAGGTTAATAGTTAACATATATATTTTTTTTATTTTAGCTTCCAATTATAGAATCTCCTGAGAATATATTTAAAGATATAAAGGAATTACTTAACAACAAACATGTTATTACATTTATTACTTTTGCTGTTTTTGCTGGAATTGTGGACAGTTTTATTATTTACTACTTATTTTGGTAAGTTGTATGCATATGGTAGATACAGGGTTATCATCTCTTGCTGATTTAGGACTGTAAGCAAGAAAATACAACGCATGCGAAATTCTTTTTTATATTCGTAATCTATTTAGAATCGATTAAGGATAATGAAAAATTTCTTGAATACGCGATACAATGCAAATTTTCTTTGCGAAAATGTGCACTCTAAGACAGGGGTTTGGAAAACAAAATATGCGTTAGAATCAAAAATAATAAAATTGGTGTTCGAGTCTTGCCTTCACTGCCGTAATAGATTAGTTGTTACATCTAAAAGTTATTGTGGGTTTTCAAAACACGTTAAAATGTTGTTTATTTATTTAGAAATACGCCATCTGACAGTACAAGTACCAATTACAGGATGGGGAAAAAGTAAATAATACAATGCACAAAAAAAAGAGAAAATTAAAATTAAATATACATGAAATACGGAATATTGAGTAAAACAAAAAGAACAGTCAATAAAAATAAAGTTAGAAAGTTTCATCTGGTGCCAAATAGTAAAAATTGTGTATTCTGCAGGTAGTTACAGGTTTTACAAACAAAATAAAGGGGAGATAATTGTTAGAGATTTGTCCTAGCTGTGGCAATATGAAAGGTGTTGGTTTGTCTAGACTGAATACGTGGTAGAGAAAAGGTCCAGTTTTTCTAGCAGAGGTGGATAAATTACTACATTATGTATTAATTTAAATAAAACCAGCAATGCTTGTTTATTTCTACGCGTTTCGAGGATTTTTACAGCAAATCTTGTGAGAAGTAATTGTTATGGGATCCATACTTCAGGGTAAACTCCATCTATTACATACGATATAAATTTAAAAAAACGTCTTAAAATATTTTCTAGCGAGTCTACATAGATTAAACAACCTGGATTCCAGATATTCCAATTTTGACCTCACGAAGGTTAAAAAGCAGTAGAAATATGGAAATATCTGTAAAACTTTTAGTTTTTCTTATAACAAAACCCACGTTTCTATACGAAGACTGTACGACTTGCGATAAGATTTTTAAATGTTAATTTGTCATCGAATGTGACACCGAGATCTTTGATAAACTCGGGACGGGTCAGCGCAATATTATCCAATTTATATTCATTGAAGATTGGATCTTTTTTTTCTGTTATATGTCATAACATTACATTAAGTGGACGGTTATTTTCATCACACCAGTTTTTTTATTGTAAAAAGATTATTTTGTAACTTTTCACAATCAGCTCCTGATTTTATGGAGGTAAAAATCTTTGCGTTATCAGCATACAGTAAGACGTCAACATCCAAATCACTCACTATATCGTTAATGAGTAAAACGAATACAAGGGACCCAGTATGAAGCCCTGAGGCACCCCCAAGATCGCACGAATTTCGTCAGACTTGAAACCACAGTATTCTACGTATTGCGTTCTATTACTTAAGCAACTTTTGAAAAATGTTAATAACAAAGGGTAGACACCTGCAATTCGAAGTTTACTAAGTAGGATTCCGTGGTCAAATCTGTCGATAGCTTTGGAAAGTTTTCCACTATGAATTTCGTTATTTGAAACAGATTGCTTATCATGGATTTTCTGTGTACAAAACCATCTGGTATATTGTAATTTGCCCCTCAATGTGAGCATATAGTGTCTCATGTATGGCAAATCCGAAACTTGTAGATTATTGTAATGGGCCGATAGGTTTCCATGTTACCCTTTGACCTTTTTTGTAAATCGGCCAAATGCGGTAACTTTTCCATGATTCTAGAAGTTGGCCGAACTTTAACGATAAATTAAATATTTTGGTAAGAAGCGCAGCAAAAATATAAGCACAAACTCTGATAACGAAAGAAGGTATCCCATCGGGCCCTTTGGTAAGTTTGGATTTTAGTTTCTTTAATGTTAATACTATTGTATTATTATCTAGACTGTCACAATGTATGCAGTTATTTCCTGTGCACAGGTTTTCGTTATTAAAATACATATTTGTTTCGGATGGTGGCAAAAAAATTCTTTGAAGTATTTGGAAAATCCGTTCGATATGTCCTGAGGGTTGTCGTACGTCTCGACCCTTAGATGAACTTTGTTTGGGATGGCGGTAGTTACTTTTTTAGAGTTTTAGATCAAAACAATTTAACATCTACTTTAATATTATTTTGCATACTATCTATATAATTTTTATATGCAAGTTCGATATCCTTTTTAATCTTCGACCGGAGATGTTTAAATTCATTGGACGCAAGTGTGTCATCGGTTTGCTTATATGTTTTCCAGAATTTTAATTTTTTCTCTATATCCTTTATAATAGTATGGGTATACCACGGTGGATACTTTCTCTTATGCGGAATATATCAAGGCACACAGATATAAAAGATTTCTTTTAATACCTCAGAAAAGTGATTGCAGGTAGTGTTTACATCGGACAGTTCATCGATGAATGACCAATCAGTATTAAATATCATTTCGTACATTCGAAGAAAATCTGCTTTACGGAAGTTATAAGAGTATTGATAGTTGTTGGAAATAGAGTGATAGGATGTAGCTTTTATAATGTTAGCGATTATAGTAAGGGCGGGATGATGACCGTCATCCATTAATAAAGGGTCTTTAGATTTGTCTACTTCACATACTGCGTTAGATAGTACCAGATCTAATGGCCTATTATTTAAATTTGCAAAAATATTGTACAGAGAGAGGTCAAGATAATTTAAAAAAAGAATATAAAACTGTTGTGTGTCCTATAATAGCATTGTTTTCGTACTGTTCCCTATACAAAGGAATATTAAAATCCCCGAGAAAGTATCGTGGTTATTTAAATATTGCAATGATTCAATATGATGAATGAATAATCAATTAGGCAAATAACTGTCTTTTACAGTGTATTATCCTAAAATGTAAGTTTTCTAGTGGCTAATATCAGCTATTTTGCTACCTCAATCATTCAAATTAAATTGCAATATCTGTTCGATTGTTAGCTGTTAAATAAATAAAATAATAGTAAAAGAATAATGTTGTGTTGGCTTGGCCTTCAGTCATGGAAAGAAAAAAATGAGGATTGAATAACAAGAGAAATTTATAAGAGAAACCTGAGTAGAACGAAAGAAACGGAAGGCTGTGATCTAGCTGGACGTATTCTTTGTCTAAATCAAATTATGTTATTTACCATCATAACCATAACTTAAATTACAATTTTAGATTCTGAGCTGAAAATATTTTGTATTATTTATTATCTTTCAAATAATAACAAACAATTCATTTATTGCCGTTTTAGGTACTTGGAAGATTTGGCAGAAGTAACAGGGACGAAAAATATAAAATTATTAGAAGGCCTAATAGTAGCTGCTGAAACGCTTGGAGGAGAAGTTATATTTTTTTTCAATATCAGGTACGTATTTTTATTACTATTATTGGGGCGGTTTTAAATCCGAACCTTTCTGCTCCGCAAGAGAAATGTCTTATACTGCTCTTTGATTTATTTTTCAGGTAAAATATTGGAACGCTTTGGCCATGTGCACTGTTTCAGCATGTGTTTCATCAACTATGCTTTAAGACTGGCATTGATATCCATAGTTCCGTCTCCTTGGTGGATAGTTCCAATTGAATTTGTTCTTCAAGGACCAACTTATGCTTTAACATACACGACGATTGTGGCCTATGCCAATGAATTGGCTCCTCCAGGTGCTTCCGCGACCATGCAAGGAATAGCTGCCGGAATGGACGATGGATTTGGTAAGTTAATAATGGAGGTTTTTCAACTATCCCAACAATTCATGCAACTAGACTGGACAAAACGTTTTTGTTACGACATTTTGTTTAAACATTTTTTAACTGTAGTCTTAAGTGATCAATGCAAACTCTGAATCTCTTAATCGGTGTTCTGACAGGCCACTGCAGACTTAAGAGGCATCTATCATTGATAGGCATTGAGTAAGACCCTACATGTCCAAGATGCAGGAGTGATGAAGAGACATCTTACCACTTCCTGGGACAATGTGAAGCGTTTGGGCGCCTGAGACACAGTATCTTCGGTTCTGAGGCGCTTCTAAGGGAGGAGATGAGCTCCCTCGCAATGAGTGACATACTGACCTTCATCAGAAGGTCGGAAAGATTCGATGAGGGAGCAAGAGAAGCACATGGCTGAGGGGACAGCTGGGGGTTGGTAAAAAGGGCCCGTTTGTGGCCTACTTGCCAGGCGTCAGCCTCCCCCACCATTACCATTACCATTAAGTGATCAATGCATTTCTAATTAAACTCAGATTCCTCTCGTTTCGATACTTTATGTACAATTTTTCTGTTGTAGGTTATGCCATAGGCAGCATCTTTGGAGGAATCTTATACAAGTATATTGGGGGCAGTAATGCGATGCAAGTGTTTAGTGTTATTGGTGTACTCTGTAGTGTAACTCATTTGGTACTTCATAAGACTATATTACAGGAGGACGAAGTTTCGAAGGTAAATGGACAAACCGAATATAAAAATCCAGAAGAGGCAATAAAAGCCACATCTGATCATACGTGACAATTTCGATTTGCTCAAGAATAAATGTGATAAATATTTCTAATTGATAAGATTAAATTTTTTTACTACTAATTAGTGTTTTCTTATTCCTTAGATATTTAAGGAAATAGTAGTGTAGCGATCCATACAAGTTAAATCGTAGTTTTTCACCAAGCAGTCCAAAGTACATTTACTATACAGTGTATTTATTCCAAATCAAAATATTTTTAAAGTACTTTGACAGAAATTTTGATTGATTGCAATATTTTAACAAATCTATAAGAACATAGAAACATTGAGAATGAAAAATACCATATTTATTGCAAAATTTCATTTTTTAGTATTGATAGTTATGCCTTAAAGTATCTCTTGGGTCCTATGCGCCAATACTATTACATAACCTAAATTTCACCAGCCGCCACTGGTACCAGTACTTTGCATAGAGAACAAGCTTTAAGCATATGTTGAATTATATAGGCCCAAACAAGGGTTCTTGTGGAACCCCATAATCTATTTTTTTTAGTGTCACTCTAACCTAAATATGCGATTCGTACAAATATGTTCGACCACATAAGCTCATGTCATCTTTTATAAACTAACTTGGTGTTTTTATAACCAATCATATTTACCCATATAATATAAAAATTGCTGCACACTTAAATATTTCTTAATAAATAAAAATACATTTAAAACATAACCTCCTACTATAAGTCTATTTAATGAGTCTAAAATTTTTGTTTTTAAAACTAAATTTAACATTTAAATCAGAGTACAACACTTCGCTTGTCTTATCCTTATTTACTAGTATTTTAGAATTTATATTTATTGTTATGACATAATATTTCATATATTTCGTTTAGTATGTGATAGTGACAGTGATAGTATAACAACTATAATCTTTATACTTTTATAACATTGCATTATTAACTTTAATAGACGATTGCGGTTGATTTTATTTCGGTCACACCAAATTTAGGCGAATGTCGTGCTCAAACAGGATTAAGCAAAATTGCCATAAATAATTTCTGAATGAGTGTTTCGTGTCTTAAATAGTATGCCGTTTGTAATTTAACGCTAGGATGTAATGTATAAAGTTGGATAAAGTTGTGTAAAGATCCCAAGGTACTGGTTCATTATCTTTATGTTCAGGTGATATTACAGTCTTGCGCTTCAAATGGTGAGAATGTTCAGGTGTGTGTGCCCTAACTTTGTTATGGAAACAAAATTACCACTAAAATAATCATTAATGTTATTAGGGTCATTAGATGTGACCTGGCGATCTTTCTGCAGGAATGGATTGAGGAAATTTTGGTCCTTAATTTTTTATAGTTTTGTAAAAGGAATTCTTTTAATATATTTGTCGTTGGATTGTTTTCCAAAGATTCCAGTACAACTTCCTCAGCTCAGAAGTAAATCGATCATTTTACAGTTTATTGCTTCTGGGATGATCCAAGTTTGTTTTAGATGAAAGGCATATTACTTTCTAGTATTCTGTAGTTGGAGCTTATAATACGTAAACATAGTGGATACGTATCATACAGTTGTATCTTTTGTGATTGCTAGGTAAAAACAATGTTTTTTTACTCTTAGATCTGTAAAGGTCTGTTAAATATTTAATGTGCTAAAAATTTGCCAGAGCAACCTATAGTGCAGTAAAAATAAATTATGACCTGGGCAAAATTGCAACACAAATGATTCTTTTTGCATTATACTGTGTGAAGTGTCTTTTTTAACATATTCAAAATCCCCATTAACGCCGGCTCAGGAAGTCAGTGAAAATCCAAGATGGCGGCTGAATTTTTTTTTTTATTAAAAAATGTATAACTTTGTATAACTTTGTATTTATAATGTATGATATAATGGTGATACAAGTTATGTGCTCGATGAAGGGTCCTTATTGCATCGCCTGCCATGGCATAATGACAGTACATTCAGGGATATAGCAAGATGTTATGTGTCGTTTGTGACAGCTAATTATGGACAAGCAACTGTAGTTTTTGATGGTTATACATCAGAATACACAATAAAAGACATGACCCATAATCGCCGAACAAATACAATTTTCCCCTCCGTGAACTTCACACCAGATATGACATTCACAGGAAGTAAGGAAATGTTTCTCACTAATAAGGGAAACAAGCAGAAAATAATTACTCTAATCGCTGAAGAAATACGACAACAGGGATGTTCAGTAATTCATGCAGTTGATGATGCTGATGTTGATATTGTTAAAACTGCAGTGGAATCTTCAAAAATTAAAAATACAACAGTGATAGGAGAAGACACTGACCTATTGGTATTGCTGATTTATTGGTGTAATCAAGCATACCACAAGCTGTTTTTCAGAAGTGATAAAAAACCTTCCAAACAGAATAACATTTATGATATCAATGCCATTAGATATTCGCTCGGAAATGACTTAGCGAACAGTCTATTCTTTATACATTCGTATACAGGATGTGACAGCACCTCCAGAATACTCCATATTGGTAAGCAATCAGTTTTCAAACGTTTTGTTGAAGATCAATACTTTCGTGAACTTGCACTATCGTTCAGCTCAACAAACCTTAATCCCAGTCAGGTTGAAGAATTTGGAAAGAAGATAATGGTATGTATTTTTGGTGGAAATCCAGATGATACACTAAATACACTTAGATATAGAACTATTATTGATAAAGTATCGAAGGCAAAATGTTTCGTTCAGCCACAGAACCTTCCCCCAACGGAATCAGCTGTCAAGTACCATAGCCTCCGTGCATATTTGCAAATTTGTATATGGAAGCAAATGCAAGAAGGCTTGAACCCAACAGAGTGGGGATGTAGTATACATTATAATATGTATGTACCGAAAAAAAATGGATTTGCCACCAGCACCTGAAAGTATATTACGCATAGTAAGATGTAACTGCAAAACCGGCTGTGGTGCCAAGAAATGTAGTTGCCGAAAGAATGGTTTGGAATGTACCAGTTCATGTGGTCAGTGTCAAGAAACAAATTGTGAAAATAGTCCGCAGCGAATAGAAGATGAAGAAATGGAAAGTGGAGATGAAGATTATGATGAATTGTGAAAAACAGCCAAATCATTTTAATTTTTGTTCAATAAAGGAAAATAACCCATACTTTGAAATAATGGTTTTTTGTTCTTGTAAGTCTAATGTGTAATAAAGTTTTCTCTAATGTATAATACGCAATTTGAGTGATTCAATACCTATCTTACCTATTCAATACCTATTTTATGCTTTTATCTTTGTATTTTAAACATTTTTGCCAAGTTACACCTTATAAATACAAAGTTATACACAGTTATAAATTTTGTAATGAAAAATACAAAATTCAGCCGCCATCTTGGATTTTGACTGATTTCATGCGCCGGGATTAATGGGGATTTTGAATATGTTAAAATAGACACTTTTCACAATAGAATGCAAAAAGAATCATTTGTGTTGCAATTTTGTCCAGGTCAAGGGAATTTTTACACAATATTGACTGCACTACTAGCCATACAGTTGATAGCGTGTTCTATTAAAATTTTAATGGCTACGTGTCAACAATGTCACAAGTTATCTCTAGATTGAGCAAAACTTTTTCCGTTCGTATTACAGTCGGTAGTTTGTTAGTGCGTACTTAGATTTGTGCAAGAACGAAATCAAGCGAAAGGAAATATAGGCTACTTTATGGTAACATACCAATTGATAGATGATAATTTAAATGGGGAGATTGTTTATTATATTCAGCCAGAGAGAGATTACACCATTCATGAAAAATTGCTAAAAAGCATAACAGGAACACCAGGACTACATTAATGACCAGGATAATTTGCACTGTTATTGACGTTTTTGAATTGGTCTAAGTGTCAGTTGATGTCTTCTCTGAATCTAGTATTGGCTTATTTCCACGAGTAATTTTACATTTAACGGATTATAAAACAAAGATGGAGATTTTATAAAGTGGATTTTGAAGATTATTTTTAGAATTAGAGATCAGTAATTTTTTAACATACTAGTCATATTTATGGAGTTATTTTCTACAAATATCCACTGGATCTAAGGGGTGTCTCATTTAGAACTATAGGATTTGAATTGCGCGCCATCTGTGTTCTGTGAAAGATAATGCGTCAATATTTAACAACTGTCATCTACAAACCTTACGACGTCAACATGTCGCGTTTAACAGTTCAACAACAAATATTTTGTGTACAACTGTTTTATGAAAATGGGCGATCATTTACAGTTGCATTAAGAAAAATTCGTACAAAATTAGGACGAAATGAAGCGCCTACAGAGTTAACAGTTCGTAACCTAATCAAGAAATTTGAAGAGACTGGTTCTCCTATTGATAAGGCAACACCAATACGTCGTCGTCATAGTCAGTCAAATGAATATATTGCTGCAGTGAGAGAAAGCGTACGTGATAATCCACACACATCAATTCGACATCGTTCACAACAATTGAATCTTTCAAGAGCCACCACGCATCGGATTTTAAAGAAAGATCTGCATCTGTCAGCCTACAAAATTCAGTTGACACAACAATTAAAAGTTACAGACCATTTGCAACGTCGCACATTTATGTATTGGGCGTTAGTGATGGGCGATATATATCGATATTTAAAAGTATCGATAATTTAATCACAAAGTATCGATATTTTAGTATCGATAGTGATCTGTTTAAATATCGATAGCATTATCGATATTTGTCAAATATCGAAAAATAATATCACCTTTGGGTTATGCATTACAAATAACACAAATGCATACGGGGTTCTGCGGTTTCTAAAACATTTGAGTTATGCAGTAAAATTACATAAAACTATCCAGAGTTAAATGCCCTGTTGTGTTCTCTGTTGATCTAGTGTTTTGTATTTTATTATGTAAATTTAAAATTTAGCGAGACTTGTAGTTTAGGAAGATATTTTCGATAATATTTTAAAGGTAAGCCTTGCACATTAATATTGATATGAAAATATATAGTATTTGCTGTTTTTTTTTAGATAACAATGCCCCCCAAAAGCATTTTTTGGAAATACTTTAATAAAATCGATATTAATTTTGTATGCTGTCTGTTATGTGAAAAAACACTCAAAACTTCCGGAAATACAACGAATTTAAAAAGCCATTTAAAAGCTGTTCACCCAAAAGCCTTCAACTTGAAACAAACCACAGAAAAAAACAAAAAGTTGGAAAGTGAGACTAGCATTTCAATGTCTGTTTTTTCTTTCATCTGACTGAAAATTTGTTCATGTTCATTGTATCGATATTTGAAAATCTCGATATTTTTTTTTCGATATTTCGTTGATATCGATATTCAATGTCGATACTAGTATCGATATTGAATATCGATATTTCCTTTCGATATCCCATCACTATTGGGCGTTAGAAAAGAAACAAGGTAATGCTGATTTTTACAAAAAAAATTTTTTAGCGATGAAGCACATTTTCATCTTGACGGATACGTCAATTTACAAAATTATCGAATTTGGGATGAGGAAAATCCACATGCTATTCACGAAAAAAAAATGCATCTACAGAGATGCAATGTTTGACGCGCATTTTGGAGTGGGTGACTAATTGGACCATACCTTGTTGAAAATGACGCTGGTAATGCTGTCACAGTAAACGGGAAACGCTATCGTGACATGTTAAACAATTTCTTTTTTCACCAAATTGATGATTTCGATTTGAACAACATGTGGTTTCAGCAGGGCGGTGCAACGTGTCATACAGCACGTGAAACCACAACTCTGCTGCATACTAAATTTTCTGATCGTGTTATCTCGCAGAATGCTGACATCAATTGGCCTCCCATGTCATGTGACTTAACACCATTAGACTTTTTTCTTTGGGGTTATCTAAAGGGATAAGTGTACGCCAACCGGCCAGCAGCAAACATTGACCTCAAAGCAAACATTCCACGTGCTATTCAGGAAATAGAGCCAGTTTTATATGCCAGTGTTATGGAAAATTTTGGTAAACGAATGACATCATGCCAGATGAGTCGAGGCGGTCATATGAATGATATCCTTTTCCATTTGTAGTCGTAAAATCTACATTTTATGTTGAGGAATTAAAATCATTAGTTTCTTAAATATTTTGCGTTTTGTTCAAAAATCAAAACCTATAGTTCCAAATGAGACACCCTTTACAAAGAATTGGGGTGTGGATTGTTAGTGCATAGCCTCTTTACTACTAAGTATTTACGTTATTGCGTAATAAAAAAAATCATCAGTGAATATGAAATTGATTTACGTTATCGAGTTGCCATTTAAATACTGAAGCGGTACTTACACAATCAATGTTATTGAAAGTATTTTTTCATTGTCAGTAATATTGATAGTGTGAAGGATAATATGGATGTACTGTCAAGATGAATAATTCTACTGATGGAATTCCAAACTACTGAAATTATTCTCATAAATATGAAATGGAGACACAAATACATAAAGAATCTAAAATAAGGATTTTCTTAAAGTAATTATTACCAACAAATAAAACAAAAATATTGTTTCAATTTAAAGGATGATAATACCTTTCTAAATACTGCCCTTCTCTCTTAAATAGACAGATAACAGTTTAATGTAAAAACAATAAAAAATTTATGATTCAACAACCTGGTAGATGTGAAGTCATAAGCCGTGAGAGAATATCGAGCAAGAACAGGTGAGGCGGCGACACGTAAGGCTATTGCGTTGCGCTTACTTATTATAAAATCAGTCACCCCCAACTTGCCAACGATCAAACGATTCCGATCTTCCCCAGATAGACAGTCAATTTGTTATATTTCCAAGTATAAATATTAATACCATATTCTCTGCAAATACGTTATAAAAGACGAAATTATAATATTAACAAGATATTGGCATCATTATTGTCGCTCTTTCATTATCCACCTTACTACGAGGAGTGAAAATAATTTGGTATAATATAGTGGAATTAAAAAAAGTCAGTACAACGTACTGGATGATGGTACACAATCATACGTTTTGAATTTTTTTTCAATTTTTATTTAACCGTACTCTTCAAAGTAGTTACATTTTACATTTAATAAGAAACTTTCTCACATTTTTTTTTTAATTAAATAACAGGAAATGGTGTCGACGAGTCCTTAGATTTATTTATATTACGATGTCTGTCTATTCACTAATAATTACATTATATTCCAATAATTAGATGACAACAACATTAGTTGGTAATAATTTTGAGATATCTCCAAGTGTCAGTTTTAGTAATTTTTGCTACATATCAATAAAATAGGGCATTTAAATTCATTCTACTCTAGTAAAGGTGCATATATAAATTTTTGTGTTGAACACAAAAGGTTTTTATAATTATACTGTACTTTACTTATTTGTCAATTTATGGACGGTCACCTACATCGTCAAAATATCATTAGTAGGTATAATATAGATATGCAATATCGTACATGTAGCAAATATTGAACGAAGTAAACGTTGAATAATTTCCAATAATGATGATCATCAATCCGATAAAGGGTCAAGCTGATGAGTACGTTATAATTATTTACACAGAGTTATACATCTACTGGTCAAATATTTAGTTAAACAAGTACACAAACACTACAAACAATATTTATTTAAAACGAATAACCACTCAGCTATACAGATTTTATCTTTTGTAGGTCGACTACTTATTAGTTCTAGCAACAATAAAATAAAGTTCTTGATAAATTCAATTTCAATTTAAGTTAGTAACAAGATACACACTTTTTAATGTGATAGTGTCCACATTTAAAAAATAATAACTTTAATTATACACATTATAAATATCTGATGTGGCCAGCACATAACTTTCTCATACCAGTATATATCATCCTGATCTAAAAAATTATTCTATTTAATTCTTCACTTACCTCAATTAAATTTTAATAGCGTACCTTGAAATGTTTCATTCAAATTTTTAAATAATTAATTATCAGCGTCAGTCTATACTGTCAATAATAATTCATGTCATATGTTTTAATAATATCTTCTTATTGATATTGACATTTTTTGTAGTTGAATTAGCCAATTCAAATGTCAACCTGCTAAATTTATCCTAACCCCATTTTATTAGGTCAAATTTGTAAAAAATTTTAATGTACACAGCTTTATTTAAGTACTTAGTAAATCTATTTCATTGGCTTGATATAGTAGACCTGATCTTTCATCAAAAATATATTTTTTTGTAGTCAAATACAAAAATGTTTGGGTCCCGTGGATCTCCTTTCAGCTGACCAACTTTGCTCATCACCGAATTTATCATTGTCTTTGGCCTTCGGAACATGTGAACCAAATTTGAAAACTTTAACTCAAAAACTGTGGCTACTATCGCGATACTACAGACATGCAGACAGACTTATTTCGATAAAATTATGTTTTTTCATTATAATTCGTCGAGACTCGTCCAGAAATGCAATAAAAAATTTTATTTTTTTTTTTCCCGAAATTATACCTTTCTTCCTTCTTTCATTCATTGTGTCTCTTCTGGTGGTACCACATTCACACACACACACGCATGCGCGCATGCGCCCACGCGCGCACAAGCGCACCCGCACCCGCACGCGCACAAGCCCACGTACACTAATACACGCACACGCACACTAACACACACACGCACAGGCACGCACTCACGCACTCACTCGCTCACATCCACATACACACCCACACCCACACGCACGCATGCACGCACCCACGCACGCACGCATGCACGCACGCATGAATTTATCTGGGAATATATCAAATCTCCCCTGTGTTTTCTCTTTATTATTTCTTTGAAAACAGGAATTTTTCCAGATAAACTAAAAATAGGCGAAGTCATACCAGTTTATAAAAAAGGTGACCCTCAATTACTGGAAAACTATAAATCTATAACGGGATTACTGACTTTCCCTAAAATTCTTGAGAAAGTTGTTGTTAACCGAATGGAAACCTTCTTAAATAAACATAAACAGTTGTCAACAAATGAACATGGATTTAGGAAAAACCACTCTACCAATACTGCAGCTTTTCAACTTGTCGAATTCACCTATAATGGACGCAACTGTAATTAGTTTTGTTTTCAATCTCTCTCGTGTCCTCGATTGTGTGGATGCTGAATACCTGGTACAAAAATTGCATATCATGGGCATTAGAGGTTGCATGAATGACTGGATACTTTATTCTCTGACCAAACGTAATATCAGAGTTAAAATTGGGCAAGAACTTTCGAAGTGGGAGAGCTGAAATATGGTGTCCCTCAAGGCAGTGTTCTATCTCCCCTTCTATTTACATTATTCATCAACGATGTGGAGAAGTACTTACAAAATAATGTCAATATGCAATTAGTTTTATACGTGGATGATACCACCATTGGCACATCTGTCCAGTCAGATTTTGACCTTTACTGCAATGATGGTGCTCTCTGAATTCTATACCTGGTGTAGTAAAAACAAGCTTATTCTGAATACATCTAAAACGCACTAAATTATTTTCTCAAAAAGACCTAAAGTTTCTGAATACAATCTAAAACTAAATGACTGTGTGCTAGAAAGATTAGATAACTGGAAGTTTTTAGATCTCTACGTAGATCATTAATTAACCTGGGACGCACATGTTGGTTTTGTGACCAAAAAGTTAAATTCTGCATATTTCGCAATAGTCAATCTAAAAAATATCTTAGATACTAAAAATCTTCTGAATGTCTATTACGCCTTGGCATATTCTCAGTTAAACTATATGGTAATTTACTGGGGCCAAACAACTGAAATGAATCCTAATTTTGTTATTCAAAAAAAAAAAAAAATAATACGCAAAACTTTTTCTGTTGATCCACTAGAATCATGTAGACCTATTTTTAAAATGCATCGTATTCTACCACTTCCCTGTATAATTATTTACCAAGCACTTATTTTTGTTAAATTGTATCACGGAAAATTTCCACAAAATAACTCAGTGCATACATTACACTCGATGGTTTGTAGAATTTCTCAGACTGTTTGGCTTCTTATCAGTAAAGAAACTTAAAGTTTTAACTGCTGCCTGGCTGTCTGAGAGGATATAGATTCTTGCTTCTGGTGTACTTTTATAATGCATTGTCGAGCGCAGATTTCTATTGCCTGAATTTCCGCCTGGAAGGCGTTGGATAGCCTACATTTGAGCCCGTATACTCCTACCGCTACTTCTTATCCCATCTTTGATTCATCTGTATACCAGATAAGGGATCCCTTTTTAAATTTGGGTCCTTCAGAGCTCCATATTTGTCGATCAGTTATTATCACTTTAAATATCCGCCTAAATTCGAACCCCCATTGGTATTGTGTAAGTGGGTTAGGCATTGGGACTGACATTTATTCAGAATACGCAGATGTCCAACCAGATCTCCTGATTTAAATTTCCTTGTGGATGGATCCTTGAGGTGCTGAGGGCTGCTTCTTTCTTTACATGCATATGTAGAACGAGCAGATCAAGCAAGGCTTTTATTGCTGCCGTTGGATAGGTTTTCATTGATCAAACATCAGCCCAACTGACTAACATAAATCTATGAAGAGAATTGTGCATTATTTGCTGCAGTCTCGAATGAAAAATTCAAGTGATTGTATTGGAAGGAAGGAGATTTATGAGAATTAATCAATAAAGGTCATTTTCCTTGCGATATTTCTTTACTGAGGGTATATAGATCTTATGGCAAAAATTATCAACTGGTAAAAACAACATTTTAGTCTAAATAGGAACAGATCAATCATCTTATCAAAATGTTGTCTGTAATATTTAGCCAACGAAAAACTTATAAATATTTTCATTTTGGCAATATAAAATATGTACGATGGTTACTGCAATATATAATTTAATTTCATAATATCCTACTGTTTGGTAAGCAAAAAAGTATATTCATTTCTATTTAAGGAAGCATTAAAACTCTTACATTAGACCTCACACCAATGAAAATTCTTGAAAATAATTCCACCTTATTGTTATAAACCTAATAAATCGGTAACAGTAGTCCGTTAATTTTTTATTCATACGTTTGACAGTTATAATGTAATAAATCAAGTAGTCGGTATTGCCTTCAAAAGATTTAGAAATGTTCCGTTAAATTAAAATACACAAACAATTTATTACCCTCAATTTAATTTTTTCCAGTGTTATCGTGTCGCACATTATTTATATTTTTCGGCAACATCAAAGGCTACCGCACCCCATCTTACATGATTGACGCGTGCCGTTAATAGTTAGTTCTAGTTTAATATAGGTTTGCTTTAAAACATATTTGATCTATTTTGTAAGAGTTAATAAAAACTTATTTTGGGTTGGAATATGCGGTTGTCGCAAACTGGTAACGATCTAGTTTTATAGAAACAAATTTTGTTAACAGTTTGTTTATTTCAAAATAGTTAAGTGAATATCAATGTTAGAGGGGTTTAGATTTTTAAAGAGTACTATATTAGTATTGAAATAAACAGGCTTGTCGAATTTTCAGCACAGAAAAAGTCTTTATTTTTCTTTATCTGGCTTTGACAATGCATATTTTACAGTCACTGGATGATTATCTACATGAGAAATTTTTCTAGACATAAATGACTGATACAATCTTCAAATTTTCTAGGTTTTACTGTTCTCTCTGATCTTCTTAACACACTAGAAACTTCTTCAGATGAAGAGTCACTATCTCTACTCTCAGTGTTTTCCCATAGTTCTCCTGAGTTATCAGACAGCACCTCCTGTTCTTCTGTTACTCTGTTTTTATCTCTGTCTCCCACTGAAACTGATATTTCGTCGCTATTATCTATACCTGTATTTAGTTCACACTCTACCATGACGCTTACTTTTCCAATATCTTCCATGATGGTTATGTCCCTGCTAGTAAACACCATATTCCTTCTTGGATCATATAATCTATAACCCTTAACATAACCCACTAGAATATATTTTACTGCCTTCTTGTCCCATTTTGATCTTTTCTCTTTTAGGACATGCACCATAACTGAGCTGCCCAAAATTCTTAGATTACTAACATCTGGCTTACTACTTGTTCATAGCACATATGGAGTTTTGTTTAATCTAGAAGCTATTGATCCATTTTCCAAATAGACTGCAGTATTGACTATTGACTGCCACAGCCCAAAACTCTTTTGTTAAGTTTGCGTCAAATTCAAACATTTAGATTTTTCTACGACTGTTTTGTTTATTGTTTCAGACATCCCATTCTGTTCGGGCGTGTATGGATTGCTTTTTGATGAATAATTCTATTGTCTTTTTAGTAATTTTTCGAATTTATTACTATAAAATTCTCCACCACTGTCTGATCTGAATTTCTCTATCTTTCATTCTTTTGATTCTCCACCATACTTTTAAATTTCTTAAAACAGTCAAAAACTTCATCTTTTGTTTTTAAAAAATATACCAATGCCATACGACTAAAATCATCTTCTAGTATCAAAAAATATTTAGACCCACCAACAGAAATATTTTCCATCGGACCATGTACATCTGCATGTATCACCTCCAATAAATCTCTAGCTCGAGTACCTCTATGTTTAAATGGTAATTTTGTTTGCTTACCTTTGGAACAAACTTCGCAATTCTGCTGCCTTTTTTTACCACACCTGGGTCCATTTTTATAACGTACATATCAAGTTAAATGTCTGACGTACGTGGTTATTGGAGTTGATAGAGTTTTGGTTAAGTGGGATATGGGTTTTAAGAGCTTGGGTTTTCAGATTATAACTTCATTGTTAGGATTATATGCATTTAATAGCTGAAATTATAGATTTTTTGAGGTTATGGCAAACTCCTGATGTGATGGGGTTAAATAAACCTCGGATTCAGATTCAGCGATCCCAAAAACATATGTTAAAAATGGTCAGACCCCCAGATCAGATTTTTTTTTGTGTGGTTGTGATCCTTTTTAGTTTCTTATATTCCCTCATAACGAATCCCCAAAGGATGTCTATTATATTTAAATAGGGCGTCTTATTCTGATTTTAAATATATATACTCTTTATATAGTATCTTCAGTAAATATTCCGATAACCGATTATTTCCCAAAAGAAAATACGTTGCTTAACAGATATCAAGAAATATTTTCTAGGTGGCCGTGATAACAAAACAACAATTAATATTTTGACAGTTTTGCTTATTTAATAATTCAACAGTTTGCCAACAACTGTTACTTTTGAACGTTGCTTTGTTGGCCAAAAATAACCAATAAGAATAATCATTATACTTTAGGAGAAAAATACGATATAGTAAACTTATATTTTAAAAATAATAAAAACGCTTGTTCTGCCCAGCGAGAATATGGACAAATATATCCGAATAGGAAATTGCCTGACAGGAAAACTATTAAGTTGGCAGATAATTTATTAAAACATACAGGAGCAATTCAAAATAAAAAGAAACGAGGAATAGTCAACGAGGATAGAGAATTCAGTATTTTACTCTATTTTCAAGAGAATCCAAGAGATTCAATAAGAGACGCAATGAGGTATTTGAATTTTTCTTATGGAACCATACAGAGAACTTTAAAAAAACATAAACTTAAGGATTATAGTATATTGCCTGTTCAAAAATTATTCCCTCAAGATAATGAAAAGCGGCAACAATTTTGTAGAAATATGATCAACAGGTATGACATTGATAGTAATATATTTAATAAAATATGTTGGACCGATGAGGCATCATTCAACACATCTGGTATCTTCAACAGAAGAAATTCACATTTTTGGTCTTCCGAAAGTCTTCATATTTCTGAAGAGATTCAATTCCAAGGAAGGAAATCCATAAATGTTTGGTGCGGAATAATAATAAAAAATTATAGTGCCTATTTTTCACGAAGGCTCCCTTAGAGGACCATTGTATTTAGATATGTTAAGAAATGATGTAAATAATTTATTAGAAGAAATGCAATTGCAATTCGATGTTATTTGGCAGCAGGCCGGGGCACCCCCACATAATATTAATGATGTTACAAATTACTTAAACACAACATATCAAGAATGGATAGGAAAACGAGGAACTATTGCTTGGCCACGTCGTAGTCCGGACCTAACTCCATTAGACACGTTTCTTTGGGGCCATTTAAAAAATATTGTTTATAAAGAAAGAAGCAAGAACTTGGAAGAAATAAAGGAAAAAATTAGAACAGAAATACGAAATTTGAATAATAACAACGCTGTTATGGCAAATGTAATGGGAAACTTAAGAAAACGATACGTTCTGTGTATAGAACACAATGGAGGGCACATAGAGAATTTTTTGTGATATTTTATTATTAATTAACTAGCAATAAATTATTGTTAATTTACTACATTTCTGTAGCCGTTAAGAATTTAAATATTTTCATTTACCACTCTTATTTTAATGGATAATATTATTTTTAATAAATTATCTACCACTTTAATAGTGTTCTTTAGTTATTTTCTATATTTGTAGTTTTTTCAGCTGGCTGGGCAGCATAAGCGTTTTTTATTTATTTATTTTTTTTTCAATATAATTTAACTAATAATTGAGCATAGTTTCATGAGGATAATAAAAAAAGAAATTAAATATAGGTAAATTAGGCAAAAAGTTACCTAATAGTTATAATAGACAAACTGTCAAACTAACACTTGTTTTACTATCACAGCCACCTAATAGTATTTATTGATATCTGTTAAGCAACGTATTTTCTTTTGGGAAATAATCGATTATCGGAATATTTACTGAAGATACTATATAAAAAGTATATATATTTGAAATTTGAAAAAAAGACGCCCTATTTAAATATGGAAAAATATTTGGGTACTTCCATTTAAAAAAATATAACTTAGGCCTCCATCTTTTTTATTTGATGTTCAGTTGTTTTTCGGTTAATGTGTCTGGATTCCTTTTTACTAACCCTACAAAAAGCATTTTTCATTTTTTTCGTATCTTTCCAAATAACCGAGAAAATGGGGGTGGGAGGCTTATTTGGATCATCCGGTACCTTCAATAATTTGAGAAACAGTAGAAAATGTGAAAATAAGAGTTCGCTTAGTAAACTTATGTTGAAAACTCGACCTGTTCAGAAACACTGGGCAATAAAGTTGCATATTTTTTTTTAATTATTTTTTATATCTCCTGAACCCAATGAACCATTTTATAGGAATTTGGTACATGTTTCTCAATACGTACGATGTTCAACTGTCATTTTCATTTTCTTACTTCAAGCAGAGGCGTTACCACAGGGGTGTGATGCCCTTTTTTCTAAAGATCAGAAAGGTTCTCCAATGATCAACTTTATTTTTTTCGAAATCTAGTCAATTTACGAATAAAAATTCCTTGTAAAACGTACCGCTTTACAGTTAAACTTTATTTAGAAATCTTTGCCAATTGATCAAAACAAGACAAGTAGGTATATATTTTAAACATTTAAAAAAAAGCATAACTAAACATAAATATTTTACATAATCAATTTGAAAGAAATTCTAAATAAAGTTTACCTGTAAAACAGTATGTTTTATGAAAAAAATAAAAAAAAGACTTTTTACCTGTAAATTGATTGTAAATATTTAAAATAAAAAAAGTAATTTTGACCATTGGCGTACCTTTCTTTTTCTTTAAAAAAGAGGGAATCATATCCCCGTGGTTAAGCTTCTGGTTGAAGTAGGACAATGAAAATGACAATTAAACATGGTACTTATTGAGGAACATGTCCTCACCAAATTTCAACAAAATATTTCATTTAGTTCAGGAGGTACAAAAGTAAATTTTAAAAAATATGTAACCTCAACGCTCTGTATTTTTGAATCGGTTGAGTTTTCAACAAAAGTTTATTAAGAAAATTTATATTATTTTCATATTTCTATTGATTCTCAAATTATCGAAGGTATAATTAGGAGCAGCCTGTATATTACTGAAATACAGTAAACTGCAATTGGTGAAACGTGAAAGAACATTGCAGTTTTAAGAGTTTCTAAAAATTTAGTTTAAACTTTATTTTTAATAATATGTTTAAAAAACATATTACCGCAAGATTTCATTCTGTGAAATACATATCTCCATAAAATAGTTTTACAATAAAAAAAGTTATCTGGATACCTATAAATAATTAAATTGATAATTATACCTAAAATAGGTGTGTTGTATGTGTAGTATTAGTTTACATTATATGCGTATTATTAGTTTATATTTTATGTGTAATATTACTGCTTATAAATTATTAATTTAGTATAATTATAAACACAAAAGACATACACTTTTGCAGCGGTATTATAGAAAAGCAAAAGATCACTAACAACTGTGACAAATTAGATAATCACAAAGCATTTAAAACACTTATTATTAAAATAACCCTTTTACAACCTCTTACATTTTCCACTTACAGGTAACCTAATAGTTAATCTCGTTCTTTGAAGCACTTGTCGCAATACATATTACTAGTATATTAATTTATATCATCAAATAGTCTTCAATTAGATCCTTCTTAGCTCATTAATTAAAGCAAAAAACGCCGCCTTCAAAAGGAATATGTAATTAGAAAAATTTCTACAGACACGATTATTAATGAAGAGGGTTTAAAAAAATTAATGTAGTTCATCGAACGTATATCGTAACACCGTAAATGGAACTCTAATTGTAATATTATATATACACATGTACAGTGTGTCCGTAAAGTATGGAATAAATTCATTATTTCTTAAACCAAAAATATTTAGAAAAAATCCTCGGACACGTCGATCTTTAATTTCAATTGCGCACTTTATCCTTTATTTTTTTGATTATGATGTCATCACTGTTTCCGTT
This sequence comes from Rhamnusium bicolor, assembly GCA_029963845.1. Classification (NCBI taxonomy): domain Eukaryota; kingdom Metazoa; phylum Arthropoda; class Insecta; order Coleoptera; family Cerambycidae; genus Rhamnusium; species Rhamnusium bicolor. The sequence continues at coordinate 168,496 of JANEYF010003176.1, forward strand.
ATGACGTCATCGATATTTTTTTTAAATGGAACACCTCACCCCGTATATTACTCCATATTTGTATTCTGAATCAACAGTTAATTCCAAAAATATATCACACTTAGGGTCTAAAATTGATAAATTGAAAGATACGGTTATTTTGAATACAAGATTTACTAATTTTTCATGTTTTGTTTGAACAAATAATAATCACTAGAACTAACGGTTAGTTAATAATAAAATCAATTTATAGCAAAAAGTTCGAACTGTACTCCTTGTTGTAGCCCTAAACGTTGAATAAAGTGTTGCTGAACCTTGTTTATAGTTTCCTGAGAAATGTTGTTTATTTCTGTTCTAATTCTGTCTTTTAATTCAACAATGTTTTCCGGTTTGGATTTATAAACGAAGTTTTTTAGATGGCCCCACAGAAAATGATCTAATGGATTGAGGTCCAGTGACCTTGGTGGCCATTCGATGGGTCCACGTCTACCACGTTCACGTCCACCTGTTCAGAAATATTTGTTCAAGATACCTTCGAACGTCTGCTGCATAATGGGGATGCGCATCATCTTGTTGATACCACAGGCTTGAGTCAACATTTCCAGGATTAATTCTACTGGGGAATAAATTTAATATCGTTGGGATGAGATAGCTCATTAAAAATTTGAGATATGCCGGTCCATTTACAGTTCCATCGAAAAAATAAGGTCCAATCATTCAATTTCTTACAATTCCTGCCCACACATTTACCTTTTTTGGACACCGTGTGTGCTGCTCCTGCATCCATCGAGGGTTTTCTCTTGCCCAGTATTTACAATTCTGACAATTTACTTCACCATTTATTTTGAAAGTGCATTCATCGGAGAAAATAATATTTTTTATCAGTAGAGAATCAGCATTGCACATATATTCATCATTGTTTCACAAAATTGTATCCCCTGTTCTAGATCACCACTTAGTTCTTGCATAAGCTAAATCTTAAAGGTATTTTTTCTAATTTTAATACTGTATGTACTGGCGTTTTAGTAACATCATACTCGCGACTAACCTGGTGAACGCTGATGTGTGGATTTTCCTCAACAGCCAGTAAAACATTTAATTTTGTATCCTTGTCAACACATGGGCGACCTATTTTGGATAAATCTTCCACAGTACCAGTCTCTCTAATTTTTTTTTTAAATTTTACTCACTGTTGATTGAGTTATGGATCGTTCTGTATATTTAGTATTAAATAAATTACATACTTCTTGTTGAGTTCGCATCCTATCATCATACACAATCATCGTAAGAATTTCAATTCTCTGCTTTACAGATACGTTCATGTTGTAAATTAAAATAATTCGACAACAATTATTAAGAAACCACTACCAGGGTAAAGTATTATTAAGTGATTTACTGTCAAAGACGATAACGATAAAACAAAAAAAAACAAACAGAAACTAGCCTACTTCAAAAATTAATAAAATACGTGTGTATTTTACTTTTTTACTTGTTCTTTTTTTTAAAGGTCGTATCTTCCAACTTATGAATATTACACCCTAAGTGTGATACATATTTGGAAGTAACTGTTGAAGCAAAATCCAAAAATGGAGAAATACACACGGTGTTCCATTGAAAAAGTGTCGATGACGTCATAACGGAAACAGTGATGACGTCGTACCGAAAAAATACAGAATAAGTTAGGTAATTGAAATTAAAAATCGACATGTCCGAGGATTTTTTCTAAATATATTTGGTTTAAGAAATAGTGAATTTATTTCATACTTTAGGGACACACTGTATACACAGAGTGATTTTCCCAGAATTCGATGGGCAATTTACACATAACGGGTGATTATAAAGTAAGGGATATACTTCAACTTATTATATATTCTTAACAAATCAAATTAATAACAAAAAGTAAATGGAATGTAGTTGCTTACATAATGGGATTTCTGATGTCAAACACTAGTTACCGCAAATGCTCTTTATGACCTCCATTTTGTTGTTGTAAAATTACCAACCGTTCCTTCAAATTGTATAGAGCACTATTCAACATTTCTGGTTGAATTGCACGAATTTGCTCTCTAATACTGTCCTTTAATTCCTCCAGTGTTGTTGGCCGTGTTCTAAACACCAAATCTGCGTCCTTTAATTCAAACAGCAGCTGCAGGGATACATTTTTAGGATTTTCCGTAAAATTTTCCAAACCGTGGTGTATGGCATTTGTAATCGTTTTGATATCGCATTCACACTACCGATTGCTAGCGGATTAGTATTGGCTACGTTTTGATTTTCCTGAAGAACTTCTGCAACTTGGACATCACTAATCCTAGATCTTCCTGACCTCGGAAGGTCTTTTACAGACCCTGTTTTTTCAAATTTGCTAATCAAATTACGATACGCCTTCATTTTGCACGGCCCTGCTCTCAAACCCATTTTCGTACGAAATCTACGTAATCCAGTAGTGTAATTTTTACCGCCTTCATAATAACGCACTAAACCAATTCATGTTTGCAGATCCATATTGAAACTATTACAATTTACGTTACGCGAGTTTTATTTTGAGAACAATTCTCTAAATTACGATTATTTCGTTTGACACTTGTATCAATAGTTGTCACGACAATTCTTTTATTTTCCATAGATACACTAAAATCCAATTATTGAGGCAACTAGATTCTGTTTACTTCCTGCTACTAGCATAATTTCTTAAAACTATATAAGAATTTAAAATAGACCCCTTACTTTTTGATAACCCCATATACAAAAAAGTGCTTTAATTCATAATACACCAATTACTTGATAATTTCAAATGATATTGTACAAACATGTGCCATTGCTTAAGTGGAGATTTCTCACCCAAAAATAAAACAAATAGTGTTTCCATTATTGGTTCGTTTCTGAGATACACGGTATTAAAGTTTTTCTTATTTTAGCATTAAAATGGTGTGGAGAGCTTCATCAGAAGCGTGCGTACCTGGCTTGCAATTTAAAAATTTATGTACGCCACTGACTTTTTAAATTTTGATCGCACAGTAATGTAGACAGGTAAATGCCTAAAAAAGTGACCTGTTGATATTTTTTTTATTTCGACTTCGTTTAGGAGATATTTTGAAAAACTGAAAAAATGACAAAACTTTAACACCGTGTATTTCAGAAACAAAGCAAAAGTGGACTTATCTTGATAGGAACTATTTATCTTATTTTTTGGGAGAGGAATAACTTAAGCGATGGCACATGTTTTTTGAAACACCCTGTATAACTTTTGTAATTTAGAACATTTTCACTATAAACCTGTCAAACAGATTATCAAATATATACTATTTTTTTCAGGAGTGGTTTCAGACTTTGGAATACTTATTTTGAAACTCATTTACATAAATTAATTAATTCATTACAGTAACTCTAAAACTGTTCATTTGTTTCATTCTACGGGCATAATAATCAATCCATCGGTAAGGCTACAGATTTTCTAATAGATGAAATAACAAATGCAGTCAATGATAGTTCATTTTGTAAAAAAATTAGTCATAAAGAAAGTAACTAAAACCTAGGATTACAAAAGGCTTAATAAATTCCATTAACAAAAGATACGTTATTTAAAAATGTTAAAAAATTCCCAAATAACATTGAAATTAAAACAGATACATAAATTATAGAAACACGTTAAATGAAATTATTAAATATACTAAATACAACTATTACAAAAATATCTAATAAGACAGTAAAATTTATGGAATGTTGTAAACGAAATTAGCAACTTAAATAATAAAAAAACTGTAATAAAAGAAATCAAAACTGATTCCGGAACAACATCTATTATGGTAAAAATGTCAAACTTATATACCTAATAAATATTTTGCAAATATAGGAATTAACTTGGCAAATAATACTACAAAACCACTTGATGTTTCCACTAGGTCAAATTAAAGAATAACAAGACACCGGGTATAGACGGATTAAAAGCAGAAGTTTTAAAAGAAATTGCAGAGTATATTTCACCACAACTAGTTTTTCTTATAATTAAAATAATTGGAGAGTGCCCTCCTTCATTCAAAGTTGCGATCGTAAAACCATTGTTTAAAAAGGCGATAAAACCGAATTGTTTAACTACAGACCAATTTCACGCATAACTAATTTTATGGAAATATTTGAAAGAATAATAAATCTCAGAATTAACTTATACTTAAAAAAATATGAACTTATGTCTCTTACACAAATCGATTTTCAAGAACAAAAATCTATACAATATGCTCTCAAAAACTGATAAAGCGTTAGATGCAGGTAAACCAACCTAGTGTGTATTTTTATATCTTGCCAAGGCATTTGAAACTGTGAGAAATATACAGTTGTTGGATGCCTTGGAGGATATTTGGTTTTGGGGTAATATACTAAATCTCATGAAGAGTTATTTATCAAAAAGAAAACAATTTGTACAAATAGAAACAACAATAAGTAGTGAATGTACTATAACATACAGAGTGCCACAAATAACTCTTTTTGGCCCTATATTGTTCAGTATATACATATGTATATAGTCTACTTACCCTAAAATCCAAAGGAACCATCATTAGCTTCCCCCGATGATACTGCTGTATTATATCAAGGTGAAAATTAGGCAACACTTGAAAGTACCTGTTGAGAGTGATCTAAAAAACAAAAAACTGGATGATACTGCTGTATTATATCAACGTGAAAATTGGGCAAGACTTGAAAGTAACTGTAGAGAGTCATCTAAAAAAACATAAAAAACTGGATGAACCATAAATTATTAACAATAATTTCAAAAAACAAAATACATATGCTACAATAAAAATTTGCGTTCATACACGTCCATAAATATCGATGAAAATAATCAAATATATCAAGCTAAAACTATAAAATATTTAGGTGTTACCATAAGTAAGCATCTTAGATGGGATCATCACATACAAACTGTTACACAAACTTTGAGAGGTTTACCTAATATATTTATATACCTAAAAAAATATATTAAACTTGGAAAACCAAAGTCATTTATTATGCTTTAATCGAATCTTGTCTTTTCTATGGAATCATTGCATGGGGAGGAGCTTAAATGAATATCTAAGCAAATTAATTGTAATTCAAAAAAAAATCTTAAAAGTTATTACCAATAAACCAAGTACTTACCCCACCAATGATATCTATGGGGAATCCGAGATCTTTGACTTTCGTGAATTGTATTTTATAGCTGTAATAATTCTACAACACAATATTAGGGATAACTTAGTAGAAACAGACCATATTTATTACACACTCGACACAAACTTTCTTCTTACAGAACACCCTTTTCTTCTAAGTCAATAGGTCAGCGGTATTTTTCATATCTTGGTCCAAGGCTATACAACATTTTACCCCTTGAATTAAAAGACTCACTATTTAAATTTAAAAGATAATTAAAAAAAATTGTATTACAATTCAACAGAACAGAATTACATAAATTAATTAATTGATATGAGAACTTAAGTAGTAACAATACAGTGTGTTTCTTATTATTATTATCACTATTATTTTTGTTTGTCTCTTTTGTTGGCAGAGATGTAGTTTTTTTTTTTTCTTGCTTTATCTTTTATGAAGAAATAATTATTATAGTTATATTCACAATAATATAAGATTATGTAAATTGATTGGTTTTCACCCGCGGGCAGCCCTGGCTTTACGGGTTCCCTTGGTTTGTTTTGCTTTTGTTATCTGATTTAATTTTCTTGTAATAATACTTATATGCAAAACATTATTATTAATATTATTATTATCATTATTAAAGAATTAATAACGTTTCACTAGTATTACTCACTGCACATTCAAAGAAAACCGTGTTTTACTGCCAAATCTTAATCGTAATTATAGCATTTGCACCCCATTATGTATACCCAAAATTTCAGACTTGGTATAATCAGTCAGAAGACGAATTATTTATCTAAACTCATCGTTACAATGAAGTAACGTCTCAAATAACATAGTAAACCACCCTATTATTATGAATTACATTATTACCACTATGTAATTATTTTTTTTCTCTGAGGCAGTCTTACGATATATGTTATGTGCAATTAAATTAATTAAATTCACAATTACTTCTTGATGAAACATTCTGTATTAAAGTGAAACGTTTGCATATGTAGACATATTGTCGTAAGTTAAGAAGTAATTTTATTCTTTTCATATTCTCTTTTTTTCGCTTCAAAATTATATAAATTCGTATGAATTTTATAATCCAATTTCTTTTAATATTAATTAGAAGAGGTAAACGTATAAATCTCTCAGATTTTATCGAGAATTTTTATACTTTTAAGAAACAATTTACTGCAATAAAATATTTCTATTTACACAATTGTTCGTTTTTGTTTTTAATAAAGCCTCTGTTCATTTTTGAACCGAAAACAATTACGCTAGATTTACTAGATTGATATCTAAATAATGATCTCTGGCGAAATCTATAAATGACTTAAGATTTTAGTTAATTAAATCAGAAGCATTTATTACTTTCTGTGGGAGAAATGAAAAATATGGTTAAGTAGTAATAAACTTGATAATGTTGAAAACATTTTATGAGATTAGCAGAATATACGGTGAAGAGTAGGGGACCAAAAATGGAGCATTGTGCCACGTACGAATTTTATATTATGTAATTTGCACTTTGACCCTCTATACAAATTCTTTGGTTTCTATTTTAATGTAACAATCAAATAATGTTATAATATTTATTGGCCTATATAATGGAAAATTACATGTAATAAATCATAGTTGAGTATGCGCCTTAAAGTCTTGTAAAAGTAGTGTACAACACTCCCTGGTTGGTTTTTCCTTATGTTTATTATCGTAATAATTTTGGGAAAAATAATACATTTCTTAAGTGTCCAATTGTTCAACATTTTGTGTTTATGTCTTATATGATACATTTTAAAATGAAATTGTCAAATGTTTTTATAGATCTAGTAATTGTTTATTTAGTTTCAAAATTACTCTTATTGGGCCAACCTGAAAATAAAAATTAGTACATAATGATACTAAATAAATAAATAAGATTGTCGGCTCTTCTGAATTCATAAAACATTTCTGAAAATTTATTTTTCATTTTACATTAAGAATCTGGTCCCTTTTTACTTTTAGTTTCTATAAGTGATTGAAAATTAAAATAAGAAATACTCAGTTGAAAATGACTGTTATCAGATTTGTCACCCAATATTGCTCTATTTCAAATTATCCCAGCATTCGCCAATTCGCTACAAAATGGCAGATGGGCAGGAATTAACTGACTTATGGAGTGTAGAGAAGGAGGAACGTCTCTTATGGACGGTACGTTCAAAATGTGGTCTGAATTCTGTAAGGTTTGAGATGTGGCGCTGATCGTATTATGGGATTGAGTCTGAAGTTAAACACTTACTATATCTCTGAAACTAGCTTCAGATTCTACAAACTAACGAAAACATAATATTATGTAGGTGTTGAAAAGAATTATACAGCGTAAAAAAATAATAAAAATAGTAAAAACAAAATCACGTAGAATACCTCCTGTAAATCAGCGCCACCTATTCTTCCATCGAAAATCCGATCACATTTTTTTTAACACGGAGACGTTTCTCCTTCTCTACACTCCATAAACTGACTATTGCAGTCACTGACACATTCCTACAGGTCCCGCGTTACTGCTCAGATATATAAATTAAAAAAAAAAACAAAGGTAGGTAGTTTTCACAAAATTTTAGTTGAAATTTATTATTTAAGTCCGTAACCAAGCTTTGCATACGTTGCCTTTCGCTTCCACATTTATGTTTGTCACTGACGAAACTAGATTTATAGTCAATGTATACTTAGTGATTATAGGGAAGATTAAATGGAAATTTTATTGTCCTGTTCGAATATGGAACATCGCTGATCCTAGAGATCGGGAGGTAGTGATAAATTCCAGAGACGACTTTTACGTATTATATTATTATATTATATTGTAAACATCCAATGAAACATTCCGAAACAATATGAAATGATCAAATACGTAGTTTTATGTACTATGCAATAAATCTTTTTTCTTGATACAAACAAGTAGTTGGCTCTCACCAGAAAGTTCCGGGTTTTATTCCTAGTCGTGGCAGCAGAATTAACTGCGAGAGAGTCTACTTCAATTATACACGAATATTGGGTGTGTGTCCGTTTCTCTAAATATGTACTCGCACAGCGTTAGTTTAGGGATACAGGGGATTGTACTGCATGTATTATTATTGTTATTATTATAATTAGACGATTTGCAGCTATGAAAACAATTACTTATTTGACGATGAAATGCTCGTTATTGTCGAGTGTCCAATAGTATTTCATAGGTAGATATAGGTGGATCGCACGGCTGGTTCTCACGTTTACGCCCACTGCCTCATGTGGAAAATGAGTAATATTCTAATTATGTAATATTTATAAAACGTATATGTGAATAGCACGTAGATACATAAATATTAAAGACGATGAACGTTAACTTTTTAAAATGTCTCGTTCAATTCCTTTTGAAGTTAAAGTGAATTTGTGGATTAATGATTTCCTAGAGTTGCAATTTAACGGCACAGAATATATTGCACAAGTTGTAAAAAAGTGCATGTGTGAATTAGTGTTACATTCATCAATACTTTCATTCCTCTTTTAACTTTGGATGTTACCGAATTCACCAAAATAATCATAAGGTAAGATATTGTGTCATATATGCATGAACATATTTACATTGTGACACATCGCCTAGCGTCAACCTCGGAATTGCCGTCATTTATCACTGCCTCCCGATCTACAGTGATAACTCTATTAGGTGTAGTGCAGTTCTAAATGAATTAACGTAGTTATTCTCATTTGTGATTGATTTGGGCAGCTTACGAGTATTGTACATTACAACCTCAACTATAATAGTGTATACTTTAAACCCGTTACTACAGAACAAATAGAAAGTGTAATATTGGAATTAGCTAACAAAGATTTCACAGGTATCAATGAAGTATCCATTAATATAATTAAGCGAGGTATCGATGAATTAGCTTCCTGTTTTGCAAGTAGGGCATTGGAAATAGGTCACTTTCCTGGAAAATAAATCTGCTTTAATTATACCTGTTTTTAAAAAAGGTAAATAATACCAGCAATTACAGGCCCATATCATTACTGAGTAAATTTCAAACCAAATAATGCTTTTCTAGAATCACAGAGTCTTCTTACCTATTTGTAGGATGGCTTCAGGTGTATATCGACAGTTTATCGTTCGTCACCGATAAACTAGAGAAACTAGGGACTGATATAATTAATCTAATTATGTCGTATTTGTCTGGTAGGAAGCTACATATAAAAGTTGGAGAATCACTGTCAGTTAAACATAAGTTAACACAAGGTACACCACAAGGTACCTAGTATTCTTGGCGCTCTGGATATTCTCGTCATACATTAGCATTAACAACATTCTAGAATTACATCCAACCAAACCGTGGAGTATATATATGGTTAAGAAAATGTTAATGTGACATTAAAAGCATTTAATGAATTATGCTACAAAAATAGGCCGATGATAAATTATGAGAAAGCAATGTGAGTTTTGTTTAAAATGAAAACAAAACAAGAGAACAAATCGATCAGTGTTTCTCATGAGTAAAGCTGGCCGAGGTCACCTGGCCGACAGAGCCGTCATATGACTCATATGTTTACATCATATCATAATACTTGAATAAGTACAATAAATGGAAATAAATTTTAACAATAATGTTACATTTTATAAAAATTTGTATAAAACTCACCCTTTTAAGCAGATTTATGAAGTAGTTTGGTTGTCGTCATCACAAAGTGGGGAAGATCTATAGTATAATAGCATCAGGTATGTTTCTACAGCTGTCTCCGTCAGCGATGTTCGCTTTGGTGAAAAAATATGTTTGTATTTTGAAAATGACCGTTCGACATCTATGGATGTAATACAGGCATAAGTAAAACAATCTGTGAACTCATTTAACGAAGTTGTAGATGCACCATCACAAATTTGTCTTAATTTGCTAAAATAAGGATCTCTCTGTAATACACTCTCGAATTTTTCACTAACGCGATTATTTTTTGCGTCATTTATAGCCTGTAGCTGTGCATTTACGTCGTCCACTATTTGCAGCGATTCCACTAACGACAACGAACTATTTTGCAATTTTTCTATTGAGTCGTGTAGTCCTCTATAATTCTTATTAATAGTTTTTAAATCTGTTTCAAGGGAAACGTCTTGAAAGCTTGTCTGGCTTTCCCTAATAGCTGCAGCCTCATTAGGGTTGAACTGTAGTATCACAGCTTTTATTTGTTGAAAATATTCAGCATAATAAAAAGCCGCTTTCAACCACATTCCCCAACGTGTAAGAATCGCCTCTGGTGGTTCAGGGATACCAGGACACTGTCTGTGAAATGCTCGAAGCCGTTTAGGAGATTTGAGAAATACTATTTTTGTATTTGCTATTAATGCATCTACCTCTGGAAAACATTTTCGAATCGTTTCTGCCACAAGATGTAACACATGCACTTTACACGTAACATGTAAAAACCTACAATTGTCTCTTTGAAGAAAACGGCCTACCACGCGCATTGTCGCGGCAACATCAGTCACAAACATCAATACTTGACTTGTTGAAAGTTCAAATTTTTCTAATGTCTCCAACACCACACGCGTAATTATTTCGCCAGTACACGCAGTTAGTCTTTTACTAGCTAGTAAAAGTGGAAATGTTGGTTTAAGAGGGTCCAGTACACGTACTATAATATTTAAAATAGATTTTTTTTTACAATCTATCGTCTCTTCAATACATAACCAGAGCCGTGTATTTTTTAATCCACATTTAATCCTATTTACAATGTCTTCACGAACAGCTGGAATATATCTACGTAACGATGTACGACTTGGTAAGTTCACTTGGGGATTGTATTTATTCCAAAACTCCCGAAATGGTTGTTTATCCAGTATGTTTAGCGAAATATTACAGGCTATTAACATTAACAATAAATCAAACATGAACTGAGTTGTCAAAGGCATGCCTTTTTTTATTTTGATGTTGCACGGTATTGATATGATGACGACAATCTGTTTTGTGCCAGCACATTAAGTCTTGATTGCAAACTTTACAAATTATTTTGCATCCGTCCTAGAATAAATCCGGAAATTCACCGATAAATTTATTTACTGTGTCCGCGTACGGTCGTTTTTTACCCTTTGACGCGTTTGACATTATGTATAATTTATAGGTATAACCTCACGCATTAACCTTTCAAATAAGACTGCAGCGTAAATCACTTCTAAATCGGCACGTGTGACGCCAGCGCAAGACCGTGGCTGTACTCCAGCCACCTCGGCCAGCTTTACTCATGAGTTAAACATCGATAGAAGTAGTCTTATAATAAAACATCTGCTGTATTAAACGTATAGATCAGTTATATAAGAAATTAGGTCAGTTGGGTTTCGCCATTTCTATTCTAAAAAAAGTCAATTGTTTAATAAAGAAGAAATTGATCTCCTTAACAAGGGATTAAATTTTTCATTACCTGCCTCTGAAGACATTCTAAATTAGATTGGTGTTAGTGTTGAAAGCTCAATTCAGGACCTTCCTGATTTCTCTAAAGGATTTATCAGAGAAGCTTGTAGAACTCAAATCTCGACAAATGTTGTCACAAAAGTAAATAGAAAGTTAAAATCCACAAAGAATACTAAATTTACTGAACGGTTGCCTGAAAAAGATTGTTTTTACTTAAAAGCTGATACAGGTAATAAGGTTGTTATTTTAGATAAAGAGAACTATTATGAAAGGGTAGACAAGCTGATTGGTAATGTTCCTTATAAAAAACTCTAGAGATCCATTACCAAAAATGGTTACTGAGATCAGAAATGTACTAAAATCTTGCAACAACCTTATTACTTCAGCTTTAAATAGGTTACATGTATCTAACCCAAGTGTACCTAGATTGTACTTCTTCAATTCACGAAAATTTGCAGAACATAAAATTGCTTGCGATTTAATGATAATTTCTTGTAAAAATATGAAGGAACTGCAATGGGTAACTCTTTGTCACCATTCATTGCCAGCTTCTTCATGAATATATTCGAAACAGAAGCAAAAGAAGAATTCGAGTATTTCCCCAGGGTTTGGCTTAGGTATGTGGATGATATTTTTGCGAAACGCGCATCTAGAGCAATAATGGTGTTTTGTGAAAAAACTACGTCATTGTTGTACAAAAGAGATTATTAAGAATTATAATATTCTTAACAATCAATAACTTTCAAAATTATAAAGAAAATATATTAAACTTCTAAAGTTTTATGGTTCACCGTAACCCCATTAACGAACTATTCGTATGTATTCGCCAAGTTTAGTTCTTATCTTAAAGTTTGCATCTGTTTTGTTTAATTTCGGCTTAAATTAACTCCTCTCAACATACCTCGGCAAGATTTATCAAATAGAGAAATCAACTGATATTAAGTCGGGTTCAATGTCAGCCGTTGGTGCTTTTACTTCTATTAATTATTAATAGACTTTATTAGCATACTTTGCTATACAATCAAGAATACAAGATTTATAACACTAATCAATGTAAAAAGGACAAAGTACTTAACTAAATACACATACATAACTTAATGTTTACAATTTTTACAATTACAATATAATATGGTCATGGACAGACACAAAGAGTATGAAATCTGTATAATATATTTTATATTGTCCATTTTTCTTTTACATGGATTGTACACTTTGTTTTAAATATATTTGAATTTTGACTATTTTTAACCTCACTTGGTAGGTAATTATATAACTTCAATCCCTTGATAAATAATTGGTTTTCACCAAAGTTTGTGTTTGTTCTTTGTATATAAAAATTTTGTTGACCTCTAGTTTCATGATTATGTATGTCACTCACAAAAGTACATGTATCAAAAAGATGTTTAGGTAGCATATTATTCGATAACTTATATATAAACAAAAAAACATTCAGCATAATAGACTGTCTTACAGACAATATATTTGCACAGTCCAACATAGTTTTAACTCTTGTATAAATATTACAATTCAATATGTTTCTTAGTGCTTTATTTTGTTTAGTTTGGAGGTCGTGTATTTGAGTATTGTTAAGCATGAATATAATTGTGGGGCAGTATACGAAATGTGGATGTATTATAGTATTATATATTATTCGTTTCGTCCATATGCTCAGAAATTTACTAATCCTAGATAGGTAATTAACTTTTTTGGAAATTTTTTTGTTTATATACTCAGCATGTTTACAAAATGATAGGTTTTGGTCAATGACTACTCCTAGATATTTAAATTCATTAACATTTTCAATTGCATGATTATTAATTTTGATATTACAGTTCATCTCGTTATTTAAATTATGTTTAGTGCCTAGTAACATAACTTTGGTTTTTTCTACATTTAACATTAAATTATTCTCCCCTAGCCATTTAACTATATTTTTTAACTCGGTATTAAGCGTTTCACAGATTACATCCACATCATTACCAACAATATATAACAAGGTATCATCAGCAAACATTTGTATATCACAGTTTGTTACTACATTTACAATATCGTTTATGTACAATATGAACAATACAGGGCCCAAGACCGACCCCTGCGGCACACCATAATCGACATCACAGCTGCTTGATATTGCACTTCCGTATTTCACAACCTGATATCTTCCCATTAGATATGAGCAAAACCACTCCCACACTGAACCTTTTATCCCCATTTTCTCCAATTTCATCAATAATAAAGATCTGTCTATAGTTTCGAATGCCCTCTTAAAGTCTAAGAATATTGCACCAACATATTGTTTATTACTTAAGGCTTCCTTCCAATTCACTAATACTGACTGTATAGCCGTTTCACAAGAATTTAATTTTCTAAAACCAGCCTGATGTTTTGTTAATATATCGCTATCGGTTATGAACTCTAGTAACTGATCTTTTACAATTAATTCTAATAATTTCTCATAAGGTGGCAGCATGTTTAATGGTCGATGTTCATTACATAATATTGTATTGGTCTTCTTTTCCACTGGGACAATTGTTGATTTCTTCCAATTTTGTGGCACTGCACCCGTTTCAAGTGAACAATTTATTACATCCATTATTCTATTTCCAATAGACTCAAATGATAATTTTAATATTTTTGTTGTGATTCCGTCTATATCACTGTTCTTATTAGGCATCATATAGACATATTTACGTAATGCGACAATATCTATCTTTTTAAACTGTGTCCATGTTGTTTCTGTTTGTTTAATATTCCCAACTGCAAAGTAATAATTTTTGTCTTTTATAATATTTCGAGTTATTTCGTCAATACTGTCAATAAAATAATCGTTGAAGGCTTCGCATATATTTTCTTCACCCCCTAATTATATTTTCGCCACATTTAACCTCATTTTTGCAAGTAGCTATTTTACCACTTGTAAGTTCTTTCAATGTTTTCCACATTCTAATAGCATCACCACTACAATCATCTATTTTCTCTTTGTAATATTTAATTTTGTGCTGTCGGATCAACGTTGTTACTTCATTTCTTTTTATTCTAAAGTTTTCCCAATCGTTGTTTGCATTTGTAATTGTTGCTCTTTTAAAAAGAATATCTCTTTCAGTTACTTGCTTTTTTATATCTTCACCCCACCAGCCATTGGAAGAGTATTTTGGATTCATTAGTATTTTCTTTTTTGGTGCATGTATATTCAATACTTCTGTTATTTGGTCAGTGAGATTGTTTGATAATATGTTTACATCTGTTGTACTTGTGAACCATGGTTTATCTATTAAATCCATTTGAAAATTCATTTCCTTGAAATTTTTGTAGCATCTCATATTTATATAACTTGGTGCATGTATGTTATCTTTATTGCAATTTATTGTTATAATTGCATGATCGCTTATTCGCGGAGTTAGGTGTACTTTAAATTTTAGTTTTTTATCATTAGTTACGATAAGATCAATCATTGTATTGCTATACTCAGTGATTCTAGTAAACTGATTCATAATTTGATGTAGGCCTAGTGTATAGATACATTCACTAAGTTTGTTTTTATAGTAACTATCTATAGCCATATTTATGTTAAAGTCACCTGTTATAATGATAGTGGTACCTCCATAGTCGTAGTTATTTAATATGTTTTTTATCTTGTCTATAAATATAGTGTGATTTGAATTTGGCGAGTGATATACTGTAAGTATCGTTAAACATTGCCCATTTATAGTGACTTTTGTGCCTAATATCCAATAGTTCATATCAGTAGCTTCCTCAATAGTTTTAGTGTATCTAACACCTTCTCTTATGTATATTAGTACACCTCCAGTGTGCCTGCTAGTAGAAAAGCAACATTCATATTTATATCCTGTAATTGCTATCTCACTTGGTAATATTTCATTGGTTATATGTGTTTCTGTTAAACATAGAACTGTCGGTTTATTTGATGCCACTATCTGTTCTAACTCATCCTTATGAGATGTCAACCCCTGTATGTTTAGATACATAATTTCATTGTTGTTTGATTGCTATATTTCATAATTTTTTACTTTCTTTCTTATTGATTGAATTATTCTCTCGTAGCACGGACAATTTCTGTTAAACGTGGAATGATTTATATCCAATTTAAGATTGACTTTTTCATTCATGTTTCGACAATTTATACATATTGGTGTGCTTGTAGTGCACTCTTCATTTTCATGATTATTAGCGCATTTAAAACATATCTTTTCATTTTTACATTCTGTCTTTATGTGTCCAAAGCAACCACAGTTGAAACAGCGTATAACATTATAATATTCGTAAATTCTGCAGCTTCTAAAGTTTACGTTTAACTTTTCCTTTTCCAGTAGTTTTTTCATTTCATCAGCTTCAACTTCAAATATGATCGTATAGTTTCCTGATTGTAAGATCCAACGTTCATTTGCTTAAGGGTCCACTCAGAAAACAACAGCAAAAGCTGGTCAATGACTTCGCTCTGAATAAGAAAATATGTATTTTTAGATCATGCTTTGTAACATGTTTCTGACAGTTTTGAGTAGCAAGTTCACGTCAGCCAACTTAATCCCTTCGACCTTTAAACAGGTGCAATTTAATAGCCTCTGTAAATGTTCATGTAATTCGCTGTTAGCGTGTGACCACCCAATGTCCTGTGGCGCTATCGCGGTACGTAATTATTATATCCGGAGACCAAGCACCCTTATGATCGTGCGATTCCACATGTGTATAACCATCCCTTCCGTCATGTCATAGTGTGATAATTGAATAAATAAATATCATGCCCTTTATGATATAACGTGTCATGATTGCATTATATACGTTTAAAAAATGTTAATTATCTCAAGTTAAACATCAGATTGTACTAATATGTTTACCAAGGAGGCGATTTCTACAATGAATCCAATACTGCAAATAACTACCAGTTAGTTATTACGGGGCGACGTTTGTCATCCCGATTTCTTTATCGTGCTTATCGGTTTGAAGAGAATAAAAAATTATCACTAACAAACCTCAAGCAATCTGTAGTTTGCTGGTGGCTTCACGAAAGTAGTAGATTCATTATGTTTTATTGAAAATTAAGATATGGCATTCATGCGGAGAGAGCAGTTTCTCAAATCTGAAACCTTAAATAAGTATGACAGCTTTAAAGTTAAAGGGTATAGCCGGATAAGCATAGTGAAAAATGCCCCAGAGCCAAATTGGATTTTCAATACATGGCTTGTTAGCACTACATTAATAAACAATTTCTGCCGAGTTTTAAATTCGTACCCCTACAGTGGTGCCAGTTATGGAGGGAAATGTGATTTTCAGTTTTTATTTAATTTCGCTTTTCCTGATGCACTGAAAATTCTGAAAAAAATCAAGGTCCATATAGTCTCAAGGCTGCACGTGAGGAATTTTTTCATATTTTTTGGCTTAAAATTCAGCTTGCCTAAAATTTTTGAAATATTGAATTTTTTTTTTTTTTATGATTTTATCAAGTGACTATCTTTATTTTTTTACAGTAATAACTACTTCATATGCTTGTTGGCTTGTAATTTTTTTCAGATTTTTTAAAATGGTGGGCCATGGTGTAAAAAATTAAAACTCGATTTTGGGGTGTTTGGGGTCTAATCTTTATTCTTGAATATATTGTAATTTATAATATTATCAATAGTGAATAGTGCATAAGTATTGTAGTAAGTATATATGTATACAATGGTAATACGTCTTCAATCTTCATCGCTATCATTGTTGATTACTGGATTTATTTGTTCAACATCGAAAAGTTTACTTAATATCTCTGCAGGTCTTACAATTTTGGAAATATATCGAACGTGAGATAAGTAGTAAATTATTGCAGCAATGTGTGAACAACACCCGACTGTGCGTCTACCATTTGCACACTCGCAGTAATATCGCCTCACTCCTCGGAAACCAACGGAATTTGGCTCATAATCTATAAAACATTTATAAGTTTTACTATTAATATGTCGCAACCTCACTTCTACTTTAATTATATTATTATTGTCTTTAACATAGGCCATATTGATGTTATTATCGGAGTCCATCAATTCTGCTAAATATATAGTAACAAAAGTTCGCTGGGTCGTTGAAGCAATTCACGGTGTAATCGGACAGAAATACCGACTGCTTCATCAGCAGTTGGATAACAAATTACTTCCTAGAGTCCGTGCATATTTTCGGATAGCTTGTTTTTTACAAAATAGATTTGGCAAACGTTTTTCAGATATTAATCTTTCCGAAGAAATTCTGTCCCAAATGACATCGCAGTAAACTGTGGAGAATACTTTAGCTTTAGAGATCGAGACGAAACATTGGACTAGGCGAAAGGTTTCATTTCAACAGTTGAAATCCTCAGACCTCCTTGATTTCCCAGAAATGACACAGAAGGACTTAGAAGTGAGGTCGCGACATATTAATAGTAAAACTTATAAATGTTTTATAGATTATGAGCCAAATTCCGTTGGTTTCCGAGGAGTGAGGCGATATTACTGCGAGTGTGCAAATGGTAGACGCACAGTCGGGTGTTGTTCACACATTGCTGCAATAATTTACTACTTATCTCACGTTCGATATATTTCCAAAATTGTAAGACCTGCAGAGATATTAAGTAAACTTTTCGATGTTGAACAAATAAATCCAGTAATCAACAATGATAGCGATGAAGATTGAAGACGTATTACCATTGTATACATATATACTTACTACAATACTTATGCACTATTCACTATTGATAATATTATAAATTACAATATATTCAAGAATAAAGATTAGACCCCAAACACCCCAAAATCGAGTTTTAATTTTTTACACCATGGCCCACCATTTTAAAAAATCTGAAAAAATTACAAGCCAACAAGCATATGAAGTAGTTATTACTGTCAAAAAAATAAAGATAGTCACTTGATAAAATCATAAAAAAAAAGAAAATTCAATATTTCAAAAATTTTAGGCAAGCTGAATTTTAAGCCAAAAAATATGAAAAAAATTCCTCACGTGCAGCCTTGAGACTATATGGACCTTGATTTTTTTTCAGAATTTTCAGTGCATCAGGAAAAGCGAAATTAAATAAAAACTGAAAATCACATTTCCCTCCATAACTGGCCCCACTGTAGGGGTACGAATTTAAAACTCGGCAGAAATTGTTTATTAATGTAGTGCTAACAAGCCATGTATTGAAAATCCAATTTGGCTCTGGGGCATTTTTCACTATGCTTATCCGGCTATACCCTTTAATATTTTAAATAAACAAAGAAAGTTTGCTTTTAAATGTTTCAAAATTGTATTTTCACTCTGCACGTGTTTCGGCTTTTTAGGCCCTTTTCAAGAGTACAGATGAGAGGTACTCTTGAAAAGGGCCAAAAAAGCCGAAACACGTGTAGAGTGAAAATACAATTTTGAAACATTTAAAAGCAAACTTCCTTTGTTTATTTAAAATATTTAATAATGTTTCACAAGAAGCCAACCGCAGAATCAGTACAATGTATAAATTTAATATGTTTTTATTTAAGACTGACCATAAATTGGTTGGTTAATCCAGAGAAGGAATTACAAACTTTAAACCATCGAAAAATATTATACAACAAATGTTCAATTTTGTAACGTCGTTGACAACAATGTGCAAACTATGATTACAACAATAATGCTCTAATATTAAGAATTTTTTTTGTAAACTATTATGTTTACATCTTTGTCGCACGTAACACACCTCGAAAGTGTCTTTACTGGGCTCACCCAGTAAATTATCACTTTCAGGTCTTGTTACGTAAATAAATATTGTTTTCTCTGTATTTAAATTTAAACTACCTGTAGAATAATAGAAAGATGGTGCGGCGAAAATGATCTCTCAATCAATCACACCCAGACTGAGATGATCCTTTTCACTAAGAGAAGAAAAATAGAGGATTTTAGAGCACGTCATGTATCGTAAATCTCTTGCACTCGCGTAGAAGGTCATATACCTAGATAATAAACTGTCATGGGGACCGCAGATCGACAACGGTACGGAATTAATGGTTACATCTGCTCCAACAGTCCAGCAGCTCTAAAAGCGCCAAAAGCAGTATGCTCCCATAGGACAGAATCAGCTCTCGTTCAGGAGTGAGGGAATGCTCTGGAATAGCTTGCCAGGCATAAACAAGTAAGACTATTGTGGGTCCCGGGACATACCGGAATTCAAAGCAACGAGAAGGCCGATGAATTGGCTAGTCTTGGAACCGAGGAGCTCTGCCTCGGATCTGAGTGTGAGACTATTTTGCCATCACAAGAAGAGAAGGCAAATATGGCCTGTAGGCAAATTTGAGGTTACTGAGCCGGAGTTGAAAGACTCTGATTCTTTAAATCAGAGTTGATATATGTTGAGGAAAACTTTACATGTGATACAGGAGTGATGAATAAACGTCTTACCACTTCATAAGGCAATGTGAAGAGTTCGGGCGTATGAAGCATAGAATATTCGGTACTGAGGAGCTTCTAAGAGAGCAGATGAGCTCCCTTGTACTGAGTGACATCCTGACATTCATTAGAATGTCAGTGATATTCGATGAGAGAGCAAGAGAAATACATGGTTGAGGGGAGCGCTGACGATGAGTACAAACGGCCCGTTTGCGGCCCACTTGCCAGGCGTCAGCCTCCCCCACCATTACCATTAAATTTAAATTGACGAATCTAATACAAACTGACATTTATCCTTGGTCTGATATCGAGTGGAAGTGCGATAGAAAAATGTTTTGTTTTTAACCATATTTGAAATTTTGGATTTAAGATCATAAATGATTTACATCAATTTAAATTTTACGAGATATTGAGGCATTTGTGTGTATGCATTTGCATTAAAAAAAATTGCTGCCTTTTTTTGTAAATAATTTATTATTAGTACGATGCACAACCAAGTTTTGTTCAGATAGAAACTGAATAATGAAAAATATTTGCTCAATAACGGCGTGCCAATATTTATCATCTGCATTCAACAATTTTTAAGCTATAGTTTACTCGGCCTAAAAGATTTGACCATTTGCCTAAATTCTTAAAATGTGATTTCTTTTTTTGTGGCGATGCAAATGTTCGCTTAAATGTTGTCAGATATTGAGGCTATTTTCATCACTTGATTTATTAAGTTTCAATGTATTTGAAACATGAAATATTTTGAAGAAAAACAAAATATAGAATTTTTTCTTTTGAATACAAGAGCTATTTTCATTTAATGACTAGATCCATTCCCTATCAATATTTGAACATGATAGAAGTTTGAGAAAGTGATAAATCCTTGTTCTTGATCACATCCTCAAACTTAACGACTTTTTGTGAACACTATCTTCGAATTCATTGGTAGATGTCGGTGGTAAAGATGTATGCACTAGTAATTCAGATTCGTTTCGGCTACTAATGGGCCCTGGTTTCATTTGTATCGTTAACGGAATATTAGTAACATCTTGAATGTTGTTGGTTTTGCATAAGCAAAAGGAAAATGCATAATTTTTCTCCATACAAATTCAAGTCACTTGATTTCTGTCTATGGCCATGAACTGACTCTTCATTACTTGATATTTTAACGTGTTGTTTAATGTCCATATAAAAATTAAAACCAACTCTCATTGTTATACCTACATTGGTTGTATACAATTTATTCTGTTATGAAAAATAGTCATATTTATATCAATTTGTCCATCAAGCCCTTAGGAAGTTTATGTACAATAAGCGAAACGTAAGTAGCATATTGATTTCTTTTATCGTCCTGTTGCCGAAAATTTGTTAGAAGAAAAATATCTGATGTGGCCAGCACATAACTTTCTTATACCAGTATATATGATTCTAATCTAAAGAAATCACTCTATTTAATTCTTCACTTACCTCAATTAAATGTTAATAGCGTACCTTGAAATGTTTCACTAACATTTTTAAATAATTAATTATCAGCGTCATTCGATACTGTCAATAATAATTCATGTCATATATTTTAATAATTTCTTCTTATTAACATTGACATTTTTGTAACTAAATTTGACATTTCAAATGTCAAATTGTTAAATTTATCCTAACCCCATTTTATGAGGTCAAATGTGTAAAAAATTTCAGTTTACATCAGCTTTATTTAAGTACTTGGAAAATATATTTTATTGGCTTGATATAATAGACATGATTTATAATCTTCCATCAAGAATATATTTTTTTGTAAAGGCAAATACAAAAAAGTTTGGGTCCCGTGGACCTCCTTATAGCTGGCCAATTTTGCTCATCACCGAATTTTCATTATCTTTGGCCTTTAGAGCAAGTGTACCAAATTTGAAAGCTTTATCTCACATAAAATGTGGCTGCTATCGCGATAATGCAGACATGCAGACAGATTTTTTTCCATAAAGTTTTTTTTCATTATAATTCGTCTAGATTCGAAATTGTACCTTTTTTCTTCTTTCATTTATTATGTCTCTTCTGGTGGTACCATATTCACCAAATTTAATATGTCACTTGAACTGTTGTTGAAAATCTTAACTGCTACATTTGGAAAGTCTCCCATTAGTATTTTTTGCACGCAGGCTCACACGCACGCACGCACGCCCACACGCACGTACACACACACGCGCGCTCGCGCGCGTACCGACAGACATCATTCAGAAAATAGTCAGAATGGATTGAAGAGTGTTCAAAAGGTATATATCAATCAAAATCTCGAGGTCCAAAATGTCACGATTACTATACTGATTTATATGATTTATATATCTAAAAAACTATTGAACTAAGGTACGACGCCTTCAGCAGTTATTAGTGTTCAAAAACCGTTGTCGCAGAAAACGCATCGAAAACGTTGAAATCTATTGTTGAATATACTTACGTCTTCAAGTATCTTGAAGGTTGGTTTGGAATAAACAACATATTGTGATGTAATAAACAAAATGGTATTTTGTGTAACTTGTGTAACATGGCAGAGGTTCTGAGTATGGCATGTAACATACTCAGGAGCTCAGATCCCCTCTTGCGGTTCGTAAAACATCACGAAACTGTAGGAGTGGGAGCAGGATTGTTCAAGGTAGCAAAAAGAGCCGCAGATGAACTCGGTCTCGCATTTGACATCAGGTGAGGAGGCCGGCGAGGTGCTGATGTTGAGTCAGTCACCAAACTTCAGCCAAATCGTCTGAAAGCCCGAATAAAAGCTGCCGAACAGGAAAATCTATTTCGGCGGCACGTCGATAAACCCCAGCATGGTGTCTTCTATAAGAACATAGAAACACTGGGTTTATCGACCAGGCTGATCTTCGCCTTTCTAAGGTCAGCAGGGCTTAAGTCGGAGACCGAGGGATTCATTATGGCCTGCCAAGATGGTGTTATCAATACCTTGGTCTACCGTAGCCGCGTGTGGCGTGTAGAGGTTCCTGATATCAACTGCAGGACCTGCCATCAGGCGCCGGAATCGCTCATGCACCTACTATCTGCATGTCCCGTATATGCGATTTCGGCCTACATCCACCGGCATAACGCGACGTTACGAGTGCTATACTACCATCTAAAGCACTCGTCCGTGGTAGACCAGACACCAGTGCTGCCTTACGTCCCCGGAGATATTGAGTCCGTTGTCGAGAACGAGAAATGCCGGATTTACTGGAACTACTCGTTCCCGATTGTCAGGCTAATCCAAGCCAACAAGCCTGACATAGTCCTCCTCGACCATCAACTCAAGGTATGTATGTCATCGAGTTCTCGGCACCTGCGGAGAAAAACATCACCTTGAAGGAGGAGGAGAAACGGACCAAATATCGCGTCTCCGGTACGAGCTCCAAGTGCTGTACCCAGGCTACTCGGTAAAAATGGTTGTCCTTATAATCGGTGTACTCGGAGGGATAAAGCCTACGCTGCTCTCGGAACTGAAGATCATACCGGCCTGCCAAAAATCAGCCGAGTGGCTGGCAGACCAAATGCAGAAGGCGGTCATTCTGGGTTCTCTCCGTCTGCTTAAGGCACACGATTCTGGTATCTACAGTCACTAACCCTGCGGGATGTGGGGAGTGGCTGTAGTTGATGCGCCGGCGGGAATCCCGTGAGGCGTCGGAGGCCACGGGAGGACTGACCGGCATCGAGAAACCGGAAAAAAAAATAATGTCTATTTTTTTTGAGTGATTACAAATGACAGAAAAGTATTACAGAAATGGCGAGGTTCAAGGTAGTTGCTCTTACACCTAGCCATTTACTTCGAGTTTGTCCAAAATAAAATAAATTTACATTCTATGGGAAATTAAAAATAGAGACTAGAATAACTAGCCATTTCAATCTGTGATAATAAATGCGTGTGTCAATAAGCAATGTTACAGTTTTTCCATTTTTAATTGGGTCTAATGTTCTATAAAACCTTATAAACTCTACTATCTTGCAGTTCTTTTCATAATAATGATAATAAAATTTTTATTCTGTATTTAGTTATGGATTTTAATCTCTTATAATGTCTAAAGTTCTATTATATTACTAAATTTACTAACATTAGATATAACAATGACATGCATAAATACATAAGTATATAAGCATTTATTTAAAATACTTACATTGCATCGTAGTTTAAGATAATAATTTAAGTCACAAAATAATTTCAAACTGATAAATACAGTTTTAAGTCAAGATCCGAAATACATATATATATAAAAATGTACTAAATTTGATAATAAATATTACACCACATCACTTTTATATTCTCGCAAAATGGAAAGCAGAAACAATGATTACGACAGAAAAAGTGAAAATGAAAATGCTACTGAAGTAGTTTATAAACCTTTAACATATGAAAAAAATAAACAAGAACGTTTAATAGCCGACAATAAAGATGGGAAAAAGAAGACAATATTTTTGTACTTTTCTGCATTAACAGGTAAGCACTTTTGGATAACTTTTTTATTTTCATTTAAAACAACAAAATTTAAAAATCGTGTTTTCTAATCTATTTAATGTATTTATTTTAATATATTTTTTTCTGAGTTCAGTTACTGTTTCTTTTCTACAATATTTATTTACCTCATTAAAGTATAAATACTATAGTGTAACTGATCACAATATTAGTTTTTA
Organism: Rhamnusium bicolor; assembly: GCA_029963845.1. Lineage (NCBI taxonomy): Eukaryota > Metazoa > Arthropoda > Insecta > Coleoptera > Cerambycidae > Rhamnusium > Rhamnusium bicolor. The sequence goes on from JANEYF010003176.1 coordinate 193,011, forward strand.
TAGTATATGTTGAACTGATTTAGTACAACTAGCCCGAGCAATCTTAAAATTTCGATTATTGCAGACATATTTTTTAAATTGTTTTTAATAGATATCTTCTGCAGTGTGGCCTGAACATGTAAAATACATGGACTTTAGATGCACCTCCAATGAAACTAGGCATGCAGTTAATAGAAGTTTGAGAGCACTGTTTTTGAGTGTATCACCAGGGTACATTGAAAATTTTTCTGATCTTTAAAGCTAAAAAGGAGAACATATGTTAATTCTTATATCCATTAATATTTACAATTGCACTTATATGGACAGAATTGTCGGTGTCAAAAGTGTCTTATCTTAATTCCAGTTTCCCTCATCATCTTCAAAAAGAAGATGATGAAAAAGAAATTAAGATGCACCCGGAAGAACCGGCCACATCAATAAATAAGACATTTTCGGATGCCAGTGATAGTGAAATAGGAGCCGATACAGATTATGACAGCGATACCGTCTATAGTATTGATATTAGGTAACAACAACTAATATTTTTTTTACAAAATTTGGCTACCTACGTTTTTAAACTCCTATTTTGAGAAGTCAGGAGATATCTGCAAAAATTATATAATTTTCTTTACAATATCACAAGAGTTCATAAGAACTTTGTAGATGTTCAATTTGTCAAATTATTTCTGCTATAATTATTTATGCGTTGCGTCTTAGATTAGGTCTGAGCAATGGTGCTTCTAAAACACAAAATACTGATTGTATTAACGTCCTTATACAGTAAGTTATAGAAAGTGGAAAGGTCTATCAGCATATCAGTCTTAGGAAGGGGTAGCATTAAATGTTTGCTTCTTTGAGTTTATAAAAAAAAAAACTCTGCCAATTATTTGGGGATCAGAACTTCCTTACCGTAGTCAAACTCGATGTGTGGTGGAGTTTGTTATAAAAGTAATTTTTGACGTTTCAAAAAAGTCACATTGGTGGAATGTCACTAATATTTTTTTTTGACATTTCAAATATTAAGAACCGATTTTGCTCATTAATAAACTCAATCTCTTTCTTGACCTTTAGAATGTGTGTACCAAATTTGAAATCTTTATATCAAAAACTGTAGCTGCTATCGCGACCCACACACACACACACACAGACACACAGACAGAAAAATTTTTCTGTCTGAAATTTTGTGTATCGTCATAATCGTCGAAATTCGTCCAGAAATGCAATAAAAATTTTCAAAATTTTTTTCACGAATACATACCTTCATCACTGAGGGGGTGAGGAAACTTGTTTTTTTTTTTTGCTTTCCCAAATAGTCCAAGAGCTGGCGTCCAAAATGTGCAAGAGTTTTCTCAAAGCTAATTTTTTGAGATTAGGTTACTTTTTAGTGATGGAAAATAATTGTAGAGTCAGCACTTCCGGTACCGGGACACCTGACGCTGGGACGCTCGCAAAGGTGTAATATTAATTAACGTCTCTAAACTGTTTTCTCAAAGCTCAACATTTATAGAGAACGAGCAAATATAATATAAAACAAGAATCCAACAGTCAGACAGCAAAATATAGGGACACGTGGCGTCAGCGCTATTTCATACCTGTCAAAAAAATGACGTGTGTTAAAGTGATTTCTCAAAGCTGAAATTCTCCAAAACATTAATTAAAACTATAAAGTTAATAAAGGAGACAGTCAGACTCATTTATGATAGGACCACGTCAGTCAGCAGTCGATAGATGTGAGAACGGTAACTGCGCACATTAGTACGCCTTTTCTCAATACATATCTTTTATTTTATATAAAAAAAATAATTTTAATTGTTTCTTAATAATTGTAATTGTTATATATCAGTTATTATATAGATATCAGTTATTTTATACAAGAAAAAATAATTTTAATTTTTATAACAGAAAAAAAAAGAGTCATTGATTCATTGAAAAAAAAAAACATCTAATCGTCAGAGTCATTGCCGTCGTCGTGTTCTTCGCCACTATCTTCATTAGAATAAAACGCGATTGCACCATATTCTTCGGCGTCATCAGTGGTGGTTGATTCCGAATCTGTGTACAAATAAAAAATTCAGCGTTAAGCAATACATTACATTAATAAGTAAGGTTTTGAATCACATTTGCGAGTCGACTGGCAAAAATTACCTGCAGGTGTATCATCCGGTTGAATCAAAACGTCAGAAATGAAATTAGGTAGCTGATCGTCTTCGTACCAACTGAAATCATATCGGCCATCGATCAACTGCCAACCGTTTTATTCTGGAATCATTGCAGTGGGCACTTTTTCATCAGCATTACTCCAATCAGCATGACTCCAATTCGCTTCTTTAGCAAAGAGTAGTTTATTCTTTGTTTTTAGTTAGAGAATAAATAATAAAATTAAATACAGAAAATTCAGAACTCGGTCAAAGAAGACTGGCAGTCGGCGCTCTATATAAAAACGATAAAACATCATAGCCACGACAACACTTGTACTCCGCCGGCCGGTATTACTTTGATTTTTTGTTATCATATACCACGCTTACCGATAGGCGGGCAGGTGCGGACTTATTTGGAGTGCGTGCTTTTGACTAAAATTTAAATTTAATTATTCAGAAACTACAACCGACTTGCGGCAAGTCAGCGCCCCCAAGATTCAGCGCCCCAGGCGACCGCCTGGCTCGACTGCCCATCGGGCCGACCCTGATAACCCACATTCCATTGAGTTATAAAATAAACAATATGTATTGAGAAAAGGCGTACTAATGCGCGCAGTTACCGTTCTCACATCTATCGACGGCTGACTGACGTGGTCCTATCATAAATGAGTCTGACTGTCTCCTTTATTAACTTTATAGTTTTAATTAATGTTTTGGAGAATTTCAGCTTTGAGAAATCACTTTAACACACGTCATTTTTTTGACAGGTATGAAATAGCGCTGACGCCACGTGTCCCTATATTTTGCTGTCTGACTGTTGGATTCTTGTTTTATATTATATTTGCTCGTTGTCTATAAATTTTGAGCTTTGAGAAAACAGTTTAGAGACGCTAATTAATATTACACCTTTGCGAGCATCCCAGCGCCAGGTGTCCCGGTACCGGAAGTGCTGACTCTACAGTTACTTTCCATCACTAAAAAGTAACCTAATCTCAAAAAATTAGCTTTGAGAAAACTCTTGCACATTTTGGACACCAGCTCTCCTACTAAAAAGGCTGTTGATGGTCTTACTTGTTTTAAAAATATGTAACCTTCGTCATGCCAAATTGCATCATTAATAAAATGATCACATTTTGCATTTTCAGCGCTTACTTTTTTACCTAATTTCTTCACTTTTCTAAGACTTATACTGATACTGGACATTACACTTTTCTTTAACTATTGTTGAGCCATAAATAAAATTCTAGTTAGAGTGCACGATCTTCTATCTTGATTGCGTGCTTCAAACTTCACTCGTTGGCAATAAGTCAATCTTTTTTCATAATTAAAAGGATACCCACAAAACATTGTAGGAAAAATAACTCGTCTATGTTATCTGCCAAATGCCAAGCCACCGGATGTGGTCTAGGTCTTCATCATAAGTTTCAAAATTGGTGTCTATTTTGTCAGTTGATTCATCTAGCAAAACTGGAATATTTTTATCATCTGAATTTACAATGAAATCAATTTTATCATCATTATCTTTATCATATCGGTCAAGAAATGTTTTATCAACCAATATTTTATTGTCAACATAAAGCGGAGTTTTTATTTGGTATGCTAAGGCTTCACATACATTACCAGGTATTATTGTTTCAAACATGTAATCAGTTTTATATTCCATTTTTCCTTTTAGTTTCAGTTGAATAGTTGACATGTTATCAAATTTTCTAGGTAGATTATTTACCATATCATTGAGTTCAATAGATATATTAACAACAGAGCCTTTTAATGACAGTTGGGGATTTATTGAATATGGCTGTAGCGCTCTTATTTGCATGAACGGAATATAAGATGCAACCATTCTTTCTTCAAGGGGAGACAATTATTTGATTACATCTGGAATATCTCGATATTCAAGAGAATTGCTGACATTATATTTAGGGATTTTTCCAGTACCGACAATCTTAAGGCATGTTACATATTTTTGTAGAATTGTAACCTATAAACCTATTTGAAAGTATTCGAAATTTTGCAAAATTTAGTTGTCAACTTCATTTTTCTTAGACATGCTTTCCTTAATTTTTTTTTTAAATTTAATTCTTGAACAGAATGTGAAAAAAATAAATTGACGCAGTAACAACAAACTACATTTGGTCCAATATCCTTTTCTTAAATAATATTATAAATTAATTTCGCTGGCTCAAATTTGTTTCCAATTTAATGTCTGAGAGTATCTACATACTGTTCTCTAAATCTATAGTACTCATCCAATCTCAAATTCTTCTTATGTGTTGCATCTGTTTGTTTCTCTTTTTCTCGATATTGAAGGTCATCAAGTCTTTTATTTTTCATATATATCTTAACGCTCTCTTTTTCTTGTTCTCTATATTCCTGATCCTCAAGTCTTTTATTTTTGTTGTACATCTTATCGCTCTCTTTTTTTTTTCGCTATATTCCTGATCTTATTTTTTTTTATTTTTCATATACATCTTATCGCTCTCTTTTTCTTGTTCTGAATATTCCTGATCCTCAAGTCTTTTAGTTTGCTTATACATCTTATCGCTCTCTTTTTCTTGTTCTCTATATTCCTGGACCTCATCTCTTTTATTTTTCATATACATCTTATTTTCTAATGTTTTCATACTAGCAGATTTTTTTTTCAATTTAGGCATTTTGCTATTCTCAAAAAAATTAAAAAATAAATAGAATTGCAATTATTTTTCAATCCTAGCTTTCTTCTGTTTCAACTCGTACACCTTGCCTCACGTTTTCTGAAATTCTATTATTTTCTTTATTGCAATTTTTGACGTTTAAAAAAGTCACATTGGTGGAATGTCACTAATGTATTTTTTAGATATTTCAAATTTTAAGAAATATCAATCAAAATTCAAATTGGTGGAATGTCACTAATGTATTTTTTAGATATTTCAAATTTTAAGAAATATCAATCAAAATTCAAATTCTTTTTTTTTGCATTTTTTTACCGATTTTGCTCATCAACTTACTCAATCTCTTCCTTGACCTCTAGAATGTGTGTACCAAATTTAAAAGCTTTATCTCAAAAGCTGTAGCTGCTATCGCGAACACAGACACACAGACAGAAAATTTTCTCTGTCTGATATTTTGTGTATCGTCATAATTTGTCGAGATTTGTCCAGAAATGCAAGAAAATTTTCAAAATTTTTTCACGAATACATACCTTCCTCACTTTGAGGGGTGAGGAAGTAATATACACAGTGCATTTCAATGAAAACTATCCACCCTAAATAACTTTGGATATATCGATTTTTGCAAAAAAAAAAGCGAAAACACGTCAAAAAGAGAAAAGAGGGGACACATTTTCTTATAAATGGAGCTAGGATTACTGTTGACATTCTTGAAAAATCCTTTGTCGTAAATTATTTAGCGAGTCTGGTTGAGTTGCATAGACTTTCGTGTTCAAATACCCCCACAAAAAAGTCTAAAGGAGTCAAATCTGGCACCTAGGTAGCCACTCCATCATCGGACCTCTTCTACCTATCCAATGACGAGGGAATGTATCATTAAGAAATTGACAGACAGTCACAGCAAAATGTGGGGTGCTCCATCTTGTTGAAATGCAAGGAGATTTTCAGAAAAAGTCTCATCGCTTTCTATTATTTGGGTAATTTGTGGATCAACTGCATCTCTAAGTAATTCCAAAAAAGACTCACTATTTAAGTTTACCTCAATAAAAAAGGGTCCAACAGTATGATGTCCTAGGATACCACACAAAATATTCAATTTTTGATGTCTTTGAGTATGAAATTCAAGCATTATATGTGGATCACTCTCAGCCCAATATATGCAATTGTCTCTATTGACTAATCCACTGACAGAAAATGTACATTCATTGGAGAAACAAATGTGGTACAAAAGATTTAGTGTCTATTAAACTTCCACCCATTACTTCACCAAACTCGAGACAGCGGTCAGGATCATCCTCGTGTAATTCCTGTACTAATTTTATTTTGCATCAATAAAATTTGTGTCTGTGTAAAATTCTAAAAACACTGCTGAGAGAAACACCTGTTGTTCTAGATAATTGTAATAAAGATTGCTGATCCTCTAAAGTAACTGCGCTCTTAAAACTGTAACTTCCATAGCTTCGTCATTAACCACTCGCGTTGGGTTAAGCTTTCTGTTAACAACTGATCCCGTTTCCATAAATTTCTGCATCAATCCAATTACGTACTTATGTGTTGCATTTTTTCCCGGATGAGTAGTATTCAAAATTCTAGTAGCAGCCCCTGTTGAATTATTGTTTCCGTAGTAAACACCTACAATTTCAATTTTTTCTTGCAGGGTGTACACAGTTTTGAAAATAATAAATTAGGCAGTATTTCACACTACATTCATTTAATGAATTCATTTGTTAAAGAATCTCAAAGAAATACGCTTTAGTCATAAAAAGGAGTAGTTTTCCTTTAGTAAAATAAATTCTTCTTGTCAGTACCTATTGTTTTATAAAGGAGTTACTTGATGTCTAATTATAATTCTTACTCTTATGACAAAATAATAATTTTTCTGTCATGGACAGATGCTTCGATAAAATAAATATTAAAAGCGCCTTATGTTTGATAAAGATGTATGAAGAATCATATTTAAAAATAATTTTGAGGGCTTCAAATATATAATACGCTTAAAAAAAAATTTACTTCAGGATGTATCATGTCTAATAACTCAAACTATTATCATTCTTGAAAACCAAAATAAATACGACAAAAGCCCCTATCGCAGACAATAAAGATGTGGTACATACCTTTTTTTATAGCAATAATCATTTTAGATGACTCTGTATATAAGCCAATACACCATCCGTTACCTATTCAGAAGCACTATCTATTAAATTGTATTGTATATCTCTAATTTAACAAAAACTTATTATTTTTCAGCTGATCTGGTAATGTTTGCTTCTACTTGCAGTCTTGTATGGAGCTCTCCTGCTATTCCAAAATTAAAATCAACCAACTTGGAAATAAACCCACTAGGATTTCCAATAACACCTTTCCAAGAATCATGGATTGCAGCCCTGCCTTCCTTGGGAGCTACAGTTGGTCCACTATTGTCAGGAAAATTTGCTGACGTATATGGAAGAAAAAATATGCTGATGGTACTAGCTATATTGGAGATAATATCTTACATAATCCTTTCATTTGCAACAAACATATATATCTACTATTTGGCTAGATTTCTTCTTGGCATAGGCGTGGGTATATGTTTTGCTGTGTTGCCGTTATTCATTGGAGAAATTTCTGAGGATCACAACAGAGGAAAATTAGGATGCACAATGGGGATATTCGCAACATTAGGGGTTCTGTATACTCTAAGCATTGCACCATTGTTATCTTTAAAGATATTTACCCTTTCATGTACAGTCCCTTTAATATTTGTCCTTATCAGCTTTATTTTGGTTATACCAGAAACACCAATTTATCTAGCTTCCATAGGTGATAAAGAAAATGCAGTTAAATCATTGAGGAAACTAAGAAACGAGAATAAAAAAGTTGCTGAAAAAGATTTACAAGAAATATTAAAAATAATAGAAGAAAGTTCAAGTTCAAGTGAAGGCTTCATTGAAATTTTTAAAATGACAGCTTTGCGTAAAGGCCTAATAATTTGTGCAGGATTATGCTTTTTTTCAACAATTTTCCGGCGCTACTGCAATTTTGGCATTTATCGGCCCTATTTTTGAGTTAACGGGAAGCGAGATATCTCCAAATCTTTCAGCTGTTTTGGTAGGATTGGTACAAGTTGTAGCCATCTTTGTTGCTTCAGCACTTATTGAAAAGTTAGGCAGAAAATTTTTGTTATTAATTTCAACAATAACCTCCTCGTTATGTCTCTTTATACTTGGTTTGTATTTTTATTTAAAAGATAACGAATTTTATTACATTAAGAATATTTATTGGTTGCCTGTTACATCTCTAATGAGTTATATTCTATTTTTTAGTCTTGGTCTTGGCCCTATACCGTGGGCTCTCGTAAGCGAAGTATTTCCTTCTTATGCTAGATCAAGAGCATCTTCGTTAACTACTATATTTGGTGCTCTTACAGGATTTTCTGTTACATTTTTGTTTCCTTTAATTATTGAATTTATGGGTATGACAAACTGTTTTTGGTTGTTTGGAGGTTTTTGTGCCTTAGGTACTATTTTTATTTTTATCATAGTTCCAGAAACGAAGGGAAAAACTATTGTAGAAGTACAGAAAATTTTGAGCTAATCCAGCAAATTTATCTTCATTATTTAATTATTTTTGATTCTGTTATAAAAAAAACATATACAAAAATTCATTTACTAAAAATTTTCATTTTTAGGATGTGATCTTGTACTTTTTGGATGCAGAAAATGTCTTATTTCATTATTTTTAGCTTGGTACTCTATCTCGGTATGTATACATTTTTTTTGTATAGAACAATGTGATTTCCAAATACATTTTGATCTATTGATGATAACTGACAGCATCTTTAAAATGATAAAAGGTATGAAAACATTGTTCAAAACAGATTTTTTTATGTAGCCTACGAAATTTCAAAGAATGATATTTTACTTTTCAATCATACGCGATGAATATTTTTGGCAAAAAATATTCTAAAAGAAAATTTTATTTTTTCTAAAAATATTTTTTATTCAACACCAAAATCTTCGTTTGTGCTTATTTAAAAAGACCACAGTAGTAGTCGAATAAAATAAACCTGAGCAAAAAACCTATTACTTCGGAGATGTGTAAAAAAAATCTGCGCTAAAATTGATTAGATGGGTAGTGATTACCTAGTTACTTTAACCAGTTTGTAGATTTTTTATCGATTGGAAACAATTTAACTTTTTAACTTGGAAACGCGGTTTGGAATCGTATTTTATCATATTCATTCAAGGTATATTAGAGAAGAAACGCTTTGCAATATAAAACATTAGATTTGGTTACACATTAGAAAGCCATAGTCACAATATTGGAAGAAATCTCGCCACATTCCAATCATGTACCCGAGCTTTTAATTATATCTAAACAAAAAAATAAATCATGAAGAGTTGACTAAATTTTGAGATGCTGAGGTCACCTCATCTATACCCCTAGACTTACACCGACCTCAATGAATTTTACAGTGACCAAAACACACGGAGTAACAATTTAGTACCAATAAGAATTTTATTATTATTATTATTATTTATAATTTGTCAAATATTTTGTATTTTAAAATGATAAATTTAGTTGTAATTCTTATATAAAAATTTTGTTATACTGTCAATATTATTAAAATAATGCTAATTCAAAGTAATTTCTTTTAATTATACTCTACCTACAGAAAAAAATTTAAGGAATCTGTCAAATCTTGAAAAGAATATATTAATATTCTCATAATGAGGTGTGTGTTATTTCTTGCGTGGTTAAGGTAGTTATTTGTTACACAACTAAACTTTAAATAGGAAAGTATTTTACATTTATTCATGTTGAAATAGGATGTCTAAAAGGCCGTTGCTGTGACATTTGCGATAAGCCTATCATAATTATAGGATAACTACTGACTGGTGCAACGACAGAGAAAGGCAGGGAGTCTGAGATGGCAGCGTGTACGATATGAATTCTCCTGAACGAGCAGTAATAGATGTGTGATAGTTAATGGGTAATAACAACAGTGTACTGTAAATAACATGTGATACAGTAAATTTTCGAATATCTATTAGTAGTTCCTTACACAGGGCACGTACATAAAGTTGTGTAAGTACATTACTGGTAGTGTACTTGAGATTATTAATGAATTAGACAAATTATGTTATTAGAGGTGTGTTATTATTTTAGGTATTGAGTATATACCTATTTAAAATAGGGTTGTTTGGTGAAGTGAATGTTCCAATTACGGTTATACTTCATACGTTCTGTATTATACACTGATTGTCAGTATTTTACACTTTTTTAGGAAATACTCTGTATATTGAAAAAAATACTGTGTATTGAATTTTCTATTTTACAATGATAGTAATGGTTTTATTTTACAATATCTAAATAAGAATTTTTAATATTTTTACCGATAAACAAGGGCATGTTTGAGACCGATTTTCAATTTATTTACAAACACACGGTACAAAGAAGTTTTCGATTTAATTTTTTTATGAATTGGATGTATCAAACAGTTCATAGGCATGCATACCTTCAAAACAGATTCGGTTGTTTACGCCAAAATATTAGAGTATTTTTTTAATTGTCGAATTTAAAAAGTTCAATTTGGCATTTGCAGTTCATCATTTGCCATAAAGAATTTAGATTTTAAAAGACTAGATTCCCTCTTCCATACTTTAGTAAAGTATGTATATAACACATACAACAACTTTAGTGCAAAATGTCTGAAAATAAAGTAGCTAAATAATTCTCACAGCATTGATAAAAACGATTTTATCTATAAACTTGACACCTACTTAGAAAATAATGCAAAAAATAACATTCTAATAATAATTGGAGATTTAAATATCCATATACCTATTAGATTTAAACCATCATTATATGAAATTTGATTTAAATCCTACATAAATAAATACACTAGAGTAGAACAAAACTCAAAAACTTGTATCAAATTTATTATTCAATATAAATTCCTTAGAAAACGTTAAACATGACAATATATACTGATTATAAAAAAAATTATTTTTTTTTTATAGGTAACAAAGAATTGGAAGAAAATTTATACTATTACGCCACTGGACTGTGTAGACTGAATTAGACAGTCATTAATCTATTATTGTTAATTATTAATTAGTTAATAAAGTAATGAGTAAGTGTTACCTGGTCTTTCAATCAACGAATCTACGAGTAGAGGTGTTTTTCGGGATAGCAAACAAATACTATTTCCAATGTTGATAAAAAATGTTTGGATTTATTCTTGAACAAAGTAAAAAACATCACTACACAAGGTACAAAACATTAAAATAAAAAATAATAATAAGTGTGGTATAATTAAATCTTTAAAAACTAGAGACATACTTTTTGGTGAGCACCAGAAATAAATAAATAGCATCAAAGCATGAAACAATTATAAAATACATATATAGAAACCACCTTACGAAAATTACAACAAAAACTAAAAAAAATTAATAGAAAAAATTTTAGTTGGAGGACAAAAATAAATCAAAAATTGTGTGGAAGTTTTAAACGATTTTGAAAACAAAAGTAAAGGAACAACAGACAAGTAGATAAATAAAATATTTAACGAAACAAATGAAACTTTGACACATTCCAAAGAAATTGTAAACGACTTTAATAATTATTACACAAATATCGGTAAGAACATGGCTAATGAAATAAGATAAAAAAAATATGAACTCCAGAATAACCCGATTATAACAATACTGCCAATCCAAATACGATGTTTTTATCACCTAGTGATGTCCTTGAAATATCCAAAGTAATAAAATCACACAAAGAGAATGCTTATCCTGGTGTTGATGAAATTTCAGTAAAAGTTTTAAAAGTTCTCGTAAATGTCATAAGTGAACCACTATTTTATTTAATTAATTTAATATTTGAAAAAGAAATCTGCCGTAACCATTTTAAAATAGCTGTTGTAAAACCGATATATGTCTGGAATTCAAACTGATATAAGAAATTACCGGCCAATAAGGCTAATTTCAAATGTTGCAAAAATATTAGAAAAAATCCTAAAAAACGATTAACATCAATTGCCGAAAAATATTCACTGATTTCCAGTAATCAGTTTAGGTTTCAAAATAAAAAAGTTAACTGCAGATTCAGTAACCTATCTTAAAAAAACATATTTATGATTGCCTGAATAGATCAAGACAATGTATAGGTATTTTTACAGACTTTGTCAAATCCTTTGTTACAGGGAGCCAACTAAAAATGATAGCCAAACTAAATTTTATGGGTGTACGAGGAATGCCAAACACGTTATTAAAAAATTACCTAACAGATAGAAAAAAAGCAGTGAAAATTGGAGATAGCATGAGAAATGCTAAGGAATTCCTCAAGGAACAATATTGAGGCCAATCTTCTTCGTGCTGTATTTCAACGAATTGCTGACAAACCAAATCAATGATACATTAATCCCATACGCTGATGATGCTGTGGTATTTGTAAACGAAAACTCCTGGCAAAATGTAAAACAGCGAGTCAGCGAAGGCTTTCAAAAAATAGTAAATTGGTTTGACTACAATTTGCTGACAAAATAAACAACACCTTTACATAAACTCACTGCCACAATTTAATGAAATATTAATTTATTTTCCGAGTAGGAAACAGTCTATGTAATCAATGGTGAAAACAAAGTAAAATATTTAGTCATTTATATTGACAATAATTTGAGGTGGAACAACTATGTTGACTTTTTGTGCAAAAAGCTCAGGCCCGTGTTATTATGTTTGTAACCCTAAAAAGTATATTGAATATAAATGAACTAAGAACGCTATGCTTCTTGTTAGTACAATCTCATCTATCTTACTGCATTAGTGACTGGGGTGGTGTAAATTATACTACTCTTAAACCTTTAGAAACTCTACAAAAGAGGATTGTAAAAATCATATATGGCAATGACATTCAATATCCATCTCATCATCATTATATATCGATTCCAAGATTTTTAGCATAAGATGCCTGTTCTACAAAGATGCACTAATGGATATTTTTAATAACATACATAATTATACTGCAATTAACCACCATCATAATACGACATTAAACGATTAAACTAATTTCGAGATTTCAAAACGGAAAAAGGACATAGGTCAAAGATGTGATACCTATATAGATATAAAACTACATAATACGCTGCATATACAGAAGTGAAGTAACATAAAATGTTTATCACAATCACACCCCCAATAATTTTTTAAGCATACACCCTTTAGAAATAACTGTATTAGATTAGTGCTTAAGGACAATACAACTGTTAAAAGTAAGTCTTTTACAATATTTCATTTAAATGCACAATGTTTACGTAATAAGATAAACGAATTTGAAATATTTCTAGGAGAAAATAATTTTGATTTTTTATGTGTTAATGAGCACTGGCTATTAAATCAGGAGATTGCACATGTGTGTCCAAATGTTTATAGCTTAGTGGCATTTTCTTCTAGACAAAATGCTATACATGTAGGTGTGGCCATATATTGTTTAACACTGGCGGTTCTTCTATAGGGTCATTTGGTCAATGACCTCCCACATACAAATAAAAAAATAGAGCCATTCATTTTCTGAAGTTTAAAAATATGTAATATATATTTTTTAATATTCTTAAAAAATATATTAAAGTTTCTAGTTCATTCTATGCACAATACTATTCAAATATCTAGATCGCAGGATTTTGAATCCCCTTCGAGCACCGAGCCTCTACATTCATATTCATTACACTATTCATTTATAGAATTTAAAAATCTTGGGTCATTCCACAAACTTGTCCTCAAAGCTAGCTACGGACCGAATTTACAACGAATTAAAGTGAAATAGACTTATGCGCGAATCGTCAGAAAGCAAAAGAGACAGAAAACACTGGCGGGGACAGTATCCCTGACACATTTTACGAAACGGTAACGCACGAAGTTCACTAAGTTCAGTAGAGCAGTGAGCACTGAGCAGTCTTAATGCTGACTAGGTACGCGTTGGTCGGTAAATTCTGTCGCATTGTTTTTAATGTTTTTATTTGTGAACATTTTATTAGTAAATCTCTACTTGTCGTGAAATTAAGTAAAACAGTGTTCTTGGTGTTTACTCAAGGAACGACATCGCAGCATTTGACAGATGTAATTTTAAAAGAGTTAGAATGTCTGAAAATTAATGAAAGTCCTGAAAAATTGATAGCACAAAGTTACGATGGAGCATCAGTAATGAGTGGTACTTTTGGAGGTGTACAAGCCAAAATTAAAAAAAGTTATCCTTTAACAAATTTTATTCATTGTTACGCTCATCAACTAAATTTAACTTTAAAAAAAGCATCAAGTCAGGATAAAAGCATACAATTTTTTTTTGCTAATTTACATAGCTTTTCTTCATTCTTTGGAAAATCGCCAAAAAGAACAGCCGTGTTAGATAATGTTGTTAAGGTGAGATTACCTAAAGTGGCTCCAACACGATAGAATTTTAATACAAAGTGCATAGAGACTGTTTATACCTATCGAACAGAATTATTAGATTGTTTAGAAAAAATCACTGATAATGAATCAGAAAACAACACTCTAAACCAAGCTATTGGTTTAAAAAACTACTTACAAAATGAACATTTTCTTTACTGGTTAAATTTTTTTCATTTAGTTATGCCTCATTGTGATATATTGTTCAGTCAATTACAAAAAATGTAATATCGATGTCATAACAGTAAGTAAGTGTATTGGCGTTTTTAATAGTAAAATTGAAGACATCAGAAATAAAATTTTGAATAACTGTTTGGAGGAGACATCCATACAGTCTGCCCAGAGACGTAAAACGGAAGAAACAAAAAGGAGAATTTCATTAGAAGTTTGTGATATAATTACATCTGAGATCAAAAACAGGTTTGGCTTCAGTAATCATTTAGTAGTGTCTTAGTTATTTCACGCAGATCGATTTAAAGATTATAAAAAAAGCTTTCCTCTAGATATGTTTAAATTAGTTAAAACGGAGTATCCAGTCATAAATCATTTGAAACTTAAAACTGAATTAGAAGTATTATATAGCCGAAAAGATTTTTCCAATAGTGAAGGTGCAGTTGCTTTGTTACAGCTTTTTATTAACAATAATTTGTGCAATATTTTTTCTGAAAGTGTCAAACTGTTAAAAATCTTGTGTACTCTCCCTATGACTACCGTCGAAAGTGAACGTTGTTTTTCCACCTTAAAAAGAATAAATACATTTTTAAGAAATACCATGGGTCAGGGAAAGGTTATCTTCTTTAGCTATGCTTACCATAGAAAGGGCATTAATAAAGAAGATAAAAGACTTGAATGGAAAAGTAATTGTCCACTTTGCATCTCAAAAAGACCGGAGAATCGACTTGGAATTTAAATCACTTTAAAAGGTAGGTAATACAGTAAACTTTTCTAATTGACCTCCCTATTTCTTGACCCACGAACCGCCACTGTTATTTAAATAGGTATAAGTGCACACCTATTAAACTTGTAAACAGTCTGTCAACTGAAATTCACTGTGAAATAATGGGAACATTATATAATGATATACAACTTTTAACCGTATATAGATCACCCACTGGAGACATTAATATATTTATAGAAAAGTTATCGCATGCTCTGGAAATACTATTAAATAAAAATAAAAACAGAAATATTAAAATCGTTGTAACAGGTGATTTTAATATTCATTTTAATACCAATGAAAAAAACGCAATCTTAGTTTTAAACACTTTTACATCCTTTGGACTAAATCCCACAAATCATGAGAACACTAGGAATAATTATTGTCTGGACAACATTTTTGTTAATCTTAGTTCTGAACAATTCAATTGTAAAATCATAGACCCCAAGCTAACAGATCATTTAGGAATCGTATTAGATATTAAGGACTAAAAACAAAAAATCTTTCTGTAAGAGAATAAACTATAGACCAATAACCACTGAAGGGTTGTATTATATAAATAATTACTTGCAAGACATGAATTGGAGTTTTATCAATAATCATGACTTAAATGTAGAGAACATCTCTCAAAGATTTGTCTACACTATATTCGGAGCTATCGAGAAATCATTTCCTGAAAAATCTAAGTTAGTAATTGATAGTGGTCCACCTAAAATTAATTGGTTCAATGACACTTTACGGCTAAAAAGGAATACTTTGCATTTCTTAGAGGATGTTTACAAAATAAATCCCACTGAAGGTTTGAAGAACTTAATAAAAACGACCAAAATAAATTATAGGTTAGATCTCTCTAAAACAAAAAAAGAAGTAAACGATAAATATATTACCGACTCAGCTAATACACAAAAAGCTATGTGGCAAATCATAAACAGCAGTAAAAAACATCAAGAAAATATATCCGACATTTCAGCCGAAGAGGTTAATGTACATTTCGCAATCGTCGTTAACAATATAGTGAACAAAGTACCAACCATTGATAAAACTAATGACTACTCTTTAGATAAAAAATCACAAACTAATCAATTTCGTCTTAGAGAGGTCACATACAATGAGGTAAACGATGTTATAACTAATCTAAAAAAGACTAATTGTAAGTCAAATAATGCTTATTCATTAAACATTAAAATATTATATGCAATTAGATTCATAATATTAATCCCGTTAACTAACTTAACAAATATTTGCATACGCACAGGCACATTTTCAGATATTCTCAAACTTTCTAAAGTTATACCACTACACAAAAAGGAATCCATAAATGACGTTGAAAACTTCCGTCCAATTTCAATTCTACCTTTATTTTCGAAAATATTTGAAACATTGTTAAAAAATTCAGTTGTCTTGTTACATCGAGTCAAATAACTTATTTAGTTCAAGCTAGTTTGGTTTTAGAGCTGAATCGTCCACAACATTAGCCATAAACAAGTTAACCGAATTAATAAATAACGGTTTTGAGTCCGTTGAACATGTATTTGCCCAGTTTTTGGATCTTTCTAAGGCTTTTGACTGTGTCTCACATCAGATCTTGATAGATAAATTAGGTTTTTATAACCTCCATATAAATAGTATACATTTTATACAGTCATATTTGACAAATAGATGCCAATATGTTACATACAAAAATACAAATTCCAGCTCACTAAGTATGGATCATGAGGTACCTCAGGGTTCTGTATTGGGGCCTATCCTATTCCTAATATATATTAATGATTTATCAAGCATAATTTCCTCTTATTTCGTTATCTTTGAAGATGATATAACCATCATTCAGTCGCATAAAAATATTGACACATTATGTACTAATGTGAAGGGAACATTGTTAGAGACCCAAAAATGGTTTGTCGCAAACCAACTTAACTTAAATAAGTCGAAAACTGAAAAAATGGTCTTTAGTCTAAGAAACATCACCGAGTTAAATGACAAAAACAGTATTAAATTTCTTAGGATGTACCTCGATAAGAAACTATCGTGGGAACAACTTGCACATTTTGTTTGCAATAAAGTCTCAGTTAGTATATACCTATTAAGAAACCTTGTAAATATCGTTTCTCAGAAGACACTAATTACAGTCTATCATGGTCTTATTCATTATCATACGATATATTGATTTGGGGACATTCCACTAACAGCGCTAGTGTTTTTGTCTTGCAAAGAAAAGCTGTAAGGATTTTATATGGCCTAAATTACAG
The DNA here is from genome assembly GCA_029963845.1 of Rhamnusium bicolor. NCBI lineage: Eukaryota > Metazoa > Arthropoda > Insecta > Coleoptera > Cerambycidae > Rhamnusium > Rhamnusium bicolor. Next base: position 210,387 of record JANEYF010003176.1, read on the forward strand.
AGACGACTGTAGACAAGCTTTCAAGAACTTAAAGATATTAAGTTTGCCAAGTACATATATTTTGCAATGTTTACTATAGGTATATTAAAGAACATGCCTCTAGCTATACATCACATAATAATGTGCACAGTTATTTTACGAGAAATAATAACAACATTTATCCGAAATTTTTAAGACTCTCAATAACTCATAATGGATCTAATTATTATGCCACAAAGTTTTTTAATTATTTACCAGCAAAAGTTAAAGAACTTGACTTTAAATCATTTAAAAATACTGTAAGAGCTTACTTAATAGCCAGTGCTTTTTATACTTTTGAGGAATTTCTTTCTTCAGATATAAACAATATGTGTTAATCCTAATTTCCACCTTATAATGATTACATAAATTATTACTTTCTTCCACTCTCATTTTATTGCGCATTCTTCACTTAAATTGTGTTTATGTATTACGTCATTTTACTTATACATAGTTATATATACATATATATTATTTTATTTATATTTTATTAAATCGTATTGTTGCCACTGACCTGTGTAAATACTTCTGTATTATAACACCAATAAATTATTATTATTATTATTATAAACATAAAAAAATTCTATTGCTGCTACTATATTTGAAAACAAAATAACTGAGTGGCTCCAATACACGGAGTTGTATGTTTTATAATGGATAATTTTGTTTTTGTTTATTTTTCAGTAATTATTTTATTATACAAATTATTTAGTACACTTTATAGGTAATTAAATTTAATTAATTGTCTAATATCTCACACACAGGATGTGCTTTATTGCTTGCTGACAAGGTTCTTCATGAAACGTATGCCAAAAAATAATTGCAATGTGCATTCAAATATGTATTTCATTATCCTTAATATTTCATTTATATTCCTAAAACGTTACAAATGTTGTATTCTTGTATGCACCAATGTATAAATAAAATAATTCAAATCAATTCAAATTAATTATCAAAGTAAGATATTAGTCAAATAATAGGTATTAGTAATCGGCAACGTACAGTAATTATTGCAGCCAGAGATCGATATTTCAAAAACAGCTTTTAAAAAAATTATCTTTATCCATATGCATTTAACCTACAAGCTTCTAATGTTTATTTAAATATCTACTAAAGACTTAATCGTAGTTAATCTATATATAAAAAACATTTCACCTCGTGAATAAAATATATCTGCTACATAAAATAATAGTAATGTGTGGATTCGACATAATGACTTTGGATATTATTCACATAAATAATAACTTATGACAAGATACGCCGATACGCCAGCAGAATAAAAACTGAGGCAATTTATAAATAAATAATATGAGTGAACGCGTGTATATTGATAGAAAATAATGATTACTGCAAAACAGTAATACCCTAACTACTTTTAAAACAATAAAAATTAACCTGTATACTTGTTTTTGTGCGGTCAAGTGAGGGTGGAGTTACACAAAATACATTATTTTAACGTGTTAATGCTCAATAAACTTGCTTATTGATGACTGTTTTTGACCACTGCTAGCCAATAAGACTGGCAAAGGACCTATTGTCCTTTGCGCAGGACTACGAGGGCGGGGAAAATCTACAAAGCAAACGCCTTTGGTGTCATAATAGATTCATAGCAACGTTATGTTGCTGTAATATTATAATAATATGACGATTGGATTCTTGCATACCATTTCTATTGTCAGTATTTATTCAGGCGACTTCAAAACATCATCTGGAGCACTATATTTATTCTAAGTTGTCGTAACTTTTCTATTTAAGCAACAGACGTTCTAGAAACATTTTTCGTTTAATACATAATTGTTGTACCTAATGCAAATAGGGGTTATATAAACTGTGATAGTTCTGTGTTAATTTTTCCTAATGGTTATGGATGCACAAAATTCACCTTATCATTTTGGCGAAGGAGCTGGGACTAATCCACTTTTGCCTGTGTCGGCATTTTCTGCTTACAGTTTGCTAAGGAATTGTAATTATTTGTTGACATCACAAACACAAGGTTTGTATCAGGTATTTAAATGTGGCTTCATTTTGCTAAATATAAAATAAAATCTTCATACTGAATATTAAGGAGGGTCCAAAAGATTATTTGCTTGTGTAATATTTCTGTTAATATAATTTCAGACGCATTTTAATTTTTTATTGTTGGAGGTAAATTGTGGTCATCTTAATCAATATTTCAACTACTTACTAAACTCTTGTACATATTTTGGTCCATGTCTGAACAAATGTATTAAATTCAGCTTCACTTTTACTGTGTCGTGAATGATTTATGTTAGTTTTTCAATAATATAATATTTTATATACTATTTAATTAGTACTGCACTATTACACTGGTTCATTTTTCTGAATAATATTTCAAAATAATGTCGTAATAAAAAAATTTGAAGTTTTAAGTTCCTTCCTATGAATTGCAATTATGTGTAAAGTTGAGTTTTTGTGAATATGCTTGTGCGGATTCAAACATATTTCAAAAATTTTTTTCAACTCAACTCAAAAAATACTAATGGGGACTTCCCAAATTTGGCAGTTAAGGTTGTCAACAACATTTTAGGTGACACATTAAATTTGGTGAATGTGGTACCACCAGACGAGACATAATGAATGCAAGAAGAAAAAAGGTACAATTTCGGGAAAAAATTAAAAAAATTTTATTGCATTTCTGGACGAATCTCGACGAATGATAATGAAAAAACATAACTTTATGAAAAAAGAAATCTGTTCGGCTGTCTGTAGTATAGCGATGGCAGCCACAGTTTTTGAGATAAAGCTTTCAAATTTGGTACACTTCTTCTAAAGGTCTAAGACAATGAAATATTTGGTGATGAGCAAAATTAGCCAGCTGAAAGGGGGTCCACAGGACCCAAACTTTTTTGTATTTGACTTTACAAAAAAACATATTCTTGATGAAAGATTATAAATCATGTCTACTATAGCAAGCGAATAAAATATATTTTCCAAGTACTTAAATAAAGCTTATGTAAACTGAAATATTTTACATATTTGGCCTCATAAAATGGGGTTAGGATAAATTTAACAGTTTGACGTTTGAAAGGTCTAATTTAGTTACAAAAATGTCAATGTCGATAACAAAAATTATTAAAATGTATGACATGAATTATTATTGACAGTATCGAATGATGCTGATAATTAATTATTTAAAAATTTTAATGAAACATTTCAAGGTACGTCATTTAAATTTAATTGAGGTAAGTGAAGAATTAAATAGAATGATTTTGTTAGATCAGGATGATATATACTGGTTTAAGAAAGTTATGTGCTGGCTACATAAGACATTTTTGAACCCCAATAAATCTATCTTATTTTGTTTGTATGTGCCAGGTGGAAACGGGCAGTACAAATAAAGCTCTATGTGTCGACTGTGCTCTTCGAGGCCCTATTTGTGGCACATAGGAACATGAAGGCACTAATTGACTACTGTGTACTGTACTTTCCAACCTTATTTTAGTTCTTGTTCCTGATCTATCCCATCTTAGATTCAATTCCTTAGCTACGATACGCTGATGAGGGGCAATAACTCCGAAATACATGTCCGTAACTGTATAATTGTTTTTTTTTGGGATATGGCACTAAACCTTCTTTGTTTTATTTTCAACCCCAATAAATCTATCTTGTTTTATTTTCACAAAATCCACCTTTTAATAATTGCAATTCATAGGAAGGAACTTATAACTTCAACTTTTTTTATTACGACATTTCTAAAGTTACCATAATCCGTTTTTCTGAACATTTTAGATAATTGTAGGTGTTGTAATGTAGATGACTCTGCCACAGTGTAAATACAGTTTTTGAAATTTTGCGCACAGTTTACCGCCAACCCATTTTTCAAAAAAAACTCTTAGATACTTGTTTGAAAACCCTCCCTACGGTGAGTCCCCAACTAAATTTGTGTTACATTCATGGGCATCGCCTTTAAAATTTCTAGAGGGGCAGTGCAAATTTTTTAGATATGAATCTGAACGTTCCTTCACAGTGATTACCAAAAAATATTTTTCTCTTTGCAGAATAAAAAAATAAATCTGAAAATATATAATACAAGAATATTTGTTAGCATTGCTGTAAAGTATCGGCATTGGCATTTGATAGAATTGCTAAGAAAGAGTGTACTGTTTTTATTTATACAGTGTCTCATTTAAGAGTGTAACAGCATAATAATTCTTTTGTTTTTTGTCTGATTTAAATCAAGCTGGTCTCAAAAGATAGAAGTCACCAAAGTCTATTTAAGACCATAACATTTTTCCATCTTTAAATGCAAGGCCATCTACGATGCTAAATTATATGAAAGAAATCAAAAAATTATAGTAGGCATTTTTTAATCAAAAAATTTATTAACAAAACTTGTTCGAAATGATTCAAAAACCCTGAATCCGAAGTTTAGTTAAATTGTAAAAAAAATTAAATGATGAAAAAATCATTTTAGGCATTTTAATAAAAATTATTTTTAAATTTATTTTTTTGAAACACAATTTACACAAATGAATAATAAATACAACCAAAAAAATTAAACATTATGTTCTATCAAAGCTCCATTAGCCCTAATGCATGCCTCAATTCGCTTTCTGTCATTGTTCATAACTTTTCGGAGGGTTGCGGCGTAATTCCAGCGCAAGCTTGTCTAATCCGGTTTTCCATTTGTAGTTTCTTTCGTGGCTACCTTTTGTAGACTTCATCCTTTAGAAACCCCCATAAAAAAAGTGCAAGGGCGTGAGATAGGAGGAGGCCAATTAATAAAGGGATATTTCTTCCAATCCACCTCCGGGGAAGTTGTTGTTTAACCAATTCTGTACTACCATTGCATTGTAGATGCAATGAGGGTTTTCAACGGACCAATTTCGAGTATTTTGAGACTTAACTGTGCCATTAATTGTAAATGTCGCTTGAGCTGATAAAAATATTTTTAAAAAAATTAGGGTTATTCAAAAACTCTCCCTGACACCAAAAGCAATATTCCAGCCGCCTTTCTTCGTCTTCTTCTTCTAATGTGTGTAAGAAAACAGGCTTGAAGGGACGTCATTTATTTCGACGGAAGCATCGCCAAACTGTATCCTTGGGTACATTTAAAATTGTGGATGTTCTCCTTAGGCTACACCTTGGATTTTCTCTCACAAACTAAAGAATTTCTGCATCTCTAACATGATCCCTCACACGTTGTTCTTGTGTGTTGCACACTTTGCCAGTCATACTGAATAAATTATTAATTTGCCAAACTTTTACATGGCCTATTGGGGGTCGATCTGAATGCCTATTATTAAATTTTGTAGCAGCTTCCCTCGCTGTATGAGAATTATCATCAACTAATCTAAGAATTTCCACTTTTTCCGCAGTTGTAAGCATTTTAATTGAAATAAAATATGCTAAAATACAAAAAATCAGACAGAATGCCAACAGATTTACTTGACAACTAATCTGATATTTACAAAATTGTCTTTTAGTAGAAACAAAGGACTCAGAGCATACTTATCAAATCGAGACATTTGGGACTGAAATTTTTTCATCAAAACCTCATTTCTTTTTGAATTTAACTAAACTTCGGATTCAGGGTTTTTGAATGACTTCAAACAAGTTTTGTTACTAACATTTTTTGGTTAAAAAATGCCTACTATGATTTTTTGATTTCTTTCATATTATTTAGCATCGTAATGGCCTTGTATTTAAAAATTGAAAGTGATTTTGTGGTCTTAAATAGACCTTGGTGGCCTCTATCTTTTGAGACTAAGTTGATTTAAATCGGACAAGAAACAAAAGAATTATTACGTTGTTACACTCTTAAATGAGACACACTGTATATAGGAGCGCGACAATTCTATTGTGTACCCAATGGATATATATAATTGTTTTATTGTCTAGCCTTTTTATGCGTCGGTTTATTACTTTTTGATGCTTTTAAAACTTGATCATAAAAATTGTCTTATATCCCTTGTGTCTATTTTGTTTTGACGAACGAGTGGCTTAGGACTATCTATGGTCTTTCATGAGTTAAGAAAGAATATCAGACCTAGCTACTCTATCCATAAAACAAAGAGTGTATGGAATAATTAATTTGAGACATATTCGTAAAAACATTTTCAGAAAGCAAGACGCGAAAATTGCTCCTTTAATAAATTGTAGAGTTAAAAATCTCCGAAACTAATGCGCAAAGACTGCAGTTTAATAAACTAGGTAATATGACACTCCCTGTCCCTCCGGTGACGCCAATGGTTATCTGATTCTATAGTGAGGTTTAAATTCAAAATAAAATTGGTTGGTTGAATACAGATTTTTTTCAACATTTTGCATGGTATGAAAAATCTATACTTACAATTAGTATTACCAAAAATAACAATGGATTGTGAATGAATAATGAATCAGTTGGAATATTATTTGAACCAGGTTTCTTCGTTTGAAGAAGAAAATGAATTATTTCGAAACGTCACGAGTGAAACAATACAATTTAGTTTTATCTTTCCTATGAATTAATGAGGTATAGATCGAAGTGAAATCGGTTTGCACACACGTGAAACCACACCTAAATGTTCATTGATTCGGTCTCAATGAAAAAATCAAGACTTACAAATTTCTTAAGACTAGTTACACATCTACGTATTCATCTCGTTGATCATGGTAGTACCAAGGGGATTTCAGTATTTCTCATCGTTATTTATATTGCTCGTGAAAATTAGTTTGCGGAAGTTGAGACACTCAAATAACAAGGGAAGTCCAAACGCATGTCTAATTTGACACCAAATTGAAAATAACAGTATCTCATACTCCGGTGTATCCACCTCAGGGTTTCCTTATTTACCTATGACTCCAAATAAGATTCAGACATACGGTTTTACTACCTTAGACGAAAAACTACATAAAAAAAAGGCCAACAAATAAATATCAATCAACGATTTATGCACAACTGATACAAATATTTCAAAGGATTCGTTGTCATTTCAATACCACTCGAAAATCACGAACTTTTAGGACCGTTCCTTCTTTAATACTAGTTTCAACGCGTGAGGTTTTTGAGCTTGATTAACTCCAGTACCTACTTATATGTATAACGAATTTCATCATCATTTCGGTGTTCAGTTGTTAATATGCTGATTTGAATAAAAACCGCAACAGCTAGATATAGTTAAGTAATTTATTTGAATTTTTTATAGAAAAACTACTTCAATGTAACAAAGAATTTATTCAATTTTCAATAAGAAACAATAACAAATAAAAAAGATATTCAATAATGAGTTGCCCAACCGTGATTGTTTATGCAATCATTTACCCAGCGAGGTGCACTTTGTATGAGATGATTAATGTCGTGTTAGGGTATCTCATTCCAAACATATTGTATACCAAGCTGAAGATCATCGACATTGTTTGGGGCGTAAGATAAATTACCCAGTCTTGTACTAATCATATCCCAGATATATTCGATCGGTAAGAGATCGAGTGAATGTGCAGGTCATGGAAACAAATAATAGCTTCTTTCTGTGTAGTAACTCTTGCTGTGTGGAGGCGGGCATTAATCTGGTTCAAAAATTCACTGCCAAAACATATTACAACACAAATATTCACTTCGCGTGTAACGTGAGCATAAATTTGGTGGGTAGCAACGAAGCCCAAAAGACCTTATTCGTCGATATACGGACGCCATAGAGACTCTTTGTCCATCCAACCATTTTAAACGGCTCGTGTTGTGGAAAACCTATCTCTTAGAACCAATCATCTCAGATGAAGTTCTTTATGATCTGTAGTTCTCCTAGGACATCCAGATCCGAGGCGGCGCTCATGAAGACCTTCAGACCACCTTCACCAATATCTTAACACAGTTGTTACGTTACGGCCTACGCGGTTAGCATTTTTCCTAAGTGAATATACGGCTACCCTCATACCAATAATCCGACCACGTTCAAAGTCATAATTTTAAACTTTTGAACAACAGGGGTTGTGGGTAATGTTAGAGTTTTTTGTTGGAATTTTAATCATTTCTTTGTTACATTAAAGTATCTTTTCTGTAAAAATGTTCAAATAAACTGCTTAACTGATACGAAGTGTTGCGGTTTTTGTTCAAATCAGTACCCATATATTTCTAAGGAAAAAATTAAGCCACAGTAATTATATTTATCCACGACTGTTAAATAATGTATCCATTATATATGTGTTCCTCAAGGTAAATGCTATTCATTATTCACTGCAGTGAATAATGGTGTCATTAATCACTGGTTCTGAAATTTTTTATTAAAATTTCATCGAGTGCCCTGACATGTCAATCAAAGTGGGTAATTGCTATTTGATTCGGAATATCAAAGTTTGTCAAAATTTTTACCGCAATATTTTACTAAAAATTGTTATCATTTAATAGTCGTGGATAAAGTATGGTATTCTACTCACATGTAATGGCTATTATTTACGACACTCGCGACTCGTGTCCGAAACTTACATTCTCATGAATAATAGCCATCATTACATGCTCGTTAATTGAATAATTACTATTATATTATCTATTATACAAGATTTTTCTTGTTGGCTGCTTAATCCTTAATGACATAAAATTACGGTAATTTTTCAAATATACTTGTAGAAAATTGATATCCAGTTCATTAGTTTATGAATTTTTATAAAAAAATGACTTTCTGCAATAACTAATTTTCATAATTTTATTGACATTTCAGAAAGTGCTTATGTAATTGTGCTAAAATTTATTTAACGTGTTTTAAAGATATATAAGTATAGTGAATAATCTTCTGTTAATATTTCGATCGGAAAGAATTTTCTTACGGTGAAAATTCAGAATTAATTGTCAGTTTTGTCTGTATTTTTAAAGAGTGTTTTTAATTAGAGTGTAAACTTATCAATAAAACTGTTCTTCAAATCATAGCGATACGTCTATTTTTTTAGAACCAGGTACCGGTATACTTCTTAACTACATCATATCGTGTTTATTAATTTACTTAAATGGAAACCAAAACTGACGATTTATGCACGTTATGATTGTTTTATCTGACCACATTAATTTACTTCAGAAACAATAATATTATTTCTGGGAATATACCAACATGAACGGTTTTATCACGCCTTCAAGAGAACACGCAAGAATTTAAACATTATCCATGTGAAATATTATTAAAATGTAATTTTATATTTATAGGAACATTGTGTGACATATTTTCAATAGACAGACATTTTTCTACATTACTCACTATTGCCAAAATTAGGTAGTACCGTTACATATCAAATAAGCTCTCGAAAAACTCTGCTGTAGTAAACCGCTCTATTTACGAAATTTGACCCCATTTGGAGATAAAAATTTATTGATATACACCAGAAATTATAGGGTTACTTTAAGGAAAAAGTAGATAACCGTATTATTAGATGAAAATCTTTAATCGAAGCGTTTAGGGCAGAATGACGCAAATGCCAAACATTACAAAGTTTGTGCAAACAGCTGAAAATCAGAAAAAGTTGATGGATTTGACCTAAACGCCGCCAGGTCCTCATAGGATTAATATGACGCTGTATGTTTATAATATAAGTAAAGTCAAATTTATACCATATTTGAAGAGTGTAATTAAATAACGGTCTAAGTGCCAATTATCCCAAACAGAGATATTGAATTTTTAATGAATACAACTTTTATTTTTCTGAAATAAAACGAAAAAATTTTTTGAGGTATTCTTTATTATCAAAAAAAACCAAACTGATATATTAACCAAAATAAATAAACAAGTTTAAATGCAATACAAGAATTAAAAAAATATTTTAAGAACGTTCTGACTGTAACAGGTAATTTCAGTAATAATGTTTTAAGTGCCATGGATTATGATATATTCACCAAAAGTTCTTGAAAAAACATTTTATGTTCTTGATTAGGTAGGTATTCAATAATTTCTTTTAAATTTTGTTTTGTTTTCTTCAGATATTTGACTTTTTGTTGTACGCAATGGCAGATTAATAGTTTGCAAATGATCTAAACCCACACCTCTTTTGAGCACGTTAACAACTTTCCACTCTTCCATCTCATTTAATGTTTCACGTATTCGAACTTTCTGGGATTTTCTTGGTCTATTCTAATCCACTGAGCTTTGCTGATATTGAGCTTTTGGGTATTGAAGTAGACCTTAGAAGCTTCTTTTTATGGCAAGAAAATCTTCTTTTTTGCATCATGGTTACAACAAAAGGTTGGACATTCCTAGCATTCTCTATCATTTTTACTAAATCTTTTGGAACCATGCATTTGCACACCTTTATACGTTTCTCGATTTAGGCAAAGTCCCGATTACAATTAACGAAAGAATGTTCAGAGCAAAAATTTGTGATCCACTGAGTCAAATATACCCTTAACAACAAGGTAAATCCAAAACAGTATAATCATTCTATTTTTAATTTGCCCATAGCAGTTATCACTCCACATTGTCAGTTGCTTTTTTTTCTCTCGCCCAAAAACAGTTTTAATACACAGGAATCAATTTCATTACCATCTCTGCCACTGGTTCCCTCATGCCATATATTCATAAAACCTGCATTAGTATCACCAACATGTACTTCAAAGTTATAGTTAGATAACTGGCGCGAGTAAAGCATCCTACTGTGGGTAAGAGTGGGAAGAAACAAAACTTGCTGCAAATGCAAATGTAAAGCAAGTCGATTTATTAGATCCTGTCTATGTTCGGGATTACCTTTGATTTGAGCTGATTGCAAAGCACAGGTGGAATAGGTATCCGTTCTTGGTGGTTTGAAACTTAAATTAGGAAATCTATTTAAAAAACTTGGGAATAAAACCGATAAGAAACATTTGTATCTAAAAACATACCCCTAAAGGCCCGACATAAGCGATTTATGTTTAAGTCAGGGCTGAGATACTCTTTTGAACTGCGATTCATTGTGTAATGGCTTGCATCACGAGGAAACATATTAATGTGATTAACAACTTTATTCTCATCTTCTTTAGTATATTTCCTGTTCAACTTCTTATTACCTCGCTTCTCCTCGGGTAATAAATTGCCTGATTTCTTTTTTTCGGCCAGCGTTTGTATTTTCCTGTGGGTCACACGAAAAATTTCCTGAAATGTTCTTTTACATACTTGAACTATTTCTCCCTCACCACTTGGTACAGTATAAAAAACAGTGCACGTTCTTCTACTATCGGCCGGGTCGTCATATCTTCCATGTCACCTTCGTTTGATGTTTCCAATATGTATTAGACTCACTATATATCTGGACTGCTTTTCGTTATCACCCATGTTATAAAATTCGCGAAACAGTTCCGTTTTGTTCACGTATGATTTTCCAGTGTTTCTCCGTTTTTTCTTTCTGCAACTTCACTTCCTTCTCTATTTCCCTTTCGTTTTTTTCGATTTTCTTCCATTTTTAATTAACGAAAACAACACAACAACGTACTAAACGACACTAAACGTTTTTAGGTTAACAACAAGTGTTTGGCACATAGACCATTATTTGCGAAATGCGTAGTTGGACATAGAATGAACAAGTGGCACTTAGAACGGTATATAAGTTATTGGGACAGGCACATAGAATACTTTTTAAGTTATAGCTACTTTTCTTAGAATTAGTCTCTTAGACCGTTATTTAATTACACTCTTCATTTAATTCAAATAAAATATAAATAAAAGAACTATTATTGTGAAATCGTAAATGTATAAAAAATAACAAAATCATGGTCTAAAAATAACCGTACTGATGAATCAGAAGCGGAAGATATCACCCAATAATAACGAAAAGTAATGAAAAATTAAACATTCTTGGGGTAAACTTAGGAAGCTTTGTTTTTTTTATTTACGTGTCTGACTGAAAACTGGCACTGTTGACCGCACGACAGCTAGATGGAAAATGAATTTTCTGGTCTGCTAATGCTAACGCTGATAAATGACGGCTTATCTGCCTCTGGTTTACATTGTAACGTTGCCATTTAAGAGAGCCATGTCTAATGATTCAGTACACATACTGTATGGGGTTGCGTAATAACTATTTTTTATAGCTTACTGTAAAGGAACATATAATGCATTTTAACAAATTTTCAATAGGCTTGTTCCAATGGGCAGTTTCGAATAGTTTCGAATTTGATTTTCAAATGTTACTAGCCAATTTATAAAACCTTGACCTGTATTTCGTCATCTGGACCAATCAAATCAGAATATCAAATTCAGAACCGTCCTTGATTGCCTGTTAGAACAAACCTACTGAAACTAAAAATTTATTTTGTAAAATTTATTACAAAATTATTAGTGCCCAAATACGGCATCTGTATGATGTCCACCATCCGCTTCTATATAGAGTGTATCCGTAAGGTTTGGAATAAATTCATTATTTCTTAAACCTAAAATACTTAAAAAAAAATCCTCGGACAAGTCGATTTTTAATTCCATGGCGCTCCTTATCGTTTTTTTTTTATGACGTCATTACTGTTTCCGTTATGACTTCATCGATATTTTTTTTAAATGCAATACTCTGTATATTTCTCCATTTTTGGATTCTGCATGAACAGCTGATTCCAAATATTGTCACGTGTTTGCTATCCCACAAACACCTATACTCGTAGATTCATTGATTGAAAGTCCAGGTAACACTTCTCATTACTTTATTAAATAATTAATAATTAACAACAATAGATTAATGACTGTTTTAACTATAATTACAATTGAACACGTTTAAGTCTCCATCTTATTTCTCCTTTACTCGTTCACTTTCAACTTAAGACTGGCCCTCGGTCCACCGTTTACTTTATTTATACATCCATTCACGCGGTCTAGAATATTCCAGAACATTCCCGGCCGTTCTCGTACAATTCCAGTCTCATCTATTCAGTCTACACAGTCCAGTAGCGTAACACTGCCTAGTGCCTACTCCTTAAGCTTGAACGTCCCTATCAGGCAATTTATTGTTCCCTGCATACTTGGCTAGTCTCTCTATATTCAGCACATTCATCTTTGATTTTGGACTTTGCTGAATTCGGTAGACAACGTTGTTTAATCTGGTGGTGACAGTGTATAGCCCTTCCCAGGGCGGGTGAAGCTTCGAGGACCTGCCATTCTTTTGTTTTGTGTTATATAGCCAAACCAGATCTCTCATCTGGTACCCTCCTAAATTAGACTTAAGATCATAACAAGTCTTCATGCACTTGCTATTGCCATTCGCTCAAAAGAAGCCCCGATGTTATATTGCTTCATTGGACCCTTACTTCTTGTACATGACTCCATTCTTGCCATGCAAACTTCACATTGGCGGCACCAAACCTCTACATCTTGACCACTGTTTACCCAGTAGAATCGTTCTCTTACTTTTCTCAGAGTTTTGTTGATGCCAAAATGTTCGCCAGATATTCCATTATGCACTTACTGAAGTACTTTTGCTACGTGACACCTAGGGACTACCAATTTCAAAGTAACTTTCCTCCCATCTGGGCTTTCCCATGCTCTCTTCAGCAGCACATCCTCTATTCTAAGAGAGTTCCATTGTGCCCATAAAGCCTTCAGCCTCATTGATTTATTTGAAATATCCTTCCAGCCAGGCTGGGTCCCTCTTTCTTTCCACTTTAGAATTAGACAAGTTTCTTTATCGTTTAACTGCACTTCCTTTAACGCCCCTTTTATCCAATCATCCAGAACATCAATCTTAACGGTATTCACTATTTCTATATCTTGCTGTTGGTCCTCATGGTGGCAAGACTTGCAGTCTTTCTGACATAGTCTTTTGGAAAGGCCATCTGCCTTTTTATCAACCAACATAATCTCCGAGGTACCAGCTCGCCAGTTTTCCTGCGGCTTCTCCATTACTGTGACATTTACTCTTTCAGAGTTGCGCTGACGACAGTTACTCTGAATATGGCCCACTCTGCCACACTTATAATAGCGCATGCCTCCTCCATTCTGTCTCCCACTACTTTGCTGTTGGTTTTGTCTCGGCTGGAGATTTGAGTTTATCAGTAGTTGTAAGGTCTTTAGTACTTCAGACATTACATCTTGATTATTGTGCTGATGACAGTTCCCATTAATATGGCCCAGTTTGCCACACTTATAACAGCGGATACCTTCATTCGGGCTACCACTATTTTGTTGTTCTTGTCTCGTCTTGGAATTTGTCTTTGTCAATAGTTGCGCGAATAATTTTTGTAACTCGGTTAATACGACTTGCATGGTTTTATCTGCCGAGGTCTCTTCCACAGCCACGGCTCATAGTTTCTAGTTTGATTGCGTGGTATCCTCATAGGCAACATCAATCTCAAGTGCATGTACTAGAGCTTCGCTACTTCGCTTGTGCCTGGCTTAAGAATTCGTCTAAACTCCTGGTCCCTCACTCCATCAATAAACGCTCCAACTGCCAACTGTTGATGAAACTCTATTGGTGCATCAGGATAGGCTAAATGGGCTAATCTCTCCACGGTGGCCTCGAACTCCTGTAGGCTTTCTCCATCTCGTTGTCTGCGTATTTTCAGCTGAGCCTGATGTACTTGGGCAAGATGTTGATCGCCATATCTTAGTCCTAATGCTGTCTCCAGAATACTAAAATTTTGTTGCCGTGCGGCAGGAATTGTTTGGAGCAGGTCTAATGCTTGGCCCCTTAGTGCTAATACCAGTGCTGTTGCTTTTTGCTCATCGTTCCAGTTATTTGAACGTGCAGCTGCCTCAAATTGTCTCTTATAAGTTGACCATGAACCTTAACCGTCAAAGGAAGGTGGTTGTAACATAGTAGCACCATCCTTCTCTCTTAATTGTTGTTTGTGTCGGGCTACTTCTCCTCTGGCTTCGGTTATTTTCCCTTCAACTTGGCTGACTTTTCCCTTAACTTCACTGATCTCTCCTTTAATTTTACTGATGTCTCTAACTTCATTAACTTGTCCTTCGACTTCACAGACTTTCCCTGCAACTTCAGTGACTTTTTCGATAACATTTCCTTTAAAATTTTCAGTGAGGGAGAAAATGGCTACCTGCTGTTCATCTAGGCTGCTTTTGAAGTCTTCTCTTTTCTCGGGTCGCCACTTTTCTTGATCCTCAATCGATTTTCTTAATTCTTCCTGCCGTTTTCTTTCTTGCTCTTCTTTTTCTTCCTGTTGTCTTGTTTTCAGACCTTCCATCAATGTTCTTAAGTCACCATTTTCTTCCTGTCTCTTTCTTTCTTAATCTTCCATAATTTTCCTTTGCTCGTCTTTCTCTTCTTGTCGTATTCTCTCTTGTTCTTCTTTTTCTTCCTGTCGTTTCTCTCTTGTACTTCTTTGTCTTCTTTTCGTATCTTTTCTTGATTGTTCATCCGTTCTAACAACGTTGCTAGCAAGTCTTATGTTTGTTTCTCCGCCATAATTCTTGTTATTGGCATTAACTCACGACACGTAAATCAGTTCAAAATAAAGTTGACTACGCTATAATGTTCATAAAATGTATCTATATTTTAATAATGAAATATTCTAGAAAAATCTCGAAACAGCTCGAGAAAGTCTTATTTAGAGTTAACGTTACTTTTGTGTTGACAAAATTCACTTATCTCCACTAATTGTGCAACGGAATGTTCGAGAACTTTCACGAAATATATCTAATAAGTCTTGTTTAGAGTCTATAACACGTTCCCGTTAACACAGTTTACGTATCTTCTGTGGTTTCCATTCGAATGCTCTAGAATTGTCACTAAAAGTCACTTATATTCTTATTTTTAAGTCTATAACACCCTTCCGTCGACACAATTCACGTATCTTCTGTAGTTTCCAAATAGAATGTTCTAGAATTTTCCCGAAATTGCACAAATAGTCCTTTTTCTCAGTCCACAACACGTTATTACTAGCGGCACTCGCATATTTGCAGCTATTGCTAAATCGAATGTTCTAGGAACTTCTCGAAAATCCACTTTAAAGTCACTATTTAGTCCAGAAATAGTCCTCCAAACACTATCCAGTAGCTTAATTCTCCGTGTTACCACTAATTTCTGAGAAAAACACTGTAGAACCTTTTCGAATATTCCAGAAATGTCTCTTCTAATCCACATCCGACACCAAATTGTCACGTGTTTGCTATCCCCACATACACCTATACTCGTAGATTCGTTGATTGAAAGTCCAGGTAGCACTTCTCACTACTTTATTAACTAATTAATAATTAACAACAATAGATTATTGACTGTCTTAACTATAATCAAAATTAAACACTTTTAAGTATCCATCTTATTTCTTCTTTACTTGTTCACTTTCAACTTAAGACTGACTCTCGGAACACCGTTCGCCCTATTTACACATCCATTCACGCGGTCTAGAACATTCCAGAACAATCCAGGCCGTTTTCGTACAATTCCAGACTCATCTATTCAGTTAACAGTCCAGTGGCGTAACAACATTATCACACTTGGGGTCTAAAATTAATAAGTTGGAAGTTACGGCTATTTAAAAAAAAATAAGTAAAAAAGTAAAATAAATAGGTACTTTTTTTATTAATTTTCGAAGTAGGCCAGTTTTGTTTATTTTTTTGTTCTATCACTATCGTCTTTGAAAATGAATCACATGAACAATACTCCAGTAGTGGTTTCTTAATAATTGTTGTAGATAAATTTTAATTTATAACATGAGTGTATCGTAAAGCAGATAATTGAAATTCTGATGATTGGGTATGGTGATAGGATGCGAACTCAACAAGAAGTATGTAATATACTAAATATCCAGAACGACCCATACCTCAATCGACTCAATTGAAAAAAAAATTAGAGAGACTGGTACGGTGGAAGATTTACTCAAAACAGGTGTTGACGTGGATACAAAAATTAAATATTTTACTGGCTGTTGATAAAATTCCATATACCAGCGTTCGCCAAGTTAGTCGTAATTATGATGTTACTTAAACATCAGTACATATAGTATTAAAATTAGGAAAATGTCATCCCTTTAAGAATCAGTTTGTGCAAGTGATGATGATCCAGACAGGAGGATACAATTTTGTGAAACAATGATGAATATGTAAAATGGAGAATTAGTACAGAAATAAACATTTCTCAGAAAACTATAAACATTACTCCATTTTGCTTCTGAAATTCATTATAACGCGTTGAAGTAAATGGTCGTTATCATTAACCAGGATTCATTCTTCACGAATTATGTCTTTGAGTTCATGATTTGTAAAGTATTTACTTCAGAAAACCTCAAAGAAAACAAATTGGGCGATATGTCAGCCTTGCAATATCAACAAATCTTAAAACTAGGCGATGAGGAAACGTGGGACGGAAAGCATCCATAGTCTACCTTGCTGGATGAACAGTTGCAACTTTTTGATGAAACTACGCATTATTTCATCTTATTTGTTGCAGCTAATGTTCTAACAACTCAACATAGCGATCAGAATTGACCATAACGGCTTCGTCGGTTTTCTTGAAAAAGTAGGGTCCGATTACGCTAAAAGTCCACACCATAACATCATATTTTGATTATGAAGTAGTATTTCATGCAGCTCTCTTGGATCGTGTTGTGCCCAATAACGAAAATTTGTTTGTTAACGTACCGACTGAGGTGGAAATGAGCTTTGACTGACATGGGCTATTTATTGACAACTTCTACATTGTAATATTTCTAAAAATTGTCTGTAGAAACTGATACGTTAAACCTTATCATTATATCATTTAGTCGCTGTGCAATCTGTATTTTATATGGTTGGAATTACAGTTCCATGTGTAAAATGCGTCGCAAACTTCGTTCTGAAATCTGCAAAGTAACTGAGTGCCAAATTACAGAAGGTTGTAGATTTCGATGAATTACTACTCTGACCCTTTCAATATTTTCTGGTGTACGAATTGTACGAGTATCACCAACAAATCTTGATCTTACGCTGTTTCTTTTGTTAAAATCTCTCACCCATCTGAAAATGGTATTCCTCTATGGAATCTGCCCACGAACTGGCACATTAAATTCAGGACCAAAACATCTCAGCGCCTGCACAACAGATTCGGACAAAATGTACAACTTCACCGCGAAGAATCGTTGATTAATAGATTAATTGATTAATTAGCCATGATACATGGAACGTAAGTATCAACGCAACGTACAAATACATCGCTTTCCCACATATGTCACATCAGTTGTTTTTCCACAGCAACCTATCAAAAACCGTTCAAGTCTGTTGCCGGACTCTTTATAATTTCCTTGTTTCATTTTGGTTAAAAAGTTATACTTTAATCATACTGTAGTTTTACACCGCAAATAAAAACTTGAGATAAAAAACTACCGTAATGGCCAATTTTATTGAGATGGAATGCCATATAAGATATTTTTTTAGCTAATAATAAACGAATATTTTTAAATACAACTTTCCTATTTTTATACGAATCCGTAAAAAAAGAATGCAATTGTTCCGTCATTACACATACACTGAAAGCGACAAAACAAAGTAATGTTATTAGTTTTTTGTCTTTTGAAAATTCACTTAGTGGAGTGTAGGCGTTCTGCCTTCAATGCATTCATTTGTTCTTATTAAAAAAAAAGGTTAATTTTACTTTTCTACATTCTTATTCAACAAATAAACTAATGTAAAAAACAGTCAAATTTTAAGGGAAATATATATTTCTACCGCTTACAAAACAAAAAAGGCGATTTAAAAATCTATATCCCTGAGTTTGCAAAGCTTGTATAAATCATTTAAAAAACTTTGCAGCTTGAAGATGTGACTATTAATAGACAAGAAATTAGATATTCTAAAATAAAGTTTCTGTAAGATATATGTAGATTTATTTTAATCATTTCTATATCTACAATAGTCTTAGAACCCTATTTTATGGTTAAGGTACATTTTTATTTATAAAAAAAACATTTATTTTTTAGATGCACACTTTAAACCGTTCAGAGGTCCCTTATCTCCAGATTTCCATTTAAGGTCGCCAGTGGCGGAAGATTCAGATAAATCTTTTTTAACCAAGACTTTTTTTAGCCCCATCTTCTTCATTGTTTGGATACCCACACCATGTCCACTTGGTACCAAATGAGCAATTAAGTAAGTTTCTTTTTTCTCTTTTTTAAGCCTTAAGAAACATACATATATTTTTGTGGATAATGGGCCTCATATTAAATTACGTGTTTCCATTGTTTATTTTTATTTTTATTTTTTTTTTTTGGTTTCCCGACGCTGAATAGTCCTTCCGTGGTTTCTGACACCTCACGGGAGTAGCGCCAGCACATTGGCCATAACCACTCACCACATTCCTCAGGGTTAGTGACTGTAGAATTAGATTATTATTATTATTTTCGGATTATTCGATGTCGGACAGTCCTCCCGTGGCCTTCGACGCCTCATGGGAGTCGCGCCAGCGCCTTAACTACAGCCACTCCCCACTTCCCGCAGGGTTAGTGACTGTAAATACCAGAATCATGTGCCCTAAGCAGATGGAGAGAACCCAGAATGACCGCCTTCTGTATTTGGCCTGCCAGCCACTCGGCTGATTTTTGGCAGGCCGGTATGATCTTCAGTTCCGAGAACAACGTAGGCTTTATCCCTCCTAGTACACCGATTATTAGGACCACCATTTTTACTGAGTAGCCTGGGTACAGCACTTCGAGCTCGTATATGGGGCATGCAGATAGTAAGTGCATGAGCAATTCCGGCGCCTGATGGCAGGTCCTGCAGTTGATATCAGGAACCTCTACACGCCACACGCGGCAACGGTAGACCAAGGTGTTGATAACATCATCTTGGCAGGCCATAATGAATCCCTCGGTCTCTGACTTAAGCCCGGCTGACCTTAGAAAGGCGAATGTGAGCCTCGTCGATAAACCCAGCGTTTCTATGTTCTTATAGAAGACACCATGCTGGGGTTTATCGACGTGCTGCCGAAACAGATTTTCCTGTTCGGCAGCTCTAATTCGGGCTTTCAGACGATTTGGCTGAAGTTCGGTGACTGACTCTACATCAGCATCTCGCCGGCCTCCTCGCCTAATGTCAAATGCGAGACCGAGTTCATCTGCGGCTCTTTTTGCAGCCTTGAACAATCCTGCTCCCACTCCTACAGTTTCGTGATGTTTCTCACAAACCGCAAGAGGGGATCTGAGCTCCTGAGGATGTTACATTTCATACTCAGTACTACTCTGCCATGCGTACACTCCAGGCTCAAGAGTCCTCGGCCCCCCCGTTGACGTGGGAGGTACACACGAGGAACGGACGATCTAGGATGAATACTTCTGTGAATATTCATCATCTTGCGGGTATCTTTGTCTAATTGGCGCAGCTCATCTACCGTCCACTTTACTACTCCGAAGGAGTAAAGCAGAATCGGAACGGCAAGCATATTAGTTGCAGACACCTTGTTCTTCCCCGAAAGTTCGGAAGACCAAATCTTTCGGAGGCGGTGTCTGTACTTGCCGCGGAGAGATTCCTTTATTTGTGTTACATCCTGGATGTGCCTTTGTTGCACACCCAGATATGTATAGATCTCTCCGGCATCCGGATGTCTTAGGATGCTTCCGTCTGCGAGCTGCGCATCTTCAGGGAATTCCCCGCATCGTCCTCTCTTGAGGTGGACGACTGCACATTTGTCCAACCCGAACTCCATACCAATTGCCCCCGTGTATTCTTAGACCATCATAAGAGCGTTTTGTAGTTCGCGCTCTCCGGAAGCATAAAGTTTAAGATCATCCATATAAAATAGATGGGTGACCTTATGCCTTCGGTCACTGGTTGGTTCATATTGATACCCGCGGGTTTGGCGGAGCCCAGCAGACAACGACAGCAGTGAGATGGAGAAGAGGAGAGGATTCAGGGAGTCGCCCTGGAAAACTCCCCTCTAAATGTCACCTGCTCTGTCGCGACCCGCTGTGCACCTGATGTTATGGTGAAGCGAGTCTTCCAGAGTGGCAGCAGCTGTTCTAGTTGTGCTGGTACCGCAAGACATTCGAGCAAGTGCAACAATAACTCGTGCGATGTTGTATCAAATGCCTTGCGGTAATCAATCCAGGCTATCGATAGATTCCGCTTGTATTGCACAGAATCCTATGTAATACAGCGGTCTATCAGCATGCTGTCCTTGCAACCTGCCATGCCTTTCTTGGCACCACGCTGTTCATGTATCTGCTGGAAGACAGGATCAATAGACCTTATAATTAATATTATTATTATTGTGTATACTCACTTATTGTAACATTTTATAAGATAATCCGTGTCTTTTCACTGCCTCATCCTCAAGTTAACCACTTGATTAACATCAGAATCTACTATTTGTGAAGCGAGAAAGCTAAAAAAGACAAATATAAACATTTATTCTTATTTGATTTTGCAAAATCTAGTGATAATCGGGCGTCGCTCGCAACAGAAATTTTAAAAAAATCGTGATAAATTCTGGGACCCCTGCAGGTTCTTCTTGTGCCTTTTTAAAATCACTTTTTGTAGGATCTAGAAGTCCAAATAATGATTCTCCTTGTTCATTATATGGATCAAATTCAAACTTTAAGAGACAAAGAGGGGAAAAGAAGCCGATTCCAGAAGAACAAAAAGACGACAAATATTTTGAGAGAAGAAGAAGAAATAACCAAGCTGCAAAGAAATCCAGAGATGCTAGAAAAATGAGGGAAGACCAGGTAAAGTCATAGTAACACTCTACTATTATCTGTAAAAAACTCAAACAGAACAAAGAAAAATAGAGTATAAAAAGTTTCCGTCCTAAATGTATGTTAAAATCAGTGAATTATTTTTTCCGTATTCATTCTGAAGCTTGATACCAACTTTCATTTGCAAAATGCTGTTTGTCCACGACTATTAAATAATGTACTCATTATATACGTGTTTCCTCAAGAATAGTGCTAACCATTATTCCCTGCAGTGAAATTGATTTCATTATTTACTAGTGAATAATGAGGACAGTCAGTTGTTTGTAAGAAATCACGTTAGTGACTTTACCAAAAATTTAAAATGTCAAAATTGTAGCAACCATAAGACAAGTGATGTCTTTCTCTAAGTTTTCTAGGAAGCACTCAAATGGTACATGCCGAAGAGGTAATTTAATAAACACTCAAAAACTACATTAGTAAGTTTTTTCAAAGCATCATCTATAAGCAACACGCGGCAATCTCCAACATTGTTTTTGAAATCATTTACCTACGTGCCTACAAACTGTATTATTTTATTTGTAAGCCACATAGACAAATATTGTATTTCTCTATGGTAAGCCATGACAATGTGTCAAGGCGTAGTTTTGTTATTGTTTTGAAACGTCAAAATTTGTGCGTCATATTTATCTCGTTCATTTAAGTTCCTTAGTTGTTTAAAATAAAAAAAAAGCGAAACTATGGATACCGATAGTGAAAATGAGATGTCTTGTACACCGCCAGACATTACCAAAGCTGCTGAAATCACCTCTTTGAATTTATTGCCAGAAAAATCGAGAAAACTGTATATTTCAGTATACAAACCTTTTATGGATTGGAGAATTGCCAAAAATGCTAATTCATTCTCAGAATCAGTTCTATTGGTGTACTTTCCGAACTATCTACAAAATATAAATGGTCTACATTGTGGACTCATTATTCTATGCTGGGAAGTACGCTTCATATAAATAAATTGATCAAAAATGAAAATTATGGTAAACTTCGTGCACTTTTAAAACGAAAGTCAGAAGGCTTTGTACCCAAAAAAGCCAACACTTTTACACCAGAAAAGTGATACATACATTTTATCAGCTAAAAGATATTTTGAACAAAAAGAACTTATTGTATACAACTCACTAGTGGAGTCTATTTTAAATTATGGCATTATAGTATGGGGTGGATTATATAATAATGCATTACATATCCCCCAAGTTGCACAAAATTCGATTATTAAAATATTACTCAAAAAAGAATTTTTTGTTTTCAAGCGAGCCATTATATAAAGAGTCAGGGTTGTTCACAGTAAGAGATATTTACATATATACATAAGTACCTGTTATGGGTTTCTTGAATCAAATGTCAGATGCAGTCAACCACTAAATTATGTAATTAGGTTTAAAAGAAAATAAAAAAATTGTTCTTCCTAAATTAAATAAATCCCATTTACAAAGATTTGTATTTTTTCACGGCTTCAAATTATTCAACTGCATTCCCTTACAAATAAAAGACATAAAAAACTTCAAAAAATATAAAATTGAAACAAAAAAATACCTACTAAATAACCGTAATCTTTTTGAGCCTGTATTGAGAAGTAGCAAAATTTTCTGTACCGATTTACAAAAAATATATGTAATATTATGCTTTTACCCTTCTGTCCCTGCCAAGTTAATATTAATTTCTTATTTTTCTGCAAATTTCATTTCGACCACTTCCTCTATAATAAAAAAATAAAAGTAATAAAAATTAAATATTCAACAATAACTAGTAAATAATAACAGTGATATAAATAGTAAATAGTAAATTGTAAATATAATTGTAATTATATTAATGTCCTAATAACAAGATGTATACATAAATATAAGTACGAATTAAGTAACAAAATTGTATCTGTATTATACACTGTGTCCCAAATTGGGGGTGCATGCATTGCTATCTCTGTTATTATTAGAGATAGAGAAACGGTTAAATGAGGACTTTTTTGAAGAATTTTATGACCGTTTCGATGCCAATTTTAAATTTGGCGTAGCCCTGTCCGTTTTCCAGATATTTTCAAAAAACTGTAAAGGTGCATTTTAAAATACTTCCCGTATCTGCCTAATTTGATGACTGGTGATATTTTAATAAGTAGATTGTTAGGACACTTTGTTAAGGTGCTTTCGTTGACGTTACCAAAAAAATGTCTGTGTTTTCTTATTGGCGCCATATTGGATTTTTTTGATAATTCAATAGTGCTCTTAATTTCCTTTTCAACGATGTATCACAATATCAGGAAAAAATTAGTTACTGGTGTAAAATATAAAAAAAATCAGTTTTCTAAGTAGGCCATGAAGAAAACTTATTTTAAAATAATCCGATTTTATTAGCTTGAACTTAAAATTTTAACAAATTAATTAAAAACTTAAAAAATTGTTCAATATATCGTTCTTGTTCATCAATGCACTTTTGACATCGCTTTAATATTGAACTACACGCTCTCCTTAAAGTATTTCTGTTAACAGCAGCCAAAGTATTTCTTACACATTCTTCTAAAATTTGAATATTCTCTGGTGGTTCAAATGCATAAACTTCGTTTTTTGTATGCCCCTAATGAAAATAGTCCAACGGAGTGAGATTAGAAGACCTAGCTGGCCATAGAACGTTGCCATTATTTGCATTGATTTTATTATCAAAAGTTGCTCTTAAGAATTGTGTTACTATGCCGATATTATGTGCTGGACAACCATCATGATAAAACCAAATCTGGTTAATATATTCTACAGCAAGTCTAAGAGCTGGTATTATTTGTTCTTGTAACATTCGAAAATAATTTGCACCGTTCAAATTATCATGATAAATAAAGGTCCAATAATACGATTAACTGGAAAGTATTTATTATATGAATTATTATTAATGAACGATTTAAACAAGTTTACCTATGATGCCCCACCAGACATTGAATCCAAATTTGGTTTGGCTAATTATGTGAGGAATCTGGATACTCCAGTGTGTGTGTTATGTCTATTGAAAATACCACAATCAGTGAATCTAGTCTCGTCTGTCCATAACAATTTTGAATGAAAGTTTGGGTTCTGTAGACATTTTTGTACAAACCAATCACAGTATGCTACTCTTCTCTCATAGTAATTTTCTTGTAAATCTTGAACGATGGTTGGTTTATATGGGTGATAATGATTTTTCTTTAAAATGTTATGCACAGTTGTTTTGGGAACATCTACCTGATATGAAATTTGTCTTTCAGATGCTGTAGCATTGTCTTCTACGTATTCTAATACAACGTTATTTCGCTCTTCGTTATCTATCTCATTAGGCTTATTTATTTTTCCATTAAACCGTCCATAATTTAATAAATTAATAACAAGAATCCTAAAATACCTTTCATTCGGTTGCACACGTTATCCTCATAAATTCTTGATATCTCATCAGTATTTCTATTTGATTTAAAATAAATCTCTAGCATATCTAACTTTTCTTCGTTTGTATATCTCAAAGCCATGATAAATTCAAAAAAATAACTTAATAAAAGAAACACAAAATTAGTTATTACAAAGTAATGGTAGATCACAGTGAAACACTAGTAAAAAGAAAAACAGGCATTATGACAAGAACTGTCAATTAAACATTGTTTTGTCCATTGTCATGGTAACAAGATCCATGGCATCTACTATTAGAAAAATTATACGATTATTTTATTTTATTTGGACGATGCAAATCAATTCAACAACTCATTTAAATGTGTATTAATTTTTTTGTTTTAATTTTAAGTTAAAGCTAATAAAATCGGATTATTTTCAATAAATTTTTTTCATGGCCTACTTGGAAAACTGAATTTTTTTTATATTTTACACCAGTAACTAATTTTTTCCTGATATTGTGATTTATTGTTAAAAAGGAAATTAAGAGCACATTGAACTATCAAAAAATCTAATATGGCGCCCATAAGAAAAAAGAGAGTTAGTAGTATTAACTCAAAAACAAATGACGATAGAAATTTTTTGGTAACGTCAACGAAAGTACCTTAAAAAAAGTATCCTAACAATGTACTTATTAAAATATCACCAGTCATCAAATTAGGCAGATATGGGAAGTTATTTAAAATGCACCTTTACAGTTTTTTTGAAAATATCTGGAAAACGGACAGAACTAGGCCAGATTTAAAAACAGTATCGAAACGGTCATAAAATTCTTCAAAAAAATCCTCATTTAACCGTTTCTCTATCTCTAATAATAACCGAGATATCAATGCATGCACCCCCAATTTGGGACACAGTGTATAGGGAAATAAACGTTGATAAGCACATCAGGGTACTCAAACAAACTTTATGTTTAGGTGTACCTCTGATCATTAAACATTACATATAAAATGTAGATTATACTTTTCTATCTTTGACTAAATTCTGATTTGATTTGATACGTCTTGTCTTTGCAGATTGCCTTAAGAGCCACCATTCTCGAACACGAAAATGCTATTTTAAGGGCACAAGTTCTAACACTTCGAGAAGAATCTTCATCTTTACGACAAATGCTCCTTCAAAAGAAAGCGTTAGAGCTGACTACAAGGGACTCACAAATTTGTATATCTTAAGTTGGTGACTTAATTTGTTTGTTGTGATATTCATTGCCCATGTATATATTATATTTAAATAAATAATGTCTATTTATTATATATTTTTTTGTTTTACTACTGATGCCAAAGGTATTCTGTAGAGCTGCGATAGGTAGTTTTATAATTTAAGAGTCTTAGTTACTCTTCAAAAGTATCAGGGCCTACACAAGTCATCATGGAAAAGAACAATAAA
The DNA here is from genome assembly GCA_029963845.1 of Rhamnusium bicolor. Classification (NCBI taxonomy): domain Eukaryota; kingdom Metazoa; phylum Arthropoda; class Insecta; order Coleoptera; family Cerambycidae; genus Rhamnusium; species Rhamnusium bicolor. The sequence goes on from JANEYF010003176.1 coordinate 236,727, forward strand.
GGTTTTGTATAAAATAGGCAATATACAAAAAAAATCTACGTCTATTGTGCATAACTAATGAGATAAAAAAATGGAATATATTTCAATCTCTTCCAACCAAAGTTTGTAATAGTCGTGGAACGCATCTCTCAGAAAAGAAATTTTTAAATCTATCGATTTACAGTATGTCCACGAAAAGAAGTGAAATTGCAAAAATATTCAACTTTTCAAAGATTATTATACATAAAAGTTTTTGCCTCACTAAAAAAACACGATTCACGTTGAGAAACTTTGTTTTTTAAACAGGGTGCTAAAAAATTACAAAAACTTAAAATTCGCTTAAGAGTAAATTGGCCTTATTTTTAATTTTGGAACAAAATGTTAAATAAGAAAGTTGTTAAAAATTTTATATCCAACCAAAATCCAAAATTTAGATTGAATATTATTATTTTTGAAAATTATGAGTTACAAAGCATATTTTTTTGAACATATCTTCCTATAAGGTACGATTTAATTGTTAGGTGTTCCATAAATTCAGAATTGTTTATCTGATTTTTACTCCAAGTTCGAATGCAATTGCTAAATAGAAAAAGTGGCAAAAACGGTATTTTACTAAAAATACTCTTATTTCGCAAAATTTCGTATTCAGTCTAAATTTTGGATTTTGGCTGGATATAAAACTCTAACTTATTACTTTCTTACACCTAATATAAGGGAGTATAGTAAACATGATTTTTTTTCGACCTCGAGATTTTGATTGATATATACGTTTTTGTGTGTGTGTGTGTGTGTATGCGTGGGTGCGTGCTTGCGTGCGTGCGTGCGTGCGTGCGTGGACGCGTGTGTGTGGCCACAATAACTCAAAAATTACTAATGGGAGACTTCTCAAATTTGGCTATTAAGATTTTCAACAACATTTTAGGTGACACATAAAATTTGGTGAATGTGGTACCACCAGAAGAGACATAATGAATGAAAGATAAAAAAAAGGTACAATTTCGAGGAAAAATATTAAAAAAAATTGTATTGCATTTCTGGACGAATCTCGACGAATTATATTAAACAAACATAAGTTTATGGAAAAAAAATCTCTGTATGGCTATAATGTTGCGATAGTAGCCATAGTTTTTGAGATAAAGTTTTCAAATTTGGTACACATGTTCTAAAATCCAAAGACAATGATAAATTCGGTAATGAGCAAAATTGGCCAGCTGAGAGGAGGCCATGAGACCCAAACTTTTTTTGTATTTGACTACAAAAAAATATATTGATTAAAAATTATAAATCATGTCTACTATATCAAGCCAATAAAATATATTTTCCAAGTACTTAAATAAAGCTGATGTAAACTGAAATTTTGTAAATATTTGACCTGTCATAAAATGGGGTTACTATAAATTTGGCAGTTTGACATTTAAAATGTCTAATTTAGTTACAAAAATATCAATGTCAATGAAAAGAAATTATTAAAATATATGACATGAATTATTATTGACAGTACAGAAGCACACTGATAATTAATTATTTAAAAATATTAATGAAATATTCCAAGGTACGCTTTTAAAATTTAATTGAGGTAAGTGAAGAATTAAATAGAATATTTTTTTTAGATCAGGATGATATACTTAAGAAAGTTATGTGATGGCCACATCAGTACAATATCTGTTTATCGATGAACTTCAAAATTTAGCTAAGTTACCAGTAACCGATATATCACGTCTGTCCCCTCCGCAAAATTCACGTGGGGTCTATAAAATGAAAAGGAATATTTATTTTGCATGAAACCACAATAATGAGGTTATTTTTTTTAAACGAAATTTCGAATATTAAATATTATTCTAAAATTCATCCTACACTAGCTCTTTAACTTTAAACTAACTGGTAGTCAGTTGATAGATTAGATATGTATTTATGTATATAGTAAAAGTATGCCGTCTAAAATAAACCATCGCAAAGATACTGAGGGTACTTAATACTTGGAAACAAAAACAAACAAATTATTAAGGGCAATTCTCCTGTAGTCCTACAAAATTATTTCTTAAATGCAGTAGGTACTCATCGGAAATATTTTTTTGGGGATTTGTCAAAGTGACATTTAAATTTAAATACGAATTTGCGCATCCAAAAAAAAATTTAAGTTTAATTTGTTTGTCCATTAACATACTATTGAAATAACAGTATAAAGATAGTTGCATGAACGTGGTTCAGCTAAAGTTAAATGAAATTTGATTTAAAATCTATGAGTACCGTTGACGTACCAATTGTAACCTTAGATTTAAAACCAAATTCAGTAGAACTTTGGCTGAACCACTTGAGTCGGTAGTGTGAGTATGGGACCGCTGAGAAATTAGGGTTATTTTTGACATAATTTTAAATGTTGGTGTACCTGCACCTGGTCATATTGCACGATGTGTCAAATTTGAATTTGTCGTTTTGTTATTTTAGAATTCGTGTTGAATTAAAACATGGCTTCAGTAGAGGAAAAAATTCATGAATATGGACAGAAACGTGATGCAAATGCCCTCCAACAGATTATGACCACGTTAGATGACGATGAAGCAAGTAATTATATTAATAACAGTAACATAACCTAACAGATTTTTATTTCAGTTAATAAATATCGTTAAGTTGAAACTAAATAGTGCTAATTTTATTAATACGTGGAATTATATACTTCAGTCTTTTACGGATAAATCGGAATCTCACAGGAAAAGATATAAAATGGTACAAACTGTTTTAAAGGAACTAGAAGAGAAAGATGCACCGGTTTCTCTAAGAAATACGATAGTCAATCGACTTTGTATAGAGCTCACAAAATTTAAATCTGAACATTTAGCAGCATTGTGCAGTTTTTGTTTGGCATCCATACAGTCAAAGAATACTACACGGATATTGTAATTTTTTAAATAACAAATTTAATTTATTCCTAAATAATACTGATTTTAGCTGGAAGGATTTAATGCCTGAATTATTAAATGTTTTAATAGAAAGAGAAACATTTGAATACAACGATTTTGAATACACTGGGGTCGAATATAAGACAGAATTTATAAATACATTGTGTATGTCACCCTGGTCTCCTAATATTGTGACATCTTTAACTGCAATGTTCATGTAAGTTTCACATAATTTATTTTGAGATATTTATATTTGGGAATGTTTTGGTATAGTGTAAATTCGAGTACAGTCTTATTGTAATACCACAAATTTCTATGATTTTTCTTTCTATAAATTATGATTTTTAAGTCAAAACTTGTCACGGGCCTTAACATATTATAGGGTATTCGTGATTTTAAATTCCTTATTGAGACTAATTAAATTTGTAATAAAATAGCCTCGAAAACAGCTAAATTTACAGTTTTTTCAGTATTTGTTTAGCGTCTCATATAAGAAGGTATTTTCAAATTCATCAAAGCATAATTTAGATAAAATTTGGTGTTATCATCATACAGTGTTGTGGTGTTATTAATAATATAATAATTTTTTAGAGATATGCCTCTAATGAAAGAAGAACATCTCAAAATAGTCAATAAATTAGGAACTTATATTGAAAAGATGACTTCTCAAGAAATCCCTGCATTTGTTTATCAATTATTGAGACTCTGCAAGCAGCAAAATGGGAGGTCAATATTTCTGAAATTACAAAGTTACTTTGGGTTACGCATTTATAATAATAGAAACTTTAACAGTGACAGCAGCTCTGATTCAAATGTTAATGATTTTGATGCAATAGGTAAGTACTAGCACAAAATAATTGACATAAATAAAGAAGATTGTTTTCATAGTTCACTGTCGAATTTGATCTTTTCAGATCTTTTCAGTCAAAAAGTTTCCAATTTACACCATCTTTCGCCTTAGGTGTGACCGAATAACTTTCAATGTTACCGTTAGTTTATTTAAATATCTGCATTAACGTTAACTTGTCTTACAAACTTAACTAGCACAACAACCCACTAAACATGAAACATCACATTCTACTGTTTCCATTAAGATAATGTATATGGTTAAGGTTAGTTTACCAGATGATATAAGCAGTTCGTATAAGGTTGCTTTACATAACTTCGCCATTTTCTCAAGACCAGCTCGTGGACGAAGGTTTGTCCGCCATGTTGACAAAAATTAAAGTGAAAAAAATGCGAATTTAGAAAATTTTGGTCATTAACCCTAACTTGCAATTAATAGGACTTAACGTTATTTGAGTTTCTCTTCAGTGTATAGTGTAAGGGTAAATGTCGGTATCTGGTAATTCGTAGAGTCCAAATTTCAAATGTATCTCCACTTACAAATCTTTAATTATTATAAAACAAAAAAAGCCATTTTGCATGTTTTAGAAAGCACTAGTAATCAAGAGATGATAGAGGCTGAAAGTACTGTCTTATATCATATTCATACTGCTGCTTCATTAGGACATGGTTGTATTAAAGATTACTTAACTTCCCTTAAAAACATGCTGAAATCTCCTGAATTTGTTCTAAATTCATTTCAACTTATGGTTCTTTTTACAATATCGACAATCCCACATTACGAGGAAACAGTTTTTGACATTGTCCGACCATGCATTGTAAGATCCTATAATGAGGAGCAAAGAAAACTTAATTCTTTCTGGTTTCGAGAAATGGTGTCTACGACGTGTAAACCAGATGAAATATTTTCTCAAGTTATTCATTTTAGGTAATTTTCTTTATTATAAATTATAGTTTCCATTGAAAGATTATGAATATAATGTACTACTCAACTGTCCTAACTTGGCACATGAGTTTGGATGTGCAATAGTCTAAACCCCGCCCTTACAATGCAAAGCGGTTGTTCATCTGTGTCCCACACTAGTAATATTTCTTCTCAATCTGCAAGGCGAAGTGCCAAGCTAGGATCGTTGAGTAGTAGTATTTTCATTGTTATGTGCGAAGTAGTTGTAAACTAAACAAAAGTTTAGACTATTATTTCTTTAGTATCGATGTATTCTTTTCTTTTTTAGTTTAGAAAGAGAATTGGTTCTCCAAGCACTTGTAAATTTTGGATTTGTGTTACTAGGTGTAGGATCAGGTTTGGGAAGGGACCCTATAGCTGAGAAACAATGGAACCTTGGAAATATGATATTATTGAAGATTATTAAAAGAAAGCGACATATTGCACAAACAGTTATACAGACTCTCAGTAACCATATTGTAACAGGACAAAGTGTTTCACAGTATATTGGTAATGTATTCATTAGTTTATTTTCTTATTTTAAATAAAAACAAATTATTTAACACAATGTCTTGTTTAAATCAATAACATTTACGTATGGAAATAGCGAGAGTAGACACTGTTTTTTGTAAATATTGTTGTTTTTTAGAATGCCTGTATATTTTAAGCAAGACTCTACCATTATTAATGTTGGAAAATCAAAGTTGTATTGTGGAATTAATGGAAAGTCTGGTTCAAGTTCCAGGAAATGTAGCTAATCAATTACTAGATGCTCTTATTCCTATAACGAGAGTGTCGCCAACAATTCGAGATCATCTTATAATACTGCTAAGGAAAGCTTTGTATTCAAGGTAATTTGTAAATATATAAAATGTTAGATATTTATTAACTCACATGTATTCTAAAAACCATAGGAGACAGTGAAAAAATTTAAATGAATCAACTAAATTAAGGTTCTTATTAAATTTACATTTAGCACGTTGGTTTACTTGGACAGAATCCGAAGAATATAATATAACCAACATATGTAACAAATCTTATATTTCTATTTTGTATGATTGCTTGTTTCAGAGTCACAGAAACAAGACAGATGGCAGTAAATGGTTTCCTAAAGCTTTTAACAAATTTGAAAGTATCGAATTTGGTAGCCTTGAGTCAGTCTAGCAGCTCTACAGGATCGTTTTCTTCCGGTCATTCACTATTCACACAAATATCCATGAATCGAACTACTCAAACAGTTGGCACTAGTACATTTAGCAATGAGGCATTATGCTTAGAGGTTTTAAGCATTTTAAAAAGATGTTTCATGCAACAGCTGGAAGTACGGTCTCAACTTTATGAAGGTATTTTTTTTATTTGTTCTTTTATTAGGATGTTGATTTGTTGCAAAAAATATAAGGGACATGAAAATACCATTAACAAAATGAAAGGTAAAAAACTTATTGAGAGACATTATAAGAAATTAATATACCTTGATTCTTGCAGTGCTGTCAGTGTACCGACAAATGCGTCTTTTCGACAGATAAATAGTTCATTTACATACTATATCGCAATTATAATATTCCACCTATTGAAATTAAATATAATGATTATATATGCTTTGTTTTTGTAGGTCTATATGATGCAGTTTGTATGAATTCTGGATTGGGAATTCCAGTTTTAGATCTGATTTGGTTTCATTTTAGTGAGTATTACTTTATGGATGAGGATTTGCTGCCGCCTTTGAATTTTAGCAAAATTGCAGTGTGTCGAGAAATGGAATCTGTTTTATTGGTGCGTTTTTAATTTATTTGTAGACAACATGTGTTTTATTTAAGAAAGTTGACAATTAACGTAAACCAATCACCACTGGCGGTTCTTCTATAGGGTCATTTGGTCAATGACCTCCCACATACAAATAAAAAATAGAGCTATTCATTTTCTGAAGTTTAAAAATATATAATATATATATTTTTAAGAATATTAAAAATATATATATTATATATTTTTAAACTTCAGAAAATGAATAACTTTATTTTTTATTTGTATGTGGGAGGTCATTGACCAAATGACCCTATAGAATATTAAAAATATATATATATTATATATTTTTAAACTTCAGAAAATGAATAGCTTTATTTTTTTATTTGTATGTGGGAGGTCATTGACCAAATGACCCTATAGAAGAACCGCCAGTGCCAATCACCACATAATTCTTTTGGAATACCAAAGTTTCTAACTGGATGGTATGCTCATAATGTGAAGAGCAGTATGTATAAGGTTGTCCCAAATTGTTGAGGATGAAAAGTTTTGCACATTAGATGAAGAAAGGGTGATTGCATATTGTCGAAGTTAATTTTTGAGAAAACTCAAAGGAACAATTATTGATTTCGATATCTCGGATTAGTGACCTTAAAATGATATTATTTTTTTACAGGAACCATTAGGAAAGTTAGTATGCATTATTGGATTACTTGTTACAAAAGTTACAGAGTCAGAGGAAGATAGAGAAAACTCTACAGTGGTTAAGTTTACAAATATTTTAAATTCCTTATGTGAAAGAATGATAAAATGTGATCTGGTTCATTTTGAATTGGTATGTGTATGATAATAATAATAATAATAATAATAATAATAGTGTCTTTATTTTCACGGAAAATATCGATTTACAGTAATTATGCATGAACGAGATGGCGGTATTCAACAGAGTTGCTCTTCCATACAACCATCTTAATTACAAAAAATAATAATAACAATAATTAAACAACCTACAAACAATAAAAAAAAGATAAGAATTATTAATGATGATAACAATGGTTTTAAAGATAAATTATTAAGAATTATATTAAAATCATTATTTCCCAAAATAATCTTCTTATCTTTACCCAAGAGCAACATTTGCATTTTACTTTCATTCAAAATAAGACTGTGAGCTTTAGAAAGGCGGGATATAATATTGAGATCAGAATTGATTCGTTTTGTTGCAAGATATAAATTATCTAAATTGAAAGTGTAATATTTGAGTGTCATCAGCATACTCATGAGACTGACAAAAATACAAATATTTACTAAAATCTGCTGTATATACAGAAAAAATTAGTGGTCCCAAAATACTACCTTGTGGTACCCCTTGATTTAGTTCTCTTAACCTTGAGTAAGAATTGTTTATCACCACCCTTTGGCGCCTATCAGTTAAATAATTTTTAATAAATTGAACAGCTGACTCACCTAGTCCAAAGTATTGTAATTTAATACACAGTATAGAATGACATATAATATCGAAAGCTTTGCTAAAGTCTAAGAAAATTAAACAATTATTTTTATTATTATCACCAGCCATTACTACATCATCTGTTACATTCAGTAACATAGTCGTCGTGTTATATTGTGCACCGAAACCCAGATTGTGTAATAGGAAAAATACTATTAAGTGCTAGAAATTGACTAAGCTGATCATGTATTATTTTTTCGAGAATCTTTGACATAGTAGGTAATAAACTAATGGGTCTGTACTGTGAAATATGAGTCGGAGAACTGTTCTTTGGAATGGGGATGACATTTGCAACTCTCCACTGGGATGGAAAAGTAGAAGTTGTCAAGTATTTGTTAATAATGAATGTTAAATGCTTACTTAAATGTGGAATAATTAATAGTAACATTTTTAAATCCAGTCCATCAGCTCCTTTTGCATAAGATTTAATTCTAAGTAATATTTTCTCTACTTTTTCTGTAGTAACCTCCGAAAACTCAAAGGTGTCAGTAATATTAGGGTTTGTCGTATTTACATATTGATTTAGAAGATGATCACCAGCATCAGCATTGGTAATCGGAACACTGTCCACAAAATACCCATTATATATATATTTTGACATCAAATTGTTGCAATTTATGTTGAGAACTACATTATGTAATATTCATTATTAATAAGTGGAGAGTAATAATGCTAATTAACATATTTTAACATGACACGACTTGAATGCGGATAACAGTGAATCAGTTCACGTTCCAAAATAATTAAATCACCATTATTTTTAATTTATTTGTTTTTTTTTTAATGTATTGTGCTTATTTTGGTATTGATTACAATTTTCATCTGATAAGTTTGGGATATATTAAGTTGTTAATAATAATAATTAATAAAGGAATAGAAAAAAGTTTCATATATTTTTAAGAATAAATTTATTTTTTGATGTAATATTAAAAACAATGTAATAGATTATCTATTACATTGTTTTTAATATTACGCTCTGTGGGGCCTTGGATTCGCTGTAATTAAGAATATTTTTTATTTAATTGTAAAAATTTTTTGATAACCATTTTATTCTAATAAATTATCAATTTATTTCCCATATTTTGTTTTTCTAATGCAATATTTAACTTCAGGATGATGGAACAGATTTGCTGGATATTGTGCCAGAATCTCAACAAAAAATGCATACCCTAAAAGAGGCAATGAGTGTTTATGAAGCTTTGATTGGTTACAAAATATGTTCTTGGGATCTAGAATCAGAAAACAGTGGTCAAATGGTTAATAGTTTATTCCAAGGTTATAACAGATTGCTGCATTTTTCTAAGGTATGAACATAATATGAATATTGGGAAAGAAATGTGGTAAATTTTTTTATACAACATTGCATCTTTTTCTTGTTTATTTTTTCTCTACATATAATCACAATTTATTAGTTTGTTTGTACATTTAATACAATTACGTAAACAGAATGATGTGTGAATCACAATATAAATATAATATAAACATCTGATTGAGTTGTTACCTGCGTGGCACGTGGCGACCTTTTTTTGCAGAAGGTTCGTTGCGTGCAGAGACCCAACTTCAGGTACTTGTTTTATTTTGTGTGCTATTGCGAAAGCGTGATATATTCTGTTGTAATTAAAAATATGCATATCAATATTCACACTTACAAAATATCCCTAAGCCAACCTATCTTTTCGTCGGGAATACCAATCCTCTAGTTATGATATAACACCAAGATACTATTCTTACTGACCTGTTTTAAACCCTTTTTTCCTACATATGCTGGGATATGGATTATTAAAGTTTATATTATTTTAATACTACAGACTCTTTCAAAACCGAAAAAAGCCGATGCAAAAAACAAAAAAAATGGACAATGACAAATCAACTCAGCAGACACAAGCAAATACCACTCTAAAGAAAGACAAATCAAAATCTGCTAAACAGATGAGGGTTCCAGAAACCGTGCTGAATTTTCAAACCATTAAAAAAATCTTGAACTTGTTACACGAGTGAGTTAATAAAATTATAGAAATGTCATTCCTTTAAATAGATTTATTTAATAAAAAAAAATGTTTTAAGGCCGAATGTTGACTGGTCCACAACCGCACAAGCTGTCATGGTTAAGTCTAAACGTGAATTTCACCAACACATCATGCAGGCTACAATACATCTAGTTCATAATGTTAAACGACATAAGGATATTGAGAGCCGATATAAAAAATTGTCTTACGATCACATTACCGATGTTGCCTTAGTCCTTTTCTCCAGAATAGTAAAAAGATTAAATGAATTCATCAACTTTGATAGTACCACGGCAGTTTTGGCGATGGACTGTTTCCATGCTATCCTGGTTTTAATAACCAGCCAGTATAAAAGTAACATGAAGATTTTTATGAATAAAGTAGGTGAGTACATTAATACTTATACAGGGTGGTGGTGGCAACTCAGGAATGTAGGGTCAGCTGTGCCAATCAAACCTTACATACAAGATTTATGTTTAAATTGGGTTTAATAAAAAGAGCATCTCCATAATCAAACAATAAATCTGGAAAATCGCCATCTTGAAAATAGTTATAATATTTTTATACTGTGATTTATGCAATAATTTAATAATTTGGCAAGCTCACGACTTTTGCACTATGATTGTGAAGCATCCCAACCCTGGGCTGCTTCATTGCGAATAAATTTCCTATAATTTTTGCATAAAACTAAATTATTTACAAGCATTTATATCATTAAATTCCAAATTAACTATTACATAAAAAGGGGTAAAATCATTTTCTTATAATTTTGGCAGAAAACGTATGCATTCAAACTATAGAGTCTAAATTATTCAGCTAAGTAAAGAACACACAGTATTCATTTAATATTTTAAAACGTTGACAAAACTTACAAAATCTCAAAGCATTCTCCAGCCGAGAAGAGATAACATAAACAAACCAACGTAAACACGTAGGGTTGTAAGAGTTTTTACTAGGAATAGTCAAAGGCTGTAAACATGGAGTCATTATCACTTCTCACCTAAATACATCGTAAATTTAATGTCGTGAGAAAAGCAAAATGTAGCGTTTGGCTATCTCCATCTAGCTTGCAGGCTTGGACAACGAATTCACTCACGGGAAATCATATAAATACGCGAGGCAGCGTACGATCGTGGTCACATCTCTGACAGCCCCAAGCGATACGCTTTGGTTCTAACGAATCGGGTACGAAGAGATTGTCCAGTTCTACGTGGCAGACTCGTGCCCCACATCTGACTACCCCAAGCGTTCCGCTTTGGTTCGAAAAGAATTGGGTACGAAGAGTTTGTACGACTCTCTGTAATCTAGCTGTGCACCAGGTCGACTCTGACAGCCACAAGCCTATGCTTTTGTTCTGCGGAGTCGAGAAATAAGAGAGTGGCCCTGTCTTGCAGTTATAACTAGCATTGGGAGCCGTGCTGCATTAGCGTGCACTAGCCACCGACGCCGCCGTCGACATGGAGGCGAGTAACTCAGGCGTTACTCAAGAATCCGGGGGAGTGGGCCCCGCGGAACTCTCCGTGTATACCAGAATTGGTAATGATGGCACCTAAATAATTATTATACAGCGTTGCCATTTGCCACGTACTCGAGTCCAGTAAAAAAAATCATGAAATTAATGCAATTTCTTTGTTTCGAGTAAAATGGCAACGCTAATCAAAGTACGACTCTATATGCTTGGGTTTTGCGGTTTTTAACAATAGCTGACCGGTGGTACCACATGATTTACAGATAGGGCTTTTCTGTTATAATGCACTGCTCATTACATGTTTACTAATAATTAGGACAGTCAATATTAATTCCGATAGTAGTTGGAACTTTTCCTTCATTTTTCAAGTCAGGTTTAAATAAGATAATATACCAAAGAATAAATGTCCAGTTGAATCTGCAATATTTGTAACTTAATCAAATTGCACTACCCATATGGGGATCAGAGTGCCACTGTCATGTGGGACGGTGAGACGCCGACAACAAAAACATGCGGTTATCTGAACACGGACCTTGTCTCTCGACAGGGGTCCGGGTCCAGCCAACCAGTATGCACCGATCCATGATTTATGGCTACCGCTCCCATAAGCGTGCCACAACACAAGCGGCGTCGGCCAAATTAACAAATCTACGGGGTAGTTCGTTTCAGGTTGGTTTAAACCTTGATTGGTGGCCTGCATTCGACAGCCCAAAACAATACGGGCAGTTGCTCGTCATATGTCAGGGTTCCGCATATGCATCGATTCTTCGTTGGCCAGCGTCAGTTGTGTTTGTGGTACTGTTTTATGGTAGCACCAGCCCGCGAATTAAATAACAAGGCATGGTTGTCGGTCTCTGGCCGGTTCATGTGACAGGAGGCACTCTGGTGCCACATAAAAGGGAAGTTTCTCTTGCACCCATATGTAGAGTTCTACATATGTCATTTAAACTACGAAGCAGAAGTTTCCGCACATTTACATGTGCGGAAACTTACGCTTCAGTAGTTTAAACCAAACCTGGTTACCCAGGTTTGGTTGCATTGCAGGTTCAACTAGCCAAATATCTGTGTATTTTTCGTGGACCGTTGTCCACCGTACATGTAACAAGGATTTGTTCATGTAAGTTTTGTAATCTATTTCTTATAGACAGTTGTCTCAGTATAGAAATAAAAGGTGTGCAAACGGTATTGGAGTTTCCTTGACTTATTTCTACTTTCAGGTACTAAAGTGAATTTTTAAGCACATTAATAATACTAAACATAAAGTCAAATCTTATATTAAGTACTTTTTTAAAAAACAGATATCAGTGCAGTGCAGGTAAAGGGTCATAATAATTGCCACAGGTATACCCATTAAATTAAAGCAATTTAAATCTTGTAAATGAAACAAAGTAATACCAAACTTTATAAACGTACCTGTGAGGTTACAATAACACAACAAATTTAGGGTCCTACCACTAAAACTAGACGATCACGAAAAAGGCCAAGTAATTAAATCAGTATTACCTGTCGCTTCACGACAGGTGAGACTTAGAAAAAGGGGAATAAATTAAATAACAAAATATATGAGGGAGGGTTGGGTTGTCACACTGGTGTCATAACCAGGATAAAATTAAATAAACAATAAATTAAATATACGAGGGGGGTTGGGCCCTTACAATTGTAATTGCCTGAAGGACTCGTGGTATACTAATTACCTGCTAGCTTGTTTATATCTGGTTACGTTCCTGGATAAAATTCATGATAAAACATTAATAATTTTCTTCATTTTTTACAAAAATATTAACATTCAGAGACGTTCAGAGATGGGTTTCATTTTTATGTCCTAGAACTCTGGGTAATTTCTGGATAGGTGTCAACCCTAAGTGTTAGTTTTTTTTTTATTGTGGGATATAAGTGTAGGATAAACTTAAATTTTTATTTTAGTTGGAGATGGAAATGATGTAGGGTTTGTAGTTCAGCTAACCACCCTAGTGAAGATATATCAAAAGATTTTTGAAATGACTGAGGAAGAGGTAAATGATGATATAGAAATTAAAAAAATGTCTCTCATCATCATCAACACGCTTAGTGTTCTTGCTAATCAAATACCCAGTGACAGCAATCCTTTATCTATTCAGGTAATTCATTAATAATGAACTTTAATTTTTTTCTTAAGTAGACAGAAATCCTTATTAAATGTTTAGCAAATTGTAACATTATGTAAGTTTAAAAACTGGGTATAACAAACTAGCAAAGGGGAAATACCAGGTTATCAATAATTGTTGAGATTCAAATGGTAATTTGAACTACTCCCAAGATCCTTATTCTGCACTATATTTGCTTTTAAAACATTTAATTTAAATCCCAATAACCCAACTGGTTAATATAAAAAAAGCCCAGTAAAGTCGATTCGCCTTCTATAGTCGTAACTAAATGTAGATTTTCATGTTGTTGGACAAACCGCTGTCAGTATCAGTCTTGCTTTTTTATGTCATTACTTAACCTAAAAAATTATTGTCAATTTAACAATGTGAAATCTATCTTTATTTAGGACTATTGTAGTTCTAACTGAAGATAAATTTTGAGTTGCAAAAAATTCCTTTTTAATTAAAAACTGCTGTCAGCCTCATAATTTTCTTTGTCATGTCATTAATGACATTACATCACCTAAAAAATATGTATACCTTTAGCAAGGACTACAGAAAGTGAATGAATTTTATCTAACTTATGTTAAAATGTTTATAATATTATAATCTATAAAAATGAGAAAAATTGTTTTTATGTACAGGTATGTTTATTTATTTCTATTGTTTTAGATGTGCGAGTGGTTGAAAAATTTTACTTATAATAATACTGTATCAAATAAAGTCTCAAGCACTTTTATAAATTTGCTCTTTGAAACACATATAAAATACAAAATTAGTTTGACACTTTTTGAACAAATTTCTGCTAGCATTGGAAATGCTGTCGGAGTTATAAGAGAGGTGAGTATAAGCATGTTGAAAGATATTGACAAATATGAAAAACGTTTAAACAAAATGATAATTTTTAAAACATGGATATTTTTGTTAAACCCTTTAATTAAATACGTGATTAAAAATGACTGGTCAAATATGTTTTTGACTTAGGTAATTATCCAATTTAACTGTATTTTTATTAACGTTTTGTGTGTTAATTTATATTAAACAGTTTACATGCATTATACTCTTAGTTGCTTCTTGCCCACATATCATTTTATTCTATTTATAATTCATTTATTTTATCACTGATCGGGCGGTAGCGTTAATGACGTCAATTTCATGGCTCATGTGATGTATCACCGTGAAAATGTATTCATGCATATATGACACAATATCTTACCCTGTAGTTATTTTGGCAAGTTTGGTAACATCCAAAGGTAATATAAGGAGGGCTGAAAGTATATTGGGGAATGTAACACTAACACACATGTATTTTTACCTAGCAATCACAAGAGCAAAGTATATTACTAATATTAATGTACCCATTAAAATATTTGCCACCTTTTAGCCGCAAGCTTTGGTGGTTTGATCCACGCTAATCCAAATGTAATTGTGATTCAGTTTAAAATATTTTTTTTGTTTAATACTGTCGCATTTGCAATAAATATTTTTTTCTTGGTGTCGTTTTCGATGGCACCTGAACATTGCTATACTGCCCACTAATACACTAATACATGCAAAAATTGTCTATATAGCGGATTATCTGTAATATTACCATTCACATACTTGTCTGAGAAAATGTGTCTCTTAATGTTTGGTTTGATGTTGCATGATGGCACTTTTTTACAGCTTGAAAAATATAATTCTGTGCCATTAAATTGCAACTGTGGGGAATCATTAATCCACAAGTTTAGGTTATCCTCTAAATGAATTGAACAAGACATTTTAAAAAAATTAATCTGTGGTCATTAATTTCTTGCTCTTTATATATCTACGTGTTATTTACATAGACATGGGACAATGGCTGTAAACATGACAGCCAATGCAAGGCGGATCCACCTATATCTATGCATTCACATTACTATTGGGCACTCGGCAATAACGAGCATCCCTGTTAAGATGATGGTCAGTAAGTGAATGTTTTTTTATAACTTCAAGTTGTCCAATTACCTGATAAGAACCTTTATTTCTGTTTCCATTTTCATAAAGAAACCAGATTTATTGCATACTACATAAGGATGTTTTATCACAGCATATTGTTTGGGAATGTTTCATTATTAGATGTTTACGATATAATATTATATTTACGTAAGCCTAGAATTTATCGCTACCTCCCGATCTCTAATTATAATATTTATTTTTTCAATACACCATGTAATGTAAAAATATCAGGACTACAATATACATCCATATGGTATATATATGTTACACAACCAGATCTGTAAGTGAGAGAGTTGTATATTTTATTTCAACATTTTAGGATGAAGATAATGCTGAAACATTTACAATAATAAATGAAGGAACGGTACAAAGTATTTCGTTGTCATTATGTAGCAATATAAAATCAATATTAGAAGATATTGAAGCTGTCATAGCTCGTCTAAAATCAGAATACAATATCTTGGTGTATCCAGGTGCAGAAAACATCGAAAAGAGTATGTTGTTTTTTAAAATGTTATCATTTCAATACAATTGTTACTATTTCTAGAAAAGGAAAATTTGAAAACCAAAGAGCGTGGGGTTTGTTGCCAAATTTGCTTTGTGGTCACTATCTTGACAAATTTAAGCAATCTTGCCATAGATCCTGGGAATATGTCAGAAGCTATATTTAAAAATATAATGCATTTGTTCTGCACTCTTTCTTTACTTACAAAACATTTTATTATGAGATCTTCGAAAGTGAATTTGGTATTTCAAGGAGCAAGGTAAGAGTTATCTTTTGTAGTGACTCTGGCACAAATGTTATATATGTTTTACTGATAAAAATATATTGGACACATAGATGTTTTGAAATAATCAGTTCTTTAAATTGAAAAGGAAGGTTTTTAAAGAATCTCTACATTTTAATGGTCTTAACATTATTAGCAGCTTATTTTTATTTATTTTTTTTTAGATTTGAGAGATTAGTAAAATTGGCTGGTAAACAGCTAGCTCCAGCAGTAAATAAGTTTGTTACAGTGTGTCAAGATCGACAAACCCGAGCAACCCAAGAAAAGAAAAAAAAAGTTGATTCAGGTGCCTTGAAAAGCAAGGTTCTTCGGGAAAATAGAATAATCCCCAAAGTTGTATATGAAATGGAACAGTTCAGCAAATGTGTAATTCAACTGTCAAATAAAACAAAAGTGGATTTAGCTAAACATGTTGGACAAGGCATTGCAAGAGATTTTAGAATTAAAGAACTGAAAGAAGTTCTGGAACAAGCTGGTGAAAATACTGTGGCTTATACTCAATCAACAGACTCTACTAATGTGAGCAGAGAAGAAACTGAAGCGGATGACCAAGAAATCAATGGAGATATCGACGAGGAGGAGGAAATTGGATCCCCTCCTCCTTCTAAAAAATCTAAAAAATAACTATTGCCAAATGCTATTAATGTTAATCTTAAAAATATCGCTACCTTTTATATTTTATTTAATAAACATAATTAATGTTTATATAATTGTGAAATTTATTCCACTTCAATATTTTAAATGTTTCCCTTTTAAATAGTTGATTGATTCGACCTTTACTTGATGAAAATCCATTTTACAATAAACACAAAATAAACTTCTGTTTGATTTTCACAATTTTAATAAACTTTTGACAATTGTTTCGCCACACAGTGGCTTCGTCAGATGGTGAGTACAAGACTAAATTCTTTATTACAAAGTGTGGGTATATATCAACTAATCTAGGGTAATAAAATGGAACAGTAATAAAATAAGGTACAAAATAATTTAGAAAAGATTTAACAGCGGTGAACAGTTTAAATCTAGCTGGTCATTTAAAATGATATTACTATTTTTTAATTTATTGATTTCTAATGTCTCTAATAGTGACAATTTTAAGCCTTTATTTTCTATGTGCAAAATATCAAAGTTGTTATTAAAAGAATGATTTTCCTCTAGCAAATGGTTGGCATACGTCGAATCTAATTTATTGTTATTAAAACTACGTTTATGTTCCGACAACCTTTTTCCAAAATTTCTTCCCGTTTGTCCGATGTATACTTTAGGGCATGTACCACAAGTAAGCTTATAGACTCCACTTTTTTGTTCTATTTTAGTTTTATCTTTATTGTTCTTGATAAATTTTCCTAGAGTGTTATTAGTTTTAAATGCTATTTTAATATTATGTTTTTTCCTAAGTTCAACTGATATTTTTTCGGTAGGTTGGCCTATATAAGTAAGGGTTTTATATCTTAAATCACTTAATTCACTGATTCCTACTTTTGGATAAACTGCCTCTATTGCAATATTATAATTTTTCTTTTTAAGTAAATTGTTAACCAAAGTTTCTTTAAAGCCATTATTCACTGCTATTTGTTTAATAAAATTTAATTCGTTTTGTAATTATCTTCAGTTAAAGGAAATTTGGTTAATCTGTTTATCATACTAGTATAGGCAGCGTGTTTATGTTTTACAGGATGTGTTGAACTATTATGTATCGTAATATCTGTGTATGAAGGTTTATGGTAAATATTAAATTCATGTGAATTATTAATTTTTTGTAATAGTTAAATCTAAAAAATTAATCGAATTGTCTTTTTCATATTCTACAGTAAATTTTATGTTAGGGTGTAAATTATTGATAAATTCTACAAAAGTATTTAACTGTCTTGTTGTACCTGTAAAACATGCGATAATATCATCTACATATCTATACCAGTATAAAAAACTTTTACTTAATTTGTTTTTATGTATTTGTTTCTCAATATGATCCATAAAAATATCTGCTAAAATAGGACTTAATGGGTTTCCCATTATTAAGCCCTCTTTTGATGTGAATATTTCGTTGTTGAATTCCCTTTTACTCTGTATCTCATGAACTACACACAAACCCTATATCACCAAACTTGTAATGAAAGTCTTATTACATTCTCAACATGGTCTAATCAAAGATATTAGGAATATTTCAGATTTTTAACCCACTGTATATGTCACATACAGAGTGTTTCATAGGGAAATGTACATATGTTAACTGTGGATGTGGGATATTTAGGTGGTTCTAAATAACCCGTAGTTAAAGGGTTTAACAACCTTTGTTACCAAGATACAGGGTGTTTTATTGATTTTGCACACATTGCATACAAATTACCCTACAAAAATTTTATATTCAGTAGGTATGTTTTACTTACTTTACAGAATCGATTAACGTATTAACCAAAGTAGAAATACAGGTCTGGCTTCATAAAGAAATATCAATTCCGTATATTCCAAAAACAACACTCTGTATAACAAAATTTTGAAAATCTGTTCAGATATTTGAAAACAGTGAGAAAAATAAATAGTATACTTTCTACATTTCCACATTTAATTCTACATGTTTTATTTTTTAACACATCTAATTTTATAGGAAAGTCCATGAGTCAAAATTTAAAAAAACTATTTTTATTGTCAAATTAATAAGATTACGTTATTAAAATGCCAAAACACGTTGCCTTATTGTTATAAAAATATTTCAAAAAGTATTGCAGGTCCGACTTTACACCAAAATAATATTTTCCTTAATCATCATTTAAAACACCCTGCATAACATAGTTTTAAAAGTAATATTAAATGTTCACATAAGTAATGGGAAAAGAAGCATCCAATATGAATAAATAAGTTAATTCTCTTTACTTTTCACCTAAACCCATGCACCACTGACTTACAGATAAGAGTAGGCAACTGGAAATGGAAACGGCTTAATGATTCAGTGCGTATATGTTAGACTTGAGATGAAGTCTTGGGTCCGAATCCTGGCTAGGACTTGGATATATAGTGGCGTTTTTAAAATGCCGAAATGGTAGCACATTTGGTTAGAGTGTTATGTGACAGAACACGGTTAGTCACTATGTCTCTAAGAGTTCCTGCCAAGATGTAAATAAAACGTTAAAAAAAAAATAAAATAAAAAAATTATGGCTTTAGTGGAGACGTAAATACAATAAAGTTATTTATTCATATTGTACGATTCTTTTTCCATTTATTAAGCGAATATTTAATACTATTTTTGAAATTACGTTATGCAGAGTGTTTGAAATGATGATTAAGAAAAATATGTTGTTTTAAGTTTGGACCTGCAATTTCTTTTTGAACTACTTTTATAACACTAAAGCAACATGATAAGGAAGTTTCAGCATTTTAATTGCTTAAAATTGAGTAATTTTGTTAATTTGACAGTAAAAAGTTTTTTAAATTGTGCCTCGTGGAATTTCCTTTAAAATTGAATTTGTTAAAAAATCAAACCTATAGAATTAAATACAAAAATATTAAAAGTATACTACATAGTTTACTTTTTCTGCTGTATTCAAATATCCAAACAGACTTTAAAAATTTTGTTATATGAGGTGTTGTTTTTGGGATTTACGAAATTGATAGCTTTTAATAAAGCCAGACCTGTATTTTAATTTTGGTTAATGTCAATTGATGCAGTAAATTGAGTAAAACGTATCTACTGAATATCAAATTTTTATATGTATGCTGTGGCTTAAGAAAAAATTAGACAAAACCGGTAAAACACTCTGTATCTTGGTAATGAAGGATGTTAGACCCATCAACCATGTGTTATTTAGAACCTCACATCCACAGTTAACATATGTACATTTACCTATGAGACACCCTGTATAACTACTACTTTTATCATATTTATAACAAACATGCACACAATGATTTTTTTTGTTGAATTATATGTAAATATGCATATTCACATATTATTTTGTGGGAGCTATATGGGTCCTGAAAATTATACTTCAGTTGTTGAAATAAAATCCTCTTACTACGAACTAATATTAATCAATTTTAAAAATAACATATTTTGATGGCAGAAGTCTTAAGTGGCTTTTGTTGATTTAACCTAGCCGTTAGTAGGTTGGCATTTAATAAAAGCGGCAAATGTTTTCAAGTCAATTTATTTTCATAAAAATACAAATTATTTTTAACTACTTATAAATTAATTTCAATTCGATCTTACAACTAGGTAATACAAAAGTGAATGCAACCAAACAACCCGTAACTATATATTTATAGAAATTTCAACAATCATGAATTATGGAACATTAAAAATCAATATAATCTGATACAATCTGAGGTACGGCAATAACTTGAAGTAACGATAAAGTGTGGGGTACTAACCTACACAGGTCGATAAAATGAGGTTCACATTAGTTGAGGTAAGTAATGGTCGTTCAAATTACACAAAGTTCACCTATTTGTATAAAAAAGTCTCAAGCAACAAAATCAAGAGGTCTATTAAAGCCACCTTTGCGGTTCATATATTGTCTGTACTTTCGTTTTAATATAACATGCACAGCACCTGCATCGTTTCCATCAACTTTTTTGCCCTTTGTTGTGTCAAAATTACAGAAACCCATTAACTTCATCATTTCTTGTTCATCTGCACTTTTACCCTCTAAATCAGCTGCTGTGACTACTGGCCTTTCTGGAAGGAGGGATTTGTTACTTCTCTTTTCTTGTGATCTGGACCTGCTCCTGGAACGTGAAATCTTCCTTCTGCCATCCCTATCAAGTGAGTGACGTCTTCTTTCCCTGTCTCGTGATCTATCCCTTGATCTTTTCCTTCTGTGTCGCTCCCTATCTCTATCTCTCTCTCGATCCCTTTCTCTGTCTTTATCCCTTTCTCTATCACGTCTTCTGGTACCAAAAGGGGATTTTGACCTACTCCTTCTACCCATTAAAACTAAAAAAAAATAACAGGATTTTTAACACTCTATTAGCACACACTTAAAAAATAAAAACTGAAAATTAAAAAACTTTTTTTTTCCAATTTTTACCTGAATTTTAAAAAAGATTTTATAAACTTTTATTTTGACAACTGTCAGGTCGATACAGAAAAACGTCGGAAAACGTCGATTTTAGTTATTCTTTTTTACACGAAAGCGCTAGTGTTTGAAAGCTTCATTAAACCCAGTAGAAATCTAACACTTCTGAAAAGATAACATAAGGTACAAAATCGTCAGACGATGCTGTGATCTTGTGTTCTGTGCGGTACGAACTACGAAGAGAATGCGCCCGCGCATTTGAGCAAACTCGAGTGTTGGAGTTGTGTGCAGATGATACTGCCGTGGGTACGCGAATCGAATAATAATTTTTGTGACCGATATTAAAATAATAGTGTTTTTGTATAAAATTAGTATTATCAACGACCGTTTCACTAATTCTAATAATAAAAACTTATTTGTGTTATTTGAAAATTAGATGGGGCGTATGCTCTACTGGCTTTGGTGTCATTAAGTGAGAACATTATTATAAACTGTCGGCCGAGGTTCTCGGCGGCTCTCTGGCGATTTAAAGCCGGTGAACATTACTTTGGATTAGGAGGATTATAACGGTAAGTTATAGAATAATTATTATCTTATCAGTCACCTCTGAAATGGTAATTGTTGCATGTAATTATTATAAAGTCCACTTGGTTTGGACAATGGTTGTCAGGGGTGTGTCAGTTCACCTGCACGTCTTTTATTTCGTTTCCGATCTATTATTTAAAAGTAAATTCATACCTATAAATCACTACAAATTTTATCAAATCAATATTGGTTATGCGGCCATCGGCATCTAGGTTTTTAAACGATCTGTGGTAAAAATAACCGGATTTTATTTCGTTAAGTTACAACTTTCCGACCCAAAAAAATTTAAATTTGTTTAACGTAGGTATTTGAGGATAAAAAGTTGAGCTGAAACAAAGTAAATCGACAAGACTAGGTAGGTACATACAATAATTATTGTAAAATTATAGATCGGACGATGACCGGATAACTACTTGGTTTTCTACATATGAAACCGTGCGTTCTGTCACACGATCTCTAAAAAGCCGATCTAATAAGATTTCTTTTGTTGTATAATAAATAAGTTTATTGTATTCTTAAGTTGGATAATGTTATTTATACGCATGTGCATTATATTTGAATTAAGTATTTAATTTATATTTTTAAATTGTATAATTGGTACAAGACAGTTTATCATTTAAAAATAGGCTTTATAATAAACGTACCGATCATTTTAAAACTAGAAATAGAAAACCTGCCTCAAGTAATCTTTTTAAGGCATTATTATCGCGAATTTGTGCCAGACGAAGCTTTCCCTGGTGTTTGCACCGTTTGTAGTCCAACTTATTATCAAACTGGTATTATGGAAGATGATCTCATCGTCATCTCCCAATGAAAGTTGTTTAAGTACAGTTGCACAAAGGTGTGTGCTACAACTAATTATTTGTTATGAAATTTGAATTGTGAAATTATTTGTTCATTGCAGTTAGGACATAGGTTCAAATTG
This sequence comes from Rhamnusium bicolor, assembly GCA_029963845.1. Classification (NCBI taxonomy): domain Eukaryota; kingdom Metazoa; phylum Arthropoda; class Insecta; order Coleoptera; family Cerambycidae; genus Rhamnusium; species Rhamnusium bicolor. Next base: position 259,524 of record JANEYF010003176.1, read on the forward strand.
AACAATTATATTTTTTGTTTTTTTTTAATCACTCGGAAGTAGGTGGGTATTTTAACTTTATAGGTAGGCCCTTTCAAATTGTGTATCAATTATTGTTAATTCTGTTGAAATGGCATGAGTTTTTTTATTGAAATATGTCAGATCAGATCGACAAACTGGTTTTTAGATGATATTTTACAAGTTGTTGGCTGTTAAAGTAGAAATTATTTCTTCAATAAAAAACAGAAAAAACTTTCTTTCCTATTTTTATTTTTAGAGGACTTTCAGCCAGGTACATGAACAATTTATCCTATGTTTCGTCCGAGTTTTCGGACTTTTTCTAGGTTAAAAGCTTGTAAAACCATTATTTTTAGCTTTTATCCTTGAAAAAGTCCGAAAACACGGACGAAACGTAGCATAAATTGTTCATGTACCTGGCTGAGAGTCCTCTAAAAAATAAAAATAGGAAAGAAAGTTTTTCTGTTTTTTTTTATTGAAGAAATAATTTTAACTAGTTTTTGTCTCCCTGTAGATATTTCTTGTTACCCACTTTTGATTGATAAATTTAATTTATAATACATTGGTAGGTAATATATTATTTATTATCTATCTATGTAAATGCGAGAGATAGGCAATATGTAGATCCTAATATGTTAAATGTTGTTTTATTTCTTTGTTTTCTTAATTTGTCCCCATTTAAAGTCATATTTTAAACGTCCAAAAATGACATATCATTTCACATTCAAATGATAGAGTATTTTTTAACTTACCAGTTTAAAAGAATACAATTTTTTGCAAAAATAACCTTGGAAGAGAAAGGGCAATATATGGTTCAGTGCAGAGATACCTATAATAAGAAGTATAAAAATGACAAAATCACAGGTTTCTTTGTCAGTGGTTTTATGACTTTTTTTTTAATTTTTTTTTCTGAGCAAAGAATTAAACTACATTCATGGTATATTTCGTGAATAGAGTCTGACCAAAAAGTTCCCTAAAGGTAAATATTCTTACAAAAGTGGCATTCTTAGTATTACATGACAGCAGTCCCAGCATTTTTGTTAATCTATATCTCTATTGAGGCCAATTCCATGTTTCGATTAAAATTACCCATTTTTAGAATTTTGTATCAAAGAACACTTAATAACAATATTTTATATTAGTTTTTATCTCATTTTTTATCTGCATTATCTCTAATGAATGATTTATTGTTAGCTGCACTTTTTAAAAAACAATCATTTGACAAACAGTTAAGAAGTTTTATCCTAATACTTAATTAAAATTATTTAGGTGGTTTTTAAAAATTTATTGATTTATGTCGTGTGATTTGGTGGGATAAAGAAAGGTATAATAAGCAAAATGTGCAATCATTAAGCTAGGTCCAGATTAGAGCATTTTTTTCGAACGAACAGAACGAGCCTACCGCGTAGAGCTGAATTCTCTTAGGCCAGCAATAGACGGACGTGTGACCCGCCGCGTTTCATCTGTCGTAATAAGAATGGTAGATTCCAATACATTGTAATACACGAGCGACCGGCACGTCCCGTCTGCTCGTGTATTCTGCTGTATTGAAATCCATAGTTCCCATTACGTCAGATGAAACGCGGCGTGCGTTAAGGTACATTTACAACCAATTTGGTATGGGCACATTCTGCTGGTCAATTGCAAATTGGGTTTTAAGCATATTTGGTTGAATGCATTTGTTTGCAATAAAATTTTAAGTCGGCATGACCTTGAATTGCACTTCAGCTTTGAACTGGATGCTTGCAAATCGCAAATATTCACTTCAATTGCGACACGAATTTCGAAATTGCGCATGCGTACTACGACACAAATTTATTGTTAGTGTTTAAAGTCGTTTTGTGATTTGAAATTTGAAGGTTAGATCTTTTGGTATTAGAAAATATGATGTTTTTAGAAGTTATGTTAAATTGTAATTATTTAATCAAACTGAATTTGCACACACGTAGTATTAAAAAATCTCAACAGGTAGCAGTTCCTAACTCATTATTAATGACCTAAATTTTATCTCGGCACAATTCAGAATCCGTTAGTAAATTGTGCCTGTAGTGAATTGGTTGTAAATGTACCTTTATGCGGCGGATGACACACACGTCCGTCTATTGCCGACCTTATAGTTTGGATACAGTAAACAATACTGTGGTCTGGACGTGTTTCCGAGGCAAATCGAGCCAAACTTTTTCCTCGCCTTCTCGGTAAATCAGAATTGCTCAAAAGAAAAATATTGTTCTCTGAGCATTCCGTCTGGAGTGGAATACAGAGAGTTTGTGGTGTTCGTAGTATTCGCGTAGAAGACCACGTACTGATGTTATTAATTTTATTACTTACTTTGGTTTTGAATGTTGATAAAATTGGAGTGAGATCGAGAAAAGTCTCTACGGTTAATCGATATTTATGAAGAGGATCCGGTGTTACGAATAATTTGCAGAGAAGTTATCACCGTCAAGTTAATTGTATCCATACTTTTTGATTTATTATTATTTTTTAATAATAATTTGCACATAATTAAAAAATATTTTAAATTTAATACAAATGATAACTGACGACCGATAAGTGCGATAAATGTTCGTTTGTACAAGACAATTTATACTAAACTGAGGTTTTCTTGCATGTCGAATAACGAAAACAACAAAAAATTTACAAAAAACTATTACAGTACAGTACAGGGACCAGTTAAATATTATTTACCCACTTCAGTGGATTGGAAGAAATGGTCCCACCAAATGGCCTCATTTCAAAAGCGCATAGAGACGTATCAATCAAAATTGACAACATGTGGAGCACTTATCATACATTTTTCTTATGAATTATTTGAGGAATCCTCAATTCTTTAAGTTTATTCTTGAATCTTGTACATATTGCTCAATAAAACGAGGCTGCAATTAGCCATAGGGAAGTACTTACAAAAAATGTGCGTTTTTCATTTCTACATCACATCGTCGAAAAATATACAGGTTGTTCCATTTGAAAAAATTGAGAAAATACAATGTAAAAAGTTTTTAAATTGAAAAATAATTTTTAGCCACCCTGTACATTTTGAGGAAGTAAAAATGATTCAAACACATTAATTAGATGTCTCGTAACTAGTATTCACATAAGTTTTTCTTAAAACCCATCGTTGTGACTGGTGATTTTTTTCAATATGCATCTGCAGATGGCATTATTTCAACAAAAAATTTCATTACATCCAAGTGGTTGGGAGTTAGTCAATAATAATATAGGAATAAATAGAGTCTAGAAAGAGGCTTAAAAAAATGTACTGATAGACATAGCATTCCATTTTAAAAAATGCACTTGATCCTGTAATTTCGTCCTGGCTCGCCCTGTATATTCAAAAATAATTTCCGGTTATAGGCTTTTTCATCTAGTTTACTGGTATTTTTTTTTAACTTCTAGTTTTCGTAAAACTCGAGATATCGAAGTCCGACGCACTATTGCCCCACCCTGTATATTGGAACAGGTAGTTATTTTTCGCATCATATCCGAGTTTACTACAATGTTTGATTGATTTTCTTTTATATTTTTGGACGCAATTAACAACATAGTCCATACCATTTCAAAACATTTTTAGAACTAAATTACCTTTTGTTTTTTTATTGTGATTTATTTAGTTATATGATGTTCGAATATGCAGACAACTTAATGTTGGAACAAGTATTGTCATATTTCATAGTATTATTAATGTAATCAGTGTCTTACTAAGTCTAAGTAGTCATTGAAATAAAAACAAGTTATGTTTTGACAAGGCATATTTTTTTGACGTGTTACCCGGAGTTCGTTTTGTCGTGCCATTTACACATATTTCGTGATTAATAATTGTAAGAATGGGACGCGGAAAGTCTACCTATGAAACGCGAAATTATTATCCAACAATATCATAAAGACATGACAATGGATGATATCACGAGTGAATTAAATATAGCAAAGACAATTATTTTTAACATTATAAAAAAATATGGCGAAACTACAAATATTGACGTTCGTGGTAAAAGTTCAGGGAGACCGAAAATAGTTTCTCAAAGAAATTTAAGACATTTGGTTAGAATATGCAAGTCGGGAAAAAGAAATACTTTACGAGAGATTACTGCACGGTGGAATAATGAAACTGGGTTGACATTTCGAAATAATGTTGTCGAAAATATATCCACAAATGTGGTCCGAGCTTTTATAAGGTGTGTTTGATATTTTTTTAGTATGCAGTGTGTTTATTTCTAAATGGGTTGGAATTTATAGGCCAAAGAGAAATCCTTACAAGCCAAATTCAAAGGAAAAATCATTAAACTTGGGCAGTCTAAACTCTCGCGGACGAAACGAAAAGTGACTGGAATAATGTCATATTTAGTGACGAATGTAAATTTGATGTATGTGTAGGAGACCACCGTAGCCGTGTAATCCGAGATAAAACAAGTCTTTCATAAGGATTGCCTTAAAAGTACAGCCAGGTTTCCAAAGGGCATTATGGTTTGGGGATGTATGTCGACAAACGGTTTGGGACTGAAATTTATAGAAGGTACTGTGAATGCTGAGAAATCCCAAGAAATTCTTCATAGCTCATTACTAAAGCTGCAAATCGTTTCTGTGTATCATGGTCGTAGAGTACAGATGTACTTACTGTCGCCACCATTCACCTTGACAGCGAAACTTTCTCCAGTCCAGTCTATTATTAGCTTTCGAGTTGTGTACACGTTAAGTCATTTGGGCGTATTGCATATTGTTTTTGTGTTTTTATTTGTTGTACTGTATTGTTGATATTAATTTAATAATAAAGCATGGCAGACGTACGCAGGGGTAGAAAACGGCCATTTGCTGACAAAGTGAATAAATTCATAGGTGATTTCCCGGATTTATTCTATGATGGTGCTAAAATAATTTGTAAAGTGTGCGAGAAAGATTTGATGTGCTGGGATAAGCGTGATTGTGGACTTCATGTAAATAGTGTATACCATAAAAATAAAAAAACTCGAACCTGGGTTCGGAATTGTCGTAGTATCAATAGTAGACAGTGTACGCGGATGTCGAAACACTAATTTGGTAACGCACCAATGTTTACGTAAATGTTAGTAATAGACTAGTATACTTACGAGGTATATGTATCCCTGAATGTAGGGTGGTCGTCTTGAAAAACAGGGGGCTATAAAAAAAATTTTAGCACTGATTTTACACGAGGGCAAAAATGTTGCAGGTTCACTCTCGAAGACTCGATGGTTACAGCACGACGAATGATGAGGAAAAGATACTTCGATTGAAAATGTGATACTATTTATAGTAAAAACAGAATGGGTTGTAAACTAATTTACAACCGGGCTTCTATTGTCTGGGTATTTCCAACCGGCCTCTATTGTCTGGGGTTGTGTGCCTACTATGATAAGGTTTTTGATGAATTTTTTAATTCTGACAGGGTTTTCGATGTTTTTTATAATACGTTCGGATTCAGTGTGAAATTCTGCATCTGAGGAGCTAAAAAAAATTGATCTAGGTCTTAAAATAAATTTATTAAAGCGAATTATATTAAGAATTTTAGACTATCTTGTCCCATCATAAAACGATTGGATGGAGACACTGAGGCGCTGCTATGATGCAGGTAGTCGAGCCAGGCCTCAGAATTCCCGTAACAGCGCTTCGGAGTCATCTCAGGCAACCCACCATACACCTAACCCAATTTTTGCCCATAAATCTTGTAAATAAAGGGTGTTTCAATAAGAGCGCATCATTTCAAGATTCAATAAAACATGGTTTTCTGTAGCACAGTATTGAAATACTTATTGAGTTATAATGTAGACATTTGGGAGTTATGTATGGAACCTTCGATGATCGAAGTATGGAACAACACATCTGGTAAATGGCTGCCACGGCTTAGCTGGCACATCCGTACTGTTTTCGCGAAATTTTGAATAACGGTGTTGCATACATGTGGCGGTATTTCATTGATATAGCGTCTAATTTCGGCCTCAATGCTTCGGTGGTCGAGGGATTGTCGGCATTAACCAGTGTCTTCAGATAACCCCACAGCCAAAAGTCCAAAAGTGTTAAATCGCAAGAGTGTTGCGGCCAATTATGGTTACCAAACCGAGAGATGACCCGACCAGGAAAAGTCTGGTGCAAGATCGTCAATGTTTCAGGGTCGGTATAGCAAGTGGCACCGTCCTGCCAAAACCACATGTCGTCGAGAGCAATATTTTCCAATTGAGACACAAAAAACTGGGTTATCCTAGCACGGCAACGTTCGGCATTCACCATTACTGCATTACTTGCCTCGTCTTCGAAGAAATGATTCCTCCAGACCACAATGCACACCAAACAGTGACTTGTTTTGGATGCATTGTCCTCTCATGAATCATTCGTGGATTTTCTGAGTCCCAAATGCGGCAGTTTTGCCTATTAATGAAGCCATCGACGTAAAAATGGGCCTCATCACTGAAAATGATTTTGTCCGCAAAATCGGCACTCACTTCTTGTTCCAGGATCCAATTGGTGAACTCTTTTCGCTGTGCATGATCTGTTGGCAGAAGTTGTTGAGTCAATTGGATTTTGTAGGCATGGAGATGCAAATCTTTAGTAAGAATACGCTGAAGAGTGGCTGTTGTAACGTCCAATTCTTGTGCACGATGACGAATCGACGTCCCTGGACTCTCGGCCACGCTCTCGCGAACTTACCTGACGTTTTGTTCTGAACGACCTCTACGAGCTCGTGTCATGTGTTTCACATCACTAACCGAATCAGTACTTTCGAATTTTTCGATTATTCTTTTCACAGTAGATGAATGAGGAACATTTCGACCGAAAATTGGACGCACTTTACGAATCGTGGCACTCAAACTTTCACCATTTTGATAATAATGTTTAACAATCAGGACGCGTTGTCCTATCGACCTGGCATGTCATAATCTTGTGACATGACAACCAAACTGGCTCGCAAATCAAATCTTGCGCTCGAAACACATTTTATAAATTTATGCAACGACAGAACTTCCTACGTTTTACAACTTCATTGCCATGTGAACAGATTATTTTAAAATCAAAATTTTGTATTTGGCTGGAAATGAGGATATTGAAAATTACACACTAGCCCTAAACTTCTATCATGATCAACAACAGGCAAGTGTTGACCGTTCATAACCACAGTTAGGTTTACTTTTGTGTATTATCTTACTCTGCTGAAGCACAAGCACACAACAGCACTCTTAGATGCATTAAGTTTTAGATTATTTTGATTAGCATAATTATGAATGAAGTATAAGTCGAAATTAATTAATTCTCAAGTAAGTCTAGTGTCTTCAGGACGGAAATTATAGAATAACTGAGTATCGTGCGCATAAGATTGAATTTTGCCATGATTAATATGCTGAAAATATCAGTTGTATAAATTAGGAACAATACAGGACCCAGAACTGATACTTGCGGCATACCTTACGTATTTGGGCATATATTTGATCGCTCTTCATTTAGTAGTACAGTCTGGAATCTGTCCGTTAAATAATATTTAAATAAACCAACTGATATTTCATCAAAACCGTAAAGAAAGGTTGGCACAAAGTAATTCATGGTCCAAAGTGAGAAATATGACGGCCATTTTTATGGTAGCCGTCACTCACATTCTACCTATTCTTCTTGAGAATTCCATTTAATACACAATTTTCTCTTTCGTTTTCCATTTGTGTACCCAGCATATTGATTTATACATTCGATTCTGTAGTAACAATTAAATCTGTGCCAAAAACTGACTCACGGCTTTTTATCATTGTGTACCAGTTAAAATATTTACCTTATTTGAGATAATATAGATAATTTATGTTTGCTTTTTGAGATAAGATTATGTATTTCTGTATCAAATTCAGTTATTGTATTTTTTATTTGAATTGCTGATTAAATAAATCTAATTTAATAAAGACATTTAAAAGCTTGCCTTTATTACTTCTCCGTCTAAATATGTAGGTCCTACAAAAAGTTGAAAAATCTGAAACAGAAATAGCATCAAATATAACATCCTGAAGGAATATTTCAGAAATATCTTTCATATTCGTACATTAAAAAGAGCAAAAACCCATATCCACTCTTTCCGTTTTATATTTAGGTCCAAAAAGCAGTCGTACTTTTAGATCTATTTTTTATTACCGAATCTGTTGTGCATAGGCGCTGGAACGGCGGGGGCTGGGGGTGTGGCGTACATGACAAAGAAAAATTTGGCTATTTCGTGGTCTAGAATTTATTTTAACGTACACAGAACTGAGCCCCCACGCAGATTTTGAAATACCGGCGCCTATGAACTTGTTATTTCATTGTCATTCGGGTTGGATAAAAACTCGAAGGGTCCGAAGAGGGACTGTTTGAGAATATTTTCAATCTACCACACTAAAAAAAAAAACCACCTGATATTACAAATATGCGTACTTACGTTGAGCAAAATGGTGTAGGTACCTACTGCTTCTACCACGCAGAAATAAAATATGGCGCGAATTAGTATCCAAGATTCCAATTTGTATACGATATATTGTACTTTTCTTGTAATATCTACAGATTTGAGCAATTCTTGTCGAAGTTCGTCGGTATACTACTGTTACTTTTTTGTAATATGTGTCAAGTTTCAATTACCTGCAAGCTTACTAAACATTCTACGAAAATTCTCTCAACACCGAAGGATAAAAATGGCGATAAAATTCAGTTCAGATTCCAAAGAATAACTTCCTTAAGTTGTGAATCGCGAGCAAATACTGAGGTAATCCGGAAAGAGTTGACAACCAAGTACTGAGAAATAATATGGAACTTACAAAGATGTACGAAGATAATAACTTAAGGCAATACCTCAGGTAATACAATTTTATTTTTGGAAAGTTATATACTCGGTGGTGCACCTCCGCTTCTATAATAATGCAGATAATGTGTAATGTTTAATCACTAAGGGGCCGGTACTTTCTGTCTCAGTTAACAATAATCGGATGATAGCATGCAAGGAAACCATTGTTGTTATAATGAGAAAGACGGAGACATTCGATTAGTGTTAACCGATACTGAAAGTACCGGCGGTGATTAAACAAAATGGTTATTGCGGTAAGGTTATTGGTATATTTTATGGTCAAATTATATATAATACAAGAAATTTTAAGAAAACATTAGGTAAGCTTATATGCTAATGCATATTACTGATGAGAGTAATCGAATGCAAGAATCGAGAAGTACTCAGTTCTCAAAGTTTTCGACAACTTTTACAGAAATATTCGAATTCCAAACACTAACAACATGATACCACGATAGAGACGCTGGATCGAAATTACCGGTTCTCAATTCTGTACTCAGACTCTGAAGTTTGCGCATCGATCCTTGATTCTTTTCTAAGTTCTCGGATCTGTTTAGGTGGAATTTTGCCGGTTTCGGTTCTGGATTTAATTTCTTTCCAGGTTTCATATTTCTTATACCTACTTATTATTAATTATATTATACGTAATTAAATTATATAAAATTGCCGTAAAGTATCATCAGCTTCCAAACAGTGCCAGACTTAAATAAACTAGATAGATTAGTACGTACGTGTACGAGAACCCGTCAACCGAGTACAGTTCGGACAATGTTCGGTTCAATGCAGTGCGCATAAGATTCCATCGCTAGATATTAATTGTAATGAATCATACATATGTTTATTACTATAGTTTCGGAAATTCTCGTTAGTCGTGTGCTACCGCGCACTTCCTGCCGCCATGAAATATGAGACGTTACCAAGGCCATATTTTTGGTATAAATAGAATTGCCGTAGCCAAGGAATTCAATTCAGTTTTCTACTGACAACTATCTTCAGCGCGTTGAGCTGGATAGTTGAGGAGTTTTAAGCGCGTTGAGCTTGACTCCATTTGGTTAGAATACAGAATCCGACGATGACGCCGGCCGGCCGAATGTCTGGTAGCATCTTGGGGTTTTTAGCGCGCTGAGCCAGACCTCCTGGTGTTGGTAGCCACTTTACCGGCTGCGCCACTGTCACCGGTCTAGTAATTATTTATTGCCGTGGGTCGTCAGCGCGTTGAGCTGGACCCGCCGTTAGTAAATAATTTCTAAACCAACCGCCGTCACTAGTCCCCTAATTATTTATTACCGTGAGTCTTCAGCGCGTTGAGCTGGACCCGCCGCCGTTAAATAATGATCGAACTTATCGTCGCATCGACTCCTGGGTGTCAGCACGTGGAACTGAAGCCTGCCGTGCGTTGTACCGTTTAATCACCGAAATTACACTACTCCCCGTAAGCTAATTGCACCGATGTGTATAATATTTATTAACTGTACTTGATGGTTTAATTGTTATATAATCTGATTTTATGTTTATTTAACTTCATGTTTTGGACAAATGTTGCTTTAATGAAATAAATTCTGTTACGTATACTTTGGGCTTTCTTATTTACAACTAACAGGAATCCTGGATTAATTCTCCAACCAGCTATCCGAAAGCAATCGCCGTTACATACTTTCTTACATATTTTGGGCGTCCGAACAGACACAATTAATTCTTAAAAGTACTCGACTCTTAAAAAGACACGATTCTGCCCATCACTAATTTAGAATCGTTAAAGAACTCGAAATACAATGAACCTGGCAGATGACCATTTCATTTTCATTGCGCAGTAAAATATAGTTTCGCAATATAATAAATTAAAACATTTGTATGATAAACTAACCGTTGATCTAGAGTAATCACTAACACTAACTACTTAAACGAAATGCCAAACGGTAAATGGCGTCGTCGCTGAAATATCAGACACTACCCGAGATTGAGTTCATCGCTACACCGCTAGGCCGACAAGTTAAATTTAAAATGCGCATGCGCAGTTCGTATCTGGCAAGTAGGACGCATATAAAATACCTGATATGGTTTTTGCTCTTTTATAAAAAGTTGTGCTTTTCAAACTTTTATAATACAGTAGGTATGCGTTAATGTATTAATATCACGTTTTAGAAATGTTTTATATTAGATTTACTTAAATTAACGTGTTTTAGAAACGTTTAAAGCGTCATACAATTCAACGTTAAAGTTTGCAAGTAAGAATCGGGTTAATTCTGGCGTTTAAAAAACGTCAACCAGATATGCAGTAGTTACGTTCAACTGATTTTTGGCGTTTTTATAACATCATTGGTTAATGGATTTAACTAATTAGTATCACGTTTTAATAACGAATATTATTTTTAATTAAATTAATGTCTTTAAAATGCGTAAATTCCAATTTAACCGCGATCTCTGATATTATACAAGCCGTTGAAAATATGCCGTTCAATATTTAAATGACGAAAAAATTCACACAAGAATCAAGGTACGCACTAGTTATTTTTAACTAATATTTGACCTTTTTATGACGTTTAGTTGATTGATGGACTTAATCAGGTTTTAATACCATATATTGTATTTAATCACATTAACATATTTAAAATACGTAAATTTCATGTTAACCAATCATTGATATTATACAAACTGTTAAGGGTGTTATGTCGTTCAACGTTTAAGTGACTAAAAAATTTACATAAGAATCAAGGTAATTGTAACGTTAAAAAACGTTGACCAGTAAAGCATATTTTTTGTGTCTATGCCGTTTATTCGGTTCAAGTAATTAATAGTATCACGTTTCAGTAATGTTTTATTTATAATTAAATTACCGTCTGTAAAATATGTAAATTCCATGATAATCTATCACTCATATTATTTAATTTTTTTTCAACATTTAGACAGAGGACACATTTCACGCAAAAATTACGTTAATTTTTACGTTATTTTATTTCTGAAAACAATCTTCTGTTGGAAACGGTAGTTATATGTATAAACGTATTATTAACGTTCGGTTTAAATGGTCAAATAACGTAATTTTTTTCAACGGCTAACGTTTATTTAACGGTGGCGACGTAATATACACTTTTATTCAACCGATATGGTCTCATTGGGAGGGAATTTTAAAGAATAGTGCTTATTGTTATTATTAACATTTTGACCTTTAGGTATGTGTTCACTGTTTAGACACAAACAATAATAAATATTAACCTTTTTTTTACTTTTTTTGACAACATACAATTCATAAAAAATATATTAGTACATACGTCTCCGATAAATAAAATGTATGTATGTACATTATCTGCAATAACTTAAAAACTGATAATAAAATTGAAAGGTTTATTAGTTGTTATTACTCATATATTTATGTAAAATATTAATTTGATATTTAACCAACGAACCCTACCACTTATGATTTATTGTCTTCAGCTTCATCTTTTTAGGTACTGGCCGCCAGAAGAACTTCGGAGAGCTTAACATGCCTGCCGTGCCCCACATAATTCGAATTAAATGAAAGAACATAATTTGCTCAAGAGAGTTTGTACGTGATGTTTCGATAAACAAAGATAAGAGTCCATAAATAATTCATATGACATAATACGGTTTAATATAGGTCTGTACGGGTTTATGCTAAAAGATAAGGAAGAATAAATATGTCAGCGAATAATAAATTAAAAATGTTGTCCGAAGAAAGTTTAACGAGGCAACCAGAGGAAGTTTTCGATATACTTTGCAAGTTAGGGGGAAGGATCTTACGGCAGTGTATATAAGGCCCTTCACAAGGAGTCGGACAATGTGGTGGCCATTAAGCAAGTACCACTTGACACTGATCTGCACGAGATAATAAAGGAAATTTCCATTATGCAGCAATGCGACAGTCCCTATGTCGTCAAATACTACGGCAGCTACTTTAAAAACACGGATCTTTGGATTATTATGGAATACTGCGGCGCTGGCTCTGTATCCGACATAATTAGATTGAGAAAAAAAACTTTAACTGAATGCGAAACAGCGACTATTTTATCCGATGCTTTGAAAGGTTTAGAATACCTTCACTCGAATAGGAAAATTCACAGAGACATTAAAGCCGGAAATATACTGCTAAACACCGATGGGCACGCAAAGTTAGCCGATTTCGGCGTCGCCGGGCAATTAACCGAAACTATTTCAAAAAGGAACACGGTTATTGGCTCTCCATTTTGGATGGCTCCCGAAATTATTCTCGAAATAGGCTATGATTGCGTAGCTGATATCTGGAGTATAGGGATAACTGCACTGGAAATGGCAGAAGGGAAACCTCCGTATGCTGATATTCATCCGATGAGGGCGGTATTTATGATACCAACGAAACCTCCTCCATCTTTCCGCGATCCGGACCGCTGGAGTGCCGAATTTATCGACTTCGTTAGCGTTTGTTTGGTCAAAAATCCCTGCGATAGAGCTTCAGCCACAGACTTAATACAACATGTTTTTCTACAAAAATCTAAAGGCCCCAATGCATTGAGTCAAATGATAGCAGAGGCTTGCGAAATTCGAAAAAAATCAAACTTTTAATCGAATGACTTTGATTGCCAATATCGTTCCTGAGCAAAATGAATCTGAGGCGACTCTAGTTCCAAATAAAACTCCCAGCCAAACCGGTACTATGATTACATTGCAATCTGATTTGGGCACCATGGTGGTTATTAATAGCGATGACGAGGATGGGGATAGAACAATGAAGTCGCAAGAAACTAAAAAAGTATAAGCCACTTTTCCTCGAGCACTTTGATCAAACACAGCCAGAAACAGAGGGACAAAAGGAGAGAGACTCGCAGCAGTTTGGCGAAGCCGGATCCTCATCATCAACTGGCGAACAATCATCGCCGCAACCTCGAATTCCCCCATGGTATTTCTGAACCATTGGACCTTAAGTTACAGAGAATTAGACCTGTGGATTGTAATTTTAGTTTTCTGAAAGATTTAACGTACGAGGAATTGAAGGAAAGATTCGATCTGCTAGATACTGCGATGGAAAAGGAAATAGAGGAACTTCAAACACATTATGCTTTGAAGGCTCGGCCGTTGGAAAATGCCATACACAATAAACGCGAACGGAATAGAAACTTTTAGTGGGATTCCGAACTGTTCATGTGAGAATAATTAGATAAATATTTTTTATGGTTGTATAAACGATGTATTTTTTTATCCCCATATACTGTACTTTTAGGAGTGAATAAATATATTGATTGAATTATTAATATGCTCGATAATGGGGTAGTAGGTAATAATTATTTAATCCTAAATTTGGTTTTCCAAATTTATCAAAAAAAAACATTAGTTATGAAAATTTTTGCGTTTATTGGGATGGGCACTCTTTTATTGTTAGAATTTTGGTTTTGGATAAAACTAGTGTCAGTAATGAACGCATAGAATAAAGGTTTTTATTTTTTATTAATTTTCCTTCAACAATTCTCCTACAAATACTTTCAAAAATAAATGTTGACATGAACTTTTCGACCCATGATCATTAAGGCTAACCTAAGATACCTCAATTATTGCTCTATCTCTATTGGAATCTTGGATATATCCAACAAACCACGGCCTGTTGCAATGAGAAAATATTCGTGTTGAATCTCAGACATTTGCAATATATATTACAGGGTTTTTATGTATCGGCTGAAGACATCAAGTTTACTTGTTTGGGCATATTCCATGTGATAGGAACTTGCAATTGCACTACCTACACGAAATCTAAATTTATCTTAATACTCTGCTATAATCCACCGAGTTGCCCCCAGAGTCACATTCAAGGTCGTCTGCATGGCCCTTAAAAACGAATGAGTAGAAAAATCAAATCCTATCAGGAATTCATATTTTATTTCTTTTTTTATGTGCTTGTTGGATTAAACATATCATTTTATTAAAAATACACAGTACGTAGTTTCATTGTTTAAATTATAAAATTTTATACATATGTGCCTATCGTTTATTATTTGATCTACTAATAAGGGAAAAATAGAAAGAAAATAAACCATTTATCTTTTTTTTATGTTCCAGTCTTTATTTAACTCCATTAATAATATTAAAAAGTTAATCATCTTTTTCCCCGTTTATTGCGTAAGGCATGTTAAAATTAGATAAATCACTTTCTTTGAACATACAAATTAGTTTGAGATCATTGACCTGTATCCATGTCAATAAGTAATGTTGGTCCAAAAAAATTTTAATTTATATTTCGACATTGTATTGATTATTTCTTGCACAAGGTACAGCTTCGTCGCTTTTAAATGACCGGAGCACACAGATGCGTGTGTTACTTGGGGCGATATGGGACTAAGCTTATTATCGAAAAAGGATAGTTCTATGGTATTAAAATGGTATAACTTTTATTACGCTGAGCTAACCTGATTCAATAATAAGCTTGCTACGTCACTGAAAGAAGACATGGATATCAGCCGGGATGTCATTACCTACCGGTCATTTAAAACCGACTAAATTGTACATATCTCGGTACAATCGGTACATATACACGAAGTCCCTTTACAGATTTGGTTTGCTTTCACATATTAATTACCATATTAAGAAGAAACTATAAAAGATGTTTCATTTTTATGTTATTGCAAATTTTATTACATACAAATTTACATCCTGTAAGAGGTGTTGATTTATTTATGTCATCCCGATATTGCCTGTTTAACTTGTGGGTTTTCAACTTATAAAACACATACAGGTCTATGATGTATCCTCTTAAGTTATTATAACAGGGCTGTTAAAATTCTTATCCAATTAGAAACTGTCTATTTGAAAAATCTTTATTTCTGATGGCTGTAATTCTTAATAGCCGTATTATATTAACGTAAGAGGATACATCATATGCCTGATTATCTATGTTCCAACATCACTCCTGTTATTTCGATATACACGTTGTATCAGCTACTTTTGAATATAGCCTAAGGAGTAAGAGAGATAGCGCATGCTTTAGTTTAACACAAACGGCATCGACATTCAGTGGGAGTAGAGGGCCTCAGATCATCTTAGTCAGTCGTCTGAGGACCCTCAACTCGATAGCCGACCCCGGTCTAGCCATTCTGAAAGGCGTAAAGTGGGGAGAGTCGAAGCGCACTTGACTTATATGAGCTATCGCATATTCAAAAGTAGTTGTTACAACTTGTATATATGTACTTATCGAATTTTTTAAACATTTTTTTTTACTTGGTTCTTCTAAGCTTCGAAGACCTGTACTTTATGTGGCTATTTGGTCCTTTCTACTTCCAATTTTCATATGAGACTACACCTCGAACTAGACATTTCGAGAAAGGACGGATTGTGCCATATAACTGCATAACGAAAATTACAAATGTTTCTAAATATGATTTGTAAATGTCTTATAGAAGCATATGTTCTTTGTTTCTCGTAATAACCTCGAAAATCTCTATAAATGGATTAACATGCATTTTATACATTAAGATGTGATGTTGCAAAAAGGCTACAAGTTGTTTATTAATTTGCACACAAAAAAATTATTGTCGGAAAACATTGTAGATATGAAATAAGAGCAACTATTATAATACATAAGTAATGTAATATGATTTAGTTTTAAACACAAATAATTTGTTGGCCGCGGAACAAAAACTTGTTCCAATTATATAGAAATTGATTTTTGCACAGTAGTACAAATCAATAATTAGGTAAGTATATTACTTATTTAAAAAAAGAGGAATACTTCCATTACATTTAAACAAATTTTATAATAAAATTAGATCTAATTTTTGTTTCATCCTCGGTATAAAATTAATGCTGTGTATAATTATTATTTTTAGGTGCTTTGTTATGCGCGGGATGTGGATGACAAACTGGTATTTGTAGGAAAACAGTACAGGGTGATAATTTTAATGGCCTGACTCGGTTTTCTCCTAACGCATCATTTATATTTAAACAAGGAAAAGTTAATATAAATATTACAGCTGTTTTTCAGGAATCTGAATATGTGAAAATATCTAAATAGAAAAACGTGAATGTTAGCAAAAAAAAATACACTCGATAAACGAAAACTTTATAGTTTTAATTTTTTGCTTGTACACTCAAAATATACATGACTAACTCCGAGTGATTTGGATGTTTTAAAATAAACTCTTACTTGTGACTTAGACCCCGTTTACACTTGTTTATTTTTAGCAAAATCCAAATGTTACGAGCTACCCCCAACCTGGAAATTTTGCCGAAACTTCGATCCTTTTTTCTGTCGAAGAGTAAGGATTTCTTACTTCCTAACATCGAATATACAAGGAACCAACTGCTTTACATTCCCTTCGAAGGACGGTATATCACCTTCACAACCCTCGCCTAAGATTGCATAGCTTCTGTGTTGAGTGTGTCTCTGTATTTTCTGCTGTGTGGAGTAATTAAAAAGAATGGACTGTATTTTACGTGTTTATTGAAAACTAAAAACTTTACAAAATTGGCAGTACAAGAACATTAGTACAAGCGGTGTGTCCGTCTTGCTTGGGGTATAACTTTCGACTCTCTCTCTGTCTGCGCCCTTAAACCCTCAAAAAAGATAAAAACCAGGTACTTGGCATTTTCTAGAGATCTTGGATACTACAAACATGTGTTTTATTCTAGGGATTTCTATACAATTCTAAACATGTACCAGAGGCGGCATTAGATTTAAATTGAATAAGTAATACCAAACATTCTGCGTATACGTTGATTTACAAGGCGCTAGAAAGCGGGACGAAGTCTCAGAGTTTCACTTGAGTTATGCACCAACCGCTATTCTCGTTGCTTAACTTAGTATCGAAATACGATTATTTTAAGTCGGATCTACGCTCGTCCCCTATCTTATCGTACAGGGAGTAAATACAATTTAGTATTTTGCAGCAACATCTTTATAGGTGAATTTTTTTTAAATTTCTTCTATCTCCATAATGGACCATAAACATGTACAGTTCATTTCAGATAAGGAATACAAAAACGCAATCACCCATCGAAGACGCCGCCCAGTGCCATCTTTGTTGGAGATCCTCGGCGTTTTTATATATCTTATATCTCTGAAATGACTATAGACTCGGTTACATTTTGTTTATGCATTGTAGAATGAAGGTAAAAACATTTAGGTATTTATTTTTATCTGGAAAATAATAACGCATCATATACCTGAAGTAACAAATGATAAATCACATTGGCATTTTATACCTATTTTTAGTTAAACATAACAGCGTATACGCAGAAGCTATGAGTAGTATAACAGCGCGGGTCCCCGAGTAGAAGTGGCCTCCGAAGAGGTGGATGGCACGTCCATCTTGAGAGCTCAAGAGCCTCTGGTTTGAAGGTCATTAGGGGAGCGGCTCAAACAACTGATCATGATGGTGAGAGCTTTAATTACATAATGGCCCCAAAAACATTTTAAGAAAAACAAAATTGCTTATACAAAAAGCATGCTTCGTGGTTACAGAAAAAAAATGGTGGACTGCTAGTGACGTCACACCAGAGGCTCTTGGGCTGTCCCGATGGACGTGTCATCCACCTCTTCGGGGCCACTTGTAAGAGTCTATTCGGCACTTGTCTGGAGATCGTAGGGCTCCATTAATGATCTTCAAACCAGATGCTCTTGGGCTCTCTCGATGGACGTGCCATCCACCTCTTCGGAGGCCACTTCCGCACGTGAACCTGCACTGTTATACTACTGCTATGCAATCTTAAGGCGGTTCCAGACGACGCGTGTAATCGGCGAATATTTATGTATTTACTTCGGCATTCGCTGTACCTACCGCGATTATTCACAGATTACACGTTAAATGGATATCATACAATTGCAGAATGACAGAATTGCCATGACAGCAGAAGACTTTGAAGTATTAGTAAATTTAGTGGTACCTATAATTCTGAACAAAGATACAAAATTACGAAAAGCGATAGCAGTTAAAGGTCGTCTGGCATTAATATTAAGATTTTTGTCTTCTGAAGACTAATGGAAATTAATAAAAAGCACGTGGTTTTCAGCACAAGTGCTAAGAACACCACAAAGTAGCCCCCCTGTATTCCCGTCCAGACTGAATACTTGGAGAGCAATATTTTATTTTGAGCAATTCTGATTTACCGACAAGTCGTGGAAAACGTTTGGCGCATTCGGATTCGTCTCGGAGATATATCCAAACTAGCGGATTAGGCTCTGCGCGTTTGGCTTGTTCTGTTCGTTCGGGCAAAACTGCTCAAATCTGGACCTAGCTTAATGCAACAAAGAGAATCATTGAAATGTTCGTGAATTTTATTACTAATAGGGGCGCTTCTTTGTAAACAGTAATGGACGATAATCAATAATCGTATGTAAAGTATAGTTTGTGTTAAATACCAATTTTACTTTCGCATAAACAGTTTGTTTCTTGTAATTAAGTTAATGCAGAATTTGTATTTATTTTTTATTGAATTTCTGTGTTGTGAATTACCCTCAAAATATTTTTTTTAGGTTAAGTACTTGAGTCAGAACAAATTTCTTGACACTTGAATTTATTGTAACCTAACCCCAAAAGTCCAGATCGACAAATTGACCACCAACCATGTAAATCTCCGTTTATACATTTATCGTGGTATTTTACGGTACACTAAAAAATAAAAAAACAAATTGTGTTGTTATTACATTTAAATTGGATCTGCAAGTCAAGCTTCATTAAACTTAATTGTATACCAAATCAAAATTATTGTATGTAAGTAATGTTTAGAGGTATACCATTTGCACGTGTCATAAAACTAAGGCCTATCAGTGTCTGGATATTATTAAAAGTAAAAAAAATAAAATAATTAATTTGTTAGTACTACAATATTTGGGTTTTTAATTAGAAGAATATAATATATAGTAATTTCAGTTTTTATCAGTTAACACCAAATTTGTTGAAATGTCAGAAAATAAAAAACTCAAAAGATTAATCAGTAGTCAGGGTTGCGACGATTTAAATCAATTTGATTTAAATCGTAATTTAAATCAATTTGATTTAAATCGCGATTTACATCATGCTTTAAATCAACTGATTTTTTAAATTTAAATCATGATTTAAATCAAGTTGTGTAAAGCCAGTAAATCAAACTTCAGAAAATTCAAATAAAAAGTATAGTTTATTTAAAAGCTAGATAGATACAAATTAAACTGAAAAAAAAATCAGATAAAAAAGAAGAAAAGAACAGTTAGGTTGCACATATAAAACAAAAGTTACCTTCTTAAATGTACATTATAAATTAGATGCCTACTTAAAAGCAGAAACATAAAGTAAACAAATTAAACAGAACCAACTCTAAAAGAAAATAAAACATGATTTACTCCAAAACAAAAATTTTAAATTAGGTTAATTATTGTAGTTTGTACAAAAAAACTAATTTAGCTGCTTTTTCGGTCCCTAAACGGCCAAGATCCCCTTAAATAAAATAAACAGTTATAAACAGTTTTAGATTTAGAATACCTGCAGTTAAATCAACCTCCTGCACTTTTCATGATGACCTTTTAATCTTTGAACAAATCCTTGCATTTCTTTTTTTACAATTTTTACACACCGCTCTGTTACTGGTTTTTCCTTTTTCTGTTTTTTTTTTATAAAATAATCCCAAATTTCTCCCTTCCGCTTATTTTTATTTTACACTTCAGTCGCGCGTCGCCTCGGCATCTATAAAATTAATGAAACCGACCACCAAACTTGTCAGAACAGGAAAATGCTGATTTTTTATTGTTTGTATGACTGTATAGACCATAGAGAATTTTTCCAGTTACGTGAATAATTTATATGTGCAAATTGGTAGTTAGAGAATACAAAAAAATAGTGTATGGGAAAATCGTATTTGTTTTCAATAAATTAGAGTAGAACTGAAAAAAATCAAAAAAATCTAAAAAACCTGATTTTTTGATTTTTTAAATAAAAATCATTGATTTTTGATTTTTTTTTTAAATCATGATTTTTTCTAACCCTGTCAGTAGTACGTCAAAAGAAAGTATTCCTCAAAGAGTATGCACTACTGCAGAAAATCATTCCTCACAGTCTTTTGATAACGAAGAAATTACAAAGTGTAAAAGTAGTATGAATGGTGGCAGAGGGCCAATCCCATTTGGTTCGCTCTACTGGTTAGTGACTCACGGTTCATTGAACGGTAGCAATAGTTTAGGCATAAATAGGATACATTAGCATAAGGTTAATTTTAATCATCTCCAGATGATGCCAACATGGTTGGCGAAACGCGTGTCGAGTGTAGTGTATGGTGTTTCGTGGAAAACTACGTCAGTGTTAACAGTCCACCAATTTTTAATTCTTTTTCTTTCATTATAACTAGGATTAGATATGCGAAGAATGTCACATTGAAGTCAGTCTTGAAGATGTCCCTATGAAGTAATTGATGACGTAGTTATGACGTTACCCTAGATACGTCTTAGATACTTTGATAATATATCGTCGTAAAGACGTCATATTTTGGTCTTATGACGTCGCCGACCCATAAGGACGTCAGTTACCTAAGACGCGCCCTTAAGTCTTTACTGCCTTCACGTAATATATAATTAATACTAATAATTAAGAGGGCTAATCGAACCAGTGTTTGTAATTTTTCAAAATTTATTTCTTCCATACGGTTTGGTCAAATTACACCAAATTTGGAGGATCAGTAGTTGAAAGTATACTAGAGGGTACATGTATATCTATTTTAATTAATTTTCACTTTATGTAGGGAAAATTTATACTGTAAATATAAGTGAAATTTGAACGTGATTAGCTCCTGAATTGTGATATCAATCGGTAAAATTCGAGGTAAAATTCATACATGTCTTCTAGAATGAATCTTCATAATTATGCTCAGCAAGTTTCAAACTTTTATTCCGTAATATTTGGTTAAAATGAATTTTCTAAATAAGTATCTTTGTCACTACAAATGGAGCAAGGAAGTGTTACCTCTATTGGGAATCGCACATCAATAAAGTCAGTGAATAAAACGTCCAGTGAAGGTATAGTCAAGAGCAAAATTATTCAGCGGCGCATGTATAAAAACTGTAGAGAGTGACACAACTTTTTCCCGACTAGGCCCCTTAAATGCCCATCTAGTTCAGTTTAGTTCCGCACTATACTATTATACCGGCTGAAACATTAAGAATTTAAAATATACAGACATTTTACGTTTATCCATAATTTTGTTTTGTTTTTCTAGTATATGTAAATTTTGTTAGTGTTAATTTAAATTCTCTAGTGTTAACTATAAATCATCGTGACTGACGCCTTCAAATTTAAATTGTTTATAATGTATTACCATTAATTTATCTAAAATAAGTGTTTCTCCGATTTAATTAAGTTTATATTTATTAGGTACTTCTCAAATCCTAAATTGCGAATGATATATACAGGGTGTTTACATGAGTATATGTGAGATGAAATTCGCAAAGTTTAGCTTAAAAACCATGAAGAAAAAAATGCCCCGAAGCTTCGTTAATGAGATACAGCATGTTAAAAGTGTACGCGGAATTTGCCAGTTAGGCGTTTATCCAAATTAATTGCAATAAAGTGCTTAACAGAGGGATTTACCGAGTTGTCTTATAAGTCGCTGTTTTGAGACAGCTCTATAAGATAAGTTTAATAAAATCCTAATCAGAATTTAATGTTTCATTTGAAAGGAAGCATTTCTTACAATGCAAGATTATGCCTCGAATGATTTATAAGAAACAAAAGGTAACTTTGATTGGTAAACATATTATGTCGAGGTGTATACGCAGAGATTTATTTAAATTAGGTAAATATATTGTATTTAATTTAAAATATTTTTTTATATATGTAGCGACGTAATGCCTACATTGAAAACACTTTGTATAAACTTTGCAAACAATCTAACGTGATCTCATAGCGTGACTTCCTTTTTAGAATAAATAAAAAAAACAGTAATATTTAACCTTAGTTATGGTTCATACTTCATAAAGAGGAGATACAAAGAAAAAGTTCGTTGCTCACCATAGGCACACCTTATTTAATTTCCTATTAATTTCAAATGTTTACAATGCTTCGAATTCCTTGTTGTAGGTATACAACAAAATGTCTACGTGACTTCTTGTTTCCTTACAAGATTTTACTTCGATGGCATGTTCATCTGTACTATTTATGACAAGAAAAGTATTTATTGTGGCTATGACAAAATATCGTTAGAAACCGTCTATTGTGTTTCCAAGAACCCAAAACAGTACAAATTGGACTTGCATAATTATTAATTACTAACTACTATTGCGGGGATCTTGCGTTATAAGACAATTTAATAACATGGGAATATTTCATTGTTATTATTATTATGAAGAAAACTAAATTGAAGTCTTCTACATCATTATATAGAATCATTTGTAAATAACGCCGCTGTAAGGGTTACAGGTCATCGTTTAAATTAGATAGAAAGGCGCCCAGTGTATAAAAAAAGCCGACCAAATATATCAGTATTCGTGTAACCGAGACCCTAAAATAGGCCTAAATTTAATTACTATCTATTTAAATGAAGATGGATATTCTAATTATACTATGTAAATAAATAGATGAAATAGTTCTAATTTTAGGGCACTTTGTTGTTTAAATTTTGTTTTAACCGAACTGTTCTTGCAATATTTTGTTGTAACGTTGAAAATTAAAAATTGTAGGTATATGATCAATTGAAGTACAGCCCTCACTTTGTCACTGCAGATATATGAACCCATAGATATGTAAAAACATCCCTTTCACATGGAAAAAAATAGTAATAAAATTGTTTAATTATATAGTAGAAATGATGAAACGCCCGTCAGTGCAATATGTAAAGAAATACGTGCTATGGCCAAGAATATCTAAGCTCTCAATATATAAAAGATACAAGGAAAAACCACCCTTTAATACGTATCAAATAATAAACTGCTTGGGAAACACGGAAATAGCGGAATCACTACGCATATAAGAAGGAACGTAAAACATGTAAGGGCAGTAAATCATACAACCATCTACCATATTTCTTTGCATTGTGAGAAAAGGTTCAGTTTAAACATAACCAAAGACAATTTAAGATATTAATCTTACATCTGACATGACGCTGAGCAATGATTAATTCATTGATTAAATTTTATTTATTACAAATCTCTCACTACAAGGAGAATTTATAGTAATTTGTAGAAAAAAGTTAACGTGTCTTTTTTTGTATTATTGCAATGTATCGTGTCGTAATTCTTAATATCCAGATTTCTTATATAACTAATACCATAATACACTGGCGGTTCTTCTATAGGGTCATTTGGTCAATGACCTCCCACATACAAATAAAAAAATAGAGCTATTCATTTTCTGAAGTTTAAATATATATAATATATATTTTTAATATTCTTAACAAATATATTAAAGTTTCTAGTTCATTCTACCGAGCCTCTACATTCATGTTCATTACATTATTCATTTATAGAATTTAAAAATCTTGGGTCAATCCACAACTTGTCCTCAAAGCTAGCTACGGACTGAATTTACAACGAATTAAAGTGAAATAGACTTATGCGCGAATCGTCAGAAAGCAAAAGAGACAGAAAACACTGGCGGGGACAATGTCCCTGACACATTTTACGGAAACGGTAACGCACGATGTTCACTAGAACAGTCTTAATGCTGACTAGGTACGCGTTGATCGGTAAATTCTGTCGCGTTGTTTTTAATGTTTTTATTTGTGAACATTTTATTAGTAAATCTCTACTTGTTATGAAATTAAGTAAAACAGTGTTTTTTGGTGTTTATTATTAAATATGAGTGTTTACAAAATATATTAAAACTGAAAGATGGACATAAGTTGGGTTATGAATAAAGTACAAGTAGTTTTTGTGTTTAGATACGTTTTAGACAGTGTTGTGTGTGAGAGATTTTGGAAATTTATTCAGCCTCAAGGAACGACATCGCAGCATTTGACAGATGTAATTTTAAAAGAGTTAGAATTTCTGAAAATTAATGAAAGTCCTGAAAAATTGATAGCACAAAGTTACGATGGAGCATCAGTAATGAGTGGTGCTTTTGGAGGTGTACAAAGTAAAAATTAAAAAAAGTTATCCTTCAGCAAATTTTATTCATTGTTACGCTCATCAACTAAATTTAATTTTTTACAAAAAGCATCAAGTCAGGATAAAAGCATAAACATTTTTTTTGCTAATTTACATAGCTTTTCTTCTTCTTTGGAAAATCGCCAAAAAGAACAGCAGTGTTAGATAATGTTGTTAAGGTGAGATTACCTAAAGCGGCTCCAACACGATGGAATTTTAATACAAAGTACATAGAGACTGTTTATACCTATCGAACAGAATTATTAGATTGTTTAGAAAAAATCATTGATAATGAACCAGCTAAACCCAGCTATTGGTTTAAAAACTTACTTACAAAATGAACATTTTCTTTACTGGTTAAATTTTTTTCATTTAGTTATGCCTCATTGTGATATATTGTTCAATCAATTACAAAAATGTAATATCGATGTCATAACAGTAAATAAGTGTATTGGCGTTTTTAATAGTAAAATTGAAGACATCAGAAATAAAATTTTGAATAACTATTTGTAGGAGACATCCATGCAGTCTGCCCAGAGATGTAAAACGGAAGAATCAAAAAGGATAATTTCATTAGAAGTTTGTGATATAATTACATTAGAGATCAAAAACAGGTTTGGCTTCAGTAATCATTTAGCAGTATCTCAGTTATTTCACGCAGATCGATTTAAAAATTATAAAAAAAGCTTTCCTCAAGATATGTTTAAATTAGTTAAAACGGAGTATCCACCCGTCCCTATAAAAGTAAGAAATTTCTGCAAACATTTAATGAACCTGAAATATTTCGTAAATTCCCGAATTATAAGTTCCTACTCTATAATGAATTCCTTCTTCAATATCCTGTTAGTTTTCTTCAATATTTCCTAAATTCTAGGCGCTTTCCAACGGCACGCAGCAAGCTATGTACAGTCCAGAAGCACTCCAACAATTAATTCTCCTCAAAGTAATAGTCATTTTGCTAATTTTTTAAAATTGTCTAGTAATAGGTGAATATTTTTGATTTGATGTTGGTATAGAACACCTCCATTTTTTGTTACTAAAGAATTTTCTGTCTCCCCTCTCTTCTGAATTCATTTCTCATTAGCAGAATAGATATTTTTAATTAATTTTACGTGTTTTTTTTTTCAAATACATCTTAATTTCGTCCAGATATCGCTAATTAGTTGCAGATACTCTCGCAGATTATCAATCAAATTAAAAATACCTACTGATATTTTTAATTACTTAAAATATGTTAAGTAGGTATGCGGATATTTTTAAAGTATAATAAAGAAAATTAAAATTATCTACTCGGAGTTCCGAAAGAATGAAAGAAATTTTTAGCTGCCTAGGAGTTTTCGTTCTTGTATTATAACTGGAGGGAATCTCAATATTTTTGCTTTAAAGAACACTATTATTTATTCCAGTGTCATTTTGCTTCTAGATGAAGTAGTTGTTTTGATAACTTCTGCGATAAAATATATTTGAAGTGTCGTGTTTGATTCATTATCTACGTCAAACTTTTATACTAGAGCATTCAAATAAGAATGACAGTATGAAATGTAAAAAACTATAGGTATTTTGTTTTCATATTAGATTTGAAAGGATGCTTATGTAATACCCAATAATTATTTCATTATTTTTTATAAATCTAGTAGGTATTTTCAATAATTCTAAATATAGCACCGTCGAGGCGACGTAAGACACTACCTCGGCTTTGCATGTTGTTTTGGATCTTGTATAAGTGATTGAATAGAGCACTTGCAGAATAAACTACCTCAAGACTCGACACTGAAACCTTGCTTTTAAAATGCTAAATATTATGTATATATTTTTTATGAGGACCTCTTGCGAGGGTGTAATCGCTTAAGAAAGTGGTGGCCAACGTATATAAATATTGTACATACCCATGGTTTTAGTAGTTTTTAAGGACGTACATAGTGTATGACAGTTATTCGTTCAAGTAAATAATCCAAACGAGTTGGTCCTGGAGTAGGAATAAGAACTGTGTAAGGACTTTGGCCAATCAACACTTTCCTTTAGACAAGAACACAAGGATCATCTCGCATGGAAGTACTGGTGTACATCACAAGTGGCTTATTTTCATGCTTATTTCAAACTATTTTTGAGCTGTTTGATCCAAAGTCAGTATCTGTACAGTTTATAGTACATAAGTACCTAGTCTGTCTTCCTTTGTAACATCGAGTCCTAAATTAATAAATTGCTTTACTGGTGGTATCCAATATTAATCTTATACCATACCATATTAGTTTTTCAGTAAGTTGAAATGGATATAATACTGGTCTTATATGAAACATACAATCTATATACCTCTCCTAAAGCTCTGTGCTTAACCTGAAGTTTTAGCTTCGCTATGTGTGATTAAATAAACAAAAATGTGATTGAAGGTTAAGTAGTCATATATTTAAAATTTGCATAATAATGACAGCGACCCAGGGAATCAAAATTATCGGAAGTTGAAATTTCGAGCCATATTTCCAAGTAATCTTATTATATTTTATCCGCATATATTTCCTTGTTCGATTAAAGGATATCTTGTTTGATGATGAGAAAGTATGTTAATCACCAGATAAACATGTGTTGGGTAACAAATCTTGGCAATTAGTACACATTCTATACAACAAATTTGGTATGACTTGTCCAGAAATCACTTGGATAGATTATCGAATTTTCCTGTTTAATACTCTAATCAGCACATATTGGCCCTGTAGATATAGTCAGGATAATTTAAAACCTTTTTTTCGGTTTGAAAACTCAAAGCAATAACAGTTTTTATGAGGTTTTTTATGTTAACATATGTTTCGTCCAGTCATCCCGCATTCGGAAGATCTCACTACCAGACTTTAATGGAATTAACCACTGCTATGTCTGGATTTTAAACGTAGTTACTCAAAACGCTTAAATTCTAACACTTCAGTCATAAAATCAACTCAATCTATCCATAGTGATTGATTGACCTATTTTGTATTCGGAAGTTGGGACTACTTTTGATCTAATAGGTTCATATTGTAAAATGCATTTCAAGATGTTTCGTTAGCTGTAACGTGCACAGTTTTCAAAAAATAGTGCCTTCTTCCAGGTTAAAAAATAAGAAAAAATGTAGTAACAGTTCAAATTGAGCAATGCAAATGAATATTATGGTTTTAATTGCTACTTTTTAAATTTTTTCGTTTGGTGGCGTATAAAAATAACGCAAAATACGAAATTACACCAACAGTAATTTACATTAAAATTCCAATAACTATTTTTGGACAGTTTGATTTAAATTTGAATAAGAAGCATAATTACTTTTCCCACTGTTTGTAACAATACAAGTCTTCAACGTCCTTACTATTTGCTTTGTTATGCAAGCTAAATGAGGAAAGTAGCAAGAGATATGTATTAAGATTCAGAAGAAAATAAATGAATATTACAATACCAATGTCCTTTCACTTATTGTGTTCTTTCAATTTCAAATTCTACTTCCGAGATTATGAAATGAGTAGACTAAATTCATCTCGATTCTTGTCGATACAGTGTTTCCGCTGTACGGTGTCATATGACGTCATATGTTTAATGCATTAATCCACACTTTGAATGAGGGGAAACTCGGAGGGAGATGTAGGATAGAAGATAGAACAATCTTGGCTTCGATGATGAACAGTCATTTCATATTTCACTAGTTGAACTGCGTTGTCTTGGATCAGCGCCAGTATTGAGCATCTTGACGTACAAATATTTTTCGATGAAGTATATGATTTGGAAAGGAAAATACGTCCGGTCGTGGTTTCAACTAATTAGATAAACCACAAACTTTTAATTTATATTTTTATTAAAATAGTAATCTTTGTACTTACTCTGTTGATTCATATTCACCTTAGTGAGCATGAAAGTAAAGCAAAGGTCAAGTTTGAAACGATTCTGATAGTTATTATAAAATATTAGTCATAGTTCTCTGACTTTGGCCATTATACTAATTATGTATTCTGATTCTTGATGTAGTTATTTATTTCTGTAATTTAATTTTTAATTATGTGATTTATGCCAATAATTTAAAATGAATTAATTATCTTCAGAATGATTAAAATACAAATTGTATGCTCATGAGCTTACGTGTGATAAAAAATGTCTTTGTCTCTAAAATTGCACCTCGAAAAAGAGAGAGTTGTTAATGCACTGCTAGATAATGGATAGTAATAATGGCAACCGGATATTGCCGACAGCGAATACTTATTTGATTAAAATTTTGCACTGATGTTAACATTACCATATATTTTTCCAGGTGTATTCGGGATGTTTAAAGAATAAACTTTTGTCCTAATCTTATCGCCATTCCAATTATTTAAATTTAGTGCAGTAAAGCTAATATTTAAATGAAATGAGAATTAAATTTGGCACGTATATTTTTATTTTAAGGGATTTAGGTTCCAGCTATTGAAGCCCTTTAGGATAAAATAGCAAACACGTGGCCCAGTTTTTTAAAATTTACGCTTAAATATATGTATAAATATTTTTTTCAAGATTGCAGCAGAAGCTTCTGTTCACATCATGAAGACCTTTAGTATGTCATTTAGCATAACAGAAATTTATTCCTATTCGATTTTATCATTTGACGAGAAAATCTGATAGGCTTACAGTGGACTGTATTTGTCAGAATATTATACAGCTTTATGACAAGAAGTGGCGGAAGCTTGAAAACGTTAATAGTGGTGAATTTGAAATTGAGAAAACTAGGTAAAATTGTGTTGATTTATAAAAGAACTATCATATGTCTTTTTTTCCATTCCTACAAATTGTCCTGTAAATTTCGTGTTTATTGATGATTTTTAAAGCTGCAAATCGGTTCTGTGTATCTTGGTCTAGAGTACAGGTGTACTTACTGTCGCCGGCATTCACCTTGACCGCGAAACTCTTTCTCCAGTCCAGTCTATTATTAGCTTTTGAGTTGTGTACACGTTAAGTCACTTGGGCGTATTGCATATTGTTTTTTTTTGTTTTTATTTTATTTGTTGTACTGTATTGTTGATATTAATTTAATAATAAAGCATGGCAGACGTACGCAGGGGTAGAAAACGGCCATTTGCTGACAAAGTGAATAAATTCATAGGTGAATTCCCGGATTTATTATATGATGGTGCTTAAAATAATTTGTTAAGTGTGCGAGAAAGATTTGATGTGCTGGGATAAGCATGATTGTGGACTTCACGTAAATAGTGTACACCATAAAAATAAAAAAATGGCGTGCCTTCGACAACACAGTTTATGTTTGATTTACTATTAATGATGATTGCCTGTGATGTTCCGCTGAACATACTCGATAAACAACCATTTCGAGAGTTCTGGAATAAATACAATATCCAGGTGAAGTTACCAAGTGACACAACGTTATGTAACTATCTACCAACTGTACACGTAGACATGGTAAATAAGATGAAATGTGAATTAAAAAATACACGGCTGTGGTTATCTGTTGATGAGACAACAGATTGTAAAAAAAATCTATTTTAAATGTTATAGTACGAGTACTGGACCCTCGTAAACCGACAGTTCCACTGTTACTAGCTAGCAAAAGACTAAGTCAGTGTACTAGCAAAACAATTACCAGGGTGGTGCTGGAGACGTTAGAAAAATTTGAACTGTCAAAAAGTCAAATGTTGAAGTTTGTGACTGATGGCGCCGTGACAATGCGTTCGGTAGGCCGTTCTTTGCAAGAACAAGGTTGTCCGTTTATACATGTTACGTGTAAAGTGCATGCTTTACATATTGTGGCAGAAACTATTTGAAAAGGTTTTCCAGACGTGCATGCATTAATAACAAGTACAAACAAAGTGTTTCGTAAATCTAAACGTCTCCGTGCATTTCATAGCAAGTGTTCCGGTATTCCTGAACCACCACAGCCGATTCTTACACGTTGGGAAACATGGTTGCAGGCAGCTTTTTATTATGCTGAATATTTCCAACAAATAAAAGCTGTGATACTACAATTCAATCCAGATGAGGCTGCAACTGTTAAGGAAATCCAGACAAAATTCGAAGATATTTCCGTTGAAACAGCTTAAAAAAAATATTGCGAAGAACTATAAACCTTACATGAAAGCATAAAAAAATTAGAAAAAAGTGCGTTGTCGTTAGCGGAGTCACTGCAAATAGTGGACGAAGTAAATCTACTGCTACACGATATAGGTGACGCAACAAATGAGCCCGTTGAAGAAAAGTTCGCAAGTGTGTTAAATAAAGACACCGGTTTTACCAAATTAAGACAAATATGTGATGGTGCAGCCTCAGATCCGTTAAGTGCGTTCAAAGACTATTTTACGTATGCGTGTATTACATCAGTAGATGTCGAACGGTCGTTTTCAAAATATAAGAATATATTTTCACCAAAGCGAACATCACTCATGGAGACAACCATAGAAACATACCTGATGCTGCAAAATGGCTACACATCTTCTCCAGTTTACGATAAGCAAGCTAGTTCAGAGGGTAAGTTTTACATACATTGTTATAAATTGTAACAGTTTATTGTTTCTCGTATTAGTTAATTTCGCGTACGCCACTGTCCCACGGAACATTTTTGACAGCCCTAATGATTTTATTTACTCTTTAAAAAACGTATTTATGTAAATTTACTGCCTAGGTGAAATATTTATGATTCTAGAAGGACTTCATTTAGACCGGGCGCCCAGAAACATTCCGTTTAAAAGATTCGTAGGATTTATTCGGGTTGATGATTTACATTCAGAAAGATAAAGAATGAAATTCTAAAGGTTGCCAAACAAAATTCTCGGAAGTTTTTTTTTTTTCACAAAAAACCATAATGTTATTACGGGAGCGCGCAACTTCAGCCACTTAAAACCATTATAAAATAATTAGTAATTAATATTGAATTTTTTTTTTTAATGGTAAAATTTTAAAACGGTTTTCTAAAAAAGATATGCCTTAAAAATTTTAGATCAAAATATTAACTACTAATTATGTTATAATGGTTTTAAGACGCTGGAGTTGCGCGCTCCCGTAATATCCTTAAGGTTTTTTGTGAAAAAAAAAACTTCCGAAAATTCTTTTTGGCAACCAATTAGAATTTCATTCTTTACATTTTTATGACTGTAAATCATCAAACCCAATGATTCCTACGGATTTTTTAAACGAAATGTTTCTTGGCGCCTGCAATAATTACGTCAATTTATTTGTGTTTTTATGTATATCCTTTACCTTTAATGTTTTATTAGTTGCGAAATCTTCTAATTTTTGGTCCTGGAAAGTCATGGATTTGAATTCTGAAGGGTTGGTGGGAACCCTGTGGATGCTCTTTCTTTTTAACACGCTTTCATTAGCTTCACCTGTATGTTTGCTTGCTTGCTTGTTTGTTTGTTTGTTTGTTTGTTTGTTTGTAACCGACTCTTTGGACTCGATTTTGACCCACTTTAAACGGACAGATTTAATTGAAACTTTGTACACTTACGAAGAACCGGTAACAATACAATAATTTGATAAGTTTATATCATTATCCTGATCAGGATCGCCAGTCCTTTCCTCACGTATCCTCTGCGTGAGAGCAAAGGCTTCATATGTAAGTACATTCCGCGATTGTCAGCTAGGTCGATGGTAGAGCGGGCTAAGGCAGTCGACGCGAAACGACGGACTCCTCGGGCGTGAGTTCAAATCCCATGGCTGAAATAAAAATTTTTTTTTTTTCAGAAATATCTGTTGGATCGTAATATGTTATAATATCAGCATCAATAAGCAATATAAATATAGTTTAAAACAACTAAAAAACACGCTTTCATAGCACATCAAACTAAAAAGTGAAAAATAAATATAGTTTAAAAAAACTAAAAAAACATGCTTTTAAAGCACATCAAACTAAAAAAGTGAAAAATAATTATTAATATAAACTGAAAACAATAATGAACGAAAAAATACTAGTATTATTGTGAAAAAAGCGTGGGGCGCTTTGTGCCATATTTTTCGTATATCGAGCAACCCACGCTTTTTTCACAATAATACTAGTATTTTTCGTTCATTATTGTTTTCAGTTTATATTAATAATTATTTTTCACTTTTTTAGTTTGATGTGCTTTAAAAGCGTGTTTTTTAGTTTTTTTAAACTATATTTATTAAACATGATATGCATATTCATTGTATTTCTTACAGTTTGCTTGCCGTAAAATGCAAAAACAAGTAGGCGCTTTTCCTGTAGTCGTTTTATTAGCAACGTCAGAAACTCCAACGCGAACAACGGGAACTTTTAAAATTAATAAATTATAGTTTAAAAAACTAAAAAAACACGCTTTAATAGCAAACCGAACTAAAAAGTAAAAAATAAGAATGAAGTGATTGACAAAAAAATTCATTTTAATGTAAAAAAGCGTGGGGTGCTTGATATCAGTTGTTATACATATTTTATTGGTAGCTATTAATATAAAAGTAGAATTATCATAAAAATATAGGAAAAAGCACCCCATGCTTTTTACAATAAAATGAATTTTTTTGTCAATCACTTCATTCTTATTTTTTACTTTTTTAGTTCGGTTTGCTATTAAAGCGTGTTTTCTTAGTTTTTTTAAACTATAATTTAGTTTTTTATTTTTTAGTCATGAAACGAAAGCAAATGTAATAGTCTTCAAGAATTTTTGTCGACATTTTTTAATTAAAATTTTTTTCAAAATTTATTGGTTTGAATTTATTTCGAATTTTTTTTTATTTTCTTTTTCAAATTATTGTATTACTATTGTTGAATTGCTGTATATTTTGACAAAACGAAATAATTAAATGCTTTCGAAAAAAAACATTCTTATCGTAAATTGGTAACTAGTTCATCTTGTATTTCAAGTATAGTATGAGTTACGGTATTCAATTAATGATTAACTGTCTGCCAACTTATCATGGATGCGATATTGTGGCGAATGCGCCGATCACACAACTTTGACATCCGCTTAGAAATTTTTTTTAAGAGAAATGCGTCGATACGCATTCAAATTATTGTATTGTCATCGGTCCTTAATACGTGTGCAAATTTTCAATTTAATCAGACGTCTTGAAGTTGGAGAAAATTACGTTGAAAGATTCCGTTATTTTGGCGAATGCGCCGATCACACAACTTTGACATCCGCTTAGACATTTTTTTAAGAGAAATGCGTCGATACGCAATCAAATTATTGTATTGTCATCGGTCCTTAATACGTGTGCAAATTTTCAATTTAATCAGACGTCTTAAAGTTGGTGAGAATTACGTTGAAAGATTCCGTTACATAGATAGATACACACATAGATACATACAGGTGATTGGTGAAGCTAATATAAAGCGTGTAAAAAATATAAAGATGTGCTCCATGTTTCGTAAATTTTATTCAAAACTCCTTTCTAGTCTATCCAATTACCTGTACGCTTAATTTAGGAAAAAACTAATTTAACAAACATGTCTTATTAGTGAAAAATAATACATCGACTCAAAAGCTGTACTACGCATATATGTATACATTGCTAAGAGCCTGTTCTGTAGTGACATTCTTCTGTATTTAGTATAAAAGGCCTGCTTCTGTTAAAGTAATAGATATGAATGACTTATTCTTATTATAAATTTTAAGATAATAGTATATATCTATCTTAACGACCCTCTTGACACAAGTAATGAAATCCAATACTTTTTATATTTTTTGACGTTTAATCTCTGTTCCGAGTTACTGTTGATAAATAAGTCGATATTAAATAACCCTGCGCTTTACGCTCTATTTAATATGAAATAGTTGATTTCAATAAATTAATATTTATTTATGGTACAAGATGATGGTATCATTATTATTGAGTGGTCTTTCGCACGTAAATACATAAAAACATTTTTGCTCTTTATTCCACAAGGTAACATTGATTTTATTTTAAGAAAATAAGTGCAGTTTCGTGTGTAGTTTAGAAAAATTTAACGTCTATAAATTTTTGGAAATTTGCGAAAAATGCGCATTCATCGGAAAACAACTGTTTAAAAGAAAGTTGGGATTAATTATCAGTTTACTTATCAGCCCATAAAATTATCAGTGACAATCATTGTCATCTTCAGTGAGTTCTTGGACCAAATGAATTATATAGGGATACAATTTGTACTTTATGCTTTAAAATTCTTTGGACTGTTTGTAGACCGTGAAGAACCCACAACGGCATAACACTATTTTCCTGTCCTCGGTGTATGGTCCAAAGTAATGTGGTCCAAGAACCACCCGTTCCATTGCTTCATTTCTTATAGGATTTTTAAAATTTCTGTTTATTTGCTACAGACTCGCTATAACGAAATTGTTCAAGTGATTCCAAAACATAAGGATGATAGTCGATGGGCAATATGGGCATGTTTATCTAAATTTCCTCGTTGAATAAATTTCCTGTCGTATTTGCATATTGATTGTTTTAAGGTGTAGAGAAATTATTTCTACTTTTTTCTGCAATGGAATAAACAATTTTTGAGTTTATCAAAAGTGAAATGAATAAAAACATGTTAACGTGGTATAATAAATCAAAAATAAATGGTAGTTTCTCATGATTCCGCGAAATCCCAATCTTAAGTAATACAGGCTAGTAATAATGAGTGATGCCAGAAGTATTTAAAAACACACCACATAAAAATCATTTGGTGTGTTTATTTATATACCTGTAATATATGCAACCAGTATAACCACTATGAAAGTTGCAGGACACCACACCGGGATATACATATATAAAATTATAGGTAACTTTTTGGCGCTTATTCTCCAATTAACTTAGCAACACGAGAGCGTGCGGTTATTTGGAGTGGTATTAGGTTCTGTTCTCACATAAAATGCTCTTAGCAAAAGCACAGTCCGCAGACTGTTTGTGCATACACTACAAAAAATTATTGAAAACTGCGACAATCTTACAACAGATGGGTCACATGTGCTGTGTACTCCATACAGTCGACGTTACGTATTTCATACACGGCGTGATTGTGAAAGACATTTAAATTCATCTATCCATCGACAGAATATTGCCGGTCGAATTACAAAAGAGGAATTTTTTTATGATTTGTGTGTCATGTTCTGTGCATGTAGTCAGTCTTGGAACGTAGTCGACAATGCTGAGTTTAGTAGTTTCTTTGCAAAATACGTACCAGGTTTTCCCTGATCTAGTAGCCATACATTGCGTAAAACATATCTACGAAATGTGTAGAAACATGTTTTGGGGAACATTATAATGTACAAAATAAATTTTTTGTGGGTGTCAGTGGATGAAACTGACTTTCCGTATAATAAGGTTGTTAATGTTATACTAAGAATTTTGAGCGTTCAAAAGGCTTTGTCTCTGATATTAATTGCCAGTAAACGAGTACAACAAACCACAGCACACATTGTAGAAGTAATAGTGACACGTGCATTATCCAGTGTAATTGTCCAAAATAATAATTTAACGGCTAATGCGATGGCAGACTTCAGCCGTTCTGAATAATACATTTATCAAGCGGTGTCATGTATTTCATTATTCATTTTATACTTTTGCTTTTGTTTGTCAACCACGAAGCAGTAGTAGCTACCGGTCCTGGACTCTGATCTAGTTTCCTTTCCCTGCAGATAATTATGAATTTGAGTAACGGTAAGTGTTTTTAGTGTTAAAAAATATGCCTGCTATAATTAGCACCATTCGTGTAAAATTCTGTTTTAATTTAAATTATCCAGTATCGTTTATGGTATTCCACAAAACGTTAAAAATATGGCTTGTATTTTTTGCACAGTTAAACAGCCTGTTAAACGTGATATGCGTGTTCGCAATATACATAAATTCACCAATTCCGTCTGCCTTATACCCCTTATTTAGAACGAGAGTTGAGAATTATGGAATAGACCCTAGAATTATCGACATGCGAACAAGTACAATGAACTCTCTATCTATCAGGATTAGGGTTGTGACAGTTTGGGTTCGGTCTGTAGGAAATAAGGTGCTTACATGCCCTGAAAATAAACACAGGAAAGTAGGTATGTTATTGTCTGAAAACATTGTCGTAGGTGTTAGAAATGGAAGCATTGGTGTAGAAGATTGAATACCTGGGTTCGGTTAGTATGTATTACTAATTAATGAAATGGAAAAACACGTCGGTAAAGTACATAATATTGTTTCTAAAACATCTGAGAATGTCCAGTGTCAATATAGAGCATTTATGTAGTTCAGCACGGGAAATGACCACATTGTAACGACTAAATTTGTGTAACAACTTCCTGCGACATCTAGACGTAATCCATTATTTCTTAAATGCTCTTTGATATCGGATGAGACTCGTCTTTAACTTTTTGAAATTATTTACAAACTACATTCAATGCATACTGACCACATGGTAGCTACTTAGATTTGTTAATTTCCTGTAACAGAAATCATAGTCTTAATAACTTTTTAATGCCATTTTAATATCTGATAATAATAATGTCTTTATTGACAAGTGAAAAAATAAAGAAAAAAGTGTGAAATAAAGAAATTTTATTTCACAGTATGAAATAAAACTTAATAGTCAACAGATAACAAATTAAAGCTCTTACATCAATCAAACATTTATTAATTATTAACAAATTTCATGAACAATTGTATTCATAATTTAACGAAAATTTATAAGAATAAACAACCAGCATTCAATCTTTTCTCACAATGTCATCAATGGTCATATTGTTGAGTTCCTCTCGACGACAAGCGCCAGCCAAGCTCATTATTAATACAACTTTTAAAATTAAAAACTTTTCATCTGGTGTTTCTAGTAAAAAACGTTCATCTGCTCTGTCAAAAACTTTAGATTTCTTAGCCGTATACCCAGTGGATTGTCTTTTCAAAAAAACTTTTACTACTTGATAATTGGATACATCTAAATTATTCTTTACATTCAAAACGGCTTTAAGCATCGAAAACTTGGACCAGAGACTTGAACATTTTAAAGTTTTTGTTTTTTCAGATAGATAAGTCAAACGAACAGACTCGGATATGTTACTCACAGTTTTCTGCTTGCACTAGTGCATAAATAAATCATATTCTTTTTTCGTACAATTTTCTAGAGTTCGCTGGTAATAAATCTAGTTACAGCAATTGCTTGCTCCCTGATTTCCGGAGAAGCACCAGGAATAAAATCTTCCTCACTATCATTCATTTTGTTCCAAATAATAATTATTGTAAAGTAGAATGTGTCAAATGTGACGTTTAAATTGTTCAATATTTAGTTGTTTTATTATTGGTTTCTATGGTAACAGCAATAGAATTTAGTCATTACGACAAGGTAACTTTCTCAATTTGCCGTATTTTTACGAAATTATACTGTTTTCTAATTTCGAATGGCGATATGAAAAAATTTGTATATAACTCGAGACTAAAATGTGTTTTTTTTCTCGTGTGGTTTATAGCAGCCGCCTTCGGCTCGTACTATAAACTCCCCACTTGTAAAAAAAAACACCATTTTATCCACTTGCTATATAAAATACTATTAACGAATTTAAGTCAAAACAGTAATAAGCTAATTTCGTACACAATAAGACTTGAAATTAGCAAAGTACGTCAGTAGGCAACCGAATTAACTATGGGTGCACGTTTGGAATAATAGGCAAGTTTTTACCTGTGTTTTTGTAAATTTTGTAGAACAGAATTTTAAAGTGACGTTTTTATGAGATTTGTTCTGACAACATGTGACACCGAATGAAACAGACAGTCGTTATATTTTTTAGTTCAGATCTCGTAGAAACAATTATACGATTTAAATTTTGCTCCATTACTGAGTTACTTAGGGCTGGTCTATGTCTATAAGTGTTTTGTTTGTGTGAAGTTAGTGTGATAATAAATAATATAACCCATGTTATAAATTAATATTAATCAATACATCAATTGTTATGAAAACCAATTTAATGTCTCCATTGGTGTCCCCAATCGTTGAATTAAAAGAAAAAATTCGATAAATGAGGAAATTTGGATTCGCCATTTTTGAGAACCCCCATTCTATAGTGTGTCTGTAAGGTATGGAATAAATTCATTATTTCTTAAACCAAAAAAAAGAGAAAATCCTCGGATACGTCGATTTTTAATTTCAATTGCGCACCTTATTCGTCATTTTTTTTTTGTTATGACCTTATCATTGTTCCGTTATAACGTCATAGATATTTTTTTAATTGGAATACCCTGTACACTTCTCCACTTTTGAATTCTGCTTCAACAGCTGATTCTAAAATTGATAAGTTGAAATATACGGTCATTTTGAATATATACTAATTTTTCATGTTTCGTTTGAACAAATAATAGTCACTAGAACTAACGGTTAGTTAATAATAAAAACAATTTATAGTAAATGTTCGAACTGTACTCCTTGTTGTAGCTGACAGTACTCTAAACAATGAATAAAGTGTTGCTGAACTTTGTTTATAGTTTCATGAGAAATGTTGTTTATTTCTGTTCTAATTCTATCTTTTAATTCAACAATGCTTTCCGGTTTGGCTTTATAAACTAAGTTCTTTTGATAGCACCACAGAAAATAATCTAACGGATTGAGGTCTGGTGACCTTGGTGGCTATTCGATGGGTGCACGTCTACCAATCCACCTGTTCAGAAATATTTGGTCCAGATACCTTCGAACGTTTGCTGCATAATGGGGAGCCGCTCCATCCTGTTGATACCACAGGCTTTCGTCAACTTTTCAGGATTAATTCTACTGGGGAATAAATTTAATAACGTTGGGATGAGATAGCCGATTAAAAATTGGAGATATACCGGTCCGTTTATAGGTCCATTGAAGAAATAGGGTCCAATGATTCTATTTCTTACAATTCCTACCCACACATTTACCTTTTGTGGATCTGTGTGTGCTTCTCCCGCATCCGTCGAGGGTTTTCCCTTTCCCAATATCTACAATTCTGACGATTCACTTCACCATTTAATTTAAAGTGCATTCATCGGAGAAAATATTTTTTATCAGAAGAGGATCACCATTGAACACATTTATCATTGTTTCACAAAACTGTATCCTCCAATCTGGATCATCGTCACTTAGTTCTTGCACAAGCTGAATTTTAAAGGGTGCCATTTCTCTAATTTTAATACTGTATGTATTGACGTTTTAGTAACATCGTAATCGCACTAACCTGGCGAACGCTGGTATGTGGGTTTTCTTTAACAGCCAGTAAAATATTTAATTTTGTATCTTCGTCAACACCTGGGCAACCTGTTTTGGGTAAATCTGCCACCGTACTAGTCTCTAAATTTTGTTTAACTTTACTCACTATCGATTGAGATGGGTCGTTCTAGATATTTAGTATTAATTAAATTACATACTTCTTGTTAAGTTTGCATCCTATCACCAAACCCAATCATCGTAAGAATTTCAGTTCTCTGTTTTACAGATACACTCATGTTATAAATTAAAATAAATCGACAATAATTATTGAGAAACCACTACCGGAGTAAAGTATTATTAAGTGATTCACGTTGAAGACGATAATGATAAAAAAAAACAAATAAAAAATTAGCCTACTTCAAAAATTAATGTTTATTTTACTTTTTTTTTACTGGTTTTTTTAAACGACCGTATCTTCCAACTTATCAGTTTTATCTATTATTTAAGTTTGTACAATGCCAACAATGCATTTTACAAATGTTCATATAAAATGTTTTTGTTACAATAAATGATAAAAAAAAGAAAAAACCCTAAGTGTGATATATATTTGGAATCGGCAGTTGAAGCAGAATTCATAAATGAAGTGTATCTGTTGACTATTTTATTTCTTCCGTATCCATTGTCATATAGGTTTTTTACGTTTCCTGTAACTGTATCTTCATGGACATTTCGCATAACTGTTTAACACTTTTCAACATAAAATGAAGAAAACCTCGAGAAATTCTTTTAGCAAATCAGCAGCAAGCAAATTCCAGATGGTACATATTTATAATATCTATTAAGCAGAAAACAGAAATATAAAAAATACGAAAATTTTTATTATTTAGGTTAAGTTGAATTTCCATCTTGGACTCCAATGTAATCTAATTTATAGTTTTTCACAAAAATTCTGTTAGGGATATTTGTTTTCTTATATTGTGCAAATATGTTTCTATTTAATACAAAATAATTGGCTATTTTAAGATTTTTTTTGTTTAGATCTTCATTGACAGAATGTGATTTGTGTCGTATTTGTAATCTTGTTTATTTTAATAATAATAATAATAGTATGTGTACATAATAAATTAGAAAAAAACAAGTATTCCCTTTAACGTAAAAATTAAGAAAATCATTAATAATTATTTAATTTACGTAACAAGACCGTATCGAGCGAGCGGGCAATATCCAGGGCGACCGCCAGTCTCAAAGAACTTTTTTAACTTGAAACCTTTTACAAACAAAATTTATAAAATTATACTGACAGATGTCAGACGCTGTTGTCTAGAGTGCTTAATTAGGTGCCTACCCTACTGTCAACCAAAAATGACCATAATTGATCGGTAAAGATTACCGATGTTACTAAAGGGATCACACTCCTAAAGCCTCCCTCCACGGTACGCCATTGGGCGTAAATATTTCAAATGGAATTTATGACACGCACATGTGGAAGTTGTAACTGTGAGACATGGTTGGATTAATCAAGTAAAAAACGGGTGACAAACTCCTGGTGACGTAGTATTTAAAGCTGTTAAGAGGAATGTTTTGAATATAAAACTACGAGATCTTTTAGAAGTTTCAGTTTATATACAGATATTGTACGTGCTAGATATAAAGTCAAAAATTAATAAAATATGTAAAACGACTTACTAAGGACAGAAAGTTTATTCTGCTGTGGTTCTAATTTCTTTTTTTTTATACATTTCTTTTCTATGGTGGCCTTTAAAAAATAATACAAAAAATGTCGAAGTTGAAATCACAAATTTGTCTTTATATCGTCCCCTTAAAGTATGAAACATTTTTCTTAATCTTTTGCATTAAAGGGGATACAATAATTGTTTTTGGAAATTTGTGTATTTTACACAAAATTGGTCAGGATTCTTAACAATCTTCGTATGTCTTAACGGTTATTTTAAAGCTGGACTTAAATCACAAATCAAGAAACTTTTATAGCTCGTTCAGTATAATTATTTCCGTAATGATGTCCTGACTTCCCAGTGTTACCATTATAGTACGAGAGGTCGCGTGAAAATGATTAAAGGAAATCTTCCAAAAGTTTAATGTTTTTAGGCAAATTCTACCACTGTAGTAAATATAACTACATCCGTCTGCCACCTCCTAGTGGCGGCGCTAATTCAGGAAGGGCTGTTGAATTTGTAATTTTTTGCCGATAAACAAACGGCGTTATTCCAGGATGAAACTTGGGACATTTGTTTTGTTTTTGGTGATAAATACAACTGTACTTTCAGAATTAGAGCAGACGGCGGCGTTCGTGAAGCAGACGTACTCAAAAATGTAAAAAAAAGCGATAAAAAAACGGCTATATTCCAATTTGCAGTTTGTATCATCTGATCAGAAATAAAAAACTCTACAATTTTTCTTTCAGACAAAAATCAGCAGACGGCGGCCTAAACTCGGCAGACGCCTATTTCTCCCGTGAAATTTTTCCAATTTTTTTTTGTCGATAATCAAACGTCGTTCTTCCAGGTTCAAACTTGAGATATTTGCTTTGTTTTTGGTGATATATAATACTGTATTTTCATAATTTGAGCAGACGGTGGCATTCGCGGAGCAGACCTCTTTGAAAATGTTACCAAAAAGGCAATAAATAAACTGCCGTATTTCAACTTGCAGTTTGCATCATCTGATTGGATATAAAAATCTCTACAATTTTTCTTGAAGAAAAAAGTCAGCA
Source organism: Rhamnusium bicolor (assembly GCA_029963845.1). Classification (NCBI taxonomy): domain Eukaryota; kingdom Metazoa; phylum Arthropoda; class Insecta; order Coleoptera; family Cerambycidae; genus Rhamnusium; species Rhamnusium bicolor. The sequence continues at coordinate 302,110 of JANEYF010003176.1, forward strand.
AACAGAGGCCTAAAGCCGGCAGATGGCAATTTTCTTCAAAACTTAAAATTGTTCAAAACACATACAAGTAAAATAATCAAATTTAGCAATTAGAATTAATTTATCTTTTTTTGGAAATATCAATACTGTTATATTAGATATTGTGATAGTTACTCAATAAAATGTTTGTAGATTAGAACACTGATTTTCTTGTTAGGATACGAGTCGTCGCGTCGGTTAAAAGCCGCCTGTCCTGGGCGTGACGTAGCGTCTGGAGAGTGGTGTGATCTGTTTGGATTTCTGCATTCTAGGCTATTATATTTTGCGTGTATATAGTTCTGTTGAAAACAGTGTTTGTCGTTCGTTCTGTTTTGTACTAAAAAACATTAAAGTGCTTGTGTCAGAAGACTTTTGTTCCATGTTTTATGTGAAAAACTTAATGGTGTGTTTTAATTTTTTTTACTACTTTTAGAATTGTGCGAATTTTTTTATTGCATTAAGAAATGTTGGAGAGGGAAAATGGCATCATCTGAACACTCTGGGAAAATCTCTATAAAGAAGTGTTGCATACACATCGATGAATTCGATGATAATACTGACGCTGTAAAGTTATTTGCCGATATTACTTTTAAAAAATGTAGTGAAGTTCTCCAAGCCAGAAAGAAGTTAAATTTAAAATACTCATATTTTGAATTACCAAATGGGTGTAACGATGTTATTTGCGGGTATTATACGTCGTGTTACCGAAAATTCACTGCTATCAAAACCAAACAGTTGGAATTAGCGGCCTCTTTGTCATTACCTGTTAAATGCAGAAAAAGCAATAGAAATCAGCTCTGAAATCCCATCTTGTCCGTCTTCAAATTTGATAGAAACAAGATCAAGTTCCCTTCAAATTTTGAGAAATTCTAAAAGAGGAATACTTACAAATATGTGCATTTTTTGTGATAAATTGTTTCTTCGACATAATAACAGAAAAAATTTGTTTGAGTTCATGCGAAACCAAGAATTTCGAAAACAAGATTAAAAAATTGCAGATATTGATTTTATTGCCAAGGAAGTAAAGTATCACAGAATGTGTAGAGTTAAATATGAACAGAGATATCTTCAAAAACAGAAATTAAAACGTAAACTATGTACATATATTGAAAAAAAACGTAATAGAGCGTAAGTCAGCCATTTACCTCAATAGAATTTTATCGATGTACGAACAGTATTACTTTGAAAATTGCCAACAGTACGAAGAAGGAAAGGTTTCATCAAATGTTAGTATCACTGCACATAATATAAAATCAAAACTTCAAAATCATTTCAATGATGCCGTTAAATTCAATATACATAAAAAACAATCATTCATATATAATGCAATAATGTCTTTAAATGAAATGAAAGCTTATCTTGAGTCTGAAAACAAAATCAACAATTTATTGGATGTACAAAACACTGCATTTTTTTTGCGGAGAGAAGTTCTAAACATTAAAAAGAAACCATTACCAGATAATCCAGAACCGAAGGATATTTATGCTGGCGAATGCGAAATCCCTTCAATATTAGAACATTTTTTCAGCAGCTTATTGTCTGCTCCTTACTCATGCCGTAACAAAGATTCTGAAGGTATTAAAGTTAATTCTTTGTGCCAGGATGTGATCTATAATGTGACAAATGCCAGAATTAAGACCTCCAAACATTTAGAACTGGGCCTTGTCATCAAAAGTCTGACTAACAGTCGCAAGATTATTGAAATTTTTAATAGACTGGGACATTGTGCCAATTACACTCTTCTAGAAGAGTTAGAAACTGAATTAACATATTCTTCTGTTGAATCATCTTCGTTAATCCCAAATACGTTACAAAAGTCTCCCGAGTTATTTACCGGCTTAGCCTTCGACAACTTTGACAGATTTGTAGAGACATTAACAGGCAAAAATACACTCCATGATACGGTCGGAATCATATACCAATTTGATAAACCTGGCGAACAAGTTATGCCTATTGATCCTGAAATTTACTCAATACCTTCCGGGTCCAGGAAACGAAGGAGAGCATTTGAAATTGATGATGTAAACATCGAACCATATTTTAAAAAGACTAAGCTTTTGAAAACCAATAAAATTTTATTAACAACATCAACAAACATTTTTCAGAAACATTTGTGATGCTCGACAATATATGGTTATTTTCATTAGCTTTATTGCAAGAATAATTACCCATGTGGGTTGGCTGGAACAGCAAGTAAAACTAGGTTGTACTTTTATACATGTTTGTATGGGTCATTATTATAAAGATATTTTAATTTTTTTCAAGAAAAAATGAGATCTGCCGGCTTTAGGCCTATGTCTGCTGACTTTTTTCTTCAAGAAAAAATTGTAGAGTTTTTTATATCCAATCAGATGATGCAAACTGCAAGTTGAAATACGGCCGTTTATTTATTGCCTTTTTGGTAACATTTTCAAAGAGGTCTGCTCCGCGAATGCCGCCGTCTGCTCAAATTATGAAAATACAGCATTATATATCACCAAAAACAAAACAAATATCTCAGGTTTGAACCTGGAAGAACGACGTTTGATTATCGACAAAAAAAAATTTCACGAGAGAAATAGGCGTCTGCCGGGTTTAGGCCGCCGTCTGCTGATTTTTGTCTTAAAGAAAAGTTGTAGAGTTTTTTATTTCTGATCAGATGATACGAACTGCAAATTGGAATATAGCCGTTTTTTTATCGCTTTTTTTTACATTTTTGAGTACGTCTGCTTCACGAACGCCGCCGTCTGCTCTAATTCTGAAAGTACAGTTGTATTTATCACCAAAAACAAAACAAATGTCCCAAGTTTCATCCTGGAATAACGCCGTTTGTTTATCGGCAAAAAAATTACAAATTCAACAGCCCCTCCTGAATTAGCGCCGCCACTAGGAGGTGGCAGACGGGTGTAGTTATATTTACTACAGTGGTAGAATTTGCCTAAAAACATTAAACTTTTGGAAGATTTCCTTTAATCATTTTCACGCGACCTCTCGTACTATTATGAAAACCTTTTTTAGAATACACTGAGTTCATTGTATATTTATTTACTCGGTTTAAGTTTACTAGTATATAGTATGTAGATTCCCCCTAATGTTTTTGTCTAGTCTATTAATTTTATTGCAGGGGTGGTACTAAATGAATTACTTCAGGCAAGCAAACTACTGTAATCCCCGAATTATATATTAGTTACAAAAATCAATACCTACCTACATACCTTGTCATGTAGAGGTAAATTAAGTATAATAATAATAATAAAGGTCATTATTATGAAAAAATTCATAAAGATATAATCTACAATATAAATATAATTACAACTGAAAAATATTTAAGAAAATGTCTTTCGGAAAAAATAACGTAAAAAAAATGTGTAATACTAATAATAATTTGTAAAAACTCTTATATTATTTCATCGCGACAAGTATTTCAATCACATAAGAAATATCAGTTTTATCTTTATCCTCACTTTTTATCACTCTCCTGAATGTTTTGGATGCACTTCTCTGTTAAATATTTTTTAATTATACTATGAATATGACTTCTGTCGGTTACAAATCAACGGCGCGGCGGCTCCCGAGGTATCTCCCAAGGAACCGCCTCGGAGATACTGCAGTACCGGCTATATCGTAATTAAAAAAAATCATACAAATTTATACAATAGGCCCCTTACACTTCTCAGATTTTTAAAATTATTTACATATTCTAATATAGTCTTATTAAACATTAGCAATTATCAAATCTGTTTTAATAATTTCTAACTGGAAAATGCTCTAATTACTAATTGAATATCAGATGCTAGAGGTGTGTCTGAAAACGCTGTCTATTGACGCGACGTCACCAATCACGAAACCTCCGGGTGGTGAACGGTACGGTACCTAGTTCATGCATTAATTAAGTATGGGTGCTTGTTTTCTAAAAAATTATTTGGCAGTAGCGTCTGGTCTCCGATATTTATGCAGAGATAATATTATATTGTAAACACAAACGGAAACATTCCCACATAGAAAACAGGAAATTTATACACCATGATAAAATTTATTTAATTTTACAATGCTAATACGTAAACTACCTACCATGCGATTCAAATGTATTGAGCCATCACTTTATCCGCGAATATCTCAAAAATGGAGGAGAAAAAAATTTAAAAAATTATATGTTCATGATTTGTCTATTGTAAACCACTCGCTGAAATTTTAATAACTTAGATTAAACCATTACGAAGATTCTTTAATTTATACAAAAAATTACCCATTTTTAACGATACTCTCGTCACATTCAACTTTAAGTGGTCATTTTTCGGAAATCATTATTAGTTTTATGTAAAATTTTCTAGTGGTATTTTTTCACTCCTCCGTTTTTGAAATATTCGCCGCTAAAGTGAGGGCTCAATATATGCGAATAGTTATAGTAGTTTTATTGGAAAACGTGTGACAAAAAATATTTTTACACTAGCCAAATTTGGTAATGACGTCACGTATTTTTCCTTATAGCTCGTGAACGGCTGGAGATATCAAATGCCATTCTGGTTCGTAAATTTTTGTTTATAGGTAGAATTAAAGCACCCTAATATATATAGGTATACTTAAATGTTTTGTTTGATATATATACAAAAAAAGTTACCTTTAGATATGTGTAAGAAATTTATATACACACTGTATGTATGTACTTTTAGAAAAAAATATTTCTGGACGTCCCTTTATTGTTTTCTAGTAAAAATTGAGAGTTTTGCGGTTGAAATCTATTTAAATAACATTTGCTAAAAATGAGTGTCACCACAAAAGGGATAATTACAACTCTGTGTCCGATGATTTTCAGTAACACCCAGTAAGCTCACATAAAATCCTTCAAAGGAAAGTATCCTCCTTAGTACCCCAAAAATAACATTAAAAAAAAAATCAGAAAAATTTTTCAAAACGCAAGGTCCCCTATTGTACCGTGTACCGTACTTTACACATTATTTTTTGTTGCTTTTGTATATTTATTTTTAATATTTTTTTAATTACTCATTTCAAAAAAGATAAATGCAACTTGTTTTCAAAAATTCCTTTGAATCCCGTTTAACCATCTTTAACTAAACTTTTCTACGTTTTCCGTTTCTTGGATCTTGGTCAATAGTTTTTTCTGGCGTTTTTATTGAAGTATTTTCACATATCGGTACCATGCACCAGTAATATGATGATAAATTAGAAGAATTGATCATTATAATTACTTCACTTAAAATTTCATAATACAAATCACAAATAACACTATTTGCATTTAACAACATGCTATGCCTGCTTCTGCATTAGAACTACATGATCTGTGACGTCACCGTAACGACTTGCTCGGCCGGCAGTATTTGCGCGGGTAATAGACTAGTTCAAACTTTAATGTTGAATGACTGGTAAAAAAAATAAAAAATCCTTTACACACTGTTTTTTGTATTAAGTAGACTCCAAAAATGCCAAAATTACATTTGGTGCATTGTGATAATATTTTGTTAAATTCTCATTTAATATAAATTTATGTTTTAGTAGTTATAGACAAAATATTTTCTAAACTAAATAAATTTCAATTGATTTTTTTACCTGTATGAGAGAATTGCATTCTCCAACGAGGAACAGTCGCTGATACAAGCATATACCAGAACAATCCGATTTTCTGAGAAACATTGAAACTTGTAAAATAAATAATATGTCGCTTTGCACATGGCTCAAAACTAATTTATTAGAGCTGGCATTTTCTAATTAATAATTTTTAAATAGTGACTTAAACTAAATGGCACTTTATCAGTTTATTACATCCTCACTCATATTTACTGACACCTAGTAGTAAGTTATCATCATTGATCAATGATAGATATATGTAAATATTTCTGAAAATGACATAATTCTTTATTTGAATAGTAAAAGATGGCTTATGTAAAGGATTCCTCAAATAATGTATAGATCGATATCTTACCTAAAACATCTTACCTTTTTTATTGAGATGGGGTATCATTCAGATACTGCGTAATGGATGTTTTCTGAGAAATCCATATACATAAAAAAACCATTAATTCAACATCAATAACATCATACAAAAAAGTAGAGCGGGAAACTTAATATTTAAAAATCTTATTCTCCTGTGTATCATTGCAAGTTGATACTACTTTTATTCTGTGTTACATGTTTGCTAGCCACACAAGCACTTCAAACCTCAGATTCGTTGATTGAAAGTCTTGATAACACTTACTCACTATTTTATTATATAATTAATAATTAACAATAATGACTTAATAAATGTGAACAATAACCACAATTAAATACTTAGAAATCACTACTTCAGTCTTTAACTTATTCCTTCTTTACTCGCACAATTCCAGATCAAGACTGAGATCCTGGACCCACTGTGTGCTTTATATATCCATCTGCATATGTAGTCTAAAATTTTTTTGGATATTCCTGACAGTTCCTTCTTTATACGTAAGTCAAACTAACATGTTATCATGTCATCATGCGGGAAAGTTCAACTTTTCCTAATTCATATGGATATTGATATCAAAACTTTTTTCAACGGTAGTAGAGAACGGACCTTTTGCTGGCCTTATTGGTACAAAACTATATTTATTTTTGTAGTTTTGAAAAAATATGAGTAAGTGATTGTGAGATGTGAGTTTGATGTCTAGGTGTGAATGCAACCTTAGATTTCATAGTACAAATTACATCGTCTACGTGTATGTGTCTGTTGCATAAATCAGAAACCCAATTTGAAAGAGCATGCCTCGATATGTACTGCAACCGACGCGACGCTGAAACGAGCTCAACGTATTGGAACGTGAGGAACGCATATTAAAACGCATTTTCAAGCATCTTCTATTTTGGTGCATTTTAACAACTATACAATATTGAAGAGGAAAATTGAACGTCATTCTATATTTAGAGCTGTGAATATACGTATGTGATATAAAATGTCACACTCTGGTTTAATTGATCATATAGTTACCTAGTATGTTGATATTTTTTGTCGGAACCAAATTGGATAAAAATGTAAGAAATCCTCAATTTCTCATTAAGTCGACGTTTCGACAATATTTATTGTCTTCTTCAGGACTATAACAAAACAAATATTTTCTATATAATTTAGTAAATCTGATAGATAAAAATGTACTTCAAAGTTTTTTAAAAAAGAAAAATTACTAACATTTTGAAAAAAAATTAAAATTTCATAAATTTCCTAATCTCACCTACATATATCAATAAAAAAAAGTGAACAATAAATGTAAAAACATTAAAAAATATAATAATAATTATAATATTAAAAATTCTTTTAAAGGATATCATTCAGATATAACTAATTAAATTTTTTTTCTAACGGTTCGGTTTATTACACCATCATCAGAGAAACTATTATTTATTAGGAACAGACAACCAAACAGCATGTACCTAATAGAAAATTTTAAAACAAATGCCTAATAAATAATAGTTTCTCTGATGATGGTGTAATAAACCGAAACGTTAGAAAAAAATTTAATTAGTTATACCTGACCGAAATCCCCACAAAAAAAAACTATCAATATTAATTGATAATAAAAGAAAAGAAAAATATGTATTTAAAAGATATCAGTCACGCTTACCTAATGTGGTATTTGGTTTTTTGTCAACACAATCATCATCGTTAATTATTGTAAAAAAATAAATAAAATAGCGTAATATAGAATTTCAGAACAAATATTTCAATGAGTACACAAACAATTTTCTATATGCATAAGGATTTTAACATTAATAGATATTTTTCAAAGAAATTTAAATATATACTGCCCCACAACTGCTAGAAATTTTATATACTTGTGGGGCAGTATATATTGGACAAACAAAACAACTATTAAATACTCGGATTAATGAACATAAATACTCGTGCAATGCAAGAGATATTAACAAAAAAGAGAAAACTGCTCTTGTAACACATCATTTCGAGTTAAATCATGATTTTCAAATGGATAATACTAAAATTACAAAAAACGATTACCTAATAAGCGAAATGATACTTATCAACAGACACAGTAATACTATCAATAAAAAAACGAACACAATATTTGAGGATGATGATTGTGTTGACAAGAAACTCGAGAAAAAAACAAATACCTCATTAGGAAAGCGTGACTGATACTTTTTTTAAAAAAATTTAAATATAGTTATTATATTTTTTAATGCTTTTACATTTATTGTTCACTTTTTTTATCGATATATGTAAGTGAGATTAGGAAATTTATGAGATTTTAAATTTTTCTCAAAATGTTAGCATTTTTTCTTTTTTAAAACATTTTTAAGTACTTACATTTTTGTTTATCAGATTTACTAAATTATATAGAAAATATTTGTTATTTGTTGTCCTGAAGAAGACAATAAATATTGTCGAAACGTCGACTTAATAAGAAATTGAGGTTTTCTTACATTTTTATCCAATTTAGTTCCGACAAAAAATATCAACATATTGAACAGTGGTGGATACGAAACATTCATCATATAGTTACTTTCAGGCTTCATTTCTACACGTTTTAGATGTATTGAGATGCGTCCGTAAGTGGGCCGATTTTTTTCCTGCATGAGGCTAAGTTGTTTGCGACTTTCAGAATTTCTGTGTAATTCATCCAATAAAGATTCACCCACTACAATATTAATCTTGATGCATAACTGCAAAATTGACCTGCGAAAGTTACAGAAGTGCAGAAAATAAAATAAGGTAGAGTTGAGTAATATTTTTAAAAGCCCGGAGTGGACAGAACGGAATATAATAGAAATATCATCTAATTCTTTTTAAAAAAATGGTCAGAAGCCTAGTGTTTACAAATGTTGTTACTCTAAAGCACGAACAAATATAAAACATGTGCCATGTCGTCAGAACATAAGTTCTGCGGAAGTGGTAAGAGGACAAATGAAAGTAAAGTTTAAGAAAATCAAAGCTGTGGTACGGATGAATTTTCCTTTACATTATTTTAGAGATGATCATGGGAGGTTTTAGTAAAAGGGATACTGCTATTTGAAAAAAAAAGCAACGAGTGTTTCAGAAATTAAAAAAAGTTCTCATTAGAAGACTCAGTTTACGTGTACAGAAGTGGGATTTATTTTCTGATTTTGGTTAAATAAACGTCTTACGTATATTATCTTTGCAGAAGTACAAAGGAGAGGAGAGGAGTGAAAAAAGTAAAAGAAACAATTTATCCAATGAAGGAATGTAAATATACCAAAGTGAACTACAATATACAAGTCGTTCCGTATCGTTATGTACAAACTGTAGGAGCGTAAACTAGGTTCAGTTCTGAGACAAAAAAACAAGGTGGTAGGTCAATTGTTATTTGCTGCGTGGTTACAAGGCTATGAAATTTTTGAGAAGTAAAAAGCAAAATTAAATTTTAGATGAATAACGAAGACATGTGGTTATAGACATTAACTATGACACGCTCACACGGTTCCGCAGATTGTTGTTGATTTCCTGGCATATACTGAAAATATCCTTAAAAATAAATCATGGTGTATAAAATCGGGTCGCTTTGAAGGCTAGGGTGAAGTTACAATCATTCGCCATAGAATGAATGAGTCGTGCTATAGAAATCTCCTTTTTTAACCGTCCAACGTTTCTAAAATCAATCCATTCCTATCTCTCACAACACTGTATACATAGAATTAAAAAAAATATAGCACTAAATAGAACTTTTTTTACATATTTTTAAATTTTTTATCAAACTTGTTTTATTTGCGGAAAAATAATACTGGTGTCAAAATTTGTAGGAGCAGTGACACAAATTCTAAAAATAGAGAATAATTTAATTAAGTCGTGGCTGTAATATATGTATATTAACATACATGTAGGTATTAATATCGACCTTGTCATGTCGTAGAGAACGACTCATCATTTAAAAATTTATTTCGATTTTATGGTTGTTGATTTTTGCTCTCAATGGTTTCACATTACGTGTTTATATATTAGAAATAATAATCACGCAGAAATGTGATACGGTAAGTGTTGTGCAAATGCACAAAAAGATAGGAATTACTAATTTGCAAAAACAACACGCGTATAACATTTACAAAAAAAAATGACCTGCTTTTGTTTTATATTGGTGTATTTTTGACTGATGGATGGTGGATTATGTGATGTAGATAATGTAAAAACATTCAGTCAATTTTTTAAATTAATTGAAATTTGTAGAATTATAAACTCAGTTACTGAAATATTTAATAATAATGTTAATATTGTTTATAGTTTCTTTGTGGCGCACATTTAATATTCATGTACACCAACGCTCAAAATATATAAAATATGTAAATAATAGAACCGAATAAAATTGAACTTTTTGATTTCACAAACTTTTTATATCTTTACAAAATATGTAAATGTTTTGCTATAAATGAAAATGTGTTAAAGTAAGTTTATTGAAATTTGGATGTCATGACGTAAATAATAGGGACATACTGCAAAACTTAAGCAGACAATACAGTACAGTACATTTTACCTTGTAAACCTCTTTACATAATAGCTCCTCCCTGTTGCACCGCCTTTGTCTCTGCCAATCAACGTTTGGTATTTTTTCGACGACACATGTTTCATCACAGTGGCTTTACGCGTATGACAGTTTAACGCATGAAAATGCATCCCTGCTACTGATGATGCGGACTGTCTCGCCAGTTTTTACGTCCACTAACGCAATACAACTAAACAGAAAATATTGAATAAATGAAAAATGTCGTCAACACACAAAATATCTCTAGCTTGAAAATTCTCACTGAACAAAATTTGCTAAATGATGTAAACAAAATAACCCCCTCGGACAAGGCACAGCTGTGCTTTGCTTATGGACTAAAACGATATTCGCACTTAACTACCTAAAGTGTATTCACTTAAACTTTGCAGCGTTAGCTAGGATAAGGAACAAAATGCGCGCGCTGATGATTGGTGCGGAGGCAGGCAGAAGTACACAAGTACAAAGTTCCTATATCGGTTAATTTTCATTGTTTATTTTATTTCATGAACATCGGTCGTAGTTGGACATATGGCTCACTAAGTCCAACCGAACACTGCAAAGTTTAAGTGAATAGAGTATATATAAATAAAATTCTTGGTGGTCCATGACCGGTCATCGGCCGTTTTTACATGCAAAAAGATTAATTAATATATATTTTTTTAACTTTTTGCACGTACATATTTACACATTTGTAAGCAGACTGTTAGAAATTACAATTTATTTTATTTATTATTATATCGTGCATTTTTCGAAAAATTGTATTAGGATTAAAGTCCGTCTCTGAGATGTTGCCCAAATTCCCAATGTCTGTATTATAACTAGAGCTGTCCGAGGTCACCTGGCCGCCAGAGCCGTCATATGACTCATATGTTTACATCATATCATAATACTTGAATAAGTATATTAAATGGAAATAAATTTTAACAATAATGTTACATTTTATAAAAATTTGTATAAAACTCACCCTTTTAAACAGATTTATGAAGTAGTTTGGTTGTCGTCATCACAAAGTGGGGAAGATCTATAGTATAATAGCATCAGGTGTGTTTCTACAGCTGTCTCCGTCAGCGATGTTCGCTTTGGTGAAAAAATATGTTTGTATTTTGAAAATGACCGTTCGACATCTACGGATGTAATACAGGCATAAGTAAAACAATCTGTGAACTCACTTAACGAAGTTGTAGATGCACCATCACAAATTTGTCTTAATTTGCTAAAATCAGGATCTTTCTGTAATACACTCTCGAATTTTTCACTAACGCGATTATTTTTTGCGTCATTTATAGCCTGTAGCTGTGTTTTTACGTCGTCCACTATTTGCAGCGATTCCACTAACGACAACGAACTATTTTGCAATTTTTCTATTCCGTCGTGTAGTCCCCTATAATTGTTATTAATACTTTTTAAATCTGTTTCAAGGGAAACGCCTTGAAAGCTTGTCTGGCTTTCCCTAATAGCTGCAGCCTCGTTAGGGTTGAACTGTAGTATCACAGCTTTTATTTGTTGAAAATATTCAGCATAATAAAAAGCCGTGGAAATGTTGGTTTAAGAGGGTCCAGTACACGTACTATAATATTTAAAATAGAATTTTTTTTACAATCTGTCGTCTCGTCAATACATAACCAGAGCCGTGTATTTTTTAATCCACATTTAATCCTATTTACAATGTCTTCACGAACAGCTGGAATATATCTACATAACGATGTACGACTTGGTAAGTTCACCTGGGGATTGTATTTATTCCAAAACTCCCGAAATGGTTGTTTATCCAGTATGTAGCGGAATATTACAGGCTATTAACATTAACAATAAATCACACATAAACTGAGTTGTCAAAGGCATGCCATTTTTTTATTTTGACGTTGCACGGTATTGATATGACGACGACAATCTGTTTTGTGCCAGCACATTAAGTCTTGATTGCAAACTTTACAAATTATTTTGCATAAATTTATTCACTGTGTCCGCGTACGGTCGTTTTTTACCCTTTGGCGCGTTTGACATTATGTATAATTTATAGGTACAACCTCACGCATTAACCTTTCAAATAAAACTGCAGCGTAAATCACTTCTAAATCGGCACGTGTGACGACAGCGCAAGACCGTGGCTGTACTCCAGGCACATCGGACAGCTCTAATTATAACTATTATTATTTATAAGTACAATTCGGTAACTTTGATGGGCCTGACTGGCCATTGCAATTGAATATAAACGCTACGCACCAATCGAAGGCGTGTCAGTGTTGCCTTCTGACCGAAGCTCTGACCAATTCTCATATATGTATGTGCATATGTATGTGCTACCACTGAGAAGCATTGCGTCCATGTGTGCAGTATCTTGTTAAATTTACCCGAAATTCCATCAAATAATAAAAATCGAGTCAACATGCTTTTTAGCAAATTGTGATATTTTGTATCTTACTTTACATATGTTGCATTTACCTTTAAAGAAAATGAGAACAATGGATTGGATAATTTTTTCATTTGTAAAACTAAACTACTTTGGACAAATTCTGGATTTACAGTTACCTAAAAAAAAATATAAAGTTTCTCCTAAAGTATTACCACTTTCTTCCTGTAAATAATTGATTATGGTTAGTTGTGAATTTTCAAATTGCCTGCACAGTCTACATCATACATTATAAAAGGTTGCATAAGAAATGCAGAAGTTATAAAGAATCTGATAAAGCATTTAATATCCGAATGAAATTTTCTAAATGACTATCACAGTTGCATAGAATACTTAAGTGTCAATTAATAAAAATGTTAAAATGTTCATTAAGTGACCATTCTGAACAACTTTGGCAATGAACAGAAGTCGAGTGCTGTTGTTAGCCAATACGTCGCGACATTGCAGGTCATTGACATTTAACGAGTGCCGTTTTGTCGTGAATCAAAATTCGTTTTATTTTATATTTTGTATTGTTTTTGTATACATTTTCGTCCATTCAATTTGTAAAATGCGCCTGTATATTGGACGCTTGATTCGCCTTGCATGGTTTTATTTCACAGTGCAACTTTGTTGCATAAAATCAATACTGTTCTAGGGTAGCGAGGTCTATTCGTAACTACTTGTTTATGGTTTATTCTTCTCTGACGGCATGATTTTGTAAGAATTTTGTTCGGGTTTATAGTCAACCCGTGTTGTTTTTTATTTGCAAAATATCTCAATATTTATCCTTGCATACTTAGAGATTATAGGCAGATTAGAAATAAAAACAAATTGGTCACGGAGTGGCCCAAAATAACTCACAATCCCTACTCTTCTGTTATGTTTAACATGCCTGATCTCTAAATAAATGGAATGACATTTGGGAATTCGTTTTCTTTTAAGTCATAGTAGTAGATTAATTAATAGTGCCAGATAGGATATGCTAAAGTATATACAGTGAACAGAAAATAATACAAACTAAAATAAAATGTATCCTGTATTTCTTGAACCAATGAACAGTGGGTCCGATTCAACAATTTTTGGCCAAAAGTAGAATAAATCCATATTTACAACTTCTTAGAATCATATCTAGGACAAGGTAATTAGTAAGGATAAAGCCTATACTTTAAGGGGAAATGGGGTATTAACGCTATACCTGCCTCAGCTGCATTTTACATCCATTTGAAAGAAGACGTGTTTCAGCGTATAGCTGTACATTGAATTTTCCGTGTTTTTCTAAGTGCGATATATTGTTTTTTGGGCTTTAATCTGATAAAGCAGCAATGTCTGATACAGATAACGACTATTTTATATATGTCGTATGTTTTGTTTGTTATACGGTGTGAGATGAGGCATAATATCAGCGAAGCTGCTTCAGCCGCTGAAACTAGATAAAATATAACTTTAAATTCCTTTTATACTTTTGCTACAATTTGCTGTGCTGATATTTTTTTCAAATTAGCCTGAAGTATGAACTATGTATCCTGCAAATTGTAGCTGCCGATATATGCGAGAATCTGAGTAATACCATTTTAAGCATGCTCATGTAGGTAAATAGCGCATAATCCTGGAAGGCTAATTCGATTTATTTCAAGATATCGCGCATGCTTCACTAATATTAATTTTAAATGCATAAATTACTCTCCTGTTTTCCCTCTTAAGATTGCCGCTCGCAGCAATTTCTCCCTGTAATTGAAAAATATATTGTCGAAGATCGAACACAAAGTTTATTGCATCAACTGTAGTAAATTCTGATGTTGGCTGATATTGAAGGTCCCGTATGGCTAGAGGAATTCGTGAAAAACTTCCGTGTATGGCCTCCAGATTTTCTTGAACAGTTGGATCCATACATGCCTGTTGCGCCTGTGAAATAGCAACTGCGTCATTTGGATTTAACTGCTGTATTAGGAATTTTACATTTTCAAAATGACAGTAATAGTACGATGGTGTCTCTAGCCAAGTTCCCCATCGTGTTATAATGGGCTGTGGAGGTAATGGAGTATTTAGTAGAATTTCATGAAATAACCGTACACGACTTGGTGCTAAAACAAAAACTTTCTTTACATTAGAATTCAATTTATCAACATTAGAGTAGCACCCCCTAATAGCTTCAGTAATCCTATGAAGCCCATGTGCTAAACATGTTGCATGAAGTATATTGATATGTTTCCTTCAAAATTCTTCCAGCAGCTTTCATATTATTCACTCCATCGGTAAGAAATAATAAAAACTTGTCCTTTTTTTCTGCATATTTGTCACCCCAAAACTCTTGTAGATTTGAATTCACTACCTCCGCTATAGTGCGAGAATTAGGAGCTTCTAAAACTTTAGAGGCAATCAAGTGCCCGCTCATTGAACAATTAACCTCCAATGCACCCACTAAAACATTCGCTACCTTAAACCTGCAACCATTAGTGGTTTCGTCCACGCTAAGCCAGATGTACTTCCCGTTATGCTCGGAAGAAATTTTCTGTTTAATATTTTCACACTCCGTTGATAAATATTTTTTTCTTAGTGCAGACTCCGTAGGCACGTTAACATTGCTATATTTGCCACTAATACATTTTCCAAAAATTGTCTAAAAAGTGGATTGTCTAGTTTAGACCACGGTATGTTACAGCCTATCATAAATTCCATTAAATCTTAGTTAAAATTACGTTGAATGTCACTGTAAGTAAAGCCACCTTATGGTTTTCTGAAGAAATATGTCTATTCATATTTGTTTTGCATGACCACGAAATTGCTTTGTTACATCTAGTGCAATACAATAATTGTCCACTATCAAATTGTAAATCAGCAATATCGTGAATCCAAGAATTTATTGTAGCTTCCGTCTTTTTAGTACGTTGTGACATTTTAACTGCGCATTTTTAGTACTTACGTCCGAATGAATCCACGTTATGCAAGATACCAATGACATTCTGAAGTCATTGCAAGATACTGTTTGATCGTGTTATATATTTCTCCCCTCCACGCTAGGGCCGGCCGTTGGCCTTCAGTAAATTACCAATATACTGTAATTTAAAAGAATCTATTACGCATTACGTTTTAATTTAATATAGTACATTCCCTGAGAAAACTAAGTTACCATGAACATTGTAAAATTAAATAAAATGCACTTAATATGTTTTTGTAGTTTGGCAATGTTTCAGTAGATGTTTGCAATATATTATATCTGTAAAAGTCATCCCTGGGAACCAAACCAAACCAAACTACTGTTCTATACTTAAAGCAACCGCTACTGACTGCAATCTATCCTCCATTCGCTTCTTATGAGGACAAAAAATTCGCAGGAAGACCCTTTGTCAACCTTCAGTCGTGTATAATTCTATAGCATAGGCGCGCGATGCATTATTTATACACAGAATGTGTTTATATAGTACCGCGCGCCTATGCTAGAATTTTTTATGTGCTTATAGTGGATAAATGGACTATAGTCACTACTCCTTGAGATATTCATTCAATAAATAAGAATTCGTACTGCCTATTACTAAAGATACTTAAAGCAATTATATGCTTGCTACATTCTAAATTATTAGTTGTTGAACATATGGAGGTGATTGATCTATTGTCAACTGGTTAACCAGCCATCCCTTACTATGGATTTAATATTTATTTTTTTCGAAGTTTTCGTATTTCCCTGCTTCAAGAAAACAATTTTGTTCATATTCATTGATATACAGAACCATTTTCATATTATAATATCAGAACCACTATGCACTAACCATTTTTATTTAGTGCGATTATTTCTTATCGTGGGTGATAGATAAGTTACTAAATATGCTGGTCTTATTTAAGTGTTGAAAAATTGAAATTTCGTGTTTGCTGGCTTAAGTTCGAGTGCGCATTTCACGTAGGTAATACTTGAATCAGAGCAGCAAATATCCCGAAAATTTTACGTTATATTGAAATTTAAACATTTGATAAAACTGAGTTTCGTAACTGGAGTATACCTATACTGAATTGTACTACTGGTGCAAATATGATAAAATAATAATTTTACTCAACATTTGTATATTTTATTTTTTTTCTGTTTAATTTGTCAATATAGTAAAGTAGGTTAACCATAAAATAAACAGTAGTCATGTTTAGCTTAATTTAAATTTACTGCAATACATAAATATCCTTTTTTATTACTATTTTTTCATAAAATATACAACTAGTCATATTTACAAACAAGTGTAACTAAATACAAACCAGTAATTTTCTTGGTAAAAGTTCTATTCAAATAATAAATATGATGGAAAAATAGTAACAAAAATTGCTTATTATTATTTTCTGTACTCATGCAAAAAAACAACACAAAAAAATATGGCATATCTTTTTAAACAACTGCTAGTGGCTACCATGAATATTGAATTATAAAAAAGGTAATATGCACAAGTGATTGTCATATATCGGTGAGTACTTTTATTTCTTATTTTTTGTTTTGCAGTGCAGAATAGTTTTAATTAGAAATAACTTAATTCATTATTGTATCAGTGGTACTGAACATAAGAACATAAGTGTGCATATTGTATTGGATATTATGGACGTTAAAATTGTTAGAGCAATGTGTCCCAATATTCAGTTGTATGTTACATAAAATATTGGGCAAGATTACACAGCGAAAAATTGTTGCCATCCCAATGTTTTTAAAAAGATTACACTCCAAATTGGTCCTAAAAAGTGAAAGGGACAATTTGTGCCTATAAATATATTTTTGAGCAATTATCTTGTACAGTTTATGCATTAACACTTTTTGAAATTTTTTGCACAATCTTAGAAGTCACCAATATTGAATTCTTTGCAAATTTGGATTACGTGGTTGCAAAAAAATATATTTTTACTTCAGTTGTGGAACAAATGTCTGATTAAGTTAGTTTCTACAATTTGTGTGAAATTTTTAAATAGATTCTGAAGATTTCCTAAACTAGCTTATGCATCTAAATCTCTTCAAATTATGTTTATAAAAAATTGCGCCCTTAAGTAACACAATGTTCCCAGTTTTTAAGAGAACATCACAATTTCTGAACATGAAATCCACAAATTGTATATTTTTTGTCAAGTTGTTATTCGATAATAGGTTGTTCCAGCAGAAAATCACAAACGGTTTGATGAACTTTTTGAATGCGCATGTCTAAACGTCAACTAGTTGGAAATTAGTTGGCAATTTATACTGCTGGAACCAAATTTTTGCTTCTCTTCTGCTTTTTCGCACCTTCTCAGTTCGCCGCATGACATTTGATTGAAACTTATAAATAACATAACCTATTGCTCTGTTCTTGCAATCATTTTGAATCATTTGTGTTTAAATTTCCCAAAACAATAGTTTTAGAAAATGGAGCGAATTATTTATTTTTTAACGTAGGTAGGTTAATCCCATATGACTAATTATTCATGATAAGGTAAACAGAAAAATTCTCATAAAATTCCTTTATTTGTGTGACCGGTTTTCGTGAACAAGTAAATTACTTCACATCTTCAGACACAGGAATTTTTATAAATAAAAACCAGGGCAGTAGTAATTTTGACTACCCTGGTTTTTATTTATAAAAAATTCCTGTGTCTGAAGATGTGAAGTAATTTACTTGTTCACGAAACCGGTCACACAAATAAAGGAATTTTATGAGAATTTTTCTGCTTGCCTTATCATATTTCTTTTTTTATGTAAAATAGAGAATGCTACCTCAAATGTTGTTATATTCACAAATAAGTTTATAACTCAAATAGTTTTAAACATTTGAACTGCGCATGGCCATGCTAAAATCCACGGAGAATCCGAGAATTCTTCAAATCGTTTGAAATCGGTTAGACATTAATCAGTTGACTTGCCAAAACACTGAACTAGTAG
Organism: Rhamnusium bicolor; assembly: GCA_029963845.1. Classification (NCBI taxonomy): domain Eukaryota; kingdom Metazoa; phylum Arthropoda; class Insecta; order Coleoptera; family Cerambycidae; genus Rhamnusium; species Rhamnusium bicolor. Next base: position 320,849 of record JANEYF010003176.1, read on the forward strand.
CCAGAATCTCCGATTATTGTCTGCTGGAACGTCAATTTCGTTTTGCATTATGCACATGTCAAGGACAGTTTAAAACTATTTCTGACTACTGCTGGAACAAACCTAATAATGTGTTAAATTACCCAGTTTGCGGGGACGGTATTGATCAGTCTGTAGACTGATATCAGTCTGCCTCTGCAGCTACTGTGCGAGGATATATCTAAAGCAAGTAGTAGTTGGAATTGATCGCGCATAGACATGCGTACGTGCGTACCACGTATCCGTTTCCACTGTGAGGCTGCATCCACATGGATACTTGATTACGGACGTACGTATTCGTGGTCACGTATCCGTTATTATTTACCGTCCTAATGAAGGATCCACAAACCATGTACACGTTTTATGATGGAGATATCAGTTTTGATGCATTTAGCTATTCTAACCTCAAAAGTTATAAAAAACCGCTGCCAATTACTTGGGTATCAGAACTTCCTCACCGTAGTAAAACTCGACGTGTGGTGGAGTTTATAATAAAAGTAATTTTCGACGTTTCAAAAAGTCACATTTTTTGACGTTTCATAAAAGTCACATTGGTGGAATGTCACTAATATTTTTTTTAGGTATTGGGACCGATTTTGTTCATCAACGAACTCGATCTCTTCTTTGACCTCTAGAATGTGTGTATCAAATTTGAAAGATTTATCTCAAAAGCTGTATGTAGCTGCTATTGCGAACCACACAGACAGAAAATTTTTTGTCTAAAATTTTGTGTTTCGTCATAATTCGTCGAGATTCGTCTAGAAATGCAATACAAATTTTCAAATTTTTTTCACAAATACGTAACCCTCACTTTGAGGGATGAGGAAGTAATAAATCATAAAGTTATGAATTCGTTAAGTTTACTGTTGGTTATCAGTAATTTAAGTAAAACGTCGAGATAAGCATTGCGGGAATAAAAAATTACAAAGGAAAAACATAAGAAACAAAACGTGCAAAATGCATATGTTTAAAATAGTCACATGATACAGAAAAAGTTCAAATTGACCAACTCGTACGTTGCGACCTTGAATTCGTCCGTGATAATCTAGCTGTTTTGCTATCGGCCCGTGGTCGCCACGGATACGTGATCACGTATGCATGTGAATTCAGTCTGAGTCTAGCTTAAGATCACCTCTGAAATGTCCAAAAAAGTCCGATCTCTGTTGATGAACCAATAGAGTCCTATTTGTATTTCGTATTTAGTTATATATGTAATATTTGGGCGTAAACGCTCCCATTTTGACTTTTTAGTTGGGTAAGAAACGCCAGTAAGTTTTGTACAGTGTCAAGATCCTTTAAAGAGAAATTGAATTTTAATTTTGCTGTGGTGCACGGTTAATGTCTGTTCTTGCATAGGTGTAAATTATAAATATTAGATTGCGAAGTAAACTGTAAATTCTTGATAATATACCGTTTAATTGACAGTTGAGACTTGATTGTAGGTGTTCAACAAGGTTTGTTTATTTGTATTAAAACGATGATAAACACACGCATTTACCATTTTCATCGAGCTGTTGATTATAACTCATTAGAATCCATTACACCTTTATGCATTGCAACATACATAAATTAAAAGATAATTATTAATTCTCGTTTATCTGAATCTATTAATTATAATTTATTTTGTTTATTTATATCTCAGGTCAGGGGTATAAAAATGTAGTTTAGTAATATAATTATACAATTAGATAGTAGATTGAAAAAAATTACTTTTTAAATGTGGGCAACCGGTTCAAGGAATAAATTACGGCTATGCTTTAGTATGTAGACATTTCTAGTTTTCTGCAGGCAGTTGAACTACATGCTATGCTTATGAATCATATTATTTTTAATAACATGTAATAATCCAGACGTCAAGTTTTTCAAATCGGGTGAACAGTGCTAGGAACTGGAAAAGATGTTTCTTCGTTGCTAATTGATATACAGGGTTGGGCAATAGTGCGTCGGACCTCGATATCTCGAATTCTATGATAGCTAGAAAATTTTTAAAAAATTGCAAGTAAACTAGATAAAAAAGTCTATAACTGGAAATTATTTTCGAACATACAAGACATACAAGACGAAATTACAGGACCAAGTGCCTTTTATTTAAATGGAATGCTATGTATATATCAGTACATTTTTGAAGCCTCTTTCTAGGCTCTATTCATTTCTATATTATTATTGGCTATCTCCCAACCACTTTGATGTAATGAATTTTTTTGTTGAAATAGTGACATCTGCAGATGGATAATAACAAAATCACCACAGTCAAAATTATGGGTTTTAAGAAAAACTTATGTGAATACCAGTTACGAGACACCTAATTAATATTTTTGAATCATTTTCGTTTCGTAAAAATGTACAGGGTGGCCAAAAATTAGTATTCAATTAAGAACTTTTTAAATTGAATTTTCTCAATTTTTTCAAATGGAACACCCTATATATTTTTCGACGATGTGATGTAGAAATGAAAAACGAATATTTTTTTTTGTTAGTACTTCCCAATGGCTAATTGCAACCATTTTCGTTTTATAAATAAATAAGTGTCAAATTCAAGAATAAACTTAAAAAAAAGAGGTTCCCTCAAATAATTCATTAGAAAAATTTATAATAGGTGTTCGACGTGCCCATTTTGATTGACACACGTCTTTATGCAATTTTGAAATTAGGCCATTTAGTGGGACCATTTCCATTGAAATGAGTAAATAGTATTTAACCAGTCCTTTACTGTAATGTTTTTTTGTACATTTTTTTTGTTGTTTTCGTTATTCGACAAGTAATAAAACCTTTGGTATAAATTCTCGTGTACAAAGGAGCATTTATCACACTTATCGGTCGTTAGTTACAATTTGTATTGAATTTAAAATATTTGGAATTTTACAATATGAATTTTAATAAAGCGGAACTTGTAGACATGACTTTTGTTTTGGGCGAGTCAGACAGAAATTGTTTACTTGTCAATAGAATTTATCACCAACGTTATCCTGAAAGAAGACTTCCTGATGTTAGCAGCTTCCAAAACCGTCTCGATAGATTTCTGGAAACTGGAAATGTCGAATATAAAAAAAGTGAAAGAATAAAACGTGTTGTGAACGAAGAAAATGAGTTTTCTGTGGTGCTGGCAACGGTTGAGAATCTCCATGTTTTATAGTCAAAGAGAAGTGACCTCATTAGTAGGAATAAGTAGACGGTCTGTGGGTTGAATCTTAAAAACAAATAAGTTGCATGCATATCATATTCAAATGCACCAGGAATTATCTGATGACGATTTTCAAAAGCGCCTACAATTTTGTAATTGGGCCAGAGGTAAAATGCAAGTTGATGTCAACTTCTTCAATAATGTTTTATTCACTGATGAGGCAACTTTTCATAAAAATGGATTTGTTAATAGACACAATTTCCATTATTATGCTTCGGAAAATCCTCACTTTTTTATGCAAGTTGATAACCAACACAGATGGTCTATAAACGTTTGGGGAGGAATTATTGGAGAACATGTAATAGGGCCACATTTCTTTGATGGTACATTGACTGGAGCTATTTATCTTCATTTTTTGGAAAACTATCTGCCACAATTATTGGTAAATCTCTCTGGAAGAATACGAAATAGGATGTGGTTTCAGCAAGATGGTGCTCCACCACATTATTTAAATGCAGTTAGAGACCACTTAAATAATACCTACCCTCATCAATGGATTGGAAGAAATGGACCCACTAAATGGCCTGCTAGATCCCCAGATCTTTAAAAAATGGATTTCTTTTTATGGGGATACGTGAACGTGAAGGAAATTTTTGATAGAGACACACCAACAACAGTACAAAATATGAAGGAAAGAATAATAACTGCCTTTAGATCTATCACACCGGCAGTTTTAGGAACAGTGGGAACTTCATTTCAAAAGCGCATAGAGATGTGTGTCAATCAAAATGGCCAACATGTGGAACATTTATTATAATTTTTTCTACAGAGTTATTTGAAGAAACCTCTTTTTTTAAGTTTATTTTTGAATGTTGTAATTATTGCTCAATAAAACGAAAATGATTGCAATTAGTCATAGGGAAGTACTTACAAAAAATGTTCGTTTTTCATTTTTACATCACATCGTTGAAAAATATACAGGGTGTTCCATTTGAAAAAATTCTATTTAAAAAGTTCTTAATTGAATACTAATTTTGGTCACCCTGTACATTTTTAGGAAATGAAAATGATTCAAAAATATTAATTAGATGTCTCGTAACTGGTATTCACATAAGTTTTTCTCAAAACCCATAATTGTGACTGTGGTGATTTTTTTTAATATCCATCTGCAGATGGCATTATTTCAACAACAAAATTCATTACATCAAAGTGGTTGGGAGATAGTCAATAATAATAATATAGGAATGAATAGAGCCTTGAAAGAGGCTTCAAAAAATTTACTGATATACATAGCATTCCATTAAAAAAAAAGGCACTTGGTCCTGTAATTTCGTCTTGGCTCGTCCTGTATGTTCGAAAGTAATTTCCAGTTATAGACTTTTTTATCTAGTCTACTTGCAATTTTTTAAAAAATTTCTAGCTATCGTAGAACTCGAAATATCGAGGTCCGACACACTATTGCCCCACCCTGTATATAATTATATCCAAGTCTCGTTAGTCAGTGTATTGGAAAAATACGCCAAATATAATGTTTTTTGGGGACAATATTTTCTTTCTAGTTAGTTCGTTTGTTTTCATGTAATGATTTTTGCCCAATCGTCACTCTTTTGTACTCTACAGCGATTTATTAATCTTTCAATAAAAATTTCGCAAATTTGCGGACCATGGATCACTAAATATTAATATAAAAAATCTGTGCTATCCAGCATTTGACTACGGTTTTAATTTTAAAAGCCGTTAGATGTTTCTGTATACGGCACTTTCCGTCATCTGAGTACCGTACGGTTACCATAATTAATTAGGTATGAAATTTGGTCCGTAAACAAATAATATAGTGTAAACAGAATTAGAAAACGCACCTTACAATTCATACAAGGTGGACATAACACATAAGTAACTGCTGCTGTATACGCATATTAAAAATCTATAAACGGGCGGCAGAACATTTAGATTGTATTAGGCGATGGTACACACACAAATAGTACACATTTGGGTCTTACAGTAGCACCGTTTCCTCCTCACTTTTTCTTATGTGTGGCCTTAAAAATTACTGTTTTATAAACTTTGGATATACGTAAATATTTTTGTTTACATTTTATTCATAATTATTTCAGAGCCGCCAGTTATAAAAAAAATATAAATATAAATAAGTACACCACATAAAAATTCCTATGGTGTGTATACCTGTAATATAGGCTACCATTATCGAGGCAGAATGTTCCAGGAAACCAGGATACACGTATTAGTCCAGGAGCTAGCGACAGAAATTTCAGACCGATTTCATTATTTTTTTTTAAACAGTATTCAGCTATTTGTGTGCCATAAATTCTGAAAATGGCAGCCCGCCAGGGTACATGCGGTACACGATCCGAGAGGAGCGTGTCAACTATGTGCAAGAGAATAGTGTCATTGACTGAGATCATTAACAGTGACAGATTACGTTTCTCTTAAAGTTAACGCTATGAACTATCAGTACAATAAATTTCAACGTTAATGATTTCAGTCAAAGTACTTAATGTTTTTTGCATACTTATTAAATCATCAGATATATTTTGTCCCGAAGGTCAAGTGACAGACAAATTTTTTTAGGCATTTTATGACGCCCAGAATCCATAAAAAACATTTTAGCCTTAATGAATTTAGTCAAAAATATTATGTTCTTGCGCCCTCCCCGCCCCTTGTCCCGCTACTCGCATGGCAGATTTGTCATTCACTCATTAGTTATTAGAAGAACATATACATTGCGAAAAACAAATAGTCAATCAAATCTGTTACTAGCTCCTGGACTGTATATAAAATTATGGGTAGCTTGGCACTTATTCCCCAGTTAACTTGACACAATATTAAAAAAACTCAAATAAATTTGTATAATGTTCTCAATGAAATAAATATTCACTATTAGCTCGGTCGGTGGCCGTCATCATAACTGTTATTAAATTATTCAGATATTTTTAATACTTTCCATTTGTATGAGATATGACCACTTTTCATTTAGCATATGCATTGCATTTTAAATATGATATATAGTAAGAATAGAATTTTAATGACATATTAAAACAGAATTTTTGATGTGATGTTTGAAAAATGCATTCTTGTGTCCATTATTGGAAATAATTTTATTGCAACACGAGGCATCATTTTTTAATATCCAGTTTCGATTGCATTCCGACAAAGAACATATTTGATTGTCCTTTTTGCAGATATCGTATGTTTTAGATCAAAAAGTTATAATCTGGCCAATAACCTGTACATGTTCTCCTTGACAAAAGTGATGTACCTATAGTTTACCTCAAACTTATTTGCAACAAAGAAAAATTTCGGCTTCTTTGACGGTGGTAAAAAGATCAAAGAAGGCGATGTTTTTTGTGTTGCAAATAAGTTTGAAATAAAATTCATATATATTTTCGAGTTCTCGGCAGCACGTCACCTTGGAAGAGGAAAAACGGACCGAACATCCCGATTTCTAGTAGAATCTCTAACAGATTTATTCCCTACAATAGCAAAAGTGCCAAATTTAAACATATCCGTCATAATTCTTTGTGTTCTTTAGATATGTATGTTCTTTGTCTTCTTTAGATGTGTTTGTGTTGGAACAAAAAAAATTTATCCCAAATCGGATTAGAACATGCAATATGCAACTTGTCGCGTTCCCAAATGAAGTCGACATCAGAATAGGAAAAAGTGAGACTTAACTTTTCTCAGCATATCGACTGCTCAAATTTGTTTAATAATTTCGTTTTACTGGTATTACATCACATCATCCTTAATATATCTCTCAATTTTATTCCCAGATTCTTTGGATTATTTTTTTTCAGAAACTGTAGTTATAAATTTAATATCAAGTGCACATGTTCTGTTTCCACTCTGCTGTGCGATCTACCATAGTTCCCAGGGGATCGTTATGAGCTGATTCCATGCCCGCACGGGAATTTAGATGACGTAATGGTTCTGCAACGACTCGTAAGGGAGACGGTAATTTTCCCTATTGTTTTAAAGATTGTTAAATATGTTATTGTATGCAAATATTATATTTTTAATGTCCCTGTTGTTCCACATCCTGTTATGAAAACATTTTTTATTTTATAATTAAAGGGAATGATATCAATAAAAAATGCTCATATCATAATTCGTAAGAAATTTGTTGGATGCGTATGTATTATGTAATGTTTATGCTTAATAATAATAGTCTGGGTAAAACGTGAATATTTGCTAAATCAATACCGCGTCAGTTCTATTATTAGAATAAATTGTTTTTATCCGTAGTCAGTTACTCCTCTTGTACACATAAATATTTGCAATCCCTCTTGTGTATGAGCACAGAATCAGTAGTACATGAGTTGAAGTAAAACTGGCAGTCTGTTTGGAAATCTGACACTATTTTAATATTTTTTTGCTGGTAAATAGCTACTACACAAACAGGTCATCGACTTGGTAGTATTGAAATTTGAAGTGCATTTACATTAGTTTAACAGCTAAATTGTAGTTACTGGACCCTACACAATAATTGCGGTTTATAACCGCAATTGGAGTAATTACAACAAAAAAGCTTATTTATTACATTGTATTGCAATTATCAGACAGATTGTATAAACAAAATCATGACGCCAATGCCCACTCTGTCAATATCCTTAAATGACCGCTCGTCAGCTGGTTACTATATTCGGTTAACTATTATTCCAGTAGGTTAAACAAACATTGTTTTTCACTTTGTAGTTTCACCGTTTAAACAGATTGTTTAATTTATTAAAAAACTAATACCAGGAAACTTGGCGTCTGGCTTTCCTCCACTTTGATTACATTTGAAAATTAACATAGTTAATCTCATGTTAAAAGTATTATTTACCTGTATTAATACAGGGTAAGTCAAAGTTAAATATCTGTCGAGATATTTCAATAAGAATTTAAAAAATGTTAGTTTTATTCATAGACGTTGCACTATTAGATTAGATATAAGCCCTTAAAAAGTGATTCGAAGCACACTGCTATCAAGGGATTTCAATTCCTTTTAGCAGAGCTTGACTTAACACTGCCAAAGAAGCAATAACTGAAAGATTCCCAGAATAAAAATAATTATCAAGAAGCACTAAAGTAATACATAAAAAATGCGGTAATAGAAAGCGAAATATGGTAGGTATGGACTGGTATCAATATAGATTCGTTTCCAGAGGCAGGGTCTTGTAAACATTTGAAAATCAAATTGGGAACCGATCCAAACTGTCCCGTGGAACAAGCCTTATAATTTTAAGAAAGCCAATTTTCTTCTCATATCAATGTTTACTTGAAACTGATTGGAGCTTTCTAGATAACTGTGTAAATGTTCACTCGATTACACAATTGTTTTACAATCAGACTTAATTTTAAAACCCATGTGCCGACATTAATTGCACCAAGTCGCAGCTGGTTCAGTTATTGTATAATAAATGACATTAAGAGAAGTCACTCTCTCTGGAAAAAGTACAAAAAATCTAATGATTTCACTTTCTATAATGATAAATTCATAAATTCAAAACAACTTAAGCGTAAACTCAAAACTGACTCCAAAAAGTCACTTAAAGAATATCTGGCTAACATAGAAAATGATATAGCACAAGATCCTTCCAATCTCTGGAAATTTATTAACAAAAAGAACGCTTATGCTGGTATACGTAATAATTTGACCGTTGATAATATAAATCATTCCGATCCGGAAGAAATGCAATGCATTTGCACACTTTTTTCAGCAATCCTATAACACTCCTATTAACAATAATGACCACCTTGTCAAAAACTCTAATAACGATGATCAACTTAACCCACCTGTAATAACTGAAAATAATGTTCTCACCTGTTTAAAAAAATTCAGGCCAAGCCAACAAGCGGACCAGATGGAATCCCAGCTTTCTTATTACGTGATTGTGCGTTAATATTTGCAGAACCCCTTTCGAAACTTTTTAATTTATCCTTAAAAATGAATACTTTTTCCCTCACGATGGAAATTATCTAAGATAACCCCAGTTTTTAAGAAAGATGATCGGTCAGAAATTGGTGTATGGTGTATTCAGAGAAAATAGTATTTTCTTACCTAAAATTAAGGTCTGAACAGCCCTATTATTGAGTGTTCCTCATGACCATTAAACCCAACCCTCAACCACGTGATGCCCCCCCACTAAATAATTCATGCTGGCCGATAGTTGTCGGTGTCTACGCCCACATTCTATAGTTCAGTTTGGTATTCAATTTGGTACTGAGTTTTCGTGGGGAAATACGTTGTATAAAAACTATGGCTTCCACAAGCAGACGTAGCTGTGTAAATCATTCAGACGTTTTTTGTTACATATGTGATAAGTACACTTTGAAAGAAAGCAGAAAACCCGTTTCTGACTTTGCATATGTGGCTTATTTTGGCGTCCAGTTAGGGGACCAGGATAAATGTTGGACTACATTTCGTATGTAAAACATGCGTTGAACATTTGCGACAGTGGACAAATGGAAAGAGGAAGTGCCTAAAATTTGGAATACCAATGGTTTGGCGGGAACCAAGAAAACATTTTGATGAGTGCTATTTTTTTGTCTTGTAAACATCAAAGGCATCAATCACAATAATCGGCACAAATTGACATATACTGATCTGGATTCAGTGAGGAGACCTCTACAGCATTCTGAAGAAATATCCGTTTCATCGTTCAGCAAGCTGCCTATGCTCTCAGATATTGATACATTAACGTCTGAGAGAAATCTGGAGAAAGCGCAAGAGATTTTGAAGGAGCTTAAGCAAATCTCCTATGTTTCATTCAACAAGAGCTGTATGATCTTATTAGAGACCCCAGCTTTCCAAGTTACTTGTCTCCAGATTAAATGAAAATAACCAACTCCATTCAGGTACTAATATTACATTTTATCGTAGGAGAGAAAAGTATTTGCTTCCCTTTTTCTCAGGAAAATAACCTGATATTCTGTAATGATATAAATGGCCTCTTAAAGAAAATGGGTTTGTTAGAATACACACAGAATCAATGAACGAGGTTGAGTCTAATGCCTGGTGTTCGTTTGTTCCAGTAGTAAAATTTTCTTGGAAAGCATAAGGCAGAGGATTACGTTGAATTAGTGGAAGAGAGCTTGAATAAGCTTGGTTGTAACATGGGCATTAAGGTTCACTACCTCCACAACAGCATAGGTCGTTTTCCAGAAAATCTAGATGATTTTAGTGAAGAACGGGGGGAAAGATTCAACCAGAATATAAAAACTGTGGAAGAATGATGTCATGATGTCAAGGAAGATGAGATATCCACATGATGGCTGACCACTGCTGCACTCTTCAACGAAACTGTTCTGGTAAACCTCCTGCAAAGAAGTCTGATAAAATAAAGTTTTTTAAGTGATGATTGATCAATGTATATGTCTATTTTATGAAATAAATACCCTATTACGTCTTTTACAAGCATTGTAGTAAATAGTAATAACATGAAATGTATATAGTTTAAGAGATGAGAATTTTATTATCTATTTATCGATTCGAAAAATAGAGCAGATATACAGAATCTAGATCAAATAAAGCAAATTGACGGTGTTTTTGGATTTTGCATCACAAAATTACTCAGAAAAACATAACAAATTACAGGCACCAATATGTGTGTCGGCCTGTGTAATAGAACACTCTCTATTCCTATAGAGTCGTTGTGAATAAGGAGGTCACACATTGCGAGACAACATACTATCCAAGAATAATGAGACTTCCTTCTTACGTAACTTTTTAAAATCGGCAGGAGTAGCATATGTAAAAAAATATGTTGTTGCTACCAGGACAATTTACAGCAGACATCCTACGGTTCCGAAATCGAACGTGTTTCCTGGGAAACGAAGCGTCGCGACACCTTATCGACCTCCTAGTTGGCAACATGTGTGTTGGCTGCTCATATTAAAATTTCAACCACCAGGACTCGACCTTCTTTCCCTTACTACGTGCCTTTGAGGCTTCCTTTGTCCTTGCGTAGGCATCGTCTAAATGTCACTGACACCGTTCATCCCATTAATGCGTCTGTGGAAATATTTATGTGGCGCGGTAACGAGAAAAATGGGATTTTTTTATATTTTCCCTTACCCTTAAATGAATTGGAAGCTGACCTAGTTTTCTAAAGGCTAATATTTACAAACATAAAGCGTTTCTATCTTTAGAATATTTTTTGTTTTAAAACATTCTAATTTGAACTTCAGTTTTGAGTCACATAAATTGTTGAGGAAAAGGTATGGGTCTTATATTACATATCTAACGAAAATAATCTTAGTTATTTATATAAATGATGTCATTTGTGAAACATTTTTGATAGAAAGGGTAAAATTAACAATAACAATTTTAAATTAAAGAGATGATACACGTATTTCTAAATATGTTTAAAGCTAACAAGTTTGCCGAAAAATTAATTTCTCTGTATTTGTGAACATTTAAACGGGAACCCTAATGCATAATGTATGAATATGACAGGTTTACATACGTCTGAAAATCAAAGAGTAATATATCATAACCAATTGTTGCCATTTTAGTTGGGTCTGAAGAAATGCTTCAGTCTACTTATTTCCTAATGGTTTTTCACACATACATTATCTCATTGTCGTTGATAGAAATCCTTGAGTAATATTCTGGTTGAATTTATATCCATATACATATCTACAGAATCATTTTTAAACTAAGTGAAACAATTGATTTTCTGAATATCATAGTAACTAGGTATTATTTTATTAATTTTTAATTAAATATTTTTCTTTTCCAGGTACGTAACTATCAAATCTCGAAGTACGATAAGCGATAAGATTTGAAGGTAACAAAAAAATTTTTTATAATTATTTAATTTCTAAGAAATTGCAAGTTTCCTCTAAACTTTGAACAAATGGTTCATTTAATTTCCTTTCTAATTCATTTGAAATATCGTAATTTACATCTGAAATAACAAAGAAGTTGAACATTTCCGTCATATATGTTGAGTGAATTCAGGTGGTGCCAAAACTCCTAAAGTTAAGACCCACTTTAATTCCTATAACCCTCTCTCCCACAAATTAGCCGCATGTCAACTATGACACACCGAGTCTTCACACACAAAAACAACACTCCAACTTTTATAAACACCTAACAGATTCTGGTCATACAATAACTGATGACCATCAACTTAAAATATTGCATGTTTGTGGGAAAAGTAAAAAACTTAATTTAATTAATTTTGATATAGAAGTCAGGGGCGTGAAATCCATGGCATGAAGTAGCCTTAGGTGGATCTGTAATTAATTCTATTGTAACAAAAATAAAAAAAAACGTGGAAAAAACTTTATCATATTTCTTTATCAAATTATCTTATCTGGTTGCATCAAGATAACAGTTATAATCATTTTAGTTTTACAAGTAATGATTTTTCTGTGGTTTAAAAATATTTGAGTAAAGAAAGAGGTTACATCTTAAATAATTATAGGTACTTCCCCAATGGAATAAAATCTTATTGTCAACGGTAAAAAGTAAATTCTATGTTATATACATAGAAAAATAACAATATAAAGTTTTTTTAGTTGCAATTTGCAATTAGCAAAGCGGGAACACTAGATTTAATTGGTCTAGGAATTCTGATCATACCTTTGAAGTTTTCATTTAATATAACTTAAAGATTTTAACAGAAACATACTGCTAAATATAAGTTCATTAAGAAGCAAAATATCTGGTATTCAATTGATAGACTTTAGTGTCAGTGCCTGTATTAGTATTTTTAATATCTTCTCCAATTCTTTTTATCAAAGCCTAATTTCATCTGGAATAAATTAGTCCACAAGATCTATAATTAAATTACAAGTTTGTAATGTCATCAAATCTATAAATAATTCTCCAATCGAAAATTCTCGCCAAAATTGTTTAAGATTAAAAGATCAAATCAAAAACTGTTTGATTACAGCATACAATTAATAATTGGTATTTACTATAACATAAAAATTAATGAACTTTAATTTCCTCGTTTATTTACTTTCCAAAACCTAAGACTACTCTAATAAGCTGTCGGTCACTTCCATATACATATGTGCAAGACAAATTATTATTAAACACTTAAAAAAAGGGTAATCTTCAGAGCATGCCAAGAGTGACATATTTAATTTTCCAATATGCGTTGATTGATGCTGACCGGATTTATCTATCGTAATCTTTTTTTTTTTTTTTAATAAAAAATGGATGTGTATTTATTAACGTCACTTAAAAATGGGGTATTTTCATTGATCTGAGATGAAAGTGGAAATGCTTATATTTTGAAAAAGTATATTTTTTAATTATTTTTGGTGTCGAAAAAGATACACTATAAAATAGTTATTTCAAATTAAAGTTTTTTTTTTCATAATTATGTTATTAAGAGCCAACTAGGGAAATTACCAAAAATTTGTTGGAACAGGTGGTATTTGTATTATTCCATTGTAATCCCTGTTTTAGCATTTTTGTTTTGTGTATTTGTTTTAAAACATTCTAAAAGCACACAAATATGGAAAAGAATTATATAGAGGGTAAATCAGGTAATTTATCTGATATATTTTTACAATAATAAACAAACCAAAAATGAGGCTACGGTGAAATATCAAATCTGGTACAATACCATATAATGGGTGCTCCAATTTGAACTTTAGGATTTGAATTACGTGCCATTTGCGTTGTGTGAACGTTGGGAGTTTGAATTTGTACAGTTGGTATCGAAACACATGGCAAATTCATACAATTGCAGATAATAAAATACCCTGAAAATAACTACATCTGGCACTCTTTTTGAATTTGCGCTTAGTGAATTTCACGAAAGTTTGACTTTCTTTTTTTTTTTTTTGTTTAAATGAAATCAAAAAAGGAAAAGACACGTGTCTATTATTTTTTTTCTAGTTTTCAATTTTCAAATAAAAATGGGAAAATATATTGTAAACAAAGGGATTTTTTATTAAAATATTGCCAGTTAAATTTCAGTAGTTCTTCGTAGTACTGTTGTTTAAATCTGGTTTTGTTTGATATTAATAGCAGTTAATTTAATTTATTTCTTAAGTGGTGTTCTGGGTCTATAGTAACGTAGTAAAATAAATTGAAAGTTATTAATAAAACCATGTTAAATTGATGATAGTCCATTAGAAATATATAATAGAATTGGATGATTAGTTTTATAGCGGTAAATTACCAAACTAATTTAATAGTTTTTACAGAAAAATTTGATTTTGAAATTTTTTGTTATTGTTCTGTCGCAAAGAAAGTATTTAATAATCACCGTTTTGAACATGACCTAAATTTCAGCTTTCATAACGGAAAGATGTAATTATTTCATGAAACAAATGGGGAAAAAAAATTAAAATGAATTGCAAAACTAATAAAAAAATGACTTTGTACGAACGGAAATAAAACAGTATTTTACTGCCTCAAAACAGGGAGTAAAACGAGCGTTTATTCCCTGAGTGATTTAAAGTCGCCATGAGAACCAATGGAACAATACAACCATAACGTAACGTCAACATTTTTATTATGTCAAACTTTTAATGGTAGAAAGGACAAAAAATTAAGAATCAAACATATAAACCAATAAAATGTAACTTATTTCGGATTAAAATTAATATTAATAAGGCAATTTTTTAGAGTTTGTAATATTTGGTAATTAAAACAGACAATTAAATACAAGGATACCTAGATAAATTCGGAATAAAATACAAAAGCTTCGTGGCCAATTATTGTTTGTTAGTTTTTACATATAATTTTTTTTTTTTGTAATAAAAATTGTGCCAGTTCGTACAAAAAATATTGCATTGCACCTCAGGAGTAAAATGTGTTTTATTTAGTCTTGCATGAAAGTTCATGCCGAGATTAAATCAATCACTTTACTCCCCCCATGGTGCATAAATAAGTATCATATTATCATATCACAACTGTGATTTATAAAAGTTTTTTCTTATGAAATGTAACTTTATCTTGAACCTAGGTGTATTAGATGGCAATAAAATTCCAATATTTTGGATACTGTGTGGTTTAGTTACAAATTTATGTTTACAAGACTTCTGATGAGCAAAAATTGAGTTACGTGTATCGCGGAAAGTCATTTGTAGTATAATGCTCTTAAGATTGTTTTAGATGAGGGCAAATCTTGTTCCAGAACTCTCAAAATAACATCGTATTTACCTTTTTGAGTCATTTCGAAACTATAAACAATTTGTATCGTCGGATTTATGCGGGTTCCAAAGTAATATTGACCCCGATTTGTCCTCATCGACAGCAGTCATTAAAAGACATAGGGTAAACTTATGACATCACGTAAATAACAGAATCGCACTGGGGAGGGATATACAGATTTTCCCTTCATACAATTTTCCAGTTATAATAAAACAGTATCTTACCTTGGAAATGTCTTTGAGGAAGATTGGACGCCACAGAAACTGGAAGAACTGGAAGTGAACTTTTTGGTATGGCGGCCGGACACGGTGGGGGAGAACTTGTTTTAATCGAATGGTTACCGATATTTGTCCGCATAGGTAGTTAGTATGTACTTCACATACTCCTATTACACTGGCAGACAAAACTTCCAGTCAGCGCGCGGTAACAGGAAATTGAAAAAATCAAATTTTCGGTTACCGGACTAAACCTAGCGCAAAATGTTTGTTTTGGCGTGTACAGTACTGTACTATAGTGGCAGACACTTCTATCGGTCGGTTTTTGAGCGATTTGCCATCAAAGTGGCGAAAAATTGATCAGAATTTGAAATGTTGATAAAAAAATTCAAATTCAAAAAACCTCTACCCAGCCAGCTTATGGTTCACAAGGGACTAAAAAACCCTAACCTTGACTGGCAGACATTTTTACCTAATTTAACCCCCCCCAAACCGCCCCTAATAGGGTTAAAAAAGCTCAAATTTGTCGTATTTTCTACTGTATTACATATCCAAAGGACGTTTTTTTAAATATTTATAAGAAAAAAAGTACCGACACGAAAAACTGAATTTTTTTAAAGATATTGAAATTAAACTTAGGGAGCAAAGTCTGTTCACATAAGCTTTGCAGCGTTAGTCAGGATAGGGAACAAAATATGCGCAGATGATTGGTGCAGATGGCAGGCAGATATACACAAGTGCAAAGTTCCAATAACGGTTAAATCAAATTTCATTGTTTATTTTATTTCATAGGCATCGGTAGTAGTTGAACGTTTGTAGATTGTGTTTTAATATAAATTGAATTGTGTTTTCAACGACTAATATTAATATGTAAATATTAAACCGAAATGACCAATATATTTCCTTAACCTTACCTAAAAATAATAATATGTGTTATGTTTAAGATAGACGGTCCACAAAAGGGTCGCTCCGCGAGCCCAGGTAAACAGTTTTTTATGTGCTTATATGAATGAACGCAGTATAATATGGTGTAAATTTTAAGCACTTTTTAACACAGATCAGTGCAAAATGCGGCATATTGTGAGAAACATAACATTGTTTAAAGCAGAAGTATGAAAATTGTGCAACAAAAATTTTGGCCCGCTCTAAAGCAGGTAGAATTTAAAATTGTTACATTATTTCTTATGGGTACACAAAATAAAAAATAACGGAAATTTTTAAAACGTTTGGCTTTCATAAGAAAGCAAAAATCGAAATCGAAAGCGAAATCGAAATTTTTTAATAAATTATTATATTCTTATTTCGGTGTAACCAGTCATTTTAGTTTCTTATTCAAAACTTGAAAGAAAATGTGTTAATTTTATTTTTGTTATTTTGTTTCTTTCCACTGCTAACCAATGAAAGGCATTTCTTGTTATTGTAAATAAATTTACGTATGTACACTCTCTTAAAATATTTTTCCACTGATGCAATAAACCTAAAAGGCATTTATCTTAATTCTAATGCCTTGAAATATTTTTTACGCCTGGTAATAAATAAGTAACACAATGATATATTTATTACGCCTGGAAATAAGCAATATACAATACACTCGCCACTTTGCCCATTGTAAATCGGGCTCACTAAGTCCAACCCACCACTGCAAAGTATAAGTGAACAGACTTTAGTTTGCATTTGAAGAGAACGGATACGATGCATGTTAGGACAAATAATTTTTTTGCCCATTTTGTCACGTAGTTATCACCTCCCTTAGTTGTGCCCCGTTTTTCTGTTACCTACAACCCTGTATAACATGAGGAGCTTATTTTCAAAACAGAATTTCTGACAAAACGTGTATTGAGATAATTTAACTCGTTTTAATGAACTCTTTCAAAAACCGTATATTTATTTTTAGCAAAATACAGTTTTTTAATTTAAAATACATGATAAATATAGGGGACATACTTTTTAATTATAGAAAATTGTGCAATTACTTCTAAAAACGTGTTTTACAGAAATTGCGTTTTGAAAATAAGCTCCTCACATGTTCTACAATACATGTTTTCCACTGGCATCCATGTAAACGAATAGTTGTTTATCATGAGATCATGATTAAATGCATAACTTATACGTCCAGAAGAATTTAAACCGATTGCGACTGCCCACTTAAGGTATTAAAGGAGACCATCTTCATAAGAGCAATTGCATATAAAATGTTTTGTAATAGAAATTTTGTTACCCACATAACATTATATCTTTTCAAAATACCAATGTATGTTTACAAAAAATCCTTCGTAAGTCATTGTGTTTTAATTATATACATTTTGAACCTAAATTTGGAATTCTGAGAAAATATACTTATATAATATACGTAGTATATAATAGACGTGGGAACATTGGTTTTTGTATGCAAAATGGATATATTCCCTAAAATATTTAATAAGCAATTCTTTTTTTATGGGGTATTTTGATAGAATTAAAACATGTTCCTACATTGATGTAAATTTTGGTCATTGTTCAATTTTAATTCAGCTAGTCGTAAATATTAAAATATTAAAAGTGATTCCGTATAGACGTTGAATTATTAAAAAATTTCTGATTTAAAAGTCAATGAAATGTATGAATACATTTGACATGGGTTTAGTAAATGAGTATCTAGGATATTTATACTTTATTTCTGGTGACTAAAAATAGCAATAAATGACAATTGTTTATGCTTTTTATTAAAATGGGCCAACATATGTACCTACCTATTCATTTCAATCAAAACTTAAATTGTTAAGATTCATCTACGTTTTGGCGACGAAAAAAATCTTGCACCTTGCACACTCCATTGATTAAAACATGATTGAAACTGCAGTTTGCCGTCTCAGTTTTATTCAGGTAGAAGAAACACTACAATTTACTGACTGTATCATTCAGTTTTATTTATTTATTATTATCAACAGCTTTAAAAAATATATATTTATTTGTATAAGTTCTTTATTATTTAGAATATAACAAATGTAATGCAATTTTATCCACTTCAAGATTAGAGAGTTATCGCAAATTAACCATAACGAATACGGTATGCGTTATCCGTTAACGTTATTTAAATAACGTATTAATTTAGCGTTTTGCCAAACAAGAGTTATCGCACGCAGAATACGAACGAAACATGAAACGTAATTTCTAACCTATAAGTGCTGTAAAATCTATTTATCAAATTTAAAATACTTTATACAAAAGTCAATAAAACGACAATATAGGTTAAGTTGTCACCAAACAAACTGTCATTTGTGAAAATGAACTTCACTGAAGCTAGGCCCGAGGCCAACCGAGAGTTAACGTGGACGTAAAAGACCTACGATATTCGTAAAAGACCTACGATATTCGTTCGTACGTTAAGCTAGATAACGTTTAGCGGAACCCATAACAAATATGCGCATGCTTAGATGTCAAAATAACGCACCAGAATATACGGTATATACCTGCGATGACTCTCTATTATCTGGGTTTAATACGGAAAACTGCTTCTTTCTTTCTTTTTTTTTGTTTTAAATAAGCGTTTTTGAGGTTCGATGTTTTTGTTACTTATTTTTTAACGAAATACAATTCACAACACAAATAACCTCAACTCTTCTATTGTACTATCAGCTGATATACACTGATAGATTACGTATGAACAAGCCTCGGAGCCAGAGTGAAACGGTCTCCCTAGACTCTAGTCATTGCACATACCAATGGCCGTGTTCACACTTTCGTGGTTTTATCTGCATATGATTCTTATTTTGTATGCAGAAATTCTGGTTTCATTATTCTATTAGTACAATATTAACCTTTAGATCAATAAAGCTTTGTTATATAAATCTCAAACTTCTCTCCTGTGCAATGCTGTAAGCGCGGATTTTTACGACTAGACATAGAGCAAACTTGTGGCATGACGTAAATAACAGGGCCGCACTAGAAGGGATATGCATACAATTTTCCAGTTATAATGAAACAGTATCTTACCTTGAAGATTACAGGCCGCAGAGGGGTGCAACATATAAAGTAATTCCATGCTGTTTGAAGAGGGTTACATGAAGACAATTACAGGTGTCTTGTAACATGCGGCCAGTCAATTTCATATACGCTGCACCGTATGTAATAAATAATACAAATTTGTCCTTGTCTGTTTATGACTATGAGACGTTGTATCTTTACATAAATCGTAAAATTGTTTGGATCTCGAAATAAATACGTTAAATCATTTACGGTAATGGTAATGGTTAAATACGGTACAGTTAGTAACTGCGCAGGCTTATGCAAACTCTCCTGTGTATAAAATTCCTAAAACATAAAATGCAATAATGCTAAAGTTCCTATCTGAACGGCTTATGAAATAAAACGCAAATATAATGTTTCTTACCTCACTTGGAAAATTATAACCTTTTGAGATAGGAGTATTTACCAGATCGCAGGCGTAATTCTACTACCATGATCGTATGTACTGGCTGAAAGTTGCACAAACGAAATGCGCATTCGATTTTCCTTCCCATAGTAGAACGTTCGCATCCAATTATGTTTTCTCTGATTTTTACTTTGTTTAAGTTGTTTATTACCACTTGGTTCTCGCCTTGAATAACTAGTAGGTGTTAAGTATGTTTGGTACTATGTTGATGTGAGTTGATAGGTCTCTTGCCATAATTCCAAAAATATTTTTCATTTCGAGAAGGATTCTGGCTTTCATGAGACCTGTTATATGGTACTGTCGACTATTATAAATTTACGTGTGGTTGAAAGATATTTCTAGTCCATCCAGGTGTTCATATATTTTTTACTCCAATCACTTCCATATTTATTTTTTGTTAGTAAAGCTGCAAATCGTTTCTGTGTATCATGGTTGTAGAGTACAGATGTACTTACTGTCGCCGGCATTCACTTTGACCGCTAAACTCTTTCTCCAGTCCAGTCTATTATTAGCTTTCGAGTTGTGTACACGTTAAGTCACTTGGGCGTATTGCATATTGTTTGTGTTTTTATTTTATTTGTTGTACTGTATTGTTGATATTAATTTAATAATAAAGCATGGCAGACGTACGCAGGGGTAGAAAATGGCCATTTGCTGACAAAGTGAATAAATTCATAGGTGAATTCCCGGATTTATTCTATGATAGTGCTAAAATAATTTGTAAAGTGTGCGAGTAAGATTTGATGTGCTGGGATAAGCGTCATTGTGGACTTCACGTAAATAGTGTACACCATAAAAATAAAAAAAATGGCGTGCCTTCGACAACACAGCTTATGTTTGATTTACTATTAATGCTGATTGCCTGTGATGTTCCGCTGCACATACTCGATAAACAACCATTTCGAGAGTTCTCGAATAAATACAATGCCCAGGTGAAGTTACCAAGTCGCATAACGTTATGTAAGTATCTACCAACTGTACACGTAGACATGGTAAATAAGATGAAATGTGAATTAAAAAATACACGGCTGTGGGTATCTGTTGATGAGACAACAGATAGTAAAATAAAGTCTATTTTAAATGTTATAGTACGAGTACTGGACCTTCTTAAACCGACAGTTCCACTGTTACTAACTAGCAAAAGACTAAGTCAGTGTACTAGCGAAACATTACCAGGGTGGTGCTGGAGACGTTAGAAAAATTTGAACATTCAAAAAGTCAAGTGTTGATGTTTGTGACTGATGACGCCGTGGTAATGCGTTCGGTAGGCAGTTCTTTGCAAGAACAAGATTGTACATTTATACATGTTACGTGTAAAGTGCATGCTTTACATCTTGTGGCAGAAACTATTCGAAAAGGTTTTCCAGAGGTGGATGCATTAATAGCAAGTACAAGAAAAGTGTTTCTTAAATCTCCTAAACGTCTCCGTGCATTTTATAGCAAGTATCCCGGTATTCCTGAACCACCACAGCCGATTCTTACACGTTGGGGAACATGGTTGCAGGCAGCTTTTTATTATGCTGAATAGTTCCAACAAATAAAAGCTGTGGTACTACAATTCAATCCAGATGAGGCTGTAGTTATTAAGGAAAGCCAGACAAAATTCGAAGATATTTCCGTTGAAACAGCTTAAAAAAAATATTGCGAAGAACTATAAACCATTACATGAAAGCATAAAAAAATTAGAAAACAGTGCGTTGTCGTTAGCGGAGTCACTGCAAATAGTGGACGAAGTAAATCTACTGCTACACGCTATAGGTGACGCAACAAATGAGCGCGTTAAAGAAAAGTTCGCAAGTGTGTTAAATTAAGACAAATATGTGATGGTGCAGCCCCAGATCCGTAAAGTACGTTCAAAGACTATTTTACGTGTGCGTACATCAGTATATGTCGAACGGTCGTTTTCAAAATATAAGGATACATTTTCACCAAAGCGAACATCACTCATAGAGACAACCATAGAAACATACCTGATGCAGCAAAATGGCTACTCTAGTTTGTGATAAGCAAGCTAGTTAAAAGGGTAAGTTTTACATACATACATTGTTATAAATTGTAAGTTTATTGTTTCTCGTATTAGTTAATTTCGCATACGCCACTGTCCCACGGAACATTTTTGACAGCCCTATTTATTAGAGTGGCCCGTTGTGAGTATTACGTTAGTACTTTTATTTAATTTTTGGTCCATATCAATCCCATCGCAGTTCCCCTTCCTCAAGTTAATAACGCCAATGAGGAGCAGTAATTACAAAACCAGCCTAATACATTATATAAGGCGTAAATGCTGCATAATCCAAACCACAGACCAAACAGTCTTCTGAAATTCTGTTCTAATTAAATTGGATCACATGCTGCGGCAACAGTGGAAGTAACAAGATCTCAAGATCACCTAAATTGCCCCGATTAGATTTTTTCGTACATGTTAAATCACTTCAACACAATGCACCATATACTTATTTAGTTAATAAGTATATGCAATGCACTATTTATTTGTACCAGACGTAAATGAATAAACTACTTGTAAGTTAAGTACCAGCAATCAGCGGCAATAAATGAATAACACAACTTGAATGGATGTAAATTTATATTATGTAAAACATGATATAGTGCGAAATGTTTTCTTGACAATATAGGTATGAGTTATAAAATTGGTCGGACAATGTAAACACATACAAATTAATTGTTTTTGATTATTTTTTCCATTACTATAATTTCACGTGTACTTTTCAAACACACGCGTATTAAGTTTTATTAATTATTTTATCTTCGAGCAATCTTTCATGTCTATATTTCAAGAGTATAAATTTATTTACTTTCTAATAATTTTTGGCAGCTTACCAATTTATATTTATTGGCACTTTATAACGTCAGTTTTAATACTACTCAGTAATGAGGGCTCCGATAGCAAAAATAAAGTTGTGGTCCCATTACGTTCTTTTGGCAAAGGGATCTAGTCAAATGTTGGTTTAAATAAGTAGATCGATTTCAAATAAATACGATATACAAGCTGTATTTTGTTTTCCGTGCCACATGTTCGTTTACCATAATTTATTTAGTATAATCCGTCTAAAAATAAGGAATAACTCGTATAATAGTCGTATTTTGACAAAATACTTTGTGCCAAAATGCAACATCTAGTAATCGATAATATAGAGCCTGATTCAGGAGGAAAGAGGGGTGATAGTGTCGATTATTGTAAGAAAAAAAAGTTAATATGAACATGTCTCCGAATCCGAATGGTTAACAAGATACACCGGTTTCAATCTAACAATACAAAACTATTGTAATAAACAAAGATCAATTAATTACTGTTTTTCAATTAATTACTTCCTCACCCCTCAAAGTGAAGGTGTATTCGTGAAAAAAATGTTGACAATTTTTATTGCATTTCTGGACGAATCTCGACATAATTCGACGATACACAAAATTTCAGACAGAAAAAATTTTCTGTCTGTGTATGTGTCTGTGTGGTTCGCGATAGCAGCTACAGTTTTTGAGATAAAGCTTTCAAATTTGGTACACACATTCTAGAGGTCAAGGAAGGGATTGAGTTAGTTGATGAGCAAAATCGGTCAACTAGAACGGGGTCTACCGGGCCCCAACATTTCTATTTCTAACTTTACAAAAAAATTTATTCGTGATGAAAGATTGTAAATCACATGTTATATAAACCCACTATAATATGGTCAAATGTTTAAATAAAACTCTAAATTAAAATTTTGTAAACATTTTGGCAACACCATAAAATTTGAATTTTGATTGACACTTCTTAAAATTTGAAATGTCTAAAAAATATATTAGTGACATTCCACCAATGTGACTTTTTTGAAACGTCAAAAATTACTTTTATTACAAACTCCACCACACATCGAGTTTTACTACGGTTAGGAAGTGACGCATTGTTTACAATTTACGTTAAATTTTCGAAGATTTCACCGTCAACGTTGATGCACTTTGCAACTCGTATTTATGTTGCAGCAGAATCAAAAATGCGGGCGAACAATTCATAACATGTATTAACTTTTATTTTATAGATTTCACTTGTCATCCATCTCCATAAACAAATATCCAATAGAGTGAGGTCTGGAGACTTTGGTGGCCAATGAATGATACCACCGCGGCCGATACATTGACAATGGACAGTTTCATTTAGGTATTACATTACTAGACTTTTAAAATAGGGACAAGCAGCTCTACCGTGCTGATAATACATACCAATCAGTCTAGCCAAAGGAACATAATCCAAGTTGTAGTACTTCATTGTGTAGAGTAGAAATTCTAGATTATTTTGACCTGTAAGACGATTTTTTAAAAATCTGTACGAACCAACTGATTATCGATGATCCACACCACACATTTATAGTGATTTATGATGATGATGTTACGTTCACAATCAATGACTTCAGCTGAAGTCATTGTTCACAATACTCCACCACCAGGCGTGTTTGAGCTAATAGTTGGACTGTGCTCTATCAATTAAAGTAACGTAACTATTGCAAAAAGACCGTAGATATACGTACACCATATTAGCATATTCGGCATGTATGATAATATGATGCATTCTTAACAACACTTCAAAATATAAATGTGTTACTGACAATGCTCAATCTACTAAATACTTGAGTGTTGCAAACAAGCTGTAGACTGTATGACTAAAACGGTTCTCTTTTTATACAGTTTTATTGTTTCACAAAAAGGGATACAAGGTATGAAGTTATATTGTGAGAATTAAATGAATTTCATAAATGGTAATATTAGACAAAACCAATTAATACTCCAGAGATAATTGAGATACTACTCAACAATATTAATTGAATAAACAAAATAATAGATAATACAGAGATAATAGTATTGCTCAGTAAATAGCAAATGAATTTGGAGAACAGTGTTGTAGTGGTTATAAGTGTTTTCTGAGTAAATACGTCATGGGTTTTTGGGGATTAAAAACAACGCCATACATGTATGTTTTTATTTGTTAAGTGGTAAGTTTAAAAACTTTAAATAGGAAAAATCCACATTCTTTAAGTTTTTTAAAGTATAATACTTCATCTTATCAGTTTTGCGGACATCTTTACGTTTCATCCATTATCCGATTCGTATTCCATCAAATATCACTTCTAGGAACTTTGATTTGTAATGCTGTGGTTGTTAATTCAATGAAGAGCTTAAAAAATCGGTGGATAGGTGTTTTTGATTTTGTGATTGTAGCCTAATATATTTTCTTTTATTTGTGTTAAAAAACTGCAAATATTTAAAATAGGCTCCATCGGTGTTTCACATAAACCACCAACAGCTCAATACCGCTGACCGGTAGAATACGCATTTTGGCAACTTCGCGGTTACATATACCAGTGAAAACATCATCGATTGTAAACAAACATGGTAGAGGGTCAGTAAAGCGTCTACGAATTAAATATAGGATCGCTGACAGTTTGCACTGTGAACAAAAAAAGAAACTGGGGTAGATGATTGATTATTGCTGCTAGTTTATCAATCATTGGCCACCAGTTTCCCGAGAAGAAGCATCCGCAATTATTCCGCATGAACATGTTTCCATTTTTTACATCAGTAACAATCATACATGCCCGTAACAGAACTTTGCTAATGATAGTGCCCATTTAAGCTGTCAGGTATTCAGGGTGTGCCAATAAAAACTCCCAGGTGAAATATTTCGGAAACTACTAGAGATATTTAAGTTCTGTAAAAGCCCATTGCTAGAACGTATAAATGACTTTAGTTTTGAATATAAATAGGTTTTTAATATGTTAAGGGATAGATGGCGCTGCGCTACAAAGAATTTTTTGGATGGCAGGAACTCAGAAATGTTATCTATGTTAAAGAGAATTTAATTTCAATTAGATTTAGTTATATGAAAAAAATTCGAAAATCCAACCGTTTTCGAGAAGTTTGAGTTTAAAATATTTAATTTTTGAAAAACTAAAATCGCCTTAACTTTCTTACATTAAATTTTAGACAATAGTTCGCATGAAACTTTCTTCATAGAAAGATAGTGTGAATAATGTGGCAATAAAACCCCTTTTTTTACAACTTCTGGTTAAATCGGTAATTACATTTATTACAATTTTAAAGCGCCCGGCCCTGTATTTTATTAAACAATATTGAATAAAAATATGTTCCATGCATTTTTTCAGTGCAACCATAGTAGTAACTTAGCAATAAAGGAAATAACAATGAAATAAAAAACTTCTTTTTTATTTTTAATAAAACCAAAAAATAAACTAACAAGTAAAGAAGATAAAAAGAAAGAACAAAAAAAAAAAAGAATGCAGAAAACCACTGATGATAACCTTTAAAAATATCTGATATGGCCAGCACATATCTTTCTTATACCAGTATATATCATCCTAATCTAAAAAAATCATTCTATTTAATTCTTCATTCACCTCAATTAAATTTTAATAGCGTATCTTGAAATGTTTCATTAAAATTTTTAAATAATTAATTATCAGCGTCATTAGATACTGTCAATAATAATTCGTGCCATAATTTTAAAAATTTTTCTTATTGACATTGACATTTTTGTAACTAAATTAGACGTTTCAAATGTCAAACTGCCAAATTTATCCTAACCCCATTCTATGAGGTTAAATGTGTACAAAATTTCAGATTACATCAGCTTTATTGTACTTGGAAAATATATTATTTTCGCTTGATATAATAGTAGACATGATTTATAATCTTTCATCAAGAATATATTTTTTTGTAGTCAAATACAAAAAAGTTAGGGTCCCGTGGATCTCCTTTCAGCTGGACAATTTTGCTCATCACCGAATTTATCATTGTCTTTGGTCTTAGAACATGTGTACCAAATTTGAGAGCTTTATCTCAAAATCTGTGGCTGCTATTGCGATACTACAGGCATGCGGACAGATTTTTTTTTCATAAAGTTATGTTTTCTTCATTATAATTCGTCGAGATTCGTCCAGAAATGCAATAAATTTTTTTTTTTTTTCAAAAAATTGTACCTTTTTTCTTCTTTCATTCATTATGTCTCTTCTGGTGGTACCACATTCACCAAATTTAATGTGTCACCTAAAATGTTGTTGAAAATCTTAATTGCCAAATTTGGGAATTATCCCATTAGTATTTTTTGTGTTATCGCGGATACATACATACACACACACACATCCACAAACATCATTCGGAAAATAGTCAGAATGGATTCAGGAGGGTTCAAAACCTATATATCAATCAAAATCTCGAGGTTGAAAAAAAATCACGATTACCATACTTCCTTATATTAGGTATTAGAAGCTAAAAAACAAAGGAACAACTAAAAAGCTGTATTGTAAAGATTGACAAAAAATAGAAAAATCCAAAAGGAAGTAGCACTTGAGCATAATACAATTTCTGTAAACGATGTCAAAAAATTAGAAAAAACGACAAAGCTGTGTTTGAGAGCTTTGTGTTGTTTTTATTATGGTCTGTATCTAGTTTAGTGTAAAACATTTATATTTTAATTATTGTGTTTATATTCAAGAGACAGTGTTTATTTATAAATAATACAACAAATACATTTTAATTAAAGACTTTATTACAATAAGTGTGACTACATAAACCAATTAGTTAATTATCTTATAATAGTATGTGTACGCCCGTATTACTTGCTAGTCGAATCTAGGGATGCCGATTCAGTATTCGATCTTTAGGAAAACGATCTTTGGAGCTGAAAAAAATCGATATTTAATCTGTTATTTCCCTTCGATATTTTAACGAATCGATAATCAAAAATCTGATCGGAAAATCGACAATTTATTGTCAAAATATCAAACTACAAAGGATTGACAACTTTTGTTTTGATTTGGTTGGTAGCAGCCAGATTGGTATTGTTTGTTGGTAATTTCATTTCTTACATTATTTTGTTCCCCTTCTTCTTCTTTTCCAAAATGGTTGGCTGTATTTGTGTACTTTTTGGATTTTGTCCTGGTAAAATACATAAAAAAACGGAAGTACCTACATGATTCCTAGAATAATTATGTAATAAAAGAATTAAACATTTACATACGTGTATTTTAATACATTATATGAGGCTATGTTGGTAAAAAAAGAAAATTCATTAATAATACTTATGTACAAAATGTTTATTTTAGTTTTTGGTTGAATTTAAACGGTTTATTATTGGTATTATTAGCCTTATTATAACATCAACTGATCACCTATTATAGAATCGAATTTCTAAGGATCGATTTTTTTCGTTTCGATTTTTTATTAAATCGATCTTTTTAGACAACGATTCTAAACAATTCAAAGATCGAGTCTTTTTACAAAAAAATCGGCATCCCGAATCTCGTGTCCCGCCCTTCGCTATGAATGGGTACACCATCGTTCCTAATGTTTAGTCATGTCGAATCAACACCGGTTCTAGATAATCGTTAATAGAATATCGCTAACAAACCTAATAAAACGTCATTTTTTATTGAATACCCTTGAAAATGACTTAATTTTTTTTCCAAACCAAGAATGAGAGCATCGAATTCAACTTCACGATTACCAGATGGCTACGAGATTTGTGCCTAGCACTGCTCTCTAATTTTCTGTTTACTTGCTCTATAAATATTGCTAACAATGACTTTTTTTCAGGTTAAAAAAAACAACCCAATTTTTATGCTGTATACATTTTGCGTGATGATTCGTACATTAATATCGTTTTATTTGACCTTAATAAAGCGATAAATTGTGTAATAAAAAGATGTTTATAATTACTGAAAGGAAGTTTAATCCAACGGTTTCAGTAACTAATTTTATATTGTCTCGTATTATTCGGCATTCTTTTAGTTCTTTGTAAATACACTTTATTTTATATTATAGGCATATGTGCATTATCGCCCTAATAAATTTTGCCTGTAGACATCAAGTTTACGATTTGGAGTATATTTTTAGAGTGTTAATCAAATATTTCTAAAAATGAGTCGTACTACGTACTATACTCACCTATACAGAGATATACTGTTGAGTTGTATTTGTTTCTTTCAGTTTCAATTTATTTTAAGATTATTTATATTTCTGTTTCGTCTATAAATAATCGTGACTAATATTATATAAAAACATTGCGATTAAATATTTATTTTCTGTCGTTAGTTATGTTAGTTTTAATTACGTTTCCACGTAAGGTTTTACGACATCGGCATTGTTTTATTGATAGTAATGTAATAATAATATTGAATTATACCAGATTTATTTTATCAAAAGTACATTCAACTTCGGTCGGTGATTGTAACAAGGTGTAACTCATTAAAAAAAGTTGTAAATATTAATCTACCCATTATTTGGTTGTGTTAATAATAATTACATTTAAACAATTAAAATTTTGCAGATATGTAAACAAAAAATAGTACTTTTATATTATATTTACTTACCTTAAAATACTGGCATTATTTAATTAAATAATTTCCATATTCGGAGTGTATCGGAAAAATTGTATTATTTATAAATTAAAAATGTCTGAAATATAGCAACTTATGGACAAGTTTATTCTTCAAAATTATTTATAAATGTTAAGAATCTACTGAACTTTTTACATGTTAAATAAAGCCCACACAGTGGACCTAAATGTATGTTTTTTTTTTTTAATCTGCGAGGATAAAAACATAGTTTATATTCATGAATCATGACCTATCATTTAAATGTCCAACTTTGTTCTCATATCGTTTGACCACACATAATAGAAAATATTTATAACTTAATTGTTTGGTTAATTCCATTTAAGATCTTTGTTCATTCATGCTATATAGGATCGTAAAATTTGTTTTGATCAAACGGGCTCAAAGCCATTTTTTTTAGTGGGCGATGAGGTCACAAGTTGAATAGCCAATTTAACTGTGACCTCTAGCCTTCTCATTTATCTGTATGTAGCACTTATTATATATTTTTATTGCAGATACAATAAAATGACGGATACCAGTCAGGCGGAGATTCCGCCACAAACTAATGGTATTTCCGACGGATTAGATGATGAGGAGAGGGCCAAAATAAGACCAGTCGATATAGACGCCGACGTGAGAGAAATGGAAAGGAGAAAGAGAGTTGAAATTATTATGAACAGTAAAATATTTAGAGAAGAACTAGAGAGAATAATTGAGACACAACTGAAGGACGGATCTGGCCCAAGCGGGTTGTTGCAACAAATTTCAGACATGGTAGGAGTTAACAAACAAGCAGGAAACGTTTTCAAAAATTCCAGTTGTGTAATACCAATTAACGATATAAGAGGGATCGAAGCTATGGGATATTCAAAAGGTGAAAAAATTTTGAGGTGCAAATTGGCATGTCTCTATAGATTGATCGATTTATATGGTTGGGCGTACGGTTCTAGCACTCAAATTACTGCCAGGTTAAACCAAGACGACGAACAGTTCTTGGTTAACCCATATGGAATGCTATTTCATGAAGTTACTGCCTCTAGCTTAATAAAAGTAGATATGCGAGGTGCTGTGATAGAACAAGGCACCACTAATTTCTCTGTCAACATTGCAGCATTTTCATTACACGCAGCAGTGCATTCAGCACGACCCGACATTAAATGTATCATCCATGTTCACACACCTTCGGTCGTAGCAATTTCAGCCATTAAACAGGGTCTATTGCCACTAAGTCAGGAATCAGTAGTAATAGGAGAAGTAAGCACACACACTTACCTTGGAGGTCTTCTCGACCCTGAGGAAAAGGACAAATTAGCTAGGAATTTGGGACCGAACAATAAAGTACTACTTTTATCAAATCAAGGAGCCCTATGTTGCGGAGAGACAATAGAAGAAGCCTTTTTCAATGCCAGAAATACCGTCCTTGCCTCTGAATCCCAGCTCAAACTACTTCCAGTAGGAATAGATAATTTAGTGTTGTTGAATGATGAGATTAGGAAAAAAATATATGATGCAGCTCACAAGCCACCAGAGAGCACGCCCAGACCAGATCAACCTTCCATTCTCGAAGGAAAAGTAGAACGTAAATGGCGTGTCGGTGGAATAGATTTCGAGGCTCTCATGAGAATGTTGGACAATGCAGGATTTCGTACTGGTTACATATATAGGCATCCTCTGGTTAAGGGAGAACCTCCACGACCAAAGAACGACGTTGAATTACCCCCGGCAGTTTCATCTCTAGGTTACCTACTTGAGGAAGAGGAACTTTACAGACAAGGGTGAGTTTAAATTTGTAATATTTATACATAAGGAAATAATTTAGTATTAATTAACCGCTTTGCATTTGTTTTTTTTTTGTGGGAAAAAATCAATACCTTATTGTTGTTTATTTTATTACAATGTAAGTAAATTAATAAATAATACAAACTCAGATCTCAAAAAAATATTTATTTTTGCGAAAAAGAAGTTAAATAAACTAATAATGCTGTTACCTGAGTTAACTCGTGAGCCACAAACAATAACAGAAACAGCATAAAATGGTAGCTGATATTATTAGAAACAACTGATTATACTATACTGTGCTTCGTGTGATACACTCTAAAACAGGGAACTACGCAAATAGGTACTGCCTTGACAGTGGAACCAGTACTCCTTATGTAGATATTTACCGCTCAAAAATCTGAATGCCAACATTTTTATTTTATTGTGAACAGTGCCTGTTTAGGATTCTGTTGATTTTGAAAGTGGTCAATATGGATCATTTGTACGCAATTACTATTTCAAAATTAACAATATCCTAAACAGGCGTTACTCGTGTCAAAATGAAGATTTTAGCGTCCAGATTTTAGAGTAGTAAATATTTGCATAAAAAGTATAGTAGGAGAAATCGCTATAGTGACGGGACGTGCGGGGTAAGACACTACAGAATGCAGAGCCGCATTTATTTGTATTGCTCGCTCGTTCTTTTTCATTGCAGGTTTTTGTGCTCAGTTTAGCTAGCAACAATTTAACAATTGTAGAAGAAAGTATTAAGTTGAAATAGTATTGACTACACATACAGTAGTTGCAGTATTCAAGTTCGCTTAATATAAATTGTTACTACCCAGCAAGAACCGCGAGGAGGAATGAGCATTTCTTGCCAGGTATGGAATATTAGTATAAAATAAAGAACTTATTTAAAAAGTAACAAGAAACCTTTAAAAACAAAAAATATACTCTCAAAATAATAACAGAAACAAATATATTTTTCAATAGATAAACTAAAAATAAAGTTATTACTATAATAAAAACAGACGTATTTTTGTCAAAATGAAAAAAATAACATCCTGAAAAAAGAATATTTCTTAAGCACTGAACTACGAAAGCACAAAAATGGAAATAAAATAACACAAAATTCACTCCGTTACTTCACTTTACCTCACATCGCTTCTTCCTCTGACTCTTCGCCCTTCTTACCCTCTTCTTCATTTTCAGATGAACTACTATCTTCATTCAAATTTATAATAAATATATTTCCACCATTTATATGACATTCAGCAGCTTTTAAATAATCACTCAATTGTAATTACTTTCCTAATTCTTTTCCCAATCTTCCTTGTTAATTTTCGGCACTTCATTTTGAATTAACTCTACGACTTTTTCATCGAATTTCGGAAAAGTATTTCCTTTCATGACATTTTTCTTCAATTTACACAAAATTAATTTAATTGCGTTGAAACTACAGACATATGGAGATAATCTCAATACTTTGTGGCCATATCGCATCGTTACAGTGTCTATAATATACTTCTCATAATTTTTCGTTTGCAGAACTTCCAAGAGTTGGGCTTTATAATTTTCCTCATAATATAGATCATGCTTCATTAAAAAAATTTCTCCAGCTTAGTAGAACTCTTGTTAGGAATTTTATACAGTTGTCTCGAATGGTACTTCGCATTGTCAAGAACAATAATGCTATTCGGTTTTAATTCGAAAATAGGATATTTTCAAACCATTCCTCAAATATTTCTTCCTCCATGTTCTTGTGGTAATCTACGTTACAGTCTTCCATGTTTTTTCCACACAGTTTCAATGCATTATCAACCGATCCATCAACTTATCCACAGTGTAATATAATCAACTAAGTCCTTTTATTAAGGGACAATGAGATTGGTTGACATTTCCTAGATCTATCAGTCCATCCATTTTTTACGGTGTCATGAGTATCATACCAAGTTTCATCTTATTAATAAATTAGTATATTTTCCTTTGTGAGTTCTTTTATCTCTTCTAGATATGAATCTCGCCAATCCACTTCCCATAATCGCCATACGTTTATTAATAGTTTCGATATTTCAATCCAATTTTTCCCAGCCAAGTTCCTAAAGTTCTTTTGGTATATTTTAGATGATAATCCATTTCTTTTAGTTTTCTGTCTACTACGCCAATAGTTGGGTTGGGATTTCATTTTTCTGATACACGTCGTAAACTAAAGTTCTTAAAAGTTTTGCTAACGATGGGTCCAGAGTTTTCGATTGACCGATGTCGGATCGTTGTTTTCTTAGGAGGGCTCCTTCTTTCACCAGTTTGTGTATTGTGGGACGGGGAACGTTAGTCAGAGATGCTGTTTCACCTAGTATATCTAAATCATCATCTAAATTAGGGTTATTAGCTCGTCGCTTCAAAAGATTATTGTAAACATTAAAGCAAATTTGTTTCGCTTGCTCGTTCAAATATCGCTGATTTTTCTTACTGAAAACACTGATGAACTTTGATTTTCTTTATCACTATAATCACCATCACTTCATTTTCATAAACACAATAAGATGTAGACGTAGGCCACGGTCGAAAATGTTTTACATTAAATACAATAACCTTAAATTATTTTCAAAAACACCAGCAAATAAACAAATATAAAATAATTATGCTAAACAAATCGGTAACAAAATTAAGTGCGGCCCTGATCTATCACAGAATGTAAGTGAAACTCCGCCTCGGTCGCGTGCCAACAAAAACAACAATCATCTTTCTCGCTTTATTTAAGCGGTGTAAAAGCCGGATGTTATGTGTTAGACATTTTCCGCCCTCATGTATCGTCTTACCCCTCACGTCTCGTCACTATACCGATTTCTCGTACTAAAACTTTCTATGTATATTTAATCTATGGTAATACAGATACGCTTTCTATTCATAAAGGTATAATAAAAATTATTAAAGCCAACAGAGAGGGTAAAAGTTAATTTACAATAGTATTAAATACTAGAAAATTAAATAATACCTAAATAGGTATCAAAGTTGAAATCCTCTCAGTTTATTTGATTGAAGATTAAATAAACTTTTGTCAACACACACTTCTAACTAAAACCAGAAACCGGTCTGCGGCCTCAAGAGGGATTTCTATTTATGTGGCAAAAATTCTGTACTAGTGGGCATTCGCAATTGAAGCTTAAGTAAGTCGGGCTAGAAAACATCGATACGAATTAGATACGAAATAACTTTAAAGTTAAAAATATTGAAGTGTTAACTGTTTAAAAAGTACTTTAGCTTTTATTTCTTTGTGAATTTAATAAAAATTTTGTGAAAGAACATCTACGTCTTCTAGAACACTGTCAAAATAATTATCTCAATGTTTCACATTAAAATTTGCATAGATTTACAACCAATTTTTTTTTTTCATACAAATGCTCTCATCTGTAGATTTATATTACTTCCTGGCCCCTCAAAATGAGGGTTATGTATTCGTGAAAAAATTTTGAAAATTTTTATTGCATTTCTGGACGAATTTCGACGAATTATGATGATACACAAACACAGACAGAAAATTCTTTCTGTCTGTGTCTGTGTTCGCGATAGCAATTACAGTTTTTGAGATAAAGCTTTCAAATTTGGTACACATGTTAAAATGTGACTTTTTTTGAAACGCCAAAAATTATTTTCATTATAAACACTACACGTCTAGTTTTACTACGGTGAGGAAGTTCTGATCCCCAAGTAATTGGCAACGATTTTTTTTAACATCATTTTTCAGTTCACACCTCAACACTGTGCCACTTCTGGTTTTCCTGGAAAACCGGAAGCGGCACAGTGTTCGGATATGGAATAAAAGTGGAAATTTTAAAATGCAAATCGTTAGAACCAAACATTTCTATGAAAAAAAAAATTGCCAATTATATAGGTAATGAAAATGAGATATTGATACACGAAATTGAAAAGCACAGTGTAAATTGCCGCTCCGTAAAGATCATCACTGAAATCGTCAGTCGTAGCGCCAGCCGGTAGAAACAACAAAAGAGAGGCACTTTTAAATCGAATACCAATTTCGTTTTTGGTATGATATATTTTTTAAATTTAAATCATTGTGTTAGGTAAAAACGGCTTTTAATTCGCAAGTGTGTATTGTCCATGAAGTATTATTTCTATTACCGATCTTGGTAACGCAGTGGACCAGAGCGTTAAGTGACAAACGTAGCTGGTTTATTGCATATCGACTCCCGGGTTCAAATCCCGGTTTCGATTCTGACAAAGTCGAAGGAAGGAATTGGGTGTATGTGTCCGCGTTTTTTCAACTGTGTATGTTTCCGGACAGCTCCGGCTTTGGTTTTGGGGGTTGTCTAATTTATGTGGTTTGTTTTATGTTTTTTTTTTTTTGTTAATAAAAAGGAGTAATATATATATTTTTTTCATGGAAGTACAAACCGTAGCGACAACTTAAGTTGTGTAGCTCATAATTTCAACATTTTCAACAATTTTCACCAGTATAATGTGTTTTAATTTCTAAAAAACGATTTCTGTAATCCTAGGACTAAATTTATAGTTATTTTTGTATGAGCCTATACAGCATTTAGTAAATACTTTTTTTTTCCAGGTTATGGAGGAAATTGGAGGGTGGCAAGAAAGGCCATGACCGCAGCCGTTGGTTAAATTCACCCAACACATACCAGAAGGTGGAAATATTGGAAACTGGAACTCCAGACCCCAAGAAAATTACTAAGGTAGAATTTATTAAATTTGAAGATAAAAATTAATTCTCTCCAACCCTTTCCATTATATAAGTAATTATATAAATAATCATTCATATAGTACATTCCCTTAGGTGTTAGGATACAAGCTTCATTTGGTAACTGCTTTAAAATTCTGTGTATTTTGAAAAAAGAATAAGTCTGTATTTATCCAAAGAAATTGTTGCCATAAATAATATCGAATATGCAATGTAGTGTCCTTAGTTTCAAAATATGAATATTAGAAAGGTTAAACAACCAAGAGACCAATTTTTTCAAAAGTTACGAGACAACATTTTGACCAGGGTTGCCAATTCACTAAATTTTTCACCAAATGTGTTTTTTGTGTCCTATTTCAGACACTTGTGAATTTCGGTGGTTTTTAAATATTTTGAATTTCAGTTCAAAGTTTTTTGAGATTGAGGTAACAATTCTATTAAACGTGAAAACATTTCATATACTGAGTGATTTTAGTATGGATTGCTATATTTTTTTGTTTGATGATTTAAAAATCAGTTATTTTATTTTACGTTTTCTTTGTCTTTCTTAAAACACAAATATATTTATTTAATATATTTATTTAATATATTTATTTAAAACATGATTTGTAGAAATTGCATTAGCAAAATTCCTCATGAATTAAATAAAATAGCCGAAAATAGTGTCTTTTACGCCAAATTCAGACAGTTATTTTACGAAAATTAAAAGGAAAGTTTATATGCCCTTGTGATATGATATGTAGAATGATCGTAGCTTTCCATAGGCCCAAAATATTATTTTTGCCA
Source organism: Rhamnusium bicolor (assembly GCA_029963845.1). Lineage (NCBI taxonomy): Eukaryota > Metazoa > Arthropoda > Insecta > Coleoptera > Cerambycidae > Rhamnusium > Rhamnusium bicolor. Next base: position 357,382 of record JANEYF010003176.1, read on the forward strand.
GAGGTGGCGTATACGCCCTTCTACTATGATGCCCTCGATATTAAAAAAAATAAGTTTTATGTAAGAAATGATAAAGTTTTTTTTTATATTGAATTTGTCAGCCTTTAACTTCTGATTAGTAGTTCCATTGTAGGTACAGGGGGTGCTGAGTTATCATAAAAAATATGGTATATACCATATAAAAGTCAAGACAATTATAAATGGAATAAAAGTAAAAAAGAATTAATTGTTTTTTTTTTCTCTAAATTGTTTAGTTTTCGAGATTTTTTTAACTAACATTATTACTTTCGTTATTTTTCGCTTTATAACAGGGTTGGCAAAATTACAAACAACGAAAACCCGGGAGGGTTTTTTGGCGAAAACCCGCGTGGGTTTTTGGCAAAAATCCGCCTCACAAAAACCAAAACCTTATTGTGGTGAAAAAAATGTAAAAAAAATATTAAATAAAGTAACTTTTATTGCTAAAAACATAAAAATAAAATTCAACGAACCAATGATAAACTTAAAGTACTTAAACTTAAATCTAACAAACTCAAAATAGTTGGATTGAATATGTGGTAGGTTCCTTGTGCAACATCTTGAAAATAATAATTTTGAAGAAAAACACTGCTTTTAGATGTTTCAAAAATGTATTTCGATACACTCTTACATATGTTTCGGCTTGTTAGGCCTTTTTTCAAGAGCATTACAGATGAATACTGAATGAATGAATGAATGATGAATACGTTACAGATGAATACACCACAAGGAAATCAAAGAATAATAAATAAACTCACTTAAACTTTACACAGGAAGGGCACAATTTTTTAGGTTATGTTTAGTTTAACGACTGCCAACCAGACCTGTAAAAATAACTAAAATATGCGACAAATTTATTTGCTTCGAATATTTCTTTTACGACTTGTTAAAGTTAAACTATTTCTATTCGAGTACAGATGGCGCGGCTAATAACAATGCTCGATGAAAGTACAAAACCCAAAAGCCCACAAACAAAGAAACCCACTACCCAGGGGTTTTCCTGCAAAAACCCGGGTTTTTGCCAACCCTGCTTTATAACTTTATAATTTTTATTGTCCCATTATTCAATCAAGACAGTAAACTATTTTACTATTTTTGCATTTACACGAAACATTTAAAGCAGTTTTATTCACATTGGTGTTTAATAACACCAAATCATTATTATGTAGATGTAATCATCCATGTGTGTTAAATTGATGAGTTTACATAAACTTCAAGCAAATGAAGTTACTACTTATTTAAGATTAGTAGTAACACATAATGAAATTGATAATACATCGGTTTTACCTTTAAAACAACTAAAGTAATAATTAATAGGTAATTAACACGCAGCGTGTATAACATATTTGAACTGATGTGTATGGCCTTGAAAGGGGAAAAAAATTGACCTTGGGATACCGGTGATTAATTTTTGAAAAAATTGTTTCTTGACTGTATTAATCTGAGTAATATTCTTATGGTAATGTGAAGTGACTTTGCTTTTGCTGCCATTTTGCGAGGTATATTCATGGAATGAATATTTTTATGTGAGAGAAAAATATAATTTTTAATTAAGTATGTATTTGTTAATGGTTGTATAAAAGTAATGTTAGTGTATTCTTTTTAATTTTCCTCTTTTTGAATAACTTAAGTGGTTAAAATATTAAATGTAAGACTAATAAGTGGTTTGAAAAATGCTATCAGTTTCAAAATTAATATAAGAACTTGTTAAATTTAAAAAAAGTATATGAAAACAAAACAGAAGAATTTAAAATTAAGAAAATCTCTTTTTGCAAATAACATACCTACTTGTGTGTATGCAGTGAAGTGAATTTTCAATGTCATAATAAGTGCAAGAAGACTTGTTGCCTAGAAACTTTGAATTTATTTCATGTAGTGTCGGCAAATGTGCGAGCATTTATTTTTTGTAAAATATCTGGGTAAAGTATCTGAGAAGTGACAAGACTTTTATTGGACATTTATTCAATTTAATTCCGTTTCTTTAACACAAAAGCTATTACATTTATAAACTGGCCTAATTGGTTTTGTCTAGATTTTTAAATTGGTATATAGGAGGTCAAATGTAAATAACTAGAGGTTTTTAGGTTATTGGGAACTAAAATCATCACAGCGCATATGGCGCTGCGATCAGACTGTAAAAAATCAGCTGATTTTTGGTTTGTTTACATTCGTTTTATTTGCTTTTGTGGGTTCTTTCTTAGATAGAAAAATATATATTATTACATTAACCGAAAGTTGGTAAGTAAATTTAATAAATTTAACCTCTTTTGCAGTATTTTTTGCTAGTTTGTGGGAGTACGAACCTAAAAATGTCACTATTATAATTTTATATACGTTTTGTATTAAAATTTATAATCCTCTAGCCTGAAATGGACACGCATTGTCGAAGTTAATGCTTTCCTATCAATTATGCTTTCTCCTATACTTTTCTTCTGTTTATTTTCTCCACGATACCTCAGCTACTGGTGATATGAACAAACTCCGTGTTTTTCTTGGGAAAATAGTGGCAGTGGATTGTCCTAGCCTCCTTTTTCCTGAGTGACAATTATACACAAAACAATTCGTATTCTGTACTGGTTTTCTCAGCATATTGTGGAATAAACATTGATGAAAAAACCCTGACAAACTATACAAATATGATTAAACGAATATAAATACTCGTTTCGTCAATAATCGAGGGTCATGTCATAAACCATAGTTAAAAATTGAGGTTAGCTCTGTACTTTAAACTTTAATAAATAGCATTTTTTATAATAAAATGTGTATAATACATCTGAAACACTTGTGTTAGGCTATTGGGGCATTATGTGTAACATCCCTATGTATAGCGCCAAGTATGGCCACTTAAAAAAAGAATACGAGCGATGGCTGCGAACTGGGATAAAATGAGATGGAATAAGACACACCCGGCGAACGTAAGGACAGGCTCAGTCTGTACCCCACGAGCCACCTATTACGGCTATCTCGCTTTTTTCAATCGGTCTTTGTTTACATTTGACCACATTAGCCGTTTTACAAAAATCGTTAACATGCATTTTTTCCATAGAAATAAATGATTGTTAAAGAAATCTAACTCTGTAATAACAAACAAAACAAGTGGCAAAAACGGCATCCAAAACAAAACCCAAACAATACCAATCAGCTAGATTTACCACGTATCCGTGTAAAAGTTCAAGTTGAAACAACTTTTTCTGGAATGACCTTGACTCTCACGGTTGTGAGCTGTAGCCAATAAAATCACTTGATTTTTCCGTTCCGTGCTAATTCCGTGTTAATTTCGGATCGTGGGGACGCGACCTTAGCCTGTTAGCGTAACTGCAGCAAATTTACGATGTATCTGTCAGGTTTGACAACTTACTGACGTTTACAAGTTTAAATGTCTAGTTCCGTAATAAGTGCCAAGAAATTAAAAAAGATTATCAATATCAAAACTACGTTCCCGTCTCTCCAAGTTTTGTTGTTCGGCAGTTACTATTTACGGCGATAGGTCAAAAGTGAGGATCACAATTGAGAATTAATCAAAATCCTTTTTGGAAACTTGGATAAGTAAAGAGAAATTCATTATAATAAAAACATTTGATGTTTCCGACAACATAGGACTACCGCGCGTGTATTCACCACGAGAGGCGCTAGTGTAGGGTAAGGTTTAGAAATTTCAAATGTCATAACGTTAATGTTTATTATGGCTTTTTAACGGGGTCTTTAATGATTTATATAAAAATTGTGATACTTCTGATGAAATATGGAGATATACGGTACGGGTTGATGAATGTAAGTGGTTTAAAAGCAGAGCTAAGAAAGAGAGGTGCAAAATTGAGCGGGCCTAATCAACAGCTAATTCAGAGGTGTCTTATGTCATTAAGGTTAGGTTATATCAAGCATGAGCATGATAAAAACAACGAAAGTGCATGATTATTACTTATGATTTTCTGTAGTAGGTTCCTTTGGTAATGCATAATCATCACGATTAAAATGTTTCTTACAAATACGCGATTGATTCGAAGAAGTAAAGTAATTCCTGCGAATCGCTACCAACCACTGTTTTAGGCGAGAAATGGAACTGCACAACACTGAGGCATAATTAACAAGTTTTTTTATTTACTGGTGTACGAAATAATTTTAATAAAACTCTATAAACTTGTTCCGCGCCTAATAATAACTTTTGACAGCCACCTTATTCACCAGTGCCGCCAACTGTTGAGCATAAAAACGGTAGCTCTCATTACTGTTTGCTGTGGTAAATGGGAGAGGATCAAAACCGGGAATTTTAAAAGTGCACACTCCGCCAATGATTTACTACCGGCACTTATGTAGTGGTAGGTCGGCGCGGATCGTGTCACTTGCTCGAAACAGCCGCTGGATGAAAGTTTTGATAATAAAAGGAGTGAGAATTTGCGCCACCTTCAACCATTTCTGATATCCGGGTAGAAATTGCAGAATAATAATATCCAGCTAACTGAATTACATAATGCTGACCATAGATATGCGTTACAAACTCAAAACCAGAAATTTGTCACATTGTAAATATCCACTAATTAAGACATATATCCAACCATCAGTAGTTTACATTATATTTTTTTATCTACCTTATTCATAAAAGTTTGTTATTATATTTGTAATTGGGCTTTTAATCTTCCATAGGAATTGTTAAAAGAATACACTATTATCGATACACACCACATATAATAATTGTGGATTGCGTATAATCATATGCAACTTATATAACCTTTTTGTTATTTATCATAAAATAATGAAATATAAATTTAATGGGGTATATTAAATCATATGTTTTCTATGTCTAGTGGTCGTGAGCAGATCATAAAGTTGTGCAATTTGTATTGATATTAATTTTATTTAGGTCTGTTATATATTAATAGTGTAAAAGAAGTGCCATTGCTCTCTTAACAAATAAAATTTGTCGTAACACATTAGCCAACATGTAAATTATGCACATTTATCTATAATTCTGTCCAGTAAAACTATTTTTCTAGTCTATCATTAAAAGGAATCGAATACTCTGCATCTATAGACCTTTATATATAACAAAATAATGTTTATATGTGTGTTAATGAAATATTTAGCTTAGCTTAAATAAAAAGCCGTGAAAATTAATCCTTTTGTATTAATTATAATCCTTTTACCTTGTTCACCATGCAGTTTTAATTCGCTCACATAAAATTTGACACAATAATTTTATTGTTATGCACTTTAAATATAACACGTTGTGATTAACATATTATTTAAACAACAATAACATAAATAATTCAATCATTGAGAATAATTAATTCTAGGGATAGTTTAATTTTAACTTATGCCGTAATTCTAATCATTTAATTATCTTTCAGTACTAAGTAATTATGGGCTTTATGTATCAAATTTAAGCTTAAATTTATAAATCTCTCAAATGCTTCAGCCAGTGTGCCCGTAATTTGTTGTATTTGTCATGTTCTTAAGAAGTGTGACAAAACCAGTACATTTATAATGTTGACATGGCACAAAGAGCGGCACACAGATTGTTTATATGCTTGTATTGTCATTGTAATTAATAAGTGATTATTTAACATTACTAATGTGCTGGTTTTGTCTTTCAGTGGGTTGCGGATGGATCCCCTAGCCATTCCAGTACGCCAGTGAAAATAGACTCAGCCCTTCAATTCGTTCCTAAAAATACCAACCCAAAGGAGTTTAAACAAAAGCAGCAACAGGTAAATCTTCTATATATTTTTTTAAATTAACATTGACTTTTTTTCATTGTTTTGTAATTCGGTTGTTTAAAATAGTGTGCTATAGGCGGCTTCGGGTGTGAGCTCTGGGCTGTGGAACACTAGAAAAAATGCTTTTTCAACTATCGACACCTGTTGGATAAATAAAAATAACAAACTAATCCACAAAAAAGAAAAAAATAGTGTCCTAAAATTATTAGATTTTTTTTTTGTTTTTTAAGTGCCGTTTTGTTTTATTACGGTCATTGGATATCAATAAATAGGTGGGTGTTCTTCTATCTTTGTGTGTTCTGAAATTTCAGGGCTCACATCAGGAGCCGCCGCTGGTGTGCTATAATGTAACAGTTGTTTTTCTATCTGAAGCAACTCATTTGTAGCACAGTCGGCATGTTAACTACAAAATAATTCCACTTGTTCCTGCCAAATACAAAATGTACACATTGTTTCTTAAGTTGTTGCGGACCTCAGTTTATATGTTTTGCATTTGACAAGATTCAATGATACTTTTCTGTGATTCTTGATATTTCTAAGTGACAACTTTGTTCCGAGTGCTCGTTTACTCTATTATGCACTTAGGCATGCTCAAAATCTTAAGTCGTATGTTTAATTTAGTAATAGATTTGTTAACGGTCAATCCCACGGTATTTTCTGTTATTGTGTATTAATGAATAAAACAACTTCCTTTAAAGATTTGGACTGTATTTCGCTCTTGTAACGTTTACATAATAAAATAACATTTGATGACACTACATATTGACAATTTTGGTAACCGTACATTTAAAACTACGAATTAGTGACTTGTTTTTTGAGTGGTTTAGGCAAGTTTGGTTAATCATAAAACATCTCTAATTATTAGATCAAAGACTACCGAAGGGCAGATAAAATATCTGCAGGCCCTCAGTCCCACATCTTAGAGGGTGTAACATGGGAAGAAGCAAGAAAAATGCAAGACGCCACTGTCACCCAAACTGGTGACCACGTAGTTCTTATGGGTGCTGCTTCAAAGGGTATCATTCAGCGGGGCCACCAACACAATGCGATGGTCTATAAATCACCTTATGCTAAAAATCCGTTCGATTCTATAACAGACGAAGAACTTGGACGAGTACAAGAAAGTTGTCGAAAAGAAAGTTAAAGGAGAATGTAAGTCATTATTAATTTATTATTTTTTCCAGTAAATTCACACTGGTACTTTTGATTTTGTAATATATTACTTCATGTGTGGAGCCTTTTGTATAATTAAAATTTTAAGAAAAATTTTTGTGTAAGTAAATTACTATAATATTTTTTGGCTCTTTCTGTAATGGAATTATCTTGTTTCAGATGATACAGATTTTAGCGAATCGGAAGGTCTTTCTTCGGCACAAATCAACAAACGGATGGACGGGCTTCATGTTAGATCACCAACATCTGTCACGAGTGAAACGGAAGAAGAAAGCAGAGATGGTAAGAATTATTTTTTCCTTCATTCAAATTAGTATATTTCTATACTGTTCTCTTTTTTTTGAATTCTTGTTACCTTATTTATTGTCAAAATTTCTATATAGCATTTGTAATGTTTATATTGCAAAAATATTTGATATTTTGATATTAGTTGACTTCGGGTTGTTACTCTATAATCGTTAATTAACTAAATAGTTGTTTTCAGTATTTTTTTATTGACACATTTTCTTTTATTTTTTAACTCTTAACACGTCAGAGAAATTATTTTCTAAAATCTGTTTTAATAGTAGCTATACTGGAATAATAGCCACAAATGGTGCTATTTTACTTACCGTGCAGTTGATGTTTTAAACCTGTTTGTACAGTTAGCGATATGTTTTATCTTACAGAACCTCAAATTCTTCGGATAGAAACAAAAACCGCTCCCAGACCAAGTCAGCCAGAAGTTGTTCTTAGTGACGGTAAGTCTATATTGAAACGTGTACAGTTTCTTCAGTAGCTTCTACATGTATGGGCAGAAATAAATAAAAATTTTGTTTCATTATTTGTTAGTATATTATTATCGAAAATGATGGACAGAGGGTAAGTGTTCATCACTACAGATTCATTCTCATTCTAGAGAACAGATCTAGTCAGGGATAGACACTTTTCCACTAGTAAAAACACAAGCACACTATAGTTATCATCGTCCATCTACATTTAATGAATTTTATGTTCATCAAATTAATACGTCCGTGCAAATATATATTAGATTAGAACGTGTCTGAATTTTTTTATTTTTTTTTTGACCAATTTATATTTAGAATTACTGTATATTGTTTTTATCAGAAATTATTAAGTTATGTTGAAAATTGGCAGTTATTTCTGCATGAAATAGTTTTAGCGTGTTGTATATGGGATGTTACAGATATTTAATTTTCAAAATGTATTTTTTGTAATTTTAGTTTATTAAATATACCAAATATTTGGTGCTAGTTTGTTGACCCCCTGATATAGTTATGAATGGACATAATAATAATATTGATTGTCCCAGAATTTTAATTTTTGCTATTTGTTGTTAAATAAAATGACGATGATTCTTGTTGTCTTAAGATTTGCATTTTATGATTGTATTAAAAAAACAACGCATACATATTTGGAGCAACCCTGTATACAGTTTTAAAATTTGACATATGAAAAATTTTACCAACAGAGTTCAGATGGATATATAAATGTATCTTTGTTTCACTTAAAGAGGAAAAAATTTACCTGCCATATAAGGAAGTGTTTTTTTACATTTTTTTGTATTAATTTTGTATGATCTAATTTGATGTTGAGATCTAGATCATTCAGGTTCAAATAAAACAATTAAGTCTTAGCTAATAATAAGAAAAAATTGAAAAGGGGTAAAAATCATAATCAAAACTTCAGCTCACATATATACAGAGTGCAAAATCATATAAGATATACTTTGCTCCCAAATTGCTCTACTGAGTATGAAATTAGTATACAGTAAAAACTACAGTGATGCGAATAGAGGCTTTAGCATGGATAATTTACTTTTGCTCACTGTATACCAGCGGAGGGGGATTCCCGGTCGCCGATGGCTTGCTTTTTTTCAGTATTTCATTTTGCTTCTACACTTGAAAAAAAAAAAGAACTTTTTCAGCATTTAGTTTAAATTTTTTGTTTCAATTCAGTTCTTAGTTTTTTTTTTAAATAGGTATTTTTTTTTATTTTAGAGAATATATTGTTTGTAGAATCACTTTTTTCTTTTCAAAAAACAATGGAGAAATATAAATCGTTTAGATATTCTGATACCTATTTTCCTCGAAATTTCAATTTTTATCTAGGATTAAATATTGAAATTAGAAAAATTTTGGAATGTTTCTGCAGAAATACTGCTGCAGTCTAGTCTGCGGAGTGCGGCCGCTTACGTGTTAAACTAACCTTGAAATTGTTGACAATCGTCAAGTCTCGTGCGTATATGCATTCAGCCAGTCAATAATTGGTCATACACCCTTTTATGTTCGTTCCTTCTTGATTCGATCTGTATATAACTTGCATACCATGCGTGCTTGGAAAAGTTTGCTTTTATTTTTTTATACATTTTGACTCGCAGGTCTCAAAATCTAATCAGCTCTCCAAACAAGAAAGAACAGAATTTTTAAATTCACATAACTTATTCCACAAAAATCAGCGGTATTATAAAACATCTATTAAAGTTGCCTTGTTTTATAAACTATTTTGACAAAATGAAAGAGGGCGATTATCGAAAATAAAGTGAATGATAGTGAAAATCATAATATGATGGCGAGATGAGATGTGTAAATTGTACATCCACTAAAATTTAGCCGATCCATCAATTTAGATATTTCAATAACTCTTTTATTCAATCAACGTTTGCAAAGGTAACCTTCAAAGACTTAAATGAATGTGTAAATCCAAATTTAACGTAGTTTTATAATTTAAATGCGTAAATTGTTGTTTAGATTGGGTAATAATAAGTACAAGAATTGTCCAGTGAATTTTTTTTATTTCCTGTTTATTTATTTTTTTAATTTTTTGGTTTGACATAGTTATTTCATACTTTCAGGAGAGGCATAAAAAATGTTTAATTTAAATCTGAACTCTGTTAGAAAAGGCAATGATAGAAATCTTTAAAATCAACAGAAATAATTATTGAACTATTAACGCTTCTAGCTTTATATAAAATTTTGTTCAGAAAATACATAAGATCTTTTAAAAATTCTACTTGATTATTCTTTAGAAAACAAAATGTTATGCACATTTTTAAAAATGTTAAACTTAAAATAAAAATATTCATATTTTGTTTAACTTTGACAGGAAATTATATTGAAGATTAATGTAACTGTGGTCAGTTTTTAAAGATTTCTATTTTTCTTTACTTAGTATAGCATGATTATAATTTATGCATGTGTATATTTTTCTCTATTGCATGTTTAGTTGAGGCTTCCCCAGTAGAAAATTTCCTAAGAGCTGAACGAGTTTCAGTAACCAGCAACAAAAGTAAGTAAACTAGGTATATTTCCATCAATACATGCCTCTCTTATAAATTATGATTTTTCTAATGAAATCCTTCTGCTTTTTTTCGCTTTTTATTTGCTTGCTTTTGGCTTTGGAATATTACAGATACCGTATGGTATAAATTAAAATTCCTTAACAGAGATAAAACCAATAGGATCTCTTTCAGGTTATAAAGTGATGGCTGCTACCCATTACAGTAACAATGTAATGCAGAATTGCTACCGCACCCATAGTCATGCTGGATTCCCAAAGGGCTCATATGTAATTCCTAACCCCACACACTTTCACATAGCACGCCAAACTCAAATTGCTAAAATGAGGCCTTTAATTGTTACTGTCCCTCCCCATAAATCTTCCTCAAATTATGTGTTTAACCATGGTCATAGCACTCATCCTACGCTTACCTTAAATTTAGGAAATACCCATTCAGTCTCTGTCAATATACCCTTAGAAGTTCTTACTGGGTTCATTTATCCTTTTGCGGCTGCTTTAAATTATCGTAATATACCACTTCTGAATAATCAAGGCTCACAGACCAGCTATATGAAAAACTTTGAGCACAAACCACCTACAAGAGCTGAGTTCAACAAAGTAGATTACACACCTTTGTATGTTGACAGTTATCAAACCTGCCATATGCAGTCTGAGAGCATAGATCGTACTGATTCCTTTGAAAGACGAATTTTAAGTGAGATGCAACAAAATTTACTTCAAGATTTTAATCAAAGTTTATCTGAATCTGAATGTGAGTCTTTAGATAATGTAAATGAATCTCACAATCAGTCCATGCAAGAGCTAGCTTATTTTGATGAGCATGATGAGTTGGAAAGTAACGAAAGCTTAGTTGAACTTACTCCAGAAATTGCAGCATTGTTACCTCAATCTGACAGTAGCACCACTAGCTTTGAAAGTTTCAAGAAAGAATTGTTTCCTGAGCCACCTACTTGCAAAAATATAGATGTTGAGAGATCTGACGTTGTAGAGGTTGCTGAAAACTTTGTTAAAAAGCTAATGGAAATATCTGCCAAGTCTGTAAACCACATTACCTTATTTAAAGATGTTATTAATGAGGCCAAAGGAAACTTGCGTCAAGGGACCGTAGGGGAATCGACAGCTTTACATGATAATATATCTAGCATAGATGAAGGAATTGAAGACTGTACCTTAACCAATGAAACAGTAATCAAAAGTGCTTCATTAAACACAAGTGTTGATGAAAATGTTGTGAAAATGTCAAACTTAATATTTGATTATTTGGTACAACAATGTTTTGAAGTGAAGGAATTGGTTTTGTTTCCTGAAGTACTGCATGATTCAAATATAAACAAACTTCTAGGTAAGTTATTGCTACTTTATGAAGAATGTTATGCAAATTTGAATAATGAGGAGAAAAATAATCTAAGAATTTCCATTGCCTCCTATGTTTTAACTCTTTTTAGAGATCGACGATAGGTTAAAGGACCCGTCAGATGATTCTACCAGTTCTTATATGGTGACGGATAAAGTTTTTACTATTTCAGAATTTTTATCTGACATTTTGGATCACTTTTTTAACACACTCGGTGAGAGGAATACTACAAGCCAATTTTTTGACTTTGAAATGACGAACAATAACGAACTTGTGTTTCATTCAACACCAGAATCTCAAAAAAACAGTTACAGAAAAAAGCACCTCAAATGATAAAAAAGATGAACTTGAGACAGAAATCACTTCTTTTAAAAAAGGCACGACATCTGGATCAGAAACGTATTGGATAACTTTATACAATTCTCCTTGTCGAGAGGATCCAGAAATTCTCCCTAAGAAAACTGTTATAAATGTGGATGATATACCATTACGGCCACCTGCACATTTCACTGATTTAAATTCTACTAGAAAAATTTTATCACCCATATTAGAAGAAACTCGCGTTAACCTATTTGACAGCCATTTAAGAGATGATGACTCTGACATCCTGACTGACTCATTCGTCAACAACAAATATGAAATAATAGAAGAAACCGAGGATAACGATGATTTTATTAAAATTGATGCAATATTGTCAGATGAATGCGAGAAAATCAATTCTTATGTTGCCTTTGATGGACCAGAGGTAAACATAGTTGTAAGTAATGAAGTAAACTTTTATCGTACTAAAACATTAAATTCAAATTCTTATGTCAAGTCAAAAGCAGCTGTTTTTAAACCAAAATTTATGGATTCTGAAAATAAGGAAAATGAACCTTTGATTGATGATTTTGAGGGTGACTGGATGGGTTATGAAAATGCCAAGTTTTAAAATATTAATATCTATTTATTAGGTATGCAGCAGATATTGGGTAGAATAGTGAATTAGTTTTTTAAGACCTTTTGAAAATATTTCACATCTACAAAAAAAATTAAAAAAATGTATGCAATTGTTTAAAATTGTTGAGAAGAATTTCTTGGTAATATGTTATTTTGACAGATAATTAACTGCACTTATTTAAAAAAAAGCAAATTACACTATCTGGCTAGATATAACTAATTATTTTCTTTTTTGCAATATTTTTTATCATTTGTTTGGTTTTGTACTATAATTTAATTTTAAATATATTTTAACAAACACAAACTCGTTTTCTTCATATACAAATAAACTACTAACTGGGTTTCAATATGGTATTGGATATAGAGAAATAAGGTAAATCACTTCAGTGTTGTTAATTTTTTTTTGCAATTTTGTTTGTGATAATGTGCATGTTAATAACTTCATGGTTTTTGCAACTTATGTTAAAATAAATATTAATTTTGTTGCAATGCCTCGACAAATACGATTATTCTAGTTTCTTCTTCTTTTAGGTGAAAATACAGTGAATGGAGACCAATCAGATGCACACATGAGTACACTCTCGCAGAGTAGTAAAGAGGTACCAAATTTTAAAAGTGCCTTATTAAAAATATATTACTCTATCGTTTTTTAGGACCACTCTATTTCTGAAGGGTCTCCTAAGAAAGATAAGAAGAAAAAGAAAGGTCTAAGAACACCTTCATTCCTTAAGAAGAAAAAGGAGAAGAAAATCCGTGAAGCATAGGTAGATTTTTAAAATCGTTTCTTTTTTCTTATTTAAACGGGTGTTACATTTTCCGTCACAGTACATATGAGGAGCATGCATGCAAAGCCCATTAACTCCACGTTTATGAACTGTTGAGAAATTGCGAAATCCCAACAAGACACTTAAAATTTTCTTCAACATATTGCTTGTTTGGATTTGGTTTTTTTTTAAGTTATTGGAATTTATCGGTTTTTTGTCTGAAGACAGAATTTTTTCTGAAAATAACTGACATTTTCCAGTTCAACATGTTTTTGCAAGAAAAAATGTTTTAACAAAATGTAGAATTCTAAAATTTAAAAAAAAATCCAGGATGTGCATGACATTTTCTTGACCTAGAAAACAATTATTTATGTTATTAAAGTGTAAATAATTTAAACAAATCATTGTAGCTAACTATAAATAAAACGCCACTATAATAAAAATGCAGATCTTGACTATAGATTATATATAATACACAAGCAAAAATTGTCAAAAAGGAAAATAACTTGGGAAATCTATACACAACCATTAAACTTCAGATGAATACCTTTTCACCTACAATATAGTGACGTGTATACATTTCTTGTAAAGTATATAATTAAAATAGCTTGCATGCAGTAAAACCAGAATTATTAAACTTGCTCTCAAATATTGTAATTAAGAACTCCAATTCCCAACTTGCTAATAGCTCTTCCATCGTAGACTCATTAACTTCTATTTTACAGTTCATAATGTTCATATACTTCATTTTCAAGTGTAACTTTACAAATATAAACAACATGTATGAACATGCTCGATAGTACAGCACACACACACTTCGACACGGAGTAGGTAAGGTATGATATCTTTGTTTGGCAAAGGCATAGCTTTCTATGTCTCACCACTGCACGATTTACTTGTTTCAACATTAGAACACGTCACATTGAGATTAGCAAGTATTCAGTCAAGGATAACAGTTATTGGATTAATAGTTTGTATAATTCTTCCAGTAAAGTTGTTTGTAGTTTTATTCCTAAAGTAATATTCTTATGTCAAGGAAAACGTCGGTAAAGTTGATTAATATAATACTTAAAGTATATTTTTGATATACCTACATTTGAATAAGAATTTACTTCAAGATATCCTTATACTTACTCTCACGGTTAACAGTACTCAAAAGAAGTGTACTATTAAGAGTATATTTAATAGATACTTATACTTGAAGGAATCAAACTTATATCGACTTAAAGATGTGTGCTAATTAAACTCAAAAATATATCTGTTCTTGGTTTATAATTGGTATATTATTGAAATAATAATAATTTATTATGCCAAATAATATTTTTCTAGTGACAAGTACAAAAATTCAAGAATAATCGATTACTTTGATAGAGAATAGTTTTCTTTCCATGTAGGAAAACTTGTTTTACTCGAAAATGATTAATTAGGAATTTGCATTTTTTTTTTCAAAAAAAAATTATTTAAATTATTAATTTACAAAAATATATTTTTTGAAATTTTTTATTATATTCCAAAATAAAATTTAAAATTTGACTTTAATAAATGCGCGAAAACGGTAATAACTGGGCGTGGCTTGAGTGTGACGTCATTTGTCATAAGAAAATGCATGGTAGCATCTGTTTACAAGAATCATAATTTAGTTTTGCGTTTTATATAACTTATTTTAGTATTAATAATAAATAGTGTCAAAGTGTTGAAAATTCGAAATCACCATCGAAATGTATGGCCAATCCCTGAGTGTTTGCGGTCATATCGTATTATTTGAATTTTACTTACTTTTAAACAATGAATAACACTAATAATATATATATTTTTTTTGTAATAATTTTCGGATTTTCATATTCGGTATTTTTTCCGATACATAGAATTTTATTTATTTTTAAGTTTCATGCAAATTCCTAATTTATCTAGTTCTTTGCATGCGTGCTACTCATATGAGCTTGTATTTTGCTTACCTCTTTTACGATTGTTACTTATAATATATTTTGTTTTAGGCACTGCCTCCAACAAATTTAAATCATTAAAAATGCCTCCATTGAGACTGCCAGCGACTCATTTTAATTTAGTTATTCGGGCGCAGCGGCTAAGATTTTTGCACTAAATGTGACAGTGGACTGCATTGGTCTAATTTTAAATATAAATTATATTTTAGCTTTATCTGTACAGGAACCCATAAAGATTTATTATAATAATTACTTTCAAAGTGCGAAATATAGTGGTGGATTAATATATTATATTATAGTATAACAAAATAAACAATTCAAATATTTCGAACAATTTTTTAAATAAAAATGTAACTATGCATTGACTGACATCACTTCCATGAAATTTAATTTGTATTGTTTATTCTGTGCAATAAAAGCTATTTTTATTTATGTAAATTTGTAGTTTGTATGCTTTTACTTTTGAATTTGCTGTTAAGATTGTAATTTTTAATTAAACAGAAACCTGTGCAAATAGATTATATTTATCTTTTAAGGCCATAATTTTATTTTTTCATTCATGGTGGGAGAGGGAGCACACGTTTCTAATTATTGTTTCTACTTTATATAATACAATATATTGAATAATTTGCACAAAGTACTCTTTTTATATAAATGTTTTCTTAATATTTAAGAAATAAACAGCTTTTTCTTGCTATTTAGTTTTTGTAGTTTTTTTCGTTATAAGTTTCTTATTTGTTTTTTTTATCGGTACAATTTGCTCGAAAAATGGTGTGCTGACATTTTTATACAGGTGATAAGTAATTTATAATCCGTGAAAAATTAGCACTTTTTTAATAAATTAACTTTTTCCTATTCTCAATAAAATGTTAATAGACGAGGAAATTTGTAGCTATGAATTATTTTAATCAATAATTACAGATTTACCAATGTTTTCTAGCCCTTTTAAAAGAACATGTCTGAAGCAGATATAATTTTACGATAAATGAAATTATAATAAATTACTTGTGCTATATTATCTTGACCCTGTCCTTAAATACTTCAACAAAATCTTCAATATCCTGCATTCAGTGCTTTCATTTCAGTTAAGCAATTAAATGGAAAAGTTGAACAGAATTAGGTGTTCAGGATCATGTCCGAAGTATAAAATTAGTGTCGCATGTATATATTTTTCGGCAGTTTTGAAATGTGTTAATTTTTTCGTCTCGAAATTTTGACCGAGACTCCAAAATTTTGTAATTATTTGGAATTGGGGCAGTGATGAATGAGAAATTCATATATTGTGAAATTATTTCTGCTTGTAACTAATTTACACAAATGTTACCTCAGTAAAAAAAAATTCATAATTACAAATGCCGTTTTATTTTGTAGAAAAAATAAAATGGTGATATTTCACTAGTACGTAACAGTTTTGAAAATACATTTTTATATTTAGGAGCTATTGAGTTGTAAATCTAATAAAACACAAATATTTCGGTAGTTATGTTTTGATGTTTTAAAAGAATTTTGCAATAAAGGGCGTATTTTTTCCACATATTTTTCTAGACAATTGTAACTAATTATTATCCTTTTAAGCTTAATTTATTGTTGGTAATTTAAAAAGAAAACTTAAGAAATTTTATGTTTATAAAAATATACATCATACAACTTTATAATGTTTTTCAATACTTTGAGAGTCAAGTTTCTGTTGCCTAAATAAAATAACCACCTATACTTGTGTGTTATAAAATAACTCCTTTTGTAGGTTACTTGGTGTAAATTTCAAAACCAGTATAATATATAACTACAGTGTGATATATTTATATTACGTTTTAATCTAAATTTTGTTAACATGATATAAGAGTGCTTTAAATTTAATCTAATAGCATAAATGAGGTGAATTCATGTGATTTATACTCTGGGTAGTGGCTTTTACAAATTGCTTAGCGGTAATTTTTTTATTAATATAGAAGCATCAGATTTATTAAGAAACCTTGTTTTACGTTAAGGTAGAAGGTTCAATACAATTCACAATTTTACAATATTGATATTTTTCTATCTGATTTAATAAAATTTTTGTGCCGTAACCTTGTTTGATCTCATGTTTTAATGAATTTACAGAAAAGTTTTTATAAAAGTAATTTCTTATACTTAGATATTATATATATATTTATTTCTTTTTTTGTTGAGTTTTATGTTGTAACACATCTTACTATTTTGTTTTGAAATAGTTCGATGTTGCTAATGTTAGAAACTGCAGCACTAGATTTTCTTGTTTTATCAGTGGAAACAAGAACATTTTAGGGAAATGCAACTTTATTTGTCGTTTTGTTTCTGTAAATTTATTATCGTGTATTATTTTCATACTAAATGTTATTTTAATCACTTGCAAATAAATTATGTTATGAAAACAAAACATTTTCTTAGTAGTTTAGTGTTCCTCGTAGAGTTGCTACTATGTCCCAAATAGTATTTATTATCTCCAAGTAGTTGTACCTAAGAAAAAATGTTGAACTATATATTTCTTCAAAAAATTTTAGCTTGTACTTACAAATCCCCCTCGTGAAGGGTTCTCAGGTGCATATTTTTTTTTTTGGAAATGACTTAAAAACTTTGAGCCCTATTCTAAATCCATAAAAGGAGGATAGTAACGAATGCGCATGCAACGAAACCTATTGGCTTTTGCATTTAGATGGGACGTAATTCAAAGTAAGATTTAGGTTAGGTTAGGTTTTTGTGAGTGGGTCCTTGTGGACCCTCCACTGCGGCCATTAGCAGGCTTATTGTGGCCTACTCCTATTTATATTTCACCCTGTTTAACTGTAAAAGTTTCTTAGCTCTAGATTTCAAAGGATGTTTTATAAAGGCCTTTGAATGAACTAATCCTGGTAACCCTTGACAATACTGGAAGAGCTTTTCTTTTAGCCCAGATTGAAATAGCCATCTTAGCAGTACTTGAAGATATTTCAAGTATTTTGGTCCGATGATTTGTGATCCCACTCCTTCTCTGGCCAAGGAGTCGGCTATTTCGTTACCTTCCATACCAGAGTGGCCAGGTATCCAGACCAAAATCACTAAGATTTACAAAGGCGTAATCAAATCAACTTTGCTATGATATGTGCCACGTGACAATTCACTGATGTTTCTCGATTTGAGTTCTTTATAGCTTTTCGCCCGATAATACTGTTGATTATTAATAATTGTTTGTTACAACTAATGAAGTACAAAAATGACCGCTATTTAGTGATGTCATCGCCGAAAAAACGTGTAAAATACATTCCCTTTTCAGTTCAGAGACGCAGTGCATCCTGAATGTGATAGTATTTTAAAATGAATCAGCCAAATATTGTAAAAATTGTTTATTTAATATATGTATTATGCTATTTAACACTGCAAATTTTGACATTTGATAAGTTATAACACAATGCATTATACTCAGGTATTTCAAATACAAACGTGTATCCAGGAACACAACGAAAAGACTATTGAACTCACCAACTGGCAGGATTTCTGTTTATAAAAACATCAATGAAGTTGCGAAAAATGCCATAAACCAAATAACTCATTAGGTCTTTTCGCTGTAGCAATTCTGAACAAATTCTGAGTACTAAAAGGATGAATCCTAAACAATTTAATTGTGCATGTCTGATCGAGAATCTGCTTAGGACTTTTATGTTCCGCGAACGCAAAATTAACGTGTTCTAAAAGTTCTAGCGGTTCGACACATAAGAGGTCAGGATGCGTATATGGCGTATATTTAAAAACAATAATAATTTGTTTTGTATATCTTCTGTGCGATGGTTTATGAAAATTATTTGTGTGAAAGATTAGATTAGAGATTATAATAATATACTTTGTATTTTGTGACTGTCGCTAATTTTTAAACTACCAGCGCGCGCGACAGATTTAAAGAAGGTGGTAGGGAGTGTAGGGACCTGTGGCGCGCGACAATCGTAGTTCTCTGAACCCGGCTTTACAGGTGAAAAGATAAATGCGCATGCGTGGGATTAAAAAATCTTGCTATTATCATAAGATTTGTCAGATGTATTCTGGATGAATTACGATTTCACTTTTCTCCGCGAACACAAAACTTTGTGATCCGGATAGATAATTTTCGTATCACGAACGATTAAATTAAAAATGCACTTGTGTGAGATACTCTAATTCAGGATTGGTACCACGAAGAGACCTATTATTTATCTTTTCATGTTATTAAAACGTGGGCAAATTCCAACCCTATGATGTATTTGACTAAAATAAATTGTTAAACTTTAATAAGTAAAGTAATATCTCGGATAACAACTGTTTTCCTATTTGGTCATTAATTTTCAGTGGATTTTTTTCTCATATATATTTATATAATCTTATTAAACGGTCTGATATTCACATAGTCCATATAAGGTCAAATGTGTTCACAATTCCTCAACATTTGACTTGAAAATATGAGGGAAGTTTTTCTTATTTGGCACCTCTTTTATTAAATAAAGTTATAGTTCACTTAGATTTATCCATCAATCAGTTTAAGAAAAACGTAAAATGTTCTCTATCAAATACAAATTAATTGTTTTAATTTTATTTTCATTTAGTAACGTAAATGAGAAATAGAATTTTGTTTTTAATTCTCATTGTGTGAATGATTCTTTTTTTTTTCATGTTCTATTTTTTTATTGTTATTATTAATTATTACTGTTTGGATGTTACCTTTCTGTCCAGATTATTCTGAAGAATAATATTTTGGGTAGTTATGATTATTAGATGTCTTATGTATAGTTTGTATAATATTTTGCAATATTTTGGTATAAAAAGTTAATTTGTATTGCATAAATCTTAATCTTACTATAAATGTATTAAATTTCCCCTTAATTTTTAATTCTTTAATATTCAAATTTTACCAGGGATTATTCATTATAAATAGCATAAGTAATTAATTTTTTCTGTTCATAACTTTCATCGGTTTAATCTAAAACTACATACATAGAATATTATTTTTTTTTTAATGATTATGGTGAGGTGGAAGATAGCGAATGTGTAAAGCGATTGAGATACATTTTTCGGAAATCAGGAATTGAATCCATACATCCCTATTATAAAGCAACGTTTCTTAACACATGACTATAAAGACATGGAGTCCCATCGTACGTCATGAATATTCTACTATTGTTTGGCAGGTAAGTAAATATATTAGTGGGTAAGATTATTATTTATTTATATATTTTTAGATTATAAATAAAACTAACAGATTATTAAATAATATCACTGAGTAACTAACTAATTAATACTTATTATATTATAACTATAACCTACATCACAATAAAATCAGTCAACATTATGACAATTAATAAGGTCTATTAGTGTCCTTTCGTTTTCAATGAGATTTGTAACACTTTAATGCTCTGGAGGAACCAGAATAACCCTGACATCACAAAAAACACCTCAACAATTAATAACGAAGGACTATCAGTATCTGCAAAGTTTATTCTTTGATTAGCTGTAACAAGCAGCATACATCTTAAAAGTTCGAGGACACAAGCGTAGGGACGATTGTCGAATAGCATTCCAATAGTTGTGAGAGATGCAATGATGTATATCACAAATCCAAGAACAGTAAAAGGATTAAGACTCTGTAAAAATATCATGTTTTACAAAGTTGTCTGTAAGTGTAGAACTATATATTTGTATAAATAAAGATATCAATAGTAGGTGCGGGGGAGGGGGGGGGTAAAATATTTTAACTTTCGCCTTGTTAAAGGAAGAAATCCTCTTGTAGCAGATTATTGTTAAGAACATTTTATTGACACAAGGATATGCTTTATTCTTTGACAACGCGAAAGTTAAAATACAGAAAATCAATAACAATGGTTTATCTCATCCTGCATTGCTGTTGACAGTGTAACTGTCACTGGCGAATTTCGAAATGTACTTTTCATCAAAATAAACAAAATGTTCATTATAAAAAATATTCCGATGTTTTTCTGTTAGTCTGAAACGTTGCAGTAAGAATGAACATAATCATGAGAACATTGTTTTAACATCTTACTTCCAGTAAGGCGCTAAAAGAGCTTAGATAATAAGTTTACTACTGATTATATAATAAGCAATAGTAAAATAATAATAAATTATTTTCGTTTTGTAACGACTAAGAAAAAAATTATTGAAAATTAAGTAGGCATTGGTTTTTTCGTCATCGATTTTTTATTGTATAGATCCAGCCCCTGTAAAATTTCCATCTAGATCCGCTAGTGGTAACAGTGTTACCTCTTATTAAAATTATTAGTTATTAGAGGTAAGGTTTAGTGTGATTTAATACATTTGTTCGTGTGTGTTGCATTTGGCCGAAAATCTTTACTTACCATATGACAGCCAGCAAGTTTTTGGAACCCATATACAACAACGCAAAAATGAATAAGAAGGTAGATATTACACCATAATGGTAATTTTACATCATATTTTTCTCTCGCTACCACCTGAAACAAAAGAAATAGTTGAGGATGTAGAAGCCACTGTATTAGCAAAACAGAAGAAAAACAATCTTGATAGATTGCCTGTTGTACATAATTTTTTTTTTTACTAATTTGAAATTATATTCACAAATATGTAAAAGGTAAACTGTCTATGCCACTATTTGAAATTGACACAAATTTCCAGCCAAAAGCATTTTGTACTCAAACATTCCCGTTGAAAAATCGAATTTTTCGTAGTATAACAATGTGATTTTGGGATACTTAATCTCGATGGCGATGTTGATTTCATATATTCGTGACTAGAAGTCTCTATCGTAGTTGTGGGTTCGAATCCCGCCACCGGGACTGGCGGTGTCGATGGGAATGGTTATATGTGCACGTTTTTCTAAGTGTAACCCCCCTTAGGCAGCTTCGGCTTTAAAAGGGGATTATCTAATTTCTGTGGTGTTTATATTATACACTACTGGTCTCTATTTCATGCAAAAACTGCGTTTAATCCGATAAAAAGTTTAGAGTTTAAATATAGTAAACTGATTCGTTTCCAAGGGTGTCCGCCGGCGTGACACAATGCACAAGCGAATGTCGAATTCAGCCAGAAACCGGATACGCCGCAATAAATAACATTCATTAATCATTATCTCCATGCTGATGTGGCAGTAGCGCAGAGCAGCTATCTTTGTTGTCTACCAGTTTTCTATTATTCCATCACTTTCTGTTAAATTAAACGCAGGTTTTGCATGAAATCAAGACCAGTAGTGTATTATATTCTGCAAAAAACTAGTATAGTTTATACGAGCACAATTGAAATCGTATAAAAACTAAAAGCCAGCAAAAACAGTCGGCATCTCTTTATTGTACATATAAAATAATATATAGAATAAAGAGATGCCGATTGTTTTTGCTGGCTTTTAGTTTTTAAACGATTTCAATTGTGCTCGTATAAACTATAATATACAGTAATAACTATAATGAATCGTAACTTACTTTAACCTTATCGTTGTCTAAGCCCAATCGAGGTTTTCCAGGATTCCAGCTTGGTCCATAAAAGATAGCTGCAAATTTGTTCTTCCATCCCTTCATGGAATGGAATTTTTGAAAAACATGCTCAGTGTAAAACGTCTGAAATAAAATAAACGTATAAATACTATTATTAAATTTTTTTGTAGTTTTCCTATTCTCCAGTAACTAGAGGAAAATTTCAGCAATTTTTAATGCGTTTTATGTTTATAATAATTTTTATTTAAACAAGAATTAAAATTTTATTTTTAATAAGCAAAGAAATCCTGTTATGTATCAGAGCTGTCCACTATTTTTAAATGATAACTACTTTTTGTTATTTAATAGTATATTATTCAACAAGCAGCTGTTATTCACGAGGCTGAAATTTACGGCATGAGCCGGAGAACGAGTGTCGTAAATCACCCTAGCGAATAATAGCCATTACATGCGAGTAGAATACTATACTTTATCCACGACTATTAAATAATAACAGTTTTTGGTAAAATATCACAATAAAAATTCTGACAAAATTTACCGTTTCAAATCATACAATAATTCCGCGTTTTGACTGACATGCCTTATGGCATATTCGATAAAATTTTAATGACAAATATCAGAACCAGTGAATAATGAAATCATTATCCACTGCAGTGATTAATGGACAGTATTACCCTTGAGGAAACATACATAATGGATATGTTATTTGTTTTAATATTTTATCTCAACTAAATTATAAAAATAGTTCTATATAAATGAAAAAATTTGAAATTTTTTAAATAATTTTTGATCAAAATATTCAGATTTCTTTGAGTAACCTACCTTGTTCTAATGATTCCTAATTTATGTTACGAGTTTGAGGTATCTGTTATTTTTATGAACATTGTTCTGAAGATTGTGCGATTTTATCATATTTAGTTAAAATATGTTTTACTTTTATCTTTGATATACATGTCATTATTCATTAATCACGTAAACATGTAAAAAATGTTGTTATCAACGTGTTTATTGGGTATTCCCTGCGTCAAAATAGAAAAATTTGGTGATTTGTGCAAAAAAATCACTGCATTAACCTTTTGACCTACATTCAAAAAATAAAATATGTTTGTCATTTATGAGTGGTTTTTTGAATTTATAACTAAGTTAGTGATAAAAATTTTAGTGATAAATGACACTAAAGAATTCCACGTTTTTAGATTCATACCCATTTCAATTAAATGATAATAAATACCTAGTTTTTACCTTTGCTCTAAAATAGTAAGTTTTCATATTTACGAAGTTGGAAATGATCATAAGAAATCTCACTTGCGAATAATTAATTGAATTTTCAAGTTGTACTTATTCATATGAATTTGTTATACTATATACACTATTGGACTCTGTTTCATGCAGAACTTGCGTTTAATGTAGCAGCCAGTGATGGAATAATAGAAAACTGGTAGACAAGACAGTTGCTCTGCGCTATTGCTGAATTCGACAGTCGCTTGCATATTGTACCGTGCTGAGCGCCTTAGTGGCAACGAAGCAGCATACATTCAACTCTCCTGCATATTTGAGGTCTAATTTTCTTGCTTTTTATCGCATTATACGCAAGTTTTGCGTCAAATCGAGTCCAGTAGTGTATATCTTGTATCTACTGGTTTTATATAATATCGATTTTAATCCATAGATAATAATAAATAATTAATTTATTTATAAGTATCTGTTTTACCATGTTCTATATTATAAATTTGTTCAAATATTATTGAAATAATATTTATACAGGATGGGGCAATAGTGCGTACGACTTTGATATGTCGAGTTCTATGATGAGCTAGAAACTTGATTTAAAAAACATAAATAAACTAGACAAAAAAAGCCTATAACCAGAAATTATTTTCGAATATACAGTGTGAGTCAAGACGATTCTACAGGCTCAACTTAACATTTTTTAAAATGGAATGCCATGTATATCGAAACATTTTTGAAATCTCTGTGGCGTCCTTTCACTCCTGTATTATTAGTGACTCTCTCCCAATCATTTGGATGTAATAATTATTTTTGTTGAAATTATGCCATTTACACGTGTATATTAAAAAAAATCACTAGTCACAATTATCGATTTTAAGAAAAAAATATGTTAGTACCAGTTATGATACATCTGTGTGATGACTGATGACACTCAGCCATTTTCACGTTCAAAAATTATACAAAGTGGCCAGAAATAATTTTTAAATTTACAACTATTTGAACTGAATCTTCCCAATTTTTTCTACGTACATCCCAATGGTTATTTGTAACCATTTTCGATTTATTGAACAATAACTGCAAAGTTCAGCAATGAAAATTAAAAATATGTATTTTTTGTAATTCAAGAGAAGATATTATAAAAAGTGCTCCACATTTTGCCCATTTTTATTGACATACGTTTCTCTGCGTCTTTGGAATGAGGTTTCTACTGTTCATAAAATTGTCGGAGCACTTATTATCCTCTCCCTCAAATTTTGGATTGTTGTTGGAGTGATGTTTTTATGGACATCATGTAACACGCTTATTATAATATCTTCTCTTGCATTATTTGAGAAAAACCCTCATTTTTAATTTTTATTGCTGAATTTTGC
Organism: Rhamnusium bicolor; assembly: GCA_029963845.1. NCBI lineage: Eukaryota > Metazoa > Arthropoda > Insecta > Coleoptera > Cerambycidae > Rhamnusium > Rhamnusium bicolor. The sequence continues at coordinate 382,623 of JANEYF010003176.1, forward strand.
AGTTATTGTTCGATAAATTGAAAATGGTCACAAATAACCATAGGAATGTACGTACAAAAAATGTTCGTTTTTCAATCCTACATCACATCGTTCAAAAATATCATTTGAAAAAAATTGAGAAAATTCAGTTCAAAAAGTTGTAAATTTAAAAAATCCTTTTTGGCCGTCCTGTATACTTTTAGAAAGTGAAAATGGCTGAGTGTCATTACACAGATGTCTCATAACTGATACTGACATATTTTTTCTTAAAATCGATAGTTGTGTTTGTAGTGATATATTGAATATACACGTGTAGATGGTATAATATTTCAACAAAAAAAAATCATTACATTAAAGTGGTTGGGAGAAAGTCAATAATAATACAGGAGTGAAAGGAAGGCACTAAGAGGTTTCAAAAAAATGTTCTAGAATCGTCTTGGCTCACCTTGTATATTCGAAAACAATTTCCGGTTATAGACTTTTTTTGTTCAGTTTACTTATGTTTATAAAACAAGTTTCTAGCTATCATAGAACTCGAAATAACGAAGTCGGATACACCATTGCCCCACCCTGTATAACTGAAACAAGTTCTTACTAAGTAAATACTTTTCAAAAGCATTTATTAGTTTATTAAGAAAATAGTTAAAATCATTATTTAAAACACTTTTCCTGGAAATTAGTTAATTAAACTCATTATTTAATATATTTTTTCTCCATTAGCTTTAAAAATAATTTGTACAGCTCTGCTAGTAGTCCTATTAAAAACGAAAAATATTTAGATAAAAATTATTTTAAAGAATGAAAACTATGAATAACACATTTTTATATTACAATTCACTTCTTACATATTTATACTTTGTGAACAAAACCAAAAACATTTAATCAGCATAATTCATTTAAAACTGTCCATAAATGCATTTATCACTGTTGAAAAAGTCAGACTATTTGATTAGCACTGTAGCATTAGCAATCTTACAAGAGACACAAATAAAACAGATAACTTATCTGCATTTGTCCCGACTTCATGCATGTGCTATATTTATTTTATTTTTAGTATACATGGTGTTTTTGAAATACATGCATTCTTATTAAAATTGGTAAATATTCACATTATCATGATAAAAATATTTATTTTTTGAAATGTGTAAAAACAAGAAAAATTATGTTGATTACTAACGTATACTATTACCTACGCCTATGTTATTTGTCATTGCTTCCGTTTGAAACCTTTGACTAATTCGTAACTGGTACCAGGCGTTGACATACGATTTATGTCTCGCTATGTCGCTATTTACTAGACCTTATAAGTGGTGCGTGTCTAACGAAAATCATAATATTCTTCGAAAATTTTGCGTTCTAGTTTATTATTAATCAACGGTTTGTGTCTTTGGATTTTTAATTGTGTTTAATTATTATAAATGTAAACCTTAATTTGACAATTATGGTGCTTTTATGTATTAAATACATTAATTTATCATTAAAAGTGCCAACTTTGTGTAGCGAAGTGAAGTGAAGAGTTTATTTTTCATGATTTCATGCAGACTTGGCAACACTGAAAGTTCGGGAAATAGGCGCTCTACATTCCTAGGAATCCTAGCGCCGAGATTTTGGAGGGGGAAGGTGGATCCAAAATTATTTTAATTTGTTTGAATTTCAAGTGTGGAGTTTGTTTTACATTTTTATAAGGGCCTACAAATTTGAATATATGCATATATTTCAAATCCATCCATCCACGATATTAATGTAGGTATAATATAATTTTGTTAGGTATTTTAAGTCTGCTTAGCAGATTTAGCTAGTTACCTAGTTTAATATTCTATAAGTTCATTAAAACTTTTGTCCATTATAATTTATAAATTATAGTAATAACAAAATGGACAATTTACCTGCAAATGAAGGGGATTAAACGATGGGTTATTGAAAACGAGGCCGTAAATAATTTCTTCATCTTTCTTTTCTATAGCAAATGTTCCAAATAATCGATCCCAGATTATTAATACTCCTCCATAATTCTTGTCTAAACAGTAAATATTACTCCCTAAAATTAAAAAATCCAATTAGTAGGTTTAAACATGTATTGTACGTACTGTCATTTTAATATGTTCGATTTTTATAAAATTACATGCCACTTATAGGATAGACGGTGACAGTCATACAGGTGTGATGTAAGCAGCGATATGTGAAGTGAGGATGCCGTAGATATGCGGTGAAACTACATATGAATGAGATTGCTTAAGAGTAAAACCAATTCATAGAATTCCTGCCAAGTCGATTTTGCAAATTAAAAATTTTAGTTTTTGATAACTGGTTACGTATAAGACTCAAAAATTGTTTGTCCATAGTTGTCCACAAGTCACCGATATTGTCCTTGTAGTAGCTACCTCTGCTGTAGTTACAAAAGGAATAAAAGGGATATTAAAATATTCCAACCTCACGCGGAGTTGAATTAAAACCGATGATTACGAATGAAACAGAATTTTTTGTGCAATTAAAATGGATTAGTCATAATAACAGCTTATGTTATCGGTAAATGGCAAAGAAATAAACTGTTAAAGTAGTTGCAGTTCAAGGAAAATGTAGGCTAAATGGGAATTTCTTGACTTTTGGTGATAACCTTTGTGATATTTTCACAAATATGGGAAATAAACATACGATGTATAAACATAATACCTCGCACACAAGAATAAAAAGATTTAATCTGAATTTTCCGCTCATATTTTGCTTGCTGTCTACGCAAACTTCAAACTTCCCTTCGTAGTCAACAGTCGCATCAACATCGAATATTTTAAAAACTGCTTATTTTGTATGCGAGAGAGACATCATTATTCGGAAAAGACCCACGATCTACAAAATTGACTAGAAATTTCAAAATAACACTAGACAATGATTATATCCCAAATAAAAGTATACTTATTCCATTCCACTCAGTCACAACCACATCTAACGAAGTATATAACGGACGGTTTCAATTTCACTGAAACCAGATTGTCGATTCGGTTTTGGACGTCACCAAAACCCTCGAGAGGGTCTGGCATACAGGGCTATTATTGACAAAAATGCAGACTACCCCGTGGCGATCGTCCAGCTGATGCAGTTACACTTATGGCGAAGACAACTGCAAATATCTTCAGGGGCCTGGTATACACGCCGGTGCTGAAGTCGAAGGAAGAAGCTCTACGCATGTATCGTGACCCACGAGAATCTAGACGATTGTCGTGTTTCACGATACATGCGTAGAGCTTCTATCCGACGATATAGAAAGCACCTACATCCTAAAACCCAAAACACTTCTAGGCTGCAGTGCAACATTTACCGTTCCGTTGGAAAATGTCAAAAAACCGGGCACAAGAACGGGGTTTTGTATTTTAGAGTCTTCAGAAGTCTTACGATTAAGTCTAAATGTTTTTTGCAGAAATTGCTTTTCTCATGCCTGTATACTTGGCAATTAATGGGCGCGTTTGACGAATGCAACTGCTGAGAATTAGCACTTAACCCGTTTAGTTATTATTACTGTTAACAAGTGTAATTTCGTTGAACGTAAGATATTACTTGTGCTGATATTACCTTTGCTGATTAGAAACAGCGTAAAATTTGTCGCTATCTACTTTGAGCCGCAGTTTCCAGTTAGCGTATAGTCAACTGTCTCGTTTAGCGAATTGCTGCCGGTCAACCTCCCAACTGCTTCCAACAGTTGTGTCTGCTAAACGCGCCCAATGATGGCTATGCGTTGCTATAAGTATTCCTCTTGGTCGAACAGCTTTGCTTCGATAATATACGAGTACTTACAATATTACAGAAATCAGTAAGCAAATATAAATTCTAAATTTATATTTTTCCTAAATACACCTAATACTCTTAATTACTATCTTACCATGATGCACACGATGATGCTGAGGTGTATTAAAGATAAATTCTAGTGGTCCAAGAGTGGTAATGGTTTTCGTGTGAATCCAAACTTGGTAGAGTAAATTAAACTGTTGGTGAGTTATGAAAAGAGCAGGTGGAATAAAGAACGCCAGCGGCAAATAAAACACCTGAAAAAAAGATTATATCTCATGTAATGCCTCGTCGAATTTTTTTTTCATATAATGGTTATGAATGTTATGATCTCTATAATAAAAATAAAATATATTTTTTTAATTAACGATGAGAAAAGTAGTCCACATAAAAACAATTCATTTTTGATAATTTTATCGGTAGATTCTATAGCATTGAGCAACTGGGTGTAGCTAAATTGCTTGGAGGTAAAACCATATGGTAAAACAAGGAAGAGGACAACACCTCAAATGTTATTTAGTCACATATAATAGTTTGATGATCGGTTGTAATATTTTATTGTGAACGTATTCCTGTTTGGTGCTTAAGAAAATTTTGTTTTGATCATGTATAGTGACTATTATGACACGCCAGTTGATTATATTGTTTATGATTATCAAGGACTGATGGAATTCCATAAAAACTGATACTGTATTTTGCCACGTTACTTGCACAACCCACCACAGTACAAAAACTTGGCATTTCAATCAAAATGTATGGAGCCAAAAATTGAAAGTTATTAAATAAGTACAATGGTATTTTTATATTATAAGGAATTGAAGTGAGGTTATGATTTGTTATTTGTTTATCCTCCAAGCAACGACCTTGAAAAACGTGACATCGCGTTCAGATGCTCTATTTATGTGTTATATTAGGGAACCTGCCAGACGGACGGCTCTTAAATTATAAAATGTATAATTTATATCAAACTTATTTGCAACATAAAAAATTTCGTTTTTTTTTACGGCAGTAAAAGGATCAAAGAAGCCGACGGTTTTTATGTTGCAAATAAGTTTGAAATATACTGTAAGTAGGTTCTCTAGTCGTTCCCTAATTTTAATTAATTCGAGAATACGGTTAAAATATTCGGAAGTCAATCTAAAAGAATTAAAAGGGAGAAATTCCCTGCATTTCCGAGAATTTCCCTAACACTTAATGATCGTCGTTTCTTATTAAGAGTAAAAATATTAAAACAAATATAAAACTACCAAATTAATTTATATAAATACTTACAAATCCGCACCATCCCTGCAATAAAGATTGTCTTAGACCCACTGCTACATTGAATTCTTCAGAACTATGATGCACTTGATGTTGGGCCCATAAAATATGAACTTCTGAAAAATTGAAAAATGACAGGTGCTGAAATGACCATACTTTCTTTTGTTTTATATTTCTTACATACCATGACAAGCACGATGCACCCAGTAATAACAAAAATCTACTCCTATGGCTGCTAAGTACCAAGTTATTGGAAGATTCCAGGCTAAATCTAATAGACGAAAATGCTCGTATACATAGAAATATGCATAACTTTCAGCACCTCGAAACAGTAATCTGAAATTAAAAAAGTTGTTGGATCTCATGATAGGGTTTAACAGATATTTCATTACTGACCAATAATTGTTAACCAATCTACGTTTTCAACTTAACGGCGTTTTTAAGCTGTCGATGCAAATAATATGGAAAATTATCATATCGCGAAGAAGTTAGCAAATTGTTCAATTATAATGTATTTATTCAACTCGTATATTTATGGCATCATTCTTAAAGATAAAGTATATCTAAAAGCCACAAATATTGTAACCTCGTAGTTATTTAAAAAATTTTATTTATATTTTAGAGCATTCGAAAAAATATTAAATAAATTGTGTATACTTCTGGTTTATTATATTATGTTTATTTTCTATATCCGAAATCTAGGAAAATAATCATCGGCGCTAAGTGAAATGTACGGAATTAGACCTTTTTCCTTGGAACTATGTATAATAGTTATGATAAGCGAAAAATGGAATCTGCATCGACAACCATGGCTGCTTTGCCGGTATTATCATATGATAAAATATTAATGTTTTTTAATTTTACCAAATAATGACGGTACTAATTGTATCTGAATTAAGTATTTAAGAAAATGTGATTAAATATTAAATTTCCTATTGATTCGCAAATATCTGAAATAGTAGGTACATACCTATCTGAATATCCTTTCTAAAAACGCAATTTTTATTTGTGTAAATATTATTATTCATGATTGTTTTATAGCTATTCTGTTGAACTGATATTACTTGATATACAAACATTATTAAGATATACATACATATATGCAGATTAATCATTGTATTATTTTATTTCATCTTGATGTTTGAATAAATTTTTTCGTTTCTATGGTATTTTCCGGGTTTTTATTAGTATTTTATTTAGTGGCCTAGAAATTAATCTTGGTCATACCAACAAATGCTTTCTGCGGGAAACTGTACTTTTCATCAGAAATTAAGCTAGCGAATGTAACAAAAGTTAAATAACGCTATAGATATCTATTGTATATGTATACATAATTATGTTATACCTAATGAATTTTTCTATTTACATCATATTATAAATGTTGCAATTTCAGATACTACATATTATAATACAAATGGTGTAAAATGCTTTTATTCTAGAATATACAAAGTGATTGTACATCGAGAAAATTCAGGAATTGATTCCTAATCCAATTTTGAGACGATAAGTTCTGCTTCGGTTCGAAGATAGCTTATTGAATTTTTCAAAAGAAAATGAAACTCGATGTGAGTAGTGACTACTTAAGGAGATTTATTTTGGCTCTAAAAGTTTTTTTTCGATTCCTACAGAGGCGTCCAGGTGAATTTTTGAGTTCCCACAAAAATTGTCAGTTTTCGGAATTTTAATATTTTCTTATTAATTATTATTTGAAATGATCCATTTTGGGTGTAAATACGGTTTTGGGAAACAGCATTTAAGCATTTAATTTAAACTTAATCATAATTAAGTCCAAAAGGGATGAAATAATCAAAACATCGATTTTTTTTTTAAATCAACACGCTGTATCTCCGAAACGAAACGGTTAAGGACAAAATTTCTTTTGAGCTTTTCATTTCCAAAGTGGTTCAGGAATCATCTGCATTTTCTCGATATACTTAAGAATTACCACTATATTAAAAATAAATTTTACTAGTTAATACGTACCTAGTCGGTATAATCGGATAAAAATAAAAGACGGTTATTTTCACTTTGTCGACGTTTCGATTAATTTTTTAATCTTCAGAACTTAAGTGAAATAAACCTCTAATATTCACATTTCACAGATCTGTGAAATGTGAATATTGGAGGTTGGTTTCACTGAAGTCCTGAAGAAGATTAAAAATTAATCGAAACGTCGACAAAGTGAAAATAACCGTCTTTTTATTTTTATCCGATTACACCGACTACGTCTTAACTTATATATACATACGGATACTATTGTTCTATTTGATTAAAAATCTTACTTTCCAGAATGTTGTATAAGACCATGAGATAAACTAGTTAGACCATCATTCAGTCGGTATGTTGGTTTTTTATCTATCCATAGCATTATGTTTTCCAAAAACATGAATAGGAGGAAGTATGGCCAGGCCTAAAAATAAAATAGCTGATATAGCACATATAGTTCTAAATATAAATTAATATTTTAATAATATATTGTTTATTCGTATTATAGATATTCGTAGTATCTTTATGGTTTTGTTTTTTAAGATTGTGTTTGAAAAGGAAGTTATTTTAATCTGTGAATTATAACAAATTTTAGGAAATTCCGTTCCTAAAAATAAGACAAAATCTTGTTTTATAATTTGCAGATATGGAGTTATAAAATTTCAGAACAACGTAAAGCAACTGTCAAAAAAATATTTCAAATATTATGGTAAATATGCAGGATGTCTCTTAAATAAGTATCAATATGGTGATTCCTCTATTTCATGAAAAAAAGTTCATATGAACATGTATAAAAAACGCACCGTTGCCATGGGCATCGCTCCAAAATTTCCAGGGAGGCTGAGAAAATGTTTTTAGAAATGCGTCTGATCGTTTTTTCGCAGTGAATACTAAAACATATCTTTCTTTTTGTACAATTAAAAAATTGTGAGTAATACATAATATAAAAATATTTTGTTTTGTTAGCATTGCCGCAATGTATCGGCGTTGGCATTAGATTTAATTGCCAGCCAAGAAAGTGTATACACTGTTCTTGTTTATGTAGGAGTGCGACACCTGTACAGTGTACCCAATAGGTAATTGTTTCATTGCCTACTTTTTGTACGCGTCAGTTTATTCCCTTACTGGTGCTCAGCGGTATCGGTGCTTTTAATACTTAATAATAAGAATAATGTAAAGTACCTTAATTAAATTTAAAAAAGTTGTATGATTTTTGTCTATCAATTTTTAATTATATTTAGAGGTGAATTTGAACACGGACCAGCGGTCCTGGATAATACGGTCTTGTCCAAACCATACGACACGCAGGTTTAGGTATCATTTTTATAGCTTATATGAATTATTTTCCTAAAACTAAATAACACAGCATTACATTAAATGTACGCTTTGTAGGATCGTAAAAGTAAATTGAAAACGCCTATAATATGTCGCAGTTCAAATAAATAAACAAGCAGATATACGTGTAAGAATCCCCACCACCTACATACATCGCAATCGAAGACATATGTCAGCTTGCGATTTCGACGATCAGCATTTTGCAATTACATTTCGTCTTAGGCGTTTTATTGTGAAAATAATGTCTCTATGGATTCCTTCGCGAAATTCTGTGGACTGGTGAATACAAAATAATCCGGAACTACAGTTTAATGGCACTGAACTTTATTGAAAATGCTGTGAAAATATTCTGTGTACACGAACATCGAACGTTTTAAAACTTTCAGTACTTTAAATACACTTCAGTTTATAGACGTGGAACGGTCGTTTTCAGAATGCAAATGGATTTTTAATGACGGCGCCGGAATCTAACTAGGTCATTTAGAACAATTATTAATAATATAGGTACTTTTATTCTAGAGCCAAGAAATAATTGTTTTACTGCAATAGTGTTTTTTTGCTAATGTTCAGTGTTCATCTAATTTTCATTAAAAAATCACCCATCAAAAGTATATGGTAAGATATTGCCTATTTATATTGTGTATCATTTGTTCACATGAAAATATTGATGTATTCGCACACGAGCTGATTCGGTCATATTCGCGAAATGTCTGGGTAACTGATATGCAGTTTTTATGGATGTCTGAAAAATTACAATATCTTTTTACGAATGTTAATTCAGCCAATTTTTTAAAAATTATGTGGCATTGTAATTAATTGGTTTTAATTATAGGACCTACATATCCATATGTTAATGAAAAATATTCATTATCTGCCAGAGTAACGGGGTGGACCGCCCTTCTGCCTCCATAGTGTTGAAGGTATTCTCTATGAAACAATATTTTTTGGAATATTGTCTCCGCATGAAGATACCATAATTAAATTCAGTACACATATAATTTTGGTTTAAAATTGTTTTCAAAATTTCACCAACCGCCACTACTTTATATACTTTTAAAATAATGGCCGTTTCAAACAATTATTGCCGTAAATAACGGTGTTTTTATCCTTGTAGAAGCCTGTCGCGATTTTTGTAATAGGTACCTAAGTTAAATCAATTTAATTTCCGGTTAATTTCAAGTCGCTGTTTTCTGTCTAAAACATCCTGTATTATAGCATATTTCATTGTTAACAATAACAAAACAAATTTAATGACATTTTATAAACAAAAATATATTGGCAAATGATGTACGTGTATGCTTTTAATTTAAATTTTAAAGTGCAAAGTAATGATGCTTCCACTCCTATTATTATATTTACTGCATGTGATGACGAGTGATGAATATGAATAATAATGTGCAAATAATTGATTCGGAATTGGAATTAACTTTATTCATTGAGCTAAAAAAAAGTTGTCTGAATTTTCGTAGCTAATCGCATGACACAACATTAAAAAAAATCATGAAATAGCATTTTCAACAATTATATAATAGTAGATCATAATATATTCGTAAATAACAGGGGTCTATGAATTATTCATGCAGGAATTTACATAAATTTCATTTGAAGTCTGCAGAGAGATCAAAGTGCATACCTATATTAAATATACATGAACATTTGTAATTAAAAATTAAACAAAATAATTATGTACAATTTATTCATTTATTATTAATAAACACATAATTATTGTAAATTTTCTTCTTGCTCTATTTAGTTTCCTTTCTATACAAATTACGAAATTACCATATAGTTTAGTGACACACTTTTTTGTTTGTTTTGTGAATGTAAACAAAAAAATGTTAATTACACCTGTCCAAAATCCAATAATAATTATTGATTACCTATAGAGAAAATTAGAAAACTAAATAATTTGTTTCAAATATCTTTTTGAGAAGGATGTCTATCGCACACCAGCGGTATTGTGATAGATATATAGATATCCAAATTATAACGTTCTAACATCTGGTTATATGTATATAATTCATTACTGTTTTTTTTCTTAAAACATTAAATAAAATTGGCGTGTCAGTGATAATGAATCTAATATAACAAGTAATTTTATGCAGTGACCAGCACATCAGCATACAATAAAAATATAATATAATAAAAATATAAAATTTTAATTATATTGAAATATGTATTTCACGTACTATAGATTTTTTTTTATGGGGATTATCTCAAAATACGCATCTATGTAAATCTTTATCGTAACTTAGATGATTCGAGCAATTGATCCAACCATTTATTTCAATTGTACAAAAAAAATCATTGACTGACTAAGACATTGCCAAATTTTCAAAAAGTTACTATTCCAGTTAGCAAAATTTGTGAAAATTCGAAAATAACTGATAATGGTTATGTCGTAGCTAAAGAATCGTAAAGGAAGTAGGTTGAGGAGAGGAATTTGATTAATTATTTTAAACTTTTAAAAATGTAATGTGAACAGGTTAAATCAAAGAATCTCGCGCCACTACTACTGAGTAGTAGCTGAATAGAATAATACCCTTTTGCAAAATTGCTCCTCAATTATGGTCTGTATAAAACATTCTGGGACACCCTGTATATGTGTTTACTGAAGGTGAAAATAAAAACCTTGTTTTATAGGAAAATTCTAAACCTCTTAAGGAAACGAAATGACAAGCCTCCTTGGTTTATTTCTAGTTCAGGGAAAGGTGTATAAATGTCAATAAAATTTATGATAGCGGAAATATATTCCATATTGTATAAAAGTAAACAAGTAAGCAGTATAAACAAATATTAATTCGCCATAACTCATTTAAATTATTTAACAGATGAATAAATCAATTCGGTATTTTCAACATTGCTTCACGTTGCAGATGATTGACGTCTGTACATTGCACATACCTACGTATTTGTGTGTGTTTACTGAAATCGTGTCAGTATTAATCAAAGCCCAAAGGCTAGTAAGGACTTCATGAAGTTATATCTGATCGAGGTATCTGATTATGATGGACTTTACGAACAATTAAATTCATCCATATAAAATAGTAAGTTGTTAATTGAAATTCGTCGTCAATTTTGCAAACTTCTGAAAATGATTTGCCACATATTGAAAATAAACTGTTTTTCTGAAAGCGTATTTTCAGAAAGTATCGTTTCGTGTGCTATTTTTTCAATGAAATACACTGGAAATTGAAATCGTTATTGTAGATAGGGAGACGATAGAAAATTTTCTGTTAGGATATTTAATTCATAACAGAAATAATCGCAATGTTTGATTAAAAAAACTCTACAATAATATGTGCCCAAATTTTCTAAACAGATTGATTGTAAGAGTGTCAGAAAGAAGATGGAGATCGTTCGTTGGTACCTCGTTAAAAAATATTCAATACTTTAGGAACTCAAGTATAAGATTCTGTTACACTGTTATTTTAATATTAATATAAGATTAAATGTTTCTGCTAGCCATGTATAATAGTGTCCGTACAAACTTATTTGGATGAAAAATGCAGTTTTTTCTTACGTATAAGTACGAAAAACATCTTCGTCCGTGTGTCATACTATTTTATATTCGATTGTGAGAAGAAAATAATAAATTTTTGTTTATTATATTTATTTTAATTGAAAAATCTGATCGTAATCGACTTCACGTCACAGTTTGTTTCATTTGTTTATGGCATCCATTATTTTGTTCGTAATTGTTTACCGCCCGGAAAGTATTTTTCGTCTTAGGACGAAAGGTAGTTGAGATTACCATCAGATTTTTTTATTAAAATAAAAATTTATTATTTTCTTACAGTCGAATAGAAAATTGTGTATAATACACGGACGAAACTCTTTTTCGTACTCATACAGCTGCCGAACTGTACGAAAAACTGCATTTTTCGTCCTTGTGTCATAAATAACTATTTTTAATTCAACCTAAGAAATGTCCTCCTTTACATATTAGAATACTTGGCAATTCAAATTGCGAAATAGAAAATAGTTTTGAACATCTTCCTGATTTATTGATATACTTAACTAAGATTATAGATTAATTTGAAACAATGGAAATTAGTTTCTATACTAAAACAAACATAATATTGATGTTATCACCACTTTTTAAGATGATAGTGAGTACCTACCTACTTAATTGTAGATAATGCATAAATCTTTCATGTGATTATTTTACGTCTGCTAGTTTTCAAGGACCTTAACTCAATATATAATGCACTTTTCATCTTGAAAGTTATTTATGACGCAAGGATGAAAAATGCAGTTCTCGTATGATCCAGTAAATTGCCGGAAGAGGCGAAGCCGATTCCGGCCACCGTATGAGTACAAAAAAAACATTTTCGTCCGTGTGTCATACATTATTTTTTATTCGATTGTAAGAAGAAAATAATAAATTTTTATTATAATTATTTGAATTGAAAAATCTGATCGGATCGCGACTTCACGTCACTTTGAAACAATCTAATAAGAATAACATGACAGTTTGTCTCATTTGTTTATGGTATCCATTATTTTATTCATGACTTTACCATCCGAAAAGTAGTTTTCGACCTGGAAAAGTAGTCGCCTAGCAACTACAACAACAAGTAATATAAAATAATATAAAATGGTGATCTTTTCGTCCAGATATCGAACCAAAAATGATCACTTTTCAATACAATCGAATAAAAAGATAATTTTTTTGGACCCAGTAAACACACATACGTTTTTAAAAAGTATTCTCAACGTATCATTGGTTGATAATTCGTGTTACGTTAGAAAATCAACCGTTCATTTATCATTGGAAAAATAACGGTCTATCGTAACGTTCAAAGTACGTGATTTTTTCACGAAAAATATTGGCCATCCTTTTGACAGCTTTGGCAACATTAAATTAACGTTATTTAAAGCGTTTATAAAACTGTTCTCTTAAACGTTCATAAAACTTCCATATCAACTGAATAGTCCATTGAGGTCGAACAAAAACGTTTTTAAAACTTTTTGAACATTGTAAAATATCTGATATATTCGTTTCACATATACTAATATCAAACGTTTATAATTTCGTTATCTGAAACGTGTAAAACAGCGACATTTTTAAGTTGCCTGTACGTAAAAAAAGAAACTTTTTTTCAAATGGTGTTTGGACTTATAAACGTCTTTCTAACGTACCTATATGTGTTACTAGAAATTAGTCAGTTGATATAATGTTGGCATCTATTTGTCATGCAATCACATAAAATATTTAAAAGGTTGAAAATTAAATATATTTACAATGTATTTTTAGCCCATATAAATGTTAAATCCTAAAAGATAAAGTTTGGTTCCATTGTTAACAGTTAAGTAAACTTGGAAATTGTTTAGTTCAAAATAGCAACATAGTTACGTCATCGGCATTCAAGTCCTTTTATAAAATATTATTTTTTAACAAGCAAGCTTTAAAAAATGGTCTTCCATTTCATTGATTTTTATCGATTAAACTTATTGGAAGTTTTTAAATACTAATAAATTAATTAATTTTATTATAAATATGAATTATTTGTTATTTAACTTTTTTAATTATTTATTATTAACATTTATACTTCGTTTATATATATTTTCCATTTTTAAATTACAAATTACACCCTTTTATAATTCAAATAATGATAAACTGCTTTTTAGGTATAAATGCACATACATACATTTAAATATATTTAGGGCGAGGTTTAGCCTTCATGGCTACTCTGACACATAACCCTACTCCTAATTATGATAAATACCTATTAATTTAATATACATAATGAAAAGCTTCACAAAAATTACAAAAAGAAACACAAAAGAGCATCTAAATACATTAATAAATGAAAAAACGTATAAATAAAAGAATAATAAAAGAGTATTTAGTAACATACATTTTAAAGGTAATAAGTAGAATAATAACAAACCCTAGAAGAAGTAACCACATTGATAAAATTTAGTAACGAATAAAAAAAATAATAAAAATAGTAATAATAGTAATAACGGGTAAAGTTCTATCAAAAGCCAATAAATAAGATCACCTGAACGGAATTTATGGAGTAACTTTTAAACGTAGGTAGTGCATAGAATTATAATACTAACGGCGTTGAACGTAAATGATTTTTGAAATACGGCAGTCGAATGATGGGACATACCTAGTTAAAGTGCGATTGTCTCTTCTTATATTAGCTTGATGAATTTGATTACGATGTACTTATTTTTGAAATAGGTGGGTGTAGAGGTACCAAGTAGGCGGTGTACGAAAACCAAAAAAATGATATTTCCAAGTGAGATTAAAATACTCTTTTGTTTTTCCAAAATACTAATTTAAATTGAACTACTTAAATTTTTTACTGATAAATGCTGTTAAATATGTATAAACAAAATAGTAGATTACTAAAAAATATCAATTTCGCGAGATACTGGTAAATCTGTTTTAAACGTATTTAAAATGCTAATAGTTTAATTGAGAAATTCTGATAATTTGGCATGGTACATACAATTTAAATACAAGTTTGTATATAAATACATATAAAAGATACGTAAAATACATAGTGCACTTACATTTCTAAAAAATTCTGGTACTTCTTTGGCATCACTAAAGGTAGTTTCAGAAGGATTTACGACATAAAACATTCTTCCTATTCCTTTCAGAAATCCAAGAAGTTTTTCATTAAGAAAAATATTTTCATTGCCAGTGCCTTCTTTAACTAATTTTATAAACACGGAGGTTACCGGTTCACAGCCATTATTATGTAAATGGAAATTATCCATATTAGAATTTTTATTGGAAATAATCTCGAAAATTGTTAATTTAATTATGTCAATCAAGTAAATTGCTCTTTTAGTGTGAGATAACTAAACAAACTGTTCATCTGCTGGCAAACACCCAACGAAAATGTTATTTTTGTTTTAACTGGCACGTTATTGTTTATGGCTTATCTGATAAAAATGCTTTGATCAATGTGTAGTGTTAAACTTGCTTTATATTAAGACCTGAAGTAAACAAAATAATTAATGGTGGGGTTAATTTATGTACATGCATACCGAAGCTAGATATGATTTATACAATTTCTGCAAGATTACAAATGCTTTTAATATTGAATAAAAAATGAATGCATACTTCTGTTTCGGTTTCGCGGTAACAGATTTAATCTACCTAATTATGTACCGCAGAATCGCCGTCTAGATGTCACTGAATAGTTTAATTATTAATAATAATTACATACTACAATTCCACAATTATGAATTATTCAGGATAATTATTCAATTATCCAACAATTTGTATTAATAGAGAACCAATATTGGAAATTATTGGGATTTAAATTTATATCTAATATTTTCACAAATTACCGAGCCCAAAACAGGGTTGAACAGATTTATATTAACAAAGAAAACGTAGGTAATGGAAAATATTCACTTAAAGCCGGCCCATTTTAAAAAATTGATTGGCGTAGGTGAGAGGTATGATGTAACTTACAAAGACTTAACTCTTATATCATGTCCATTAACCGTTGTATATTGTTGTCAGCGTACACTGACTTTGTAATGTGTAGTACAGTGACTTGGTAATGATACTAAACCTTCTATAGTATCATCTGCTGTTTGTGCAGCCAGGTTATTTTAAACTTATTTGCAACGTAAAAAATGTCGACTTCTTTGACGGCGGTAAAGAGATCAAAGAGTCCGACGTTTTTTATGTTGCAAATAAGTTTAAAGTCAATAATTTATACTTATATATTTTATTTTTTGAGACTACATGTTTAAAATAAAAAAATCTGTGGTTTCTCTAGATGAACGACACAAAATACACAATTTCTTCAACTTTGATGTTTAGTGTTGTGTTCATTAAGAATATATTTCTAAAAAAGCCTTATCAGAAATAATTGCACTAGGAGGTGCTTCGCTCCACAAGAAATTGACGAAAACTGTACCAAATGTATCTATTACTACATGTCCAGAAATATATTTTTTTTTTCGTATTTTATAACAAAATGTCGATATCCTTGTTAATAATTAAATTTAGTACAAATTTCGTTTTGCATCCTTTTTAATATTCTTACTAAAAACAACTTAATATATTTACTAAAAACAACTTAATATTCTTACAAAAAACAACATGAATTCATCAAGAAACGCCTTGGAAAATGGAAAAATATGATTTGCATACATGACAATTATTATTTTTTGTTATAGAGTAACCCCTTTAATTTAACAATAATTAATATTAGTTTAAATAACAAATTTGTGTTTTATATTTTATATAGATAAAGTTATGTACCTTTCAGGATCACGAGGAAGAGAAAAAAAAGTTCGGATGTCCAGTACCTTTTATTCTTACAGCTTTTGTTATAACAAACGTGACCTGCCTTTTTCTTTACCGCTTCCCACCACATTAAAAAATAAACGAAAAATAAATAAAGTATTACTGTGTTTCTATTAATCGCTGGAAACCTGTTGAAATGCGTAAATATCATCGCATGTCGTACATTCGCCCTATACCTCCACACGATAGAGTGGAGGTTTTCTATAAAAAAATATTGCAATTTAAATTGTACACATAATTTTTCAAAATATATTTTTACCCGAAAAAACAATTTTTTACAGGGCGCGTCTTTTTTATCGACATTTTACAGAAAACAAGTACTCGTTTTAATTTCCACACAGGAGTGACTGCAAAACATTATTGTTTGTTATCTGTATTTAATTCAATCAATTTAACTTGGACATAATGACTTCAACTCGACTCAATAAGTCTTATTGCAATACATTATATTTTGCTATTTGAACAAAAGAGACAGCAAAACATAGTTTGTTCTCATACCATTAACGGAGCTGTTACAAAAATAGTCATTTCTGCTACTTGGTTACGTTCTTTTTACGTAATAATCTAGTTGTCAACACGTAACAGGGACGGTTCCGGAATAGTAATTGCTACGTAATAACTATTCCCCAATATTGGTTAATGCTTGGTAGAAGGATCGTTCCCATTACGTAATAGTCGTTAGTTGCGAAAACCTTTAAAGTTCCACTGATGGTAGCTACTACGTAGAGACTACTGAATGTGCTGCTTGGGATATGCATATTCGCGTCTGACGCCACTGAATTACTACAGAATTTGGCCCAGTCTAGTAACTACTCTACATAATGACTAAAAATAGAACATTTAATTTATATTAAGTACATGTATATTTCAACATGTAGGTACTTATAATGTATGTTGTTGTTTTGCAGTAGATTAATACATTCATTAATAATTCACTGTGCACTTTGATAATATATGGTAGTATATTATCAGGTTCAGCAAACAATTTGGTTTTAGTTAATTGACTGAAAATCTTCTGAAAAAATCTTCAATTAACTCCTCTGCAAACCAATCATACGCTTTTTTTTATTTTCTGTTATCATATCGGCAATTTTTACTTGCGGTCGATAGATGTGGAGATAAAGAGAGATTTAGAGAGCTTACACAAATTATATAGTGCGGAGAGCTCATACTGACCTAAATCAGACAAGGGAATTTATTGGATTGTGCATGTACTGATAAATATACATTCATAAATAAATAAAAGCGCTCAACTAGTACTAAAGTCAAACGTCCTACTAATATTCAAGTTCCAGAGAATTAAAAGTACCTGAAATGTGCCCGAAATCGCCTAGATTTTTAACAACTGTGGAAAATAACATTCACCTGTATACAATTTAAAAATCGGAAGGAGCAGATAAAGAAAGCAGACTGTTGATATTCACTTCGAATTTAAGTAATGGTCTAGGGAAAGATCTAGAAAGTAATTCTAGGAAATGCAACGCCACGATAGACGACGATTTCATCTACTGGCACATTTTCAATAAAAAATACAGCAGTAATAAAGTAACTCGCAGTTTGAATTAACGATTTTTGAAGGTTGACACCATTTTTCTTTTACCTCCATAATCTACGCCATTGTAACATTTAAAATGTAGGTATATAAAGATAATCCATTTTTTAGAGATACGTCGTGCCCATTTTAAATTCAAATAATGCTTAGTGTATTAATTACTGCTAAGTCATGTTTGCAAAAGTACCAGGAGAGGCAGCAGCTGAAACTAATCCTACCAGGTCACCTTTACTTGACAGAAAATCTAGTCATTGTTTACTACTCTAATTAGGTTACAGGCACTAGATATCGTAAAATAAACTTTATGTGGTTACAGGTGAATGGTAAATAATGACTAGAGAAATATACTTTAAGAGTAATAGGTGACGTAACGGCGTGAGAACCCATTGGGTCTTTGGCGAAATGGGATTCCGGTATAACTTAATTATAGTGCCTGTATATAAAGAATGTAATAAGTATAGAGAAAAAAATGATTTTGAACAAAAACGAAATACTTTTTTTCGATATTTGCATTTTCATGCTCCATGAACGTAAACTCTTTTATTTTTTTTTTTTTTTTGGAAATTACCTTCTTTAAATTGGTGGCTCCTAATAGAAATAATTACAAGAAAAATATGAAGAGCATAGAGCAAGGAGATAGTGCTTCAATTTTTTGTAACTGTAATTCGAGAAATGTGGCGTCGTCATTTTTCGTAAAAAGCTTCTACTATGTATATAGATCATTTATCTATAGTCATAGTTTACACCAAACGTAATTTTGCATTATGAAAAGCCCCCCTTTTAGAAGCACTTCCAAGGGGGAGCTTAATGATTGCTATGCTGTTGTGTAGTATATTTCTCTGTCTTGAAACAGTAGATATGTTTATTCTCTTTTTTATCGTACGTTTCATTGGAAAATTGGATGTATGCAGTAGTATACATTTGGGTATTTACGGGAGTAATAGACAATACACATCCTGGATTTTTCCCAGGTCAAAATCGGAAATACGCCACTGTTACGTATCATATGAAAAAGTCTAGAGAATTTAAATTCAAATAAAACCAAACTGTCTATTCCTTCTTTGCTTCTATTTTTTGTAACTAATTCGAGAAATGTAGCGTCCTCATTTTTTGTAAAAAGCATCTACTATGTATGTATAGATTATTTATCTATTGTCACAGTTTACATCAAACATAATTTTGCACCATGAAGAGCCCTCCTTTTAAAAGCACTTGCAAGGGGGAGCTTATTGATTGCTGCTGCTGTGTAGTATATTTTTCTGTTTTGATACAGTACATATGTTTATTCTCTTTTTCATCGTAGGTTTCATTGGAAAATTGGATGTATACAGTAGTATATATTTGGGTATTTACGGGGGTAATGGACAATATACATCCTGAACTTTCCTCAGGACATATTCGGAAATACGCCACTGTTACGTGTATATCATATGAAAAAGTCTAGAGAATTTAAATTTAAATAAAACCAAACTGTCTATTCTTTCTCTGCTTCTATTTTTTGGAACTGTAATTCGAGAAATGTGGCGTCGTCATTTTTCGTAAAATGTATCTACTATGTATGTATAGATTATTTATCTATTCTATTGTCATAGTTTACATCAAACGTAATTTTGTATCATGAAAAACCCTCCTTTTAGAAGCACTTCCAAGAGGGGAGCTTAATGATTGCTGCTGTGTATTATATTTCTCTGTTTTGATACAGTAGATATGTTTATTCTTATTTTCATCGTCGGTTTCGTCGAAAAATTTGTTGTATGCGGTAATACACATTTGGGTATTTACGGGGGTAATAGACAATACACATCCTGGACTTTCCCCAAGACAAAATCGGAAATACGCCACTGTTACGTATCATATGGAAGAGTATAGAGAATTTAAATTTAAATACAACCAAATTATCTATTCCTTCTCAGCTATGCAATGTTAATGATATTAACCAGTTTTTTCTAAATACTATACCGAAATTTAATGGCGGTTACTCTGGTTTGATAAACTACTACAAAAATAACTCCCGTGTTAATGCACCTATAAACTCATTTAATTTTCAGTTAGTGGACTTGGATATAATTCTATGTGCGCTAAATAAAATTGCAACTAATTCAGTAGGATCAGATGGTGACAATTATTTAGAAATGATAAATATGCTTTCCAGTCAATCAGTATCACCTGCTAAATATAATAAATAGTTGTATTTTGGAAAACTGTTTACCTAATGACTAGAAAATTGCGCATGTAATACCCATTCCAAAAAGTAATGTAATTCAAGAATATAAAGATATTCGTCCGACAAGCATACTTCCAACATTCTCTAAACTACTAGAGTCAATTTTAAATACACAAATTAGGGAATATTTGGATAAAAACAATATTTTACCAGTACACCAATCTGGATTTAGACCCCAACATAGTTGTACTACAGCTTTACTTCACATTACTGACGATATCTTGAGGGCAAATGATAAAGGTAAATTAGTAGTAGTAGTAGTAGTA
Source organism: Rhamnusium bicolor (assembly GCA_029963845.1). Classification (NCBI taxonomy): domain Eukaryota; kingdom Metazoa; phylum Arthropoda; class Insecta; order Coleoptera; family Cerambycidae; genus Rhamnusium; species Rhamnusium bicolor. The sequence continues at coordinate 403,298 of JANEYF010003176.1, forward strand.
GTAGCTACTTATTTTACTAGGCAAGTAGGCCACAATGGGTCCTTTTTACTTAGGGACCTACAGTTTAGCGTAGACTGCGAACCACAGTCTTCGACTGTTAACTAACCCACCTCCTGGGCTTGCCTGCCTGCATCGCTAGCAGAGTGGCAAACCTCCTCGGTAGGTCTCTTTGACCCTCCACCGGGGCTCGCCTCTCCGCCTGCATCAGGCTAACAGCCTTCCCGGGATTGTCTGTTGAGAGCCTACCGACTATTAGACGAGCTATCGTTCATCTTATCCAATTGCTGGACTCGATCAGTGCTGCTTAACTTCACTGATCGAATATCGAAAATTAAACGGATGTCCATACCTCATACCCTGAAGGTAAATTAACTTTACTAGTTTTGCTAGACTATAGCAAGACCGTTGATTCAATTGATCATAATGTAATGACAACTATTTTCCATTATTTAGGTCTTAGTAGAGACTCCATACAACTATTATGCTCCTATCTTGCCAATAGAATTCAATCTGTTAAAATTGACTGCACCATTTCCGAACCAATGCAGTTGACATTAGGTGTACCTCAGGGATCTATACTTGGTCCGCTGTTGTTTTGTCTTTATACAACTAATTTTCATAAACACACAAACCATTGTAAAATGCATATGTATGCCGACGATACGCAGTTATATTTGTCTTTTAAACCTGATGAGTTAAAGTTGGCCGTCGACAACATAAATGCTGATTTAGAATCGATTTTAAAAACTTCCAAATACCATGCCTTATCTCTTAACACATCCAAAACTAAGGTTTTATTATTTAGCACAAATACTTTGTACCAGAAGTATGTCAAAGATGTAAAGTTAAAGCTGAACAATGTCAATCTTGAAGTAATTAATGAGGCAGAATTTGGGATTATGGATGGAACATTCATTTAGATGTAAATTACATGTATCCAAATATATACAGAAGGCTTACAGCTCTATGCGATTGTTGTATCCTCATAGGTCGTATCTAAACACGAAAATAAAAAGTGTCATTTGTGAAACGATCGTCTTGTCACAATTTTCTTATTGTTCTACCGTTTGCTATTTTTGTTTAGATTCGGCTTATAAGTATAAGATACAAAAAGTTCAGAACTCCTGCCTTCGTTTCATTTTCGGGATATAATGACCATATATCGCATAAGCTGAGAGAAATACAGTGGTTTAATATGCAAAACTGGTGTACTTTACAGTCATCAACTCTGTTTCATTCGGTTATTTTCAATGACAAACGTAGTTATTTATGTGACAAAATTGTAACTCGTTCAGAAATACATAATGTGAATGTTAGAAATAAGAATACCTTGGTTGCTCTATCACATAGGACAGCACAGTTCTAAAGACCCTTTACCTTCAACATTTATACAATATATAATAGCTTAGAAGATTCTTAAAAAGTCTTAAAGTAGTAACTTTTAGAAAACATATGCGAGCAATCAATGACTTTCCTATTTCTGAAGTCATTGCGAGCAATAATATTGCTTAGAAAACAAAATAATTAACGAAATAATTTATTTTATCTTATATTCCACCATAACTAATTAAAAATTAAAAAATAATAAAATATTGTGTGTCTAGTTAAGTTGCAGACATCGGTGTTCACACTGGAATCTGAATTTCCCTCCATGATTTTTTTCTTGATATTGGTATGTGCGTTTTTTTTTTTTTTCATTATAGAAACCATTAATCTGATAGGATATAATTATTTGCATAATTTATTCATTTGTAAAATGAAGAAAAAAATAAGACATTTACTATTATTAATATATGTGATGATCGATCAAAAGAATATGCAGGAGTAAATGCGAAGGAATATCGAGGTCAGATTTAATTCTGCTCGTAACCAATTGTATTATTTAATTTGTCCGCTGCTCGAGGAAAAAATGTCCTTAAAAATTAAAAGGTTTTGTTGTAAGGTAAATACGTCAGTTAATATTATAATCAAATTGTATAGAGTTTTGCCTACGAGTAAATGCCATTATTTTGCATTTGAAAATATTTAGTTTTAAGAAATTGTTGCACCAAATAAAAATGTTATTTGTGCTTGTAATTTCAAACAAACATTGCGAGTACTAACACTCATGTAATTGTAAGTATCATTTATGAATATTAAAAAGAACAAGCGGTCCTAAGCTCGACCCCTGTGGAACACCTGATGTTGCGATGTGCCCACAATATTTTATAAATTGCTCTCTAGGAAGCAAGTAGGATGAAAAAAGCAAAATCATTTTATCTGAAAAGCCAAAGCTGTCTTTTAGCTTGGCTAATAGCAAGTAGTGATCTATCTGATGAAATGCTGTTTGGTTGTCTGTGTAGGAATATAACTACTTGATCTCCCGAATCCACGTTTTCAGATAAGCTGGATAATACAGGTAAGATTTGTTATTGATCTCTTCACCATAATACCATGTTGAGAAAGTGATATTGATGTTTTAACAGCACCGTAAATATAACTATAAAATTATTTCAGATTTGGCAAAATTGCACAAAACGCCGATGGGCCTGTAGTTATTTACAGAAGAAGAATCTCCAGTTCTTTTAATAGGGCATATTCTACCACAATAAATAATTTACTAGGTTCTCAACAGTCTCAACTGCAAAGTCCCAGTTGAGCTAATCTGTCAAGAAATGGACTATGATTAGTGATTACTCATCTGATAATTAAATCACTTGTGTCACCACCATGTAGTTTATTTAAATGAATGCGCGAGTTATGCAGAGGGAAATAGTTTATGGCCTATCTTTAGATTTTATTCGTTACAGAAGATAGAAAGGGTATATGTTTTGTTACAGTTTTATTTTTAAATTATTGCAAAGATTTTACCATTACATTTTTCGGACATATCTGGGTTTAGTAGTAGTATAGTAGGTAATATATCTATTATTTATAATTGTCCGTAATATGAAAATATTAATAATTTATTCTAATAACGAAAACTAGCTGCGAGGAAGTAATTATTATTCCGATAATTTTGCATGAAAAAAAGAAAATACTCAAGTAGTAGCATATAAGTAACACAAAATGTAATGACCTCATTAATATCCTGTTTCGATGCCAATGAAAACATGGCATATAAAATTTGTAATATGTGTAAATCATTTATTTGTATAACATACATCCTTTACAGATGCACCGGTCTATATACGCAAAGATTATAATAAGTCAAGATAGATTTATTAGGGTTCAAAATAAAACAACGAAGGTTTAGTGCCGTATCCCCCAAAAAAGAAACAATTATGCAGCTACGGACACGTGTTTCGGAGTTATTGCCCCTCATCAGCGTAGCGTAGCTAAGGAATTGGATCTAGGATGGAACAGATCATGAACAAGAACTAAAATAAGGCTGGAAAGTACAGTACACAGTACTCAATTAGTGTCTTCATGTTCCCATGTGCCACATTTGGGGCCTGTACTCATCGAGGCCCCAAAGGTGGCACATGGGAACATGAAGACACTAATTGAGTACTGTGTACTGTACTTTCCAGCCTTATTTTAGTTCTTGTTCATGATCTATTCCATCCTAGATCCAATTCCTTAGCTACGATACGCTGATGAGGGGCAATAACTCCGAAACACGTGTCCGTAGCTGCATAATTGTTTCTTTTTTTGGGGGATACGGCACTAAACCTTCTTTGTTTTATTATAATAAGTGTATATAATCTTCGATATACTGAATGGGCGTTCCCGACATTGTGTATACAAGATAGTTGATTGAAATATTCTTGCATACTTCAATCAACAAGATGTTTAAAAAAAAAAAAGATGACAAAATAAGAGCGCTCGATCCGGAATCACCAGGCAACCCACCATACATCTAACCCAATTTTTGCCCATACTTATATCTTGTAAATATAAATTTATGCAAAAAAAGAACCTCCTACATTTTACAACTTCATTGCCATGTGGACAGATTATTTTAAAATCAAAATTACATTTCATAAGAACGTAATTTTCAATATCCTCATTTTTAGTCAAATACAATGGTATTATAGGGTGTTCTTTTGAAATGTAATTTTGATTTTAAAATAATTTGTCCACATGGCAATTAAGTTGTAAAATGTGGGAAGTTTTGTCATTTTTGCATAAATGTATACCTATTTACAAGATTTATCGGCAAAAATTGGGTGAGGTGTACGGTGGATTGCCTGGTGACTTCGAGGTGCTCAAAACAATTTTATCAAATTTTGTAGTTAATATTTTTTTTATACAGGATTTTCCACACAATTTTTTTTTACTTAAAGACCATACAGGTACACCTATTATTTAATTTGCTGAATTATTTTCAATAATAATTAATTATTCTATAGGTAATTATATCTTTTACTGAAATATTCACTGCTGAGTCATTGTTTACTTTTTTGCCGCTGTAGAATAATGACGCAGAATTTTATAACAATTTACAAATATTTTTTTCATTTGTTTAAATCGACTTGTAACCAAAAATACGTTGACCTTGACAATGAATTTTATATACTGATTCATTCAAGAAAAACACACCTTCCATAACGTAAGAACCACAAGAAATTGCGACAGGTATTAATAATTCTCATCAAATGTAAATGACCGCCGTCTACAATGATAAACAACTCTTTGCATTATCATGATTATTTGCATGTTTTCATGTAGATGAAATAAAAAGCAATACTTAGTATCGTTACATCAGATGATATGAAACTTGAATTTCGAATAAATTTACTCTTATTTATTTTTATCAAATGCAATATTTTAAATATCTTCATCAGATATTACATAATTTAACATTACCTTTTACCTTCTTTGAATTAAATTAGTATAGGTGTTAAATTATCGCCACATATAGAAGTTATTTGTTCTTATAGAATAGCATAAATTAGTTAACTCACAAGATGAATTCTGTGGTTAAGTATGTAGTAAAGCAAAATCAATATTTGTAATGTTATTATTATTATTTTTTATATCGGAATATCCGATGCCGGACAGTCCTCCTGTGGTCTTCGACGCCTCATGGCAGTAGCATAGGTGCATTAACCAACGGCGGTTCGTGGGTCACGAGATAGGGAGGTCAATTAGAAAAGTTTACTGTATTACCTACCTTTTAAAGTGATTTAAATTCCAAGTCGATCCTCCGGTCTTTTTGAGATGCAAAGTGGTCAATTACTTTTTCATTAAAGTCTTTTATCTTCTTTATTAATGCCCTTTCTATGGTAAGCATAACTAAAGAAGATAACCTTTCCTGACCCATGGTATTTCTTAAAAATGTCTTTATTCTTTTTAAGGTGGAGAAACAACGTTCACTTTCGACGGTAGTCATAGGGAGAGTACACAAGATTTTTAACAGTTTGACGCTTGTAATTATATCACAAACTTCTAATGAAATTCTCGTTTTTGATTCTTCCGTTTTACATCTGTGGGCAGACTGCATGGATGTCTCCTCCAAATAGTTATTCAAAATTTTATTTCTGATGTCTTCAATTTTACTATTAAAAACGCCAATACACTTATTTACTGTTATGACATCAATATTACATTTTTGTAATTGATTGAACAATGTATCACAATGAGGCATAACTAAATGAAAAAAATTTAACCAGTAAAGAAAATGTTCATTTTGTAAGTAGTTTTTTAAATCAATAGCTTGGTTTAGAGTGTTGTTTTCTGATTCATTATCAATGATTTTTTCTAAACAATCTAATAATTCTGTTCGATAGGTATAAACAGTCTCTATGCACTTTGTATTAAAATTCCATCGTGTTGGAGCAGCTTTAGGTAATATCACCTTAACAACATTATCTAACACGGCTGTTCTTTTTGGCGATTTTCCAAAGAATGAAGAAAAGCTATGTAAATTAGCAAAAAAAAATTGTATGCTTTTATACTGACTTGATGCTTTTTGTAAAATTAAATTTAGTTGATGAGCGTAACAATGAATAAAATTTGCTGATGGATAACTTTTTTTAATTAAACATACCTATTAACTTCTTTTTTTCTTATCAAGAGATGTTTGCTTTATCGTCATATTAGGTTTTGGATGGCCGTTCAAAACCTAAAACCTTTGAATTTCACTGGGTCTTCATAACCCAACTTATGTCCATCTTTCAGTTTTAGTATATTTTGTACAACACTCATATTTAATAGTAAACACCAAAAACACTGTTTTACTTAATTTCACAAGTAGAGATTTACTAATAAAATGTTCACAAATAAAAACAGAAAAAAACAACGCAATAGAATTTCTCGACCAACGCGTACATAATCAACATTAAGACTGCTGACTAGCGACTGCTATACTAAATTTCGTGCGTTACCGTGTCAGGGTCGTCAGGGTCATTGTACCTGCCAGTGTTTTCTGTCTTTTTTTGCTTTCTGACGATTCGCGCATAAGTCTATTTCACTATAATTCGTTATAAATTCGGTCCGTAGCTAGCTTTGAGGACACGTTGTGGATTGACCCTAGATTTTTAAGTTCTATAAATGATCTAGATATTGGAATAGTATTGTGCATAGAATGAACTAGAAACTTTAATATATTTTTTAAGAATATAAAAAAATATATATATTATATATTTTTAAACTTCAGAAAATGAATAGCTCTATTTTTTTATTTGTATGTGGGAGGTCATTGACCAAATGACCCTATAGAAGAACCGCCAGTGGCATTAACTACAGCCACATCCCACAGGGTTAGTGACTGTAGATACCAAAATCGTGTTCCCTAAGCGGACGGAGAGAACCCAGAATGACCGCCTTCTGCATTTAGCCTGCCAGTCACTCGGCTGATTTTTGGCAGGCGGGTATGATCTTCAATTCCGAGAGCAGCGTAGGCTTTATCCCTCCGAGTACATCTTTTACTAGGACGGCCATTTTGACCGAATATCCTGGGCTTGGAGCTCATACCGGAGATCGCGATATTTGGTCCGTTTCTCCCTCCTCCTACAAGGTGATGTTTTCTCCGCAGGTGCCGAGAACTAAATGACATACATCACCTTGAGTTGATGGTCGAGGAGGACTATGTCAGGCTTGTTGGCTTGGATTAGCCTGACAGTCAGGAACGGGTAGTTCCAGTAAATCCGGCATTTCTTGTTCTCGACAAAGAACTCAATATCTCCGGGGACGTAAGGCAGCACTGGTGTCTGGTCTACCCCGTACGAGTGCCTTAGATGGTAGTATAGCACTCGTAACGTCGCGTTATGTCGGTGGATGTAGGCCGAAATCGTGTATACGGGGCATGCAGATAATGTGTGCCTGAGCGATTCCGGCGCCTGACGGCAGGTCCTGCAGTTGATGTCGGGAACCTCTACACGCGGCTGCGGTAGACCAAGGTGTTGATAACACCATCTTGGCAGGCCATAATGAATCCCTCGCTCTCCGACTTAAGCCCGGCTGACCTTAGAAAGGAGAATATCAGCCTGGTCGATAAACCCAGTGTTTCTATGTTCTTACAGAAGACACCATGCTGGGGTTTGTCGACGTGCTGCCGAAAAAGATTTTCCTGTTCGGCAGCTTTAAATCGGGCTTTCAGGCCATTTCGCTGAAGTTCAGTGACTGACTCTACATCAGACCTCGCCTGGTGTCGATTGCGAGACCGAGTTCATCTGCTGCTCTTTTTGCCGGAACGGTAAGCATATTTGTTGCAGACACTTTGTTCTTCTCCGAAAGTTCGAAAGACCAAATCTTTCGGAGGCGGTGTCTCTAGTTGCCGCGAGGAGAATCTTTTTATTTGGGTTACATCCTGGATGTGCCTTTGTTGCACACCCGGGTATGTATAGGTCTCTCCGGCATCCAGATGTCTTAGGATGCTTCAGTCTGCGAGCTGCTCATCTTCAGAGAATTCCCCACATCGTCCTCTCTTAAGGTGGACGATTGCATATTTGTCCAACCCGAACTCCATACCAATTGTCCGCGTGTATTTTTCGACCACCCTAAGCGCGTATTGTAGTTCGCGCTCTCCGGAGGCATAAAGTTTAAGGTCATCCAATAAAATAGATGGGTGACCTTATGCCTCCGGTCGCTGGGTGGTCCACATTGATATCGGCGGGTTTGGCGGAGCCCAACAGATAACGGTAGCTGTGAGATGCAGAAGAGGAGAAGACTCAGGGAGTCACCCTGGAAAACTCCTCTCTTAAATGCCACCTGCTCTGTCGTGACCCGCTGTGCACCTGATGTTATAGTGAAGCGAGTTGTTGAGAGCGGCAGCAGCTGTTCTATGCATCACACTAGTGGTGCTGGTACTGCAAGACATTCGAGCAAGTGCAACAATAGCTCATGCGATGTTGTACCTAATGCCTTGCGGTAACCAATCCAGCAGGCCATCGATAGATTCCGCTTGTATTGCACAGAATCCTGTGTAATACAGCGGTCTATCAGCAATGCCCTTCTTGGCACCACGCTGTTCGTGTATCTGCTGGAAGACCGGATCAACAGACGTCAGTGTCCTAGCATACAAGATACGTGTGAATATCTTGTATCAGGAGTTGAGGCAAGTGATTGGCCTATAATTCTTCGGGTCGGAAAGATCCCCCTTCTTCTGGCTCTTCACGATGTCTGTGGCACAGAGCCTCGAAGTGTGCAATTGCTGGAGTGTCGCGTCGTTTCGTAGGTTCCTTTCCAGAAGGTTTCAACATCTTCTATCGTCGTCGGATTATCTACAACACGCTGTGGCTCTTGAAAGAGGCGGGAAGGATTCACAATGAACAAATTGTTTTGCTCCGTACTCCTCACCCGTCTCTTCACCTTTTTGTTTATACCCATGAGAGGTGGGATCCTATCTAGACAGTGTTGCTTGATGGTAAGCATCACTGTCAGATTTAGAGTAGGTATGATGTTGACGTTTTAATCCGGCTGCTATGCGCCGGATTCTAGGAGTAAAGACTCTACCACTCGTCTTGTATTCCACCATACTCTGGATCCGAGAAGCGTGTTGTCTGGCTGACTGTATCTTGCCCTCGATTTTCTGTACACGCCGCTGGCTTTCTCGACCCCGTGATTGGTTGACCTCTCAAGGGGGAAGAGTTGCTTCGCTGCGTTGTACACGGCACAGTTGATTTGCCATTCTAGCCAGGTCTTGTTGCTTTAGGTTAGCCCTGGTGGTAAGGTTTACTCTCGTCCTTAAGTCTACATCTGTGAACTATGGAGGATGTTCCCCATCAACTGCTAATTGCCGCGGTGGAACTGCGGCTGGTAGTTCTTCCAGCTGACGGGGTGCCCTTACGTAACCCGTCCTGCGTAAGAAGGACACTTGATCTCTCAGGTATTGTTGAGAGAAGGCGCGATGCTCTGGATGCATTTCGCACTAAAGTGCATGCAATCGCCCCATGTATTCTCTTTGCTCAGGTTCGCTATTCTCACGGCAGGTCAGCAAGTCATCCCTCATCCACTTAAAGCGTCCTTGTCCATTGCGTTCGTCATTATTAAGACCGTTTGGTGAGGCCCCTCCCGTCTGTCTCTGACCACCATCAGCTTGGGGTCGGTCGAGAGGTGCCCTTCCTCTGAGGTTGTATGTAACTAGAGTTTATAAGTACCAGGGTGGTTAGCTGTGGTACCTCCGGCCAGCATTTGTCAGGCAGAGTTGCCTCTGCCTGACCAAGGTGCACCGCGCGGAGGTTGCCTTTCCTTTGCACCCCTTTTTATGATTATTATTATTATTTTGGTATCCCGATGTCAAACTTGGTGAAAGTTGCACCGAAAAATTTAGTATGGTATTAGTGACTGTAGATTCCAGAGTCATGTGCCCTAAACAAAATACGATTGCCTTTTAAAAAATCGAATATCGGCGTTATCGATAAGTCCAGTGCCTAGTTTCGTTGTAGAAGACAACCGTGCTGGGGTTTATCATCGTGATGCCGGAACAGATTTAATTTCTTATTCGACAGTTTTGACTGGCAGCGATTATCGCTGATTCGGCTATTGAGTCGATTTTCTTAGCGACTGACTCATCAGCACCTCGCCAACCTCCTCGTCTGGTGTCGAATACTAAACTGAGTTAATCTGTGGCTCCTTTTTTTCTATCTTTTTGGACTTATCTTATGACGAGCAGTATAAGTATTACGATATACTTAACACTTTCCGTTTTACATAAAAAATCTATGGTAAGGTAAAAGACCAGTACAATAGAGTCGTTTGAATCTCTGGGTAGTCTACCTTACCTTGACGAATCCAATCCTACGTTCAGTTATGACTGAAATTTTCTGAAAATTTATTTAGGATAAGAGAAAAGTATATAATTGACACGACGTCACAGTAGTTATAGAGCAGTGATAATTTGTTCCGCAAGAAAGGTAACCAGACCCTGACAGAACATGTTGCCATGAACGGCGAGCCGATCCAATGGCAAGATACCGGCAAGTATGGTATCGGCCTTAGATAAGAAAGGTATTGGCAAACGCTATAGTAGATGACGGTCGTGGTTGAGAGCGAGCTAACACGTCATCTTTCTCGCTTAGACCGACGGGATTGTGGATGACCGCGCGTCTCACCTCGCGTTGTTTCGTTATTTTAACGGTTGCCGTTTCTCTAACTAGGTGTCGGTTTGGATCGAGGGCCGACATGGAAATGAACACCGACGAGGGGGTCATAAATTATAACTCTAAATACAAATAAAGATTTACATGTTCACAAATTGAAAGTTTAACCGCAATTCACTATACCATAAAATTTTAAGACGTACATCTATTGGAAATCTAAGGAAAAAATAAACAAAATTGCTTTTACAAATTTTTAAGCACAAAATAATAGAAAACACAAATTAATAATAGGTATGATCGCCGGTGTTAATATAAGGTGTGATTTTTTATAAGTATTACGTCTCAAGCAAGTTGGTTAAATATTGATGTCGCTGGAAATGGCAATTAGCGAACAGCTTTCCTCCTTTATATTTACTCCTCGTCTGGAGCAAGAGTAAATATGTTTAGTTCTGAGTAAAATATGAGGACGTCCCGATGACGGTGTTGTTCAGTAGTGAACAAAAATCAGGTAGAAATTACTTGTTCTGAGTAAATATTGGCCATCGGCGAACAAACCTAATAAATATGGCAAACAGCTGAATCACACCTTAGACTAGAATCACACAAAGACATCGACTGTAACCGAGCATAACCCGAGTATCTGCGAATTTTAAAAATGGCCAAACACTGTCAATCAGCAAAAAGTACTTTATTTACGATCCACAGAGGTTATTTGAACCGAAAACAAATTTTATTTATTCTGGGTCTTTCATAAAGTTTTATGGTCGAAGGGAATACCCAATCACTTTGTGATACTTTACCACAGCATATTATATGCTGTGACTTTACTGTCGGTGATTTCTGCCCATATAATCTAACCATTACGTGATCGTGCCACACTTGTGTTTATTTTTTTATGTCAAAAGTCAAAAATTTTGACATTTGATATAAAAACAAAAAGTTCCAAGTCAAACAAAATAACCAAATATTGAGACATGTCTGTGAATGTGAAACAATCAAATAATGAAAGCCAAAAAGAAGAGGAGCCTTTTGGGCTGGGGTGTGCTTTGGAGTATTTTTCTGAATATGAAGAAATATTTAAGATGATAGATAACCTTAAAATTATTGTAAATGCGGAGAGGTCTGTGGTAGAAAAAGCACATGAAAAATTCTCCTTCATTCTTAGTCAATATATTGAGCAGCCACATTTAATAGATTCACAAATAGACAATTTACTGCAGAAAATGATTGATATCGTTAGAAATAATAATAATAGCATAGAATTAAAACATTTGGCATTTCAGTACATGTTTGTAGTTGTCAATGTGAGAGGATACAAAGTGATCATTAGACATTTACCACATGAGGTATACTTGAAACAGAGGAATATGAGTTGTTATTAATAAGGGTTTTAGGTTGCAGATTTTGAGCCAGTACTGCAACTTCTTGAATCTCAAAATCCAGATGATCCAGAGACATGGACAACTCGTTATATTTTGTTACTTTGGCTCTCAATTATTGTAATGATACCTTTTCATATGTCTCGTTTTGATGGATTTGATGAAAAGGAAACTGAAAGAAAAACTGTAATGACTCGTATACTAGACATCATTAAAATTTATGCCATTGTTCCAGATAAATGTAGGGATGCTGCTGCATATTTGTCATCGAAATTTATAACTAGGTAAAAATGAATGTAGAATGTAGAAAAATTTTGTTACCAGACGCTTACTTTATAGGTGTCTTTTTCTCACCTGACTATGTTTATTATATTGTTTTGTTAAAAGTTATAACTAAGTAGTATTTGTCATAATAAGGTTGTGGGTAAAAATATGTAAGATTTTAGAATGTAACAATTTTAGGAATGATGTAAAAGAAAAACATCTGTCACAATTTTTTGATTGGGTTATAGACTTAAGTTTATCAAAGGAGAGTAATGTTTTTGTTAAATATGGAACTTTAGCATGTATTGCAACAATATTAAAGCATGGCAAAAGAGAAGATTTATTACCATACACAAGACGTTTGTTAGAATGGATTGTTAACGATGAATTTAAAAACAACTCTGGTTCCAATATTCAGAAATTGGTATATAAAATTGTGCAGAGAATAGGTAAAATTTTATACTTTCGATATTTTTAAAAAAATAATGTATTTTTAATTGTGAAATGTATTGATTTTAAAATAAAAAATATGGTTATACAATTGACCTAATGTACTACAGAAATTAAGTTTTTTTTATTTGCCGAAGTATTGCATTATGACTTATTTCAGGTCTCACATTTTTACCTCCAAGGGTGGCCGCTTGGCGATATAGGAGAGGTAATCGATCGCTTGCTGCAAATTTAAGTGCAGGAGATGGATCAGTTCCTAATACTTCCATTAATAATACTGAAGTTGAGGAGCCAGAGGAAAATGATCTGGAAGTTCCAGATGAAGTAGAAGAGGTTATAGATCAATTAATACATGGTTTAAGAAGTTTCGATAGTATAGTGAGGTATGAACAAATATGTTTTTTGTATATATTGTAATATGTAATTATTGTGTTCTATCAGATGGACTGCTGCTAAAGGTATTGGTAGGGTAACAGGCCGATTACCAAAGGATTTGGCAGATGAAGTTGTGGGGTCGGTATTGGAGTTATTTAGTCCTAGAGAATTAGACGGTGCCTGGCATGGTGGTTGCTTATCCTTAGCAGAATTAGGTGTGTATTTATTTTATTTTTTAAATTTTTGCAACAATTGGTTCCCTATGTTGATATGGCCGAAATATGTAATGTGTTTTTAATAATTGAGTTTTTATATGCATGTAATATTTTATATATATCATTATAATTTATTACGTTGCTTTTAAGCTTTAGTTTCTGTCGTCCGTATTATATTTGTAATGTGTTAAATATGTGAAATATGTGAACAGGGCATGTGCATATGTCCATAATGATAATAACAAATGAATAAAGATCTCATGTTTTTTCAGGAAGGAGAGGTTTACTACTTCCAGAAAGATTACCTCAAGTTGTACCAGTAGTTCTTAAAGCATTGGTGTACGACGAACCTAGAGGGTATTCTTCAGTAGGCTCTCACATTCGAGATGCAGCATGCTATGTGTGTTGGTCCTTTGCCAGGGCTTATGATACGAACGTCTTAACTCCATATGTTAAAAATATTGCTAGTACTCTGTTAATTACAACATGTTTTGATAAAGAGGTATTTAGTAGAATGTAATAGATATGACATATTATTTGGATTTTACCTGTTTTATTTTTTTCCAAGATTAACTGTAGAAGAGCTGCATCGGCAGCGTTCCAAGAAAATGTCGGTAGGCAAGGCACGTTTCCACATGGAATTGACATACTTACGGCGGCAGATTTTTTTTTCTGTTAGTGTGAGAAACCATGCCTATTTAAATGTTAGTGTTTATATTACTCAGTTTGAAGAATATACATTGCCGTTAATCGATCATTTGCTTACAAGAAAAATTGACCACTGGGACTCTGGTATAAGAGAATTAACAGCCAAAGCATTGCACAATCTAACGCCTAAGGTAAAATTTTTGTATTAAAAAATAAGAATATTTAATGTAACCGCAGACAATTTTCTTCTATGACGATATAGCATAAAAGAATATTTAATGTATATGCAAACAGTTTTTTTTTATGACGATGTAGCATAATATAGCTTCTAATAGAAACATGAAAATTCAAAACACTATGCACGCACATTTTGGAGATGATTAAAACTTTGATCAAGTTGTAATTATGTCCAGATGATGTCAGCTTAGTTGATGAAACATATGTCAAATCTAGTGTATAGTGGTTTGATGGTTGTTATTGAAACCACTCCAGAAATAGTATCTTTTCTTCAGAACTTGTAATTTTCAAATTTTTTTGTAAAATATTATTTCTATTATCTTAGGCTCCTGAATATATGGTAAATACGGTGTTACCTGCACTATTTGAGAAGACGAATACTATAGATTTAAACAGTCGCCATGGAGCCGTAGTAGCAATAGGTGAAATTATTTATGCATTGTCAAAAATTGCGAAGGAAAGTAATACCAAAATTGAACTGTTACTTACGGAAGAACTGTTAGAAAAGACCAAGAAACTGATTCCATATTTTAGAGAACGTCTATATTTTAGAGGGTTAGGAGGGGAGTTAATGAAACAGGCTTGTTCTAATTTTATCGAAAACTGTTCTTTGGCTTCGCTGCCTTTTCATCAGGACGATGTTATTGGTATGGAATTTTTTTTTATATCATTAATTCAACTAGTTTAAATAGTTTGTGAGGAATTTAAGGTAAAGAGTAAATTATTGACAAACACATTTTCCTCATTTTCCTCTTATTCAAAATGTATCTGCTGTATAATCTAACAAAAACAAGTTCAACATGTAGTAATGAAAAATAATATTATAGATAAACACTGGTGTACCTCGGATGTATTCTTGGCCCTGTTGTTTTTAATTTTTATAAATGATATTTCATATTTTGTGTTACAATTATTGTTTATGCAGATCACACAAATTTATGAAAAATTCTTTGATTTTACACATTCACCAATTGTCTTTTTGTTTGTTGAATTTTGTTTATAATTTTTAAAAAATTAATGGAGTTATATGGAATTGTTTTACTTACTTATTTATCTTTCTAGGTGACTGGCTGCAATTATTGAACGAGTGTTTGTCATATGAAGTTGTCAATATAAGAACGTCAGCTATAAATGCACTTCCAGTTTTACTACAAGAGTATTATTCAAAGAATGATAAAATAGCAGATCATAGTGAAATTGTCAAAAAATATGTCTCTGAACTTTTGTCTGCTACTAATCAAGTTAACAGAATGGGCCATGCGCTTGCTCTTGGTGCTCTACCAAAATTTATTTTGCAGCCTAACTTGGATTACATAATCATTTCTTTGATTGAATCGACTCTTATTACACCAGTTACTTTAAAATGGGCCGAAAGTAGGCGAGATTCAGTTAAAGCATTAACTTCTATTTCAGCAACAATGGCAGGGGAAATTGGAAAAGGTAATAATGAAATATGTAAAGGTTATAAAAATCTACACCAACATATTCTTCATATAAATATACAAATAGATTTTTTTAAATTTCTTTTCCTTTTTCTATAGTTTATATAAGCGCACAAAAGCTAAGGAAATTAAATTCAACAAAGAGTTAATTGTGTTAAAGTCTTTTTGCAATAGGTAACGTGTTATTCTTAGGAAATTGAATGTATTTGAAATAACGTTACATTTTATTTATAGTTATTTCCCCTGCAGAGATATGTATCCTGTTGATATTTTTAGATTTTACTAAACATCATGCCTTAAAAATATACCACACTTTTCTGGAAGGATTGAACGATTATACCCAAGACAAAAGAGGTGACATAGGAGCATGGATGAGAGAAGCATCCGTGACGGGTTTGCAGATACTCACATTATTGTTATCAGAACATCTGCCAGATGTTCTGACTCAAGATCTAATGAACAAAATTTTATCTGGTATAGCGCAACAAGCTGTCGAGAAAATTGACCGAACGAGAGCACTTGCTGGCCGAGTGTTTTATAGCTTTATTTATAAGTAAGTACCTATTATAATATTGTTTTAATATGTTGTTGCCTTCGTAAATTATTGTTCATTACTAAACCTTGCATTGCATGATTTTTTTTTTTGTCAAAAAAATATGAATGTAAAACGTAGAACTTACGTTCTAAAGAGGAAGAAAAGTAAATGGTATTTACATAAAAAAATGGACATCTGTCTTAAATGTGCACAAATTCATATGCATTACGATAGATACTGCAGTAGCATCAATACATCCAGTTAATTAAATGGTTGGTCGATTTTATGGAGATCTTGGTTTTCCTGTGGTCAAATCTTATTAAAAATTTGAGTTTTGCATAGATAGTGCTTTGAAATACAAGGTCGCCCATCATATAATGGCGTAAATATTCCTTTCTAAGTAAATATTTTTGAATGGATATTTGTGAAATGGTGCAGATTGTACTATTATTTAACCAACATCATAAAAATAACAATTAAAAAAATTAAATCAAATCCAAATGTGCCCACAAGTCGTAATACTGCATATATAAATTAGATAACAATTCGGCTTTTAAATGCTTCTAAAAGAGGTGAAGTTTTAGTAGCGTTCAACGATAGGACAATAATCAATTACATATATTTTTTTACACTTAAATTTCTATAACAAGTTTGCCCCTTTCACATTTAAATTGCAAATCTTTGTTTATCTGCTTAAAATTCAGAACTGCTAGGTAATCCATGTTCTTAATTCTAAATTGTTTGCAGTAATCCTCGAGTTCCGAATATTGCACATTATGATGAAATTTCCCAAATATTCCCGAAAGCAGAATGTGATATTTTAAACTGGAATTCTGCATCTGCTACATTCCCAAAATTTGTTGAATTAATTAAACTGCCTCCATATACATACAATGTCATGTTAGGAATGATTTGTAGTGTTGGAGGATTAACGGAAACTTTGGTAAAAAGTGTATCAAAATTCTTAAATTTGTTGTTACAGTGGCTTGTTTTAGGTAAAAAATTCTAGTTCTTCATTATTTACATACCTTAAATCTGAAATAAAATCTAAAGGAGTGACAGAAATTCAAAGAATATGTGATATAATATACAAAATATTCATAGATCACCAAAAAGTTGATCGTATTACTGTACCAATGTTTAGATTTCTAGACAAGTTATTTGATTCTGGTTGTCTCAACTTGATTATTGAGGATGCAAATTTGGACTTTATTAAAAAAATTCTTAAGCTAATTCAGATGGAAATAGCTGGATGCAAAGATATTTACAAACTAATCGATGGAATAAACATTCTATGTCAATTTATTCAGGTAAGATTGTAAAATAACTTTTGTGTAGTTCAGGGGAAGATTAAGAGTAGAAAATTATCTTGACAACATTTATTTCCAGATAAAAGGTGAAATTTGTGATATAGCTTTAGTTCAACTCAGTATATTGTTGTGCCATCGGCAGTCCTACGTTAGACGTTCAACATCAACTAAACTCTATGAATCATTACTTGTTAATGGAGATAATAGCAATATTAAGTCAGACAACTTGGATGAAGTTATGCATATTTTGAGTAGTACTAACTGGGAAGATCCTGTTGAAGTAATTAGACCAGTCAGAAACCAATTGTGTCAACTAATGGGTATCAGAGTACCTGTTCTGGGAAAGAAAAAGCCATAAAGTTTTTTTAATACATAATTTATTGATACAATTCTAAAAATACTGCTTTATATAACACTATTTAATATTTTGATATTTCATCTCATGTATTTGCAGATATTGCAAAATAAAGAAAATTTTAATGTACAACAATTCCTAAATGCTTTTCTAATATATTTTATTGCCTGTATTAACATTGTGATATTTTAATAAATATTGGTTTTATATGTCTTTTATTTGTATACAAATCCATCGTAGTCCTGAAGTGGGTTATGGAACTTTTGATGTGAAGATAACACTGACATAGTTTTCCACGAAACATTAAAACACCATATACTGCACTCTACGCGCGTTTCGCCAACCAAGTTGGCATCATCTGGAGATGATTAAAACTAAATTCAGTTTTAATCGCCACTTGGTTGGCCAGACGCGCGTCGTGTGCTGTATATGGTGTTTTGCTGTTTCGTGGAAAACTACGTCAGTGTTGTATCAAAATCATTGTTAAAACAATCCATTTTTTTATTTAAAAACATAAGGGATGCTTTGCATAAAATCTTGTTATTTCAGAAATGATAATAGGGAGGAAGAATTTAAAGAGTAAAAAATTTGTGACCATGGGATTCATAGAAATAACATATAAAAGGAAGTAGCGTTAAATATTCGATCGAGAGCTAAAATGTGTCTTCAATATGGCGTATTTTTAGCGAATTGCATGGACGGGATTGTCGAAGGAAACTTTCATAATGCATGATGCTTGATTCTACTAATCGATTAGCAACGAAATGGTTCTTCCAGATAACGATTTTAACCTAACACAGGGTGTTCATACTTCAACTTTCCTGATTGGTTATTTTAGAAGCTACAACTTCATTCGGTGCAGTTTCCTAGTTTTTTTTTACTAATAATTTAGTATAAACAGAACTTGCATACCACAAATTCATGCCAATCACCCATTGTTGTTCTTTAGGACCATCAGTTTACTATTGCGTCGAGTATTATTCAAAATTTATAGGAATTTACCAATAATTTTTTCTGCGGCATCTATCAATCGAAATCTATAAAATAAATATTTACAGAAAACTATAATATGGTTCAATCAGCAGATATTTTGAATTCGACCTAAAGATGTCTCTTCGAGTCATGTTGTTATTACCATTGTTAGATGACGCTACTAAAAATATTTAACAGGAAAAATTCATATTTATTTTGGCAGTTCATGATAAACAACATACGTTTGAGGAGTGAGGAGTGTTTCTGTAATATGAATATTGTGCTATTCTCATACCTGCAAACTGTTTTTTTAAGGAATAGTAAATAAACTATTATTTTACGAAACATTTCCGGAAATGAACGCCTGCGCAACACAATCTGACTAAACGATACACACACAAAGGTTGTGTTGTTCTCTGTTGAGTTCTTCAGTCAGTCAGCTGTACTTTTAGAAATGGCATAGAGGTTGTTTTGGGTGTGTTTTTGTAGTGTTGTGGGTTAATTTGTGCGGGACAATGTTTAGTGGTTGTGTTATCGTGTTATCTTTTCTTTTGGTATTACCTTCTCTTGACAGTGGTAAGTAAAATTCATTTTTCCCATTTACTAATACCACCCCCGACCTTGTGAGGTGGTATCACATTGTGCTTCACCTCTTTGTTATCACATCAAATTTGTTACACTATGTTACAATGGGGTCCGTCAAAATGTCAGTATTAAGAAAAACCTGTATTCTTGTTTCTTGTGCTATGACTCACTCAGTCACTATTATGAAATTTTGGAGTCAATTATAATCCCTCTGGAAAATAAATAGGCATAAAGTTAAGTTAAAAGCAATACAGCCAAATTTTTGAAAAATACAGGAAAAACAAAGTTAATGGCAGCAAAATTAGAAACATGTAGGTATATACTAAATACATATTGGAAAGAAACTCTTGGGAATAATTTATATTCACCCCAAATTTATATTTGGTCACCTAAATAATAACCGTATTATCTTGAGAAAATAGGTAGATACCGATCAGTTTTATCAAATTGAATTTCTTTAATCCAGTGCAATAAAATCAAGGTACATTTTTATTCCCTAATAACTCCAGTGATCATGCAGTTGGCTACAATAAAATTGCTAGATTTTTATTGGTTAAAAGCATTGTTGACAAATTCAATTAAAAATTTAAAAAAAAATGTTTATATGGAATATAATAAAATATATTTAGTTTTGTTTGATTATGTAAAAGTAAAAATCCCGGTAAAAATAATATTGACATAAATGACAAAATGAAATTTTGGTATTGTTATTATATTGAGTTGAATTTTGTCAAGGTATTTATTATCGTACTATTATGGTGTTATGAATCCTTTACAGCACTGCTTTTTTTCTAAAACAAGGAATGACAGGTAAATTGAAGCAGATTTTTTTTTATTTGAATAATAAACATTTATTTGTTATATAAATTACCATAGCCATAGCCAATACGTCAATTCTGAATTTTACGTAAAATTTTCTGATGTTTGTAATTTTTGCACATAATAATAAAATGGAAACTTATTATTTTCACTGACAAAGATAAAATGTTAAACAAGTTTGATTATGGCTTTACGAAACTTGTTTGATTGCCCCAGAACTCGTTTTGTTAAAGATGACATAAACTTGTATGGTTAATAATTGTAGATGTCCTAAAATTAATTATCTAAACTCAATATAGAATTATTTGAAATCGTCAAAAATAAATTGTCAAATCTTTTATCAACTGTAAACATTTGTTTGTGACTTTTTGTGAACATTGATGTAGTACTAATCAGTTTGAAACAGCATTAGGGCTTTTCGGGTGCAAAGAAGTATTAACCAATGGTTACAACCTCTCGAATATCGGTTGAAATAAATTTTGATTTTGAATTCAACCAATGATAATCCAGAGGATATAACTACTGCTTAAAACTTTTCTGCACCAGAAAAGCCCTTTGTTTCTTTATCTGTATTCTTAGAAGCTTCGTATCTCCCCCAGAAGTACTGTTTTTATTATACTGTAATGATACGGACAATTATGTAACTACCTACCTTTCATACTGCATTCGCTGACGACACATTATTGTCATACCATAAAGATCAATTTGAAATGACATTCCTAATGAATGACAATATGAAGTGTACCTATAGGTAATTGAATATTTTCAGTTAAATCGTTTGGTAATGAATCAAAACAAACCAGATACATATTCTACAGTTTCATCAATATTCTGCAAATTTTAAATATAGTCCCTTAATTAAAGTTCAAGTGATAAGTTTTAAATCACTAGGAATTTATATAGATCAGTCTTTAACTTGGAAAAACCATATAGGTTACATATCCAAAAAATGCACAAAAAATTGTTTTGCGTTGAAAAAGTTACATGAAATTACGAGTAAAGAAAGTTCTAAAATATTTTACCATTCAAATTTTTAGTCAGTAATTACATAGGGTACGTGCAACATTATACAATACAATTACCTGGTAATATTAAAAATACTAATCCAAAATGTTTGTTTTTTCTGTGAAAATTATTTTATTCTATAAACGAGTATATATTATTTGTATTTTTATAGTTATTTTTTGTGGTTTTTGTATTTATTTATTTATTATTATTTTCGTCAATATACTATTGTTACGTGTTTGCTATCCACACAAACACCTCTACTCGTAGATTCGTTTATTGAAAGTCCAGGTAACACTTATTAACTACTTTATTTACTAATTAACAATTAACAACAATAGATTAATCACTGTCCTAATTATAATCACAACTGAACACTTATAAGTCTCTTTCGTATTTCTTCTTTACTCGTTCACGTTCGACTTCAGACTAAAAATCTCGTCCCACCGTGCGTCTTATTTATACATCCATTCTCCCGGTCTAGAGCACTCCAGAATATTCCCGGCCGTTCGTGTACAATTCCAGCCTAATCTAACCAGTCTGCACAGTCCAGTGGCGTAACACTGCCCCCTCCTTAAGCCTGAACGTCCCGATCAGGCAATTCATTATTCCCTGCATACTTGGCTAGTCTCTCTATGTGCACTACCTTCATCTTGGATTTTGGACTTTGCTGAATTCTATATACAACGTCGTTTAGTCTAGTGACGACAGTGTAAGGTCCTTCCCAAGGGTGGTGAAGTTTCGGGGACCTGCCTTTCTTTCGTTGTGGGTTATATAGCCAAACCAACTCTCCCACCTGGTACCCTCCTGAATTAACCTTCAGATCGTAACGAGCCTTCATACGGTCACTTGCTATGGTAATTCGCTCAAAAGGAGCCCTGGCGTTATATTGCTTATTTCTTATTTGTGGCCCCATTCTTGCCGCGCAAACTTCACATTGGCGGCACCAAGCCTCCACATCTTGACGACTGTTTACCCAGTAGAATCGTTGTCTTACTTTTGTCAGGGTTTTGTTGATGCCAAAATGTCCGCCAGACGTTCCATTATGCACTTGCTGAAGTACATCTGCTACGTGACACCTGGGGATTAACAATTTCCAAGTAACTTTCCTCCCATCTGGACTTTCCCACGCTCTCTTCAGCAGTCCATCCTCTACGATAAGGGAGTCCCATTGTGCCCATAAAGCCTTCAGCCCCACTGATTTATTTGAAATGTCCTTCCAATCGGGCCGAGTTCCTCTTTCTTTCCATTGTAGAATAGGACCAGTTTCCTTATCGTTTAACTGCGCTTCCCTTAACGACTCTTTTGTCAAATAATCCGGAACATCAATCTTAACGGTCTTCATTATTTGTACCTTTTGTTGTTCTTCCTTACGATGGCAAGGCTTGCAGTCTTTCTGACACGGTCTTTTGGAAAGGCCATTTGCTATATTCCGCGAAGTACCAGCTCGCCAGTTTTCCTGCGGATTCTCCATTAATGCGACCCTCTCAGGGATGCGCTGACGACAGTTACTCTGAATATGGCCCACTCTGCCACACTTATAACAGCACATACGTCCTCCACTCTGTCTCCCACTACTTTGCTGTTGGGTTTGTCTCGGATCTTGAATGTTGACCTCATGACAGTTCCTCTTAATATGGCCCAATCTGCCACACATATAACAACGGATGCCTCCATTCGGCCTCCCACTTCTTTGTTGTTGGTCTTATCTCTGCTGGGAGTTCGATTTTGTCAATAGTTGGGTCATCATCTTGTATAGATCAGATATCAGGTTTTGTGTTGTGTTGTATGGCTTGTCTTCCTCTACACTCACAGTTCGTACTCTCTGATTTGGTTGTGTGGTATCCTCATAGGCAGCCTCAATCTCCAGTGCATGTACTAAAGCCTCACTACTAAGCTTATGCCTGGCCAACTTAAGAATTCGCCTAACTTCCTGGTCTCTTACTCCATCAATAAATGTACCAACTGCTAACTGTTGTTGAAATTCCATTGGTGCATCAGGATAGGCTAGATGGGCTAATCTTTCTACCGCAGCTTCGAACTCCTGGAGGCTTTCTCCACCTCGTTGTCTGCGTGATTTGAGCTGAGCCTGATATACTTGGGCGAGATGTTGGTCGCCATATCTTAATTCTAACGCTGCCTCCAAAATGCTAAAGTTTTGTTGCTGTGCGGCAGGAATTGTTTGGAGCAGATCTAATGCTTGGCCCCTTAGTGCTAATACCAATGCTGTTGCCTTTTCCTCATCGTTCCAGTTATTTGAACGTGCAGCTGCCTCAAATTGTCTCTTATAAGTTGACCATGAACTTTGACCGTCGAAGGAAGGTGGTTGTAACCCAGTACCAGACGACAGTACCAATTGGCCACTCCTCTCTCTTAATTGTTGCTTGAGCCGGGCTACTTCTCCTTCAACAACACTGACTTTTCCCTCAACTTGACCGACTTTTTCCTCAACTTGACCGACTTTTTCTTTAACTTCACTGACTTGTTCTTCCACTTCACCGACTTTTTCTATAACATCGACTTTAAATTTTTCAGTGAGAGAGAAAATGGCTGCCTGCTGTTCCTCTAGGCTTCTTTTTATATCTTCGTTTTCCTCCAATCGTCTTATTTCCAGGCCCTCCATCATTTTTCTTAAGTCTTCTTTTTCTTCCTGGCGTCTTCTCTCTTGTTCTTCTTTTTCTTCTTGTCGTCTTCTCTCTTGTTCTTCCTTTTCTTCCTGTCTTTTTCTTTCTTGATCTACCATAATTTTCCTTTGTTCTTCTTTTTCTTCTTGTCTTCTCTCTTGTTCTTCCTTTTCTTCCTGTCTTTTTCGTTCTTGATCTTCCATAATTTTCCTTTGTTCTTCTTTTTCTTCCTGTCTTTTTCTTTCTTGTTCTTCCATCCGTTGTAACAATGCTGCAAGCATGTCCTGTGTTTGCTTCTCCGCCATACTTCTTGTTGTTGGCATTAACTCACGACACGTAAATCAATATCAGAATAAAGTTTATTACACTATAAAGTCCGTAAAATGTTGCTATCACGTCTATTTTAATAGTGGAATGTTCCAGAAAAATCTCGAAACAGCACTAGAAAGTCTTATTTAGAGTCTATACTTCTTTTGTGTTGACAAAATTCACTTCTCTCCACTAATTGTTAAGTGTATATGCAAGGTGGTAAATATCAAACGCCTGCCAATCGTTCATAAACGTATAATTTATGGCATTTGTTAACAAATACCATATGTGTGGACTGTACTTTGTATAGATACGAATAATATTTGCAGGAAACAATTACTCAGCGGACAAAAGCTCCGACGTGCATTGGACTAAACCTGCAAATCTTGTTTGGTAAGATCATTTGTCAATTCCTCACTAGACATAGACCGGTTTCGAACTTGTTATGTTCTTGTCAGTTGCCATAAGTAATAGAAAAAACAAATAATAATAGCAAACCAGGCTAGCCTAAAGCAGATTAAGCAAACCCACCAGAGGGATACACTTGCACTCACTATGCCTGTTTTGCTTAGTCTGCTTTAGGCTAGCCTGGTTTGCTATTATTATTTGTCTCTTTCTTTACTTATGGCATACTGACCAGAACATAAAAAGTTCGAAACCGGTCGATATCTAGTGAGGAATTGACAAATGATCTTAGCTACCAAACAAGATTTGCAGGTTTAATTCAATGCAGGGCGGGGCTTTTGTCCGCCGAGTAGTTGTTTTATGCAAATCTTATTCAGTATAGGGTTAGAGGTCACAGGTCTTGGTACCTGCTTTGCAGGTCGCTGTCAGTCACTAAGACATCAGTGACGTCTGACTGGTAGTAGCACTGACCACCAGAGCGATACATTCATCTCTCACCATGTTTGTATAGGTATACTTATCTGTATTTCCTCAAGATAATAATATGTATGTGTATGTCAATGACCTTAAGTAAATAATCACAAAAATCCAGTTTAAAACTAAAAAATTATATCTTATTGATATTTATTGGATTATTGGGTGTTAAATTCGTTATCAATTTAACATACCTTCTTTATATTTAAAATTGTGGATTAATCTGGGTTTTTTGTACCTAAATGAATGTGGTAATTTGCCAATATTTATAGACTTATGAATATTATTTAAATTTTTAATAAAACGACCAGTAAAATGGATTCTTTCTTTCTTTAAAATTTCCAGTTACCAAGAATTAATTTCTACCTATAATTAGGTAAACAGTCCAATATTTTTAATAAATGACATTTTTTTAACTAGTTACCTGGAACTGATATAAATAATAATGTAATCATCAGACTTTACCTCGGATTTTACATATTGTAGCAATAAGAATAATAAAATAAAAAAAACCTGTAGATACTCATGTGTTTTTACAATAAAGTGAACTTTCCTCGGAACTTAAGATTTTATAACTAATTTTAGGAGTGTTTTTTTATATTGAAGGGGACTCTGAAGTGGATTCCAATATGCAGGTATGCAGTTAGAGGCACATCTTCATCGTACACATCGTATCTCCTTTCATCGATTCAGATATCTCTCGCGTAGTATTCCCCTTTCCCACACAAATATGAAACAGGAATGCTTTTTGATGCCATTAAGGATAAACCGGTGTAATGATAAACTTTCGGTAATTTACCAGCCGTCCTGATTTATTCAGGGCAAGTACTTTCTGCCGTTATATAACCCAGATATTTTTTGTTTTTGGATTTCGCGGGGGTTGTATCTTTACCAGGACCTTTTTGTTATAGTGTCTTGTGTTTTTTTATTTTAATTTTCTCTTCGAGGCTATATTTTACCCATAGTACTGGAGTGTTAAATGATTAGGTAAAGGTTGAGGTAATGATTTTTTAACTAGTCATGTAAAGTTTATTTTAAACTTATTTGTCACATAAAAACGCCAGCTTCTTTAACGGCGGTAAAGGGATCAAAGAAGCCGACGTTTTTTATGTTACAAGTAAGTTTGAAATAAACTAAGATTTTACCACAGATTTTAAATGCTTTTTATACACATTTTGACTACTTATATTTTAATTATCTATTACTTGATCTACTGTGTTTCTATAGTTCTGTAATATTCAAACACGCACTTTTATAAAGAGTTCCCTGCTCCCAGTTTGATTAAAGGGTATTTCATTTCCACGCAGACAATAATTACAAGCCACTTGACATGGCAGCGGGTGGTAAATCTAATCTCTTTATTCTTGAGCGAATTTAAATTCCTATGTATTTGAATGTGATATGAAAACGATAAATACCGCAGTAAACAAACTCTGATGTTATTAAATTTCCAAGAATTAATTGTGATACATTTTTATGGTCCTACAACGGTTTTATACGTGTGCCAAAAAAATAAATAATTCATGAATAACCGTAATTTTACCATATGTAAGAACGATTAAAACCCCTAGTACAAATATTAAATAAAGAAACATATAGTTTATTTCAAACTTATTAGTAAAGTTGCAAATCGTTTTTGTGTATCACGGCCGTAGAGTACAGATGTATGTACTTACTGTCCCCGGCATTCACCTTGACCGCGAAAATCTTTCTCCAGTTCAGTGTATTATTAGCTTTCGAGTTGTGTACACGTTAAGTCACTTGGGCGTATTGCATATTGTTTTTGTGTTTTTATTTTATTTGTTGTACTGTTTTGTTGATATTAATTTAATAATAAAGCATGGCAGACATACGCAGGGGTACAAAACGGCCATTTGCTGACAAAGTGAATAAATTCATAGCCGAATTCCCGGATTTATTCTATGATGGTGCTAAAATAATTTGTAAAGTGTGCGAGAAAGATTTGATGTGCTGGGATAAGCGTGATTGTGGACTTCACGTAAATAGTGTAGGTACACCATAAAAAGAAAATGGTGTGCCTTCGACAACACAGTTTATGTTTGATTTACTATTAATGTTGATTGCCTGTGATGTTCCGCTGCATATACTCGATAAACAACCAATTCGAGAGTTCCTAGCAACATAGAAAACGTCTGCTTCTTTGATTTCTTTACCGCCGTCAAAGAAGCCGAGAGTTTTTATGTTGCAAATAAGTCTATATAAGTTACTTTTGATCGCCGGTAACAATTTGTGCATAACCTCTACGAATTTGGTTCACTCTGTACAGATGTTATCCATTAATCTCGATCCAACTCTTGTTCACAACGAAGTTTATAATATTGCGTAACTTTTATATCGAGTTTTATATTAAAAAAAAATCTCATTCAACAATATATTCCATTGCTCTGAAGTAACACAAGCAGAAAATCAATCAGGTAGAAAATGATCCTAATTGCTCGTCTTTCATCATTTTTGACATTCTTTGTACATACCAAAATTTAATTACGTATCTCATTTTGCCCTTTGTCTCTGTATATTTGCCTTTAGTTACAATTTCGTTGATAATTTTATCGATTAGGTGCACAGATAAAAGCTTTTTACATAATTTATTACTTTATTAGGTAACCTATTAAATTAATTTTGTGCCGAGTAATTTATTGTTGTTAAAACCGTAAAAACAGATCTAGTAATTCTGTGGTGAATTGTAAATAAATATCGTTTTCGACACTTGTGATCTGTCGTTAATTTATTTACGCTTTCGAAACTTTGCGAAATATAATCTCCGCAATGCGATTTTAATTTCTCCATAATGGTATTTTTACAATTGTGCATACTATACATATAAATTCCACATATCTTCGACCGATAGTTTTAAAAATTGTGCTTTGCTTATTTATATTTTATGTGAGAGGTCAACCACAAATCAATATACATCTTGTAGAAATTAAGAAATTATTTTGGTATTACTGGAATTACTAGAATTATTTTAGTATTACCGGCATTATTTTAGGAATTCAGAAATTATTTAGGATTATCTTATTACTTGAAATTACTATGGCATTACATATAATTATTTAGGCATTATCTCGGAATTATGTTGTTACCTATTACTTTAAAAACGATCATAAAACTCGTTAACAATAGTAATGTATGAAGACCATTCGCAATATGTGTATCCGTTTCAGTTTTATTACTTCTACTACTTAGTGATTCAGTTTTAATTTTGATTACTTTGGGAGAATAGTCTGGTTGTTATTATTTGGAAAATATGACGTGTGTGTCGCTCGTTCGCTTCCTAAGGCCCGGTTTTGAAACGATCAGTTAGCAAATTTAGCCATCGGTCAGTATGAAATCGGTGAATTCTTTGGCCACTACACGGAAAAAAATCTAAACTATATTTAAGACTACTGTTCTTAAATTAAGACCTTATAGTACTCATATATCCGCAAGAATAGATATTTTTCCATCAAGGAAAACGTTATTCTTAAAAGGCATTATCTTAGTCTCCTTCTTTTAATGATTATTAATTATTAACTTTAACTTTAGAATAATGGTTCTACTTCAGCTAAGAGGAAGTTTCGAACAATATTCAATACTAACTTATACTTAATCTAAGATTTGATTTTCAGTTCAAAAGTAGAGATATTGCGATCTGTTACATTTAACACTTAATGTAAGAAATGTGTCATTTCGTTCAACAGAACTGATGAATTACTTGAATCCATAAATATTTGATGTTGACTGAAATCTTTTCTTTCTTGATTTAATATTGCGATCTATTAAATTTACCACTTAATGTAAGGATAAATTTCATTTCGTTCAACAAAACTTTTTTCCATTTCTTTTTTGGAACTTACTACCACATGAATAATTTTTCGTTATCTAAAAAATATAGTTAGTTACCAGTATGTTGCTGGAAAAATAAACCTCTGCGCTTGTGACTTTACATTAAAAGATTAGTCAGAGGGTCTCTATGGAGCAAATATTTTGATTTAGCCATGGAAACACGTACACAATTATTTGAATGCCATTTGTACCTGTCAATTAATTTGGTCACTAATAGTTGTAGAAATTGTTAAGAGAACAAATGCCGACATTTTTCAAATAACATGCATATCTTCATCGTGTAGGGTTGTTTTTTGAAGTTATGTTCATCCAAATGTGACACTAGTGGCATGTAATGAGATTACATCGGAATTATTTCAAGAAAAAAGTACACCCCTGAGTTTTTCAAATTTGTTTCTCATTTTTAAAAATCCTCAATTTCAAATTAGACGCGCTTTTACAGATCTTAGTTTAGGATAATATTTTCAGAGATATTAGCTTTTTTCCTCGTTTTATTCAAAAGCATGCAAACCCGCTATGGAGCAAATATTATTTTGATTTAGCCATGGAACCACGTAAACAATTATTTGATGTCATTTGTACCTGTCAATCAATCTGGTCACTAATAGTTGAAGAAGTTGTATTATTGGTAAGAGAAAAATGCTGACATTTTTCTAATAGCGAGTATGCGGACATTTACATTGTTTAAGGTTTCTGCAACGGTAGTTATCATGTATCAGTCCAGAAATATTGACAATATTTTGTGCAGTGTCCCTAATGAGCAAGTGCTTGTTGAAACGCATTGTCGATTCAGAGAAATTGGACTGAGGAAAGTTGTGGGTAAAATAAAATCGAAATAATCGGGATGATAACAGAATTCTTTGGGTTTTCAATGTCGACAGACAGTATCTACAAGAAGAGCAGCTAGAAATCTTAACGTGTCGTAAACAAGAGTATTCCAAGCTTAAAAAAAAGCACCAAAAAGTTTTTCATCTACAATCTGTGTAATAATTAAAGACAGGGGACACAGAAAAGCGTTAAAATTTTTGCAACTGGATCTTGAATTTCGTTGCAGATGACATGCAGTTCTTGCCCAAAATTCTATGGACTGACGAGGCAAATTTTGTGAGAACTGGGATAGTTACCTTCCATAATTTACATGTCTGGGCGCATGGAAATCCCCATGAAAAAAGTTAGAGTGGTAAAATAAAAACTACTCGGAGCGTTAAACACGTAAGATGGCAAATGATAATTTTACTAAATTGAATCTTGGTTTAGGACCAATACCTAGCCGCCTCGCTCGCCAGATCCAAACCCCTTTAGACTTTTAAGACTGTGTTAAACAAGTGCTTCTCATTGATAGCACATAAACAAAACACTCAGGCCGTCGCGGCAAGTATAAAATGCGGCCGAAGTCGTGGTTGTTGTTCTATTTGCCCAACTATACCTCTAATAAAAGCATTATTATCTAGATATATTTGAGTGGTATCTGTAAACAACAAATCACCACCACTAATATAGAGATGACTATCGTAGAACCTGTACAAAATTATTCTCTCCCCCAACGCAACATTCTGTAGTTTATATCCTCAAAATATATTTCCAGTGTCATATAAATTATTTAAATTCATCATCTGAATAATCCATCTAATTGGTAAACTAATTGGGAGACCGGAATTGATCAGCCACAAAAGACGAAACAAGAATTCCAGTATATTCCCCTGCATCCCTTTCAAATCGTGATTCTCATCTCGCAGATTTATCTCTATAGCCAGCGAGTTAAGTACGGCAGGAGCGTACAAAAAGGATATTTTTTATGACGTTATGAATATTTTTGATGAAATTTTCTTCCTAACAGTTTTTTATAAGAACATTATTTCGCCTTCCCTGTCATTAGCTTCAATAAAAATTTAGGTTCGTACCTCCTATTGTTTAAGTATGAGAGTAAATGATTTCCCGGTGGTTTTCCCAAAGAGCAGCTGTTTCTCTAAGAGAGTTAAAATGAAACGTCTCGACCGTACTGAGGTGTTGGTTCATGTGGTTTAACAATTACAGATATCGTAAACAGCAGGGTTATGGTTCTCCCAGAATCCTTGTTGAGAGTGAAATAACGCGTCTTGAAATATTGGCTCTATTACCTGTTTTAGAATACCAATCGAGAACTAAAAATCATGCTTCAGAATCTGCAAAAAATTCTGTTTACCCAATACTCGCGTGTAATCAATGCATGCAAGGACATTGTGACTGTTTAGTTTCGAAATTGCTGAAAACGCCTGGAATACCTACTCATCTTAAGGGCATCAGTGACCCACATTGAGGGAATGCAGGGGCGTTTGGATGTATTTGTGAGTGTTTTTTTGCCGTCTAAATTCTCATATTCTGACTATTTACATAACCACGCAGTGAAGCCATCCCTGGACGATGGTAAAGGTAATGTCCATAATAATGTGATTGCTGTTTAAAGTATTCAGGAACCATTGACAAAAAGTCAATCGCGGAACGAAGTCCCTTGGAAATATTTGATGTTGTAAATGAACTTTGTACGGAAATAAATACAGATCCTTCTTTAAAATTGCTTGGTAGTTGTCATAAGACAAATTCGTCTGTTGGCTTAATCACAAAGATTTGGAAGCATCGTTTTTTATCGTACCTCTAACGTTGTCGCCAACTTCCTCTGTTCTTCTGCTTGCTCTTCCGGAACCTTTCGTCCTTCCAATAGTATCTGATTCTCTGAAATTCTTTACCATCTTAAATGTAACCTTCATAGTGATTTTAAATTAACGGTAAAATCGGGCTTCAATTCCTCGTAACAGTCAGGGTGGGGAATACGTCCACCACCATTTTTATTTTTGAAGTCATTTCTAAAGATTCTTGTAAACATGTTTTTTTGTTCCAAGGACAGCATTTTGAACTAAAATTATTTTCAAAAATCAGTCACTAGTTCAACTGAAACTACGACAGCACCATTTATTAGTTTTTATAGTTGTTTTAGTTAAAACAGCCGTAAAATTAATTTTTGTTTAATATCGTGTAATAGTAATTTCAAAGTGAGTGAACACACAGTTATTAAATACATACATGTTTTTCATTTTCCTGAAAAATCAACGCAATTTGGTCCTTAAATAATTTCTTGTGAACGTCCATGTGCTGCAAAAATTTCTCATTTATTTACGATTTTAATAACGGTTACAGTGAATATTTTCCCGGTGGGGATCCGTACTACCTCCCGGTTTACTCATTATTTTTTAATATTTTAAACTCCTGTTCACTTGACGGTGCAAGCGACGAGTTTGTGAACTTTATACGCGAGGCCAGTGACATGATGGGGAGTTCCTGTATTAGTCACGTGACCTTGGTACAATACGAAGCAAACAAACACGGCAAGTACACCGTGGAATTGCCGGTTAGAATGAATTATGGAACTGGTTTTGGTTTATCGTCTACTTCTTTAAAATAATGTTAACTAAATTGTTAATGTCTTCTGGTGACTAGATAAGTCGCTAATCTTTTAATAACATTGCAGATTCATTTTTGAATGATATCTAAGCGATTTAATCATAATACATAATCATAAATAAGAAATGGATTTTTTTTATTAATTAAGAATAATATATTCCAGCATTAAGCCATTAATTTTAAATATCATTCTGTTAATATGAAGTGTACATAACAGAAGATACTATAGGAATGATGTAGATATATCCTGGGTTTTCGGTCATTTAAATAAATAGGAACAATATTTATTTTCTTACATTTCGGTTTATTATAACCATCGTCAGAAAACTGCAATTAATTACACAAAAATTATAACGTTATGTTATGTATGTTATGCACTTACAATACGGATTATTTTGGTGTTTTTTGGTACAATTTTACATTTTATAACTATTGCAGATGTTTAAATGTGACTGAAGCTTTTCTGGCTTCAGTCACATGCAAACTTTTTTTATAAATTGCCTATTTCTATATAGTTCAGTATCCGGAACAGTATATAGGCGCTCCTTTTTTTCCAAAAATTTTGTCACAGTCGGTCGTGGATCAAAATAGGCGGTTCCTGCACTATTAAGGACAATGGCTGTTGATTACATCTCTTGATAAACAACTTTGCTTTTGACTCTTCAAAATAGTATGGCAAGAAACAGCACGTTCTGGTCCACAACTATGAGGAGTAAGGATTATATAGACTTGCATCAATTTTGAAAACACAGTTCCAGGGACTGATATTTTTAACAATTGGAACAATCGATCTGTATTGTCAGTAACACTAGAAGGCACAAGAAGATAATCCGAAGCAAAGTGTGCAATCACTTCATCAATAAATTGTTGCAAATAATCTGAACCAAAAAGTTTTTCAACCACCTCTCTTGTGGCCTTAGTAAAATCTGACACACTTCGAGCCTCGAGGAACATTTTTATTTTTCTATAAATATCATTTTTATGATCTGAAAGCCTTTGGGATATGAACGCTTTGGCACTTAAAATAATTTCATTTCTAACACTGTTTCTGCACCTTTTTGTTGTAACTAACGAGTTATGAATATTTATTTTGTCTCTACTCTGACTAGCAACTGCACTGAACGTTACTTTTTAATACGCTTTATATTAACCTCACCTGTATGTATCCATCAATGTAACGGAATCTTTCAACGTAATTTTCACCAACTTCAAGACGTCTGATTAAATTGAAAATTTGCACACGTATTAAGGACCGATGACAATACAATAATTTGAATGCGTATAGACGCATTTCTCTTAAAAAAAATTTCTAAACGGATATCAAAGTTGTGTGATCGGCGCATTCGCCAAAATAACGGAATCTTTCAACGTAATTTTCACCAACTTGAAGACGTCTGATTAAATTGAAAATTTTCACACGTATTAAGGACCGATGACAATACAATAATTTGAATGCGTATCGACGCATTTCTCTTAAAAAAAATTTTTAAGCGGATGTCAAAGTTGTGTGATCGGCGCATTCGCCACAATATCGCAGCCATGATAAGTTGGCAGAAAGTTAACCACTAATTGAATACCGTAACTCATAACTATACTTGAAATACAAGATGAACTAGTTTACCAATTTACGATAAGAATGTTTTTTTTTGAAAGCATTTAATTCTTTCGTTTTGTCAAAATATACAGCAATTCAACAATAGCAATACAATAATTTGAAAAAGAAAATAATAAAAAAAAATTCCGAAATAAATTCAAATCAATAAATTTTGAAAAAAATTTTAATTAAAAAATTTCGACAAAAATTCTTGAAGACTATTACATTTGGGATCTCTGTAGTGAAATGCTGATGCAGGGGGATTAAAAGCTGCGAAAGTTGAATCTAGTTCTTGTTCACGGTAGGTAGAAATTTGGTTGTTGGCATGCGTGTTTGCAAGTGATCGAGAAGGCCAAGAGTGTGCAAATAAAATCATTGTCTTACTATCATTGTGAACATCAACAGCTAATTTAATTAACATAGACACAATTTCGACTTCGTGAGATTTCAAAATTCTGATCCATGGATGTTTATTAGAATGAGATAACCAAAGACGCTGGGTTTCGTCGAGACGAAACTGCAGCTTGATGTGCAGCGCTATTTAAATGATTAACAATCCTTTGTAATTCTTTTGTACCATCAGCTCTTACACCATCGGCTATTGGTACCTGTCCATGATGAGAAAATTTTTTTGCTTCTGTGAGGTGACGATAACAAATATTACGTTTTAGTCCTGATCTCTTACCTAACTTTATTCGTTCCAATACATTTGGAAATGAACTAAGTAGCCACAAAACATCCAATTATTGTCCATGATACTAAGTGCATGACTTAATTATACTTTTACTGTCTCCCTCATTCTATGCAGTCGTAGTATTCCTAGTAGCACTATGATCTGTTGTAGATATTGTAGAAGTACTGGCGGTACTAATAATTTCAGCATTTTTCATCTTCGCCTTGGGTTCCACGGGAGCAAAAAAGTCTGTAAAATGTCGTTTCGACATTTCACCAGTAGGTAGTAGCTAAAAAAAATTAATAAATAATAAATTTATATGAAATTGTCATGAAAATTTAAATGTTTTAACTCTTAAAACCTTATAGTCTATGATCCGAATTAAGGACGACCTTCACCCATCCGTTTAATGGATGAAAAATATTTTATATTAATTTTAATATGTTATAAACTATATCGCGAGTGGGTTGGCAAAAAAATTCCTGGCAAGACTATGATTAATTAAAAGTTGAATTTTTTTTTTTAAACATTGCACTCATTTGTTTAAGGAACAAATTTTATTCCAATCGAAACTATGAAGCCTATAGAATATGCAAACGTTAGGTTGTCTATTTTCTTTCTGGCGTAACTATTGGGTTGGCAGGTATAAACAGGTAATTCGATACTAGTAATTTACATTCATTTGTTTAATGAATAAATCTTATATCAAAATAAAGGTAATTAAATTGCGAACAGAATGATATAGGGTTGTCTGCGAAAAATCTGGTTTAAATTCCGGTTGGCGAGCTTTAAAAAGCGAAATATTGGTGAGAATGAAAATGTGCGACAAAGAGGTCTGTGCAAACTATCCGGTGCGATAGAAGAGGACGCAGCATTGCAGCTGCGCGCGGCTCGTCCATCGGATGAAAGAGAGTGCGCATACTATTTGTTCGTGAAATTGAGAAGGGTAGCGATAGACTAGTAAATAAAATAATATAGACTAGTAAATACTCTGAGCATTATTTTGGAGCAACTGGCAGCAGACTTGAAATAAAATTATAAATATATAATAAATATAAATAAATATATTATATAATATTATTTGTGATATTAGAGTATATAAATGTTCTTCTAAATAAAAATATGATAGAGATATATACTTATCTTGAAAATTTTATGTGTTTTATCAGGAGACTAAATAAAAATAAACAAAGCAAATAGTCAAAAAATAAATAAAAATAATACTACAAAAATTTTATTATAATATAATATAAATACAAACATATTTTAATAAAAAAGTTTCTCAATTAATGAATATTATTCCGGATCCGATTCATCGGAAGTAAAATTTTGATCTTCAAATTCGGAACATTCGTCATCATTTTCTTCTTCTGTCATTTCTACAATATCTTGTATTGTTAAAGGCGAATAGACAACCTAACGTTTGCATATTTTATAGGCTTCATAGTTTCGATTGGAATATAATTTGTTCCTTTAAAAAAAAATTTTTCAATTTTTAATTAATCATAGTCTTGCCAGGAATTTTTTAGCCAACCCACTCGCGATATATTTTATAACATATTAAAATTAATATAAAATATTTTTCATCCATTAAACGGATGGGTGAAGGTCGTCCTTAATTCGGATCTTAGACTATTATATGGTTTCCCCTTATTTATGTGTTTATTTTATTGTGAGGTTTTATTTAGTGAGGTTGCCATCCAATTCGAGACCGATGACAGCGAGACAGGAAATCAATCTCATGGCTCTTCATGCAGTAAGATAATTAAATTAGATCAATAAAAAAATTGTTAACATTAAAAACTAAACAAATGCAAACAAAATTAAAATAAACAAATAAAAATTGTTCGTTACTACCAATCAAAAGAACTTATAAAAACCTAAAGTTTGAAAAAATAAATTTTACAAAAATGTAAACAATTTATGGTTTTTTGGCCGTTTAAACAAATATTTTAACTTGAAATCTTCTGTGGAGGTTAACATGCATGAGGAGCATATTTTCACAAAATTGTATCTAAATCGATACACTATTATTAAAGTTATATTAAATTGTAAGAGATACATACTTGCCTTTAAATTTTTTGAGGTAAAGTACATACTCAGTAGCAATGAACCCTAGGTAGTGTAGGGTTCACTGCTCAGTAGAGATCTTATATATCTAAATTTCCTTGAAATTTTATTGCGAACAATTTTCATTTTTATCTTTTTTACAATACGACCAATATGGCCGAAGATACTTATTTGCAAAAAAATGGATAAAAAATGATGTTTTGCATATTCAGTTTTTTAAATGAATGTATTGCCGACCTCACCCGAAGTCCAAAACTTTCAGTCATTATTTATTTATGTGTTCTTCAGATTCCAGCAAAAAAATTCCCCTATCCAGACACTTTCCTTATTTTGCTTTTTAGCTTTATTTTAACTCCACTATTAACAAATGTTAATAGGTGTTAAATAAAAATAAAATCAACAAAATGCACAAATATGGATATTCTCAAAAATAAATTTTTGTCTTCTGAAGTGTGTTCTATGTAATTCAAAATAAAATAACGACGTTTACGCCTAGATTTTCTATGATTTTTAAAGCAACATAACGATTTGGATTTTCGACTTAATTTTCGCAAAACGTCTTCTTCAAAATTTAAAGTTGAAACCAATTTCTATTCTATATGGCTAATATACCCAAATTTGACAGCTTTTTGACGAATGTAGTTAGTTGTTCTAAACTATTATGGAATTTAAGGCTGGTCTCTCTAGCAAAATTGTAAGATATACAAAATTTTATACTAATATTAGATGTTGAAAATACAATGAAATACCAACAAGAAGAAAAAAACAAATAGATTTATAACTTGCAATTTGAAAATATTATCGGTGCCGTCATATTTAATTTAACTCTAGAAACCACTACCGTAAAAAAATTAAGTGATATAGGTAATCAAACCTTCTGAGAAAGTTAAAGTTATGGCATTTATTAGCCTATTGCTTATATACCTTTACCACACCCTGTATAGTTTTATTCTAAATATGTAGGTATTTACCTAACTTAAAAATTATATTGAAGCACCAAAAAAAAAAAAGCGGTTTATTAAATTATATTTACAACAATAACGACTGTCTATTAATGCACTTGACACTACTATAAAAACACTGAATCTAAACTATAACTGAAAAAAATACGGTTTCTGCAGTTACTAGGTAGGAACTTATTTTGAACACCGTGTACACTGTAGCTTCACCTCGACACAATTAAGCGAATCCAATTTACACAATCGAATTTTACGAGTTGCTGAGTTGCCAGCAAAACATGTGCATGTCACGTCACCCACTTTCTATTGCTCTTTCTTGGAACTTAGGTATCCCTTTTTAAAATTCAGACCTTAAGTGTATCTACACTTTGACTATTTTATTTTATATCTGTTATTGGTTTGGTATTTGATTTCGCGGAAGGCGGTATTGGTACCGATTTTTGTTTCGAAGAAAAACATAACGCAGTAAATTTACCAAATCATGGTCGCCTAGTACATCAAAATTACAATTACTGGTTGACTAATTTTTCCAAGTGGGCGACATTTGTGTCGCCTACTTCATTAGTAAAAAAATGTGATTCAAAATGTAAATTATTCTCTACTAAATTTGGCAAACATGTTGCCAAAACACCAATTTTTATTTTACACTGCATTTTAGATAATTCTAAAAATCAAAGTCGCTAAAATAACTAAATATATTGCCTTATCTCAATTTTCTCTCCTCCGTTAAATTATTTTAGAACCCTATTAAAAACGAAATATATGCTGCCATCTAGCAATCGGCTTTAGTACTACGCTAGTTCATATTTGTCAACACACCGAGTGGTTTAGTTTTGTTATTTTATAAAAATTTCGGGATATTCCTAGAAAAGGTAAGTAAAATTGTATTTGTCTGGTATGTGTTACCCCTCCGTTAACCTATGTAATTAGATAATTAAGATAATTGTGACGTACTTCGCGAATATCCATAACCTGTTCTGTTTTTTTATAAATGGCGGGAAATTATAAAATTCCCTCCTCCGTTACTCTCTCCTCCATTATTCTCACTGGTAACGGAGGGGAGTAACTGTAACGGAGTGGTGCTAAATTTGTACGGTAATTATCCTCTTACTCATTAATGACTGTCGTAATTTGTTTTTGTTACAGAATGGAAAAGACGAAGAATAAAAGCGAATCGGAGATAAAAAAAAGAGAGAAAAGTGTAAAGAATCGTTGCGTCGACTTCGTGAACAAACAAAAAATAGATCCAATTAAGTATGAAGAATCAAAAAAAAAAAAAAAAAAAGAAAGAAAGTACCACGCCCGAAAAGCAGCAGGAAAAATTAAAAGCATCAATGATATGAATACAAGAGAGCAACGACATATCAGGAAAATATGGCGTAGTAAATTTAAGGCGAGATATGAAAAAAATAAAGAAACCGAACGTCTACAGGGATATTTAAATGAAACCACGCCCCCTAGTGCTCCCAGACAGTCCGTTAATAGCTGAAAGTATTATTACAAAGGACAATAATCTAGCCAATGGAGATGTAGGTTCTTCCAGATCAGGCAGCAGATAGAGTCTGACTGGGCAAAAAAATAAGACGCAAGAATAGACACCAATTAAAGGTGAACATTGATTTACTTGCAAAAAAAACTAAAAGAATCTGAGAAGCGTGTAAGAAAATATAGGAAACGTTATTATAGATTAGAGACTAATAATAAAAGTAAAAAGGAGAGTTTTGAAAAACGGGAAGTTAAGAGGTTGGTCGATTCTTTGAAAGTTAGCAAAATAATTAAAAAAAGAGTTATGTTTGGAGAAATACTTACTTCTAAATTTCAATAAATAATATAAAACTTATAACAAATATTGGAAAATTGATCGTAAGATCGTTGCATTATAATGATATATATATATATTTTTAAATCTTAAAGTAGACAATTTGACAAAAAAAAAAAATGAGCCCTGACACGATTGTTTAAACAAATTTTTTCGTACACAATTTTTATTTGAAATTGATGTCTTTTTTTCGATGTAATTCAAATATCTCATAAACCGCTTAATATTTTTATTTAAAAAATTTACAGCTTATTTGAGACATAAAAAGGTACACTTTCACCAAATTTCATGAAAATTAAAGTGGGAGATAAAAATAAAAATCGAAAAAAATGTTTTTTTGCATTCTTCTCTTAAATTTTGAGGTTATGGTGCAAAATGGTCAGTACCAAAATTGTAGATTTTTTTATTATCTATAACTTACATTTAACTGTTTTCGATACGAAGTCTAGTTTCGCGGAAAAACGTGAAAAACCATTTTCCACCCCTAATTATCCACCCCATTTCACCCTCACAAATCGGTTCGACCCCAAAATATTTTTCTTTTGCTTTTTATCATTTTCACCACGGCTTCCTCCCATTTTCGTGCTGTACGGAATTTGTTTCAAATTTCGCTAATTTCAGACGGATTGGCCCTGGTCTATTAGATATATGTTGAACCCCATTTTTATCAGTCAAATGTTCCTAGCAAATGAATAGTTGACATTGCTGACTGAGAGGCCACATTTCGTGTATTTATATTTGTTTGGTAAGCGTAAATCTACCAAAAGGTAACCCACACAATGATTCATAATGGAAGAAACGCTTCCTACTAAAATCAATGAAATGTTCTTCTACGCATAAGTTAGTATTAAAACTAAAACATATTTATCAGTACCTACCATAAAATTTTGATATATATTTTTTTAATTCTTATGACATGTAACATGTTCCTCTCAATAAAGATCTTTATTCCTCATTTACTTTATCACTCACACGTGCATTTCATTGAAAATATAATTTCCTAGGCAATCTTTAGGTCAACACTCTTTAAATCGGTTATGCCTATCTTTTTACGGTATCATTACCATACGTGGGATTTACCGATCGGTTCCCAGGGATGGCTTTTACAGATATAATGTAATATATTGCAAACACCTACTACTGAAACAATCCCAAACTACAAAAACATATTAAGTACATTTTATTTAATTTTACAATGTTCATGGTAACTTAGTTTTGTCAGGGAATGCACTATATTAAATTAAAACGTAATACGTAATAGATTCTTTTAAATTACAGTATATTGATAATTTACATTACTGAAGGCCAACGGCCGGCCCTAGCGTGGAGGGGAGAAAACATATAACACGATCAAACAATATCTTGCTTGCATAACAAATTATATGGACGCTGCTGGAAGAATTTTGAAGGAAACATATCAGAATATACTTCATGTAACATGTTTGGCACATGAGTTTCATAAGATTGCTGAAGCTATAGGGGGTGCTACCCTAATGTTGATAATTTGATATCTAGTGTAAAGAAAGTTTTTCTTTTAGCACCAACTCGTGTACGGTTATTTCATTAAATTCTACCAAATACTGCAATACCTCCACAGCCCATTATAACACGATGGGGAACTTAGCTAGAGGCAGCATCACTTTCATTACTGTCATTTTGAAAATATGAAATCCCTAATACAGCAGTTAAATCCAAATGACGCAATTGCTATTTCACAGTCGCAACAGGCATTTATGGATCCAACTGTTCAAGAAAATCTGGAGACCGTACATGGACGTTTTTCACGAATTCCTCTAGTCATACGGAACCT
Organism: Rhamnusium bicolor; assembly: GCA_029963845.1. NCBI lineage: Eukaryota > Metazoa > Arthropoda > Insecta > Coleoptera > Cerambycidae > Rhamnusium > Rhamnusium bicolor. The sequence continues at coordinate 444,373 of JANEYF010003176.1, forward strand.
TCAATATCAGCCAACATCAGAATTTACTACAGTTGATGCAATAAATGTTGTGTTCGATCCTCGACAATATATATAGACCTTTTAAACGACAAAAAAGTAGACTTTGTTTCACCGGGCATGAATGTTGTTGACTTTGCGAAAGTTTACATATTTTAAGTATGCTCCAGTTACATCGGTCCTTATTGCAATATAAATGGATTTTCAACTAAAGGCGCCGAAGTTTAACTTAAAAACATTTAGATCAGATAATAATATACTTTTTATTATTGTAACCGGCAGTGAAAAATACTTATGCGTGTAGTTTACTATTAAGTACATCCCCCTATACCTCTAGTTCTCTTTAAGTGAGTGAGTGTTTATAATAAATTGACTTTATCAACTTTGGATAATACGGAATTCGCTAAAAAAAAAAATCCAAGTTAAGAAATCGGTTCATATATGCATGCAAATCTGACACATAACCACCCAAAGCCAACCCTGGTTTTACGTCATATCCGATTGGTAAATCCTACCTCTGATCATTATATTCATTTTTCCTAAATTGTGATGAAATTGCTGGGTCCTATACGAAGAAAGCTAACTTATCCGTTTATGGTCTGTTTGCAATTGGGGTGGCTATTTTTTTAATTTGTGTGGTTGATAACTTTAATATTCTTTGACATTTGATTAATTATTTGCCTAGCATCAGATGTCTGAGGTTAAGTTGATTATTATTCTTAGATGTTACATTAGAAACATAAATATTTGATGCACCGAATGAAATAAGACTTAACCGTTTGATGATTTTCACAATTTTTTATTTTATGGTATTTACGTTTTATATATTTTGTAAAAAATATATAAATAACAAAAAAACTAAAGATCAAAAAAGAACAAAACAGTCATTTCTAGTAGAATGAATCAATATGCTTATTGTGGCCTCTGTGGGGTTTTGTTGTTACAAGCTGAGTTTTATATAAGATCAGTGCATATGTGTGTGCAATAATTTTCAGCTATTATATTATACATTGGGCTTACACCATACATCGGTGTTGTGCGAATGGCCACGTTGCCACAGCCATATAAGTTGAATATAGACAGACATCGGGGTTACGAGAGAACGAAACTTAACGATGTGAAATGCTTCAAAATCTAATTCAATTTAGACAAAAGGAATGAGGTACTCACAAATTGGAATTTCTTAGTACTTGTAGGCACTGTTTCCAATTAAATGTCGACTCAATCAAATATTTGACATTTTATATGTTTGAAAAATTCCTGATTGATGATTATTTTTTCTGCATTTTATATTTTGTTATTATTATGTTAAACTTTATTACATCGTACTTATTTGACGGGAAACAATTTGTGCAGTGCTGTGGAGTCCACTCTGTTGCAATACATGCCACTTCTGGAGTTCCTCAAGGCTCGAATTTAGGACCCTTACTTTTTAATATCTTTATGAATGACGCTATATGTAATTAAATTGTAAATATTTAATATATGCGGGTGATTTAAAGATTTATTCTATTATTAAAAATATTGAAAATTGTTTTACTCTGCAAAAAGATTTGGAAAACCTAATATTTGGTGCTGCATTAAAAATAAATTACCCTTAAACATCACAAAGTGCAATGTTATGACATTTTCTAATAAAGTACAAGCACTAAATTTTGACCGTACTCTTAATAATGTTACGTTTTTGCTATCCACACAAACACCTATACTCGTAGATTCGTTGATTGAAAGTCCAGGTAACACTTACTACTTTATTTACTAATTAACAATTAATAACAATAGTATATCTTAACTATAATCACACTTGAACACTTATAAGTATCTTTCTTATTTCTTCTTTACTCGTTCACGTTCAATTTAAGATTGATTTTCGGCCCACCGTGCGTGTTATTTATACATCCATTCACACGGTCTAGAGCAGTCCAGAATATTCCCGGCCGTTCGCATACATTCCAGTCTCATCTAACCAGTCTACACAGTCCAGTGGCGTAACACTGCCCCTCCTTAAGCCTGAACGTCCCGATCAGGCAATTCGTTGTTCCCTGCATACTTGGCTAGTCTCTCTATATGCACCACCTTCATCTTGGATTTTGGACTTTGCTGAATTCTATATACAACGTCGTTTAGTCTAGTGACGACAGTGTAAGGACCTTCCCAGGGCGGCTGAAGCTTCGGGGACCAGCCTTTCTTTCGTTGTGGGTTATATAGCCAAACCAAATATCCAGCCTGGAACCCTCCTGAATTCACCTTAAGATCATAACTAGCCTTCATGCGATCACTTGCTATGGCAATTCGGTCTCGTACCAGCTCATGAATGTTCCTTAGCCGTTCACCAACTTCATCGGCGTAGTCATTTATGGAAAGTCGCTCCTCATCTGGTGTGCCAAACACCAAGTCACATGGCAGTCTAATCTCACGTCCAAACATCACGCGAGCCGGCGTCTGTTTTGTTGTTTCATGAATGGAGGCCCTGTAGGCCATAAAGAAAAGAGGTAAGTGACGGTCCCAATCTCTCTGATGTTTCTCAACCACTTTGGATAGGTGCTCCTCCATGGTTTTATTATATCTCTCCACCGTTCCGTCTGATTGTGGATGTAGGGCTGTCGTTTTTGTTTTATGAATTCCCAGTAAGCGACACATCTTCTGAAACACCCCTGATTCAAAGTTTCTTCCTTGGTCCGAATGCAATTCTAGGGGCACGCCAAATCGACATACTAGATTATTTACCAGAACTTGAGCGACAATGGCTGCTTCTTGGTTGGATATAGCATAAGCTTCAGGCCACTTACTGAAATAGTCCATGGCAACTAAGATGTATTTGTTCCCATCATCTGTCACGGGGAATGGACCAGCTACGTCGATAGCAATTCGCTCAAAAGGAGCCCGTACGTTATATTGTTTCATTTGGCCCTATTGTTTTTTTACTTCTGTCGTTTTAAAATATTATTTTATATTATATTTTTGTAATTCCCATTCTGTAAATGGTTTCCCGTTGAATGGTGTAAATAAATAAATAAATTACACGTATGTATGTATAGTTGCGCTGTGGTGATTTATATCTACATAAAGAAGAAATACGATTTTATTAATAATATTTAAGAAGTTAAGATTTACATTGCGTACGGTGTAGCATACAAAGCAGCAAGTACCTGACCTGGGTTTACAAATGGCGAGTACGTGACTATGTGTTATGTGTTAGACCAATACAATAGCTCTGTAGTCCTGCTGCCGAGACCCTTACTTAATTACGTTCTTTTATGAAAAAAAAAATGGCGATTTACGGTCATTTACGTTATAGGAAATAATATGTATTAATTATTACATACGAATAGAGCGCGGATAAAATTTTAAGTATACGTTCATAATGGTTAATAATAGAATAATAATTGATTCATGATTATTGATTTATTGATTACATACAAAATATTTAAAAAACGCCAATCCGCTAAATAAAAGTAGTGATCCGAATTGTATTTGACAGTTAATAGACATTGGCTCGTATATTGAAATATTGTCTACGCTTATTAGTTAACAATTAGGTACATTAGGTAATTTTAATTTTGTTCCTAAAAACCAATTACAGTACCAGTGTCGGTAATATGTGTTCAAATCAATATTTTACATATACTCGATAAATAACGGGCAAGTTTGGTTGAGATTTTAAGTAAATTTAGACAAATCCTGTCGATAAAATTAGGTAAACATTGCCAAAAGATATACATTTTTAAACATTTATGTCAGGAAACATAAAGTAGGTATTAATTTTGCAATAACACTAAATACTTATGTATTTTTATAATCGAGCTTATATCTATATTTGGACTTATTTAGAGTTTTGTGAAAGATGGATTTTTGAAAGTCGCATAAAAGAGTATATTAACTGTTAAAAATGGTAAAGGTCGTTTACGGTACAATTACACTTCAATTAAAATAATTTAATTTCTACTAAACGAAAACGAAAAGTCAAAAGTGACGTTTATATTTCGCGGCAAATCCAACTTGTCAAATATATTTGTATTTTGTTATAAAATTAAACGTTTGTTTCCATTATTTTAACGTTATTAACAAACAAACAAACAAACATTTAATTTGAAATTGAATTTTATTGTTACTTTTGGTAATGAATTATACAATAAATGATTCCGAAGATAATAGTGAAATAAAAGATGCGTGGGAGATCGGATGTGCAGCAATAATTCCAGAAAAAGTCCAAGGACCGCTATGAAAAATAATGTTTGTTTGTTTTTTATATGTTTATTACTTATATAATATTTGTTCTTTAAATAAATAGAAATTTCCTTATTTTCTGTCCTTATTTTTGTTAAGTAAAAATAACATACACCGTGTCTCAAGAACTTCTGCAATATGTATTTTGTACACATGCGCACATTCTTACGCCGCCCAACCAACCAGCGAGTCAGGTGGGCACGTGAATAACATTAACTAGCGTCGCTTCGCCTCGAGCTTCTCGGTCTGCCGTAAGGGCGGTGATTTACAACACATGACATGCCGTATGCATGCATTATTGGCTAGAGCAGGGGCCTAACTTAGACTGTATTTTATTGCACAATGACCCATTTACTAGCAGAGATAACCCTCTGTTACTAGTCACGCCCAATTTGCAAAAGATCTTGAAACACGCTGTATGTACTATATTAATTTTACTTACTGTTTAGAGGTCGGTAAGTACTTAGCGATGTGGAAATACACTGATAGTGATATGCCAATGCGCATGGAGGCGTGGCTTTCGATCCTAACGAGAGTAGCGAGAAAATACCGAAGTTTCGTAATCGCTTTAAAACGTTCTACACTTAATTAATAATAAATTAAAATAGCATGGGAAATTTAATAGATAAACTTTTATTTTAAACGTATTGTACAAATATCAAAATATTTACAACTGAACTTGCTTGCGAACATAACCTCATAATTCATCTACGTTTAGCGGAAGAGATCTTTTAGCCGTTTTAGCTGCGATTTTCACAGGAAATTGTGCTATAATGAGGAGAATTGAGGATTTGCAACTTCTCGCTGCCTGCATAATGCTGATAGAAAACAATATAAATTTTCCTGTTACCGTAATTGGGGGTCGATAGTTTTAAAAAATCAGTGTTGAATTTAGAAAACACAATTACATACACTAAGATAACAAATAGTGTAAATTACTTATCTTGTCAATGACCTTAAATAATCATATTTTTAGAAAGATTGAAAATTGCGAATATGTATCTTTTATTCTTTTTTGGTTGTGTCTCTATTGACCCTCCGATTGGAGTCAATGGAGACAGCATTATAAATTCTATTTGACCAAAGTAACGGCAAATAGAGACATTTAAAATTAAAAAAATATATAAATTCCTGGAGGAAATTTGTAGAAACAAAAAAAACATGTTAAACAACTCTTTTTATTTATTAAAATATAAAGATGAAAATATAAAAACATTTTCTTTAAGGCACATTTCTCAAATGCTTTTACATCATTGTTCAGATCGATAATATCCAACGGATATGTCACAATTCTGCAGCAATATTTAAACGTTTAATTTTGGGTTTCTCTACCTTTTCTTTCAAATCAGTTTGCCCACTTTAATTTTTGATGTGGGGATTTGTAAGTCTGTACAGGACGGACCGATGAATTCTATATTTTCGTTAAGCCACCTCTAGGAGATTCCATTTTTTATGTCCCTTATTGCATTCTGCAACATTTCTGGGCCATGTTTGGTATAAGTTTTCACACCAGCATTGCCTCTATTAACCACGAAAGAACTCTGAAAATTGGTTTTTTTACTTGTAAAATTTAATTCGGAATATATTAATAAACATTTTTTTATATCATAATCAAGAGGAACTAAGTTTTATTGTAAAAGTTGTTTGTTTGAAAAAATTGAGACGGAATGCTAATTAAAGTTTTTCGACCTACTTGTTTTTTGGTAAAAACACCACTTTCTTCAACGGTTTGAGCAAAACTTAATCGTTCCCAGTAATAAGACAAAAAATGCATAGTATAGGCTGTTAGAGACCTAAGAATAGATACTATAGGTATATGGAAGAAAAATAATGTGTTTATTTGACTCTTTCCAGAATTCTGTCTTTCCATACACTAGTCTGTATTGCCTCCATTTTAAGGTAGTAAAGTTTTATTGTTTCATTCAGATTGTCTAAAAATATATTTCACATTTTATGTGTATGTCAATAACAAAAGGCTTATCCATTGGGCAACCTTATTTTCAAATAGGAATAGATAGATTCCTAGAAATGGACGTCTACAAGCATTGTAGAATGGAAAGAAAAACCTTTTACACTTTGATGGAGGATGGAGAATGTATTTATTACTAAATACTCTTCTTCCTCAAATTACTCATATGTGTTATTAATAAAATATTTAATAGTCATTTTCGGGGGCGCACAGCTCAGACCACTTTCCGAATCTGTTTTTTCAACTTCCACTTACTACCGCAAAGTATAACTGTTATCAGAGGTTGGTCCAAATATGTTACCATTTAATACCGCACTCCAATTCACAGCCCGACACACATTTTGGTGCCTGTGATTTGTTAAGTGTTTCTGGGTAATTTTGGGATGCAGAATCCAAAAATACAGTCAGATTTGCTCTATTAGATCTAGTTTTTGAGATGCGGTACATCTGCCCTATTTTTTGAATCGATAAATAGATAATAAAATCATCTCATCTTTTAACCTATGTACAATTCAGGTTATTACTATTTACTACAACTGCCTGCTAAAAAAGTAAAAAAATACGTAGTAAGGTATTTATTTCATAAAATAGACATATACATTGATCAATCATTTAAAAACTTTATTTTATAAGACTTCCTTGTATGAGGTTTACCAGAACAGTTTCGCTGAAGACTACAGCAGTAGTTGGCCATCATGTGGATATCTCATCTTCCTTGATATCTTTCTTCCATCGTTTTTATATACTGGTTGAATCTTTCCCCCCGTTCTTCACTAAAATCATCTAGGTTCTCTGGAAAACGATCCATGCTGCTGTGGTGGTAGTGACCCTTAACACTTTTGTTACAACCGAGCTTATTCAAGTTGGAAAGCATCTCTTCCACTAATTCAACGTAATCCTTTGCCTTATGCTTTCCAAGAAAATTTTTAACCACTTGAACAAACGAACACCAGGCATTAGACTCAACCTCGTTCATTGATTCTGTGAAATGTGGATCTTTTATAAGTTGCCTTATCTGAGGACCATCAAAAATTCCGGCCTTCAGTCTGGATGATTCACACAGCTACATCTGCTTGTGGAAACCATAGTTTTTATACAACGTATTTCACCATGGAAACTCAGTACCAAACTGAACTGTAGAATGTGGGCGTAGACACCGGTGACTATCGGCCAGAATTAATTATTTAGTGGGGGGGGGGGATCACGTGGTTGAGGTTTGGGTTTTATGGTTATGGGGAATACCCGGTAGGGCTATTTAGACCCTAATTTTAGGTAAGAAGATACCAATTTGGTCTCTGAATACACCGTTATTTTATTAATTTTGCATTTTATCAGACCAAAATTTGTTATATTGTATCTCAAAAACTAGAGCTCCTACGAAAAAAACTGCGATATACTTTTCGAATCAGCACATCAAAAATATCTCAAATCTGCTTAGTTTTCCGGCACCAAGACAAAATTTTTTTTTGTGGACCTGTGATATGACCAATTATGACCTGGTAGTATCGATTTATATGCTCGAATGGGTACATTATTATTTTATTAATAATCGATCTTATTCAAAAGTAAAATTCAAACTACCTGTAAATAATATCATACACAATCCACTGTTTCACAAGATCTTCGTTTTTAGAAAAATGAAAATACTCTTATATCAGTTACTTTGGTTATCCGATTATAATTTCTACAACCAGCTACGGCACAATTTTACATCTTTAAAATACACAGTAGTTGTCTTAACAGCATCGATAACTAGTTTATATTAAAACCGTGACAACCTCACAATTTCAATAATTTAAATTTCGCGCCAAATATCCTCGTCGTGACGTCATGCGCAGAAGTGAACGAAATTTGGTCGCCGGATTAGCATACTATTGTATTAGTATCATGGGCCTAGCAACCACTAAACATAACCTACCGTCTTGGCAACATATATTGTGAATAAACACAAAGCTGATCGTGCAAAAATGTTTTTATTAAATGTACACTATGTACACGTAATGGTTTGCAAAATCGACCTTTATCAAACTAGGTTAAAGACGAGATAAATGGGCTCGTCGTACAACTTGTATATTACCCGTTACAATCAAAACCATTGTTTTCATGGAATCAGTCCAGAATTGGCCATTTTATTCATCCATCTCTGCTACGGTTTTGAATTACATAATTGGTATCCTGCTTGAGCTTGGCATTATGAACGCGAAGTCAGTTTGAAATACTATGCATCAATCTTTAAAACTTTGAAAACTGTTTTATTTTTCAAAGGATGATGTTAAACATGCACGGTAAATAAATTTCCCGAATATACTAATAAAATAAGGGAGAAGAAAAGACTTAAATAGGTCGCAAACCCTCGAAAAAAACAGTTGTTACGTCATAAAGAAAAATAACTAAATGGGAGAAATGTGAGAAAGGGAGCCATAAAAATGAAAATAAATTAGAAGCTGGTTTGGAGTTTATCGACCTTTAGATTATCCTAAAAAATATTCTGTAGGGAGGAAATTGTAAATGGTGGTAAATTGTAACAATGTAAATAAATAAATAGTCTTTATTCAGAAATAACAACAGTAAATACAAAAAAAACGCTAAAAATAGCTATGTTCGATGTACGTGTTTCCTAAATATTGCATACTAGGGTAAAATCTGTTATTCTGAGGTAGTTTATTAAATATTTTAGCATTGTAAATGATCTCTGAAATTGTGCATATTTTTTTTTGTTGGGGATGTTATACAAACCATAATTACGCGTAGGACAGCTACGCTTCAAGCCTAGGAAAACCAACTTTTTTAAAAGTATTTATGTCAGTGATGTGGTTATTTTTTGCGGTACAAGGAACAGTAAAACATCTAATAAATTGAAAAAATTTACTTGATTCAATTATGCGACTTATACGAGTATTTGATCAAGAACAAAATCTTCCAAATAGCCTGTATTCCGCGGAACAACTTGACGCCAATGATCAGGAACCTGTTAAATTTACTAATAAAGAGTAATATTGAAAATGTCCGGTGGCTCATTCTGTTAAGAAATTGATGAACATACTGTTAATTTCAAATAGGTATTACTAGCGTGTTTCTACTGCAACCAACTAGTGTGACAAAACAAATATCACAGCCAACTCTAATGCACTAATGCAGAGGTCATGTTAATGGTTATTTCCATTTCCGAAATATGTTTAATACGGAGGAAAAAAAAATGCATGGTTAATTTAAGTTTTTTCTGGAGCTTGTATAATTGTTTCACATACATAAATGTAATAATATAGATATAATTAGAGTAATACTTGCATCGCCTTTTGAGTCATGGTCATGTATATAAGCATTATAGGTTTTTGACCTTGTTAATTAATGTACATTGTATTAACTGAAGGAGTATGTTTTTGTTCTGTTTGTAATACAGGGTGTCCCAACCAAAAGTAAGCACCCTGAATAACTTTGGAGATAAATTTTTTTTGAAAAATTGGTGAAACACGTCGACTTGTTTCCAAGGGGGACATATTTTAATGTAATACTTGTATACCCATCATCATCCCTTTACCATACAAGGCCACCCCCTCAAAAAATTCAAATGGCAAGGGGAGTCGAGTGATACATCTTTTGAAAGGTCTTCAATTCCCTACATAACTGTATTTTTTTTAACTTTCATCGATTCGTTCTTAAGGAAAATAATTTTACTTTTGATGATTACACACAATCGAAATCGTTTAAAAAATCTAAAATACACGGCACTGGGGTATTGGAATTTTATAAAAAAAAAAACTACAATTTTTAGTGCTCTCAAATCAACACGAGTCTTTTCGACAAAAAACACTTTCCTTGTCCGTTTAGTTTTAGAATAATAAAAGACTCATAAGTATTTGATAGTCCTTGAACATTAATTTGTTTACAACCAATTTTAAATCGAGATACATTTTACAAGAGTGAGTTCACAAAATGGTTTATACCCTTCAGGAGAGAATAGAAATTGTCAGCATTTATTTTAAAAACGATAATAGTGCTAGAGCTACGGAGCGCATATTCAATAGAAATAGGGTTGATTCTCAGTATGTTTTACAATTATTGGCAACAGGTTCTGTAGGAAACAAAAAGCATGAACCTCAGCGACCGATTAGGAATGAAGCAGTCGAAGTGGCAGCTCTGAGTCATTTGCAGATGGATAACACTCAATCGATCAGGAAAGTAGCTGAGGCTTCCGGTGTATCACGAAGCAGTGTTCATCGAATTGTAAAGGACCACAAATTTCATCCATATAAATTTAAATTGGTACACGAATTAAACGAAGATGATCCCGATCGTTGGCTTGAATTCTGTGAGATTTTTAGTGAACAATTAAACGGTAATGCCAATCTACTGTACAATACGTGTTTTTTCTGATGATTCGACATTTCAGTTAAATGGGGAGGTAAACAGGCACAATTGTAGGTATTGGAGTGAAACCAATCCACATTTGTTCATGAAAACTCATACCCAAAGGCCTCAGAAGTTAAATATTTGGCCGGGCATCTTAGGGGATCACATTATCGGGCCGTTTTATATTCCTGACAATTTAAATGGCGAAAGGTACCTCGATCTGTTAGAAAATAACATCGACCCAATGATTACCCAAATCCTCGAAGAAGACGATAATCTTTTAGAGGGCGAACTGTTTTTTCAACAGGATGGGGCACCCCCACATTTTGCTATAGCAGTCCGTCAATTTTTGGATAATCGGTTTCCTGCGAGATGGATTGGAAGAAGAGGTCCTGTGGAGTGGCCCGCTAGGTCACCCGATTTAACTCCCTTGAATTTCTTTCTGTGGGGACATTTGAAATCGAAGGTATTTGCAACAAAACCCGCATCTCTGGAAGAGTTACGTGAAAGAATCGTTCGAGAATGTCGTTTATTGACTCCAGATGTGTTCAGAAATGTTCGTACAGAATTTCAAGACAGATTATACTACTGTATGGAAGCCGGTGGGGGTCATTTTGAACAATACATACGATAATTGCTTCTTTTATTTTTACTTCCCGAACTTAAAACAATGATACAATTATTTCTCAGGAACGAATCGATAAAAGTTTAAAAAAATACACAGTTATGTAGAGAATTGAAAGACCTTTCAAAAGATGTCACTCGACCCCCCTTTGCCATTTGAATTTTTTTGACGGCGTGGCCGTGTAGGATAGAGGGATGATGATACGTATACAAGTATTACAGTAAAATATGTCCCCCTTGGAAACAAGGTCGACGTGTTTCACCAATTTTTCAAAAAAATTTTTATCCAAAGTTATTGAGGGTGCCTGCTTTTGGTTGGGACACCCTGTATATTAATGAAACATTAAGACAACAATTATACAATCATACAGTCTGCAGTTTCATATGCGGAAGATAGATGACACATAATTTCATTTCTTTTGTTTTCAATTCTCCTTATGTGTTAAGTCAAATGTTATCTGGTTTCAAGTAAAACTTTGTAAAAATTAGTCAATTAGTTTTTATAAAATAATAAATGGTTTTATTATCATATTATTCACGAAGAAACCAGTACTCTAATTTTAACTAAGATTTAAAGCCATTTGAGCGGGTTAGTCCTAGACAAAAGAATTGTAATATAAATATATTTTGAATGATTTATCAAAGGAATAAACTTTTTAAACCACTAAAGGCAGTAGTGTTTAATTACATTTGTTTTTATATGAAATTGAATTTAGTTGTCATGTATTTTCACACATTTATCAAGAGTTGTAACGCCTTCTGAAAGGACATACATATGTTCACCTGGTCTTTTTTGCATTATTTTAACGTCCTTATTATTCTCGTCCTATATATTTTCAGCTTTCTTTTTATTTCGATCCACTTAGGCCACACACTGTTTGGTTAGTACCTTGTAACTTTGTTCATATCTTGGTTAGTGAATATTGATTGAATTATACTTAATAACTATTAATTAACTCATGAAATTAAGAACTTGTTTATCTGTAATCGTTGCCCTTTTACATCAACATGGTTCTTGTTGATGCATCTGCTGATAGATTATGTTTATAGCGAAAAAAAAATCACGTTCTATAAATTTTCTGGTTATACAGTGACGTCCTAAAGTCACCCCCCCCCTCCTGCTATTTTTTGAGCCGTTTGGACTTTTTTTATTAAAATTTGAGGACGATATTTCCAGGCAGGTTAGGTACTTTTTGAGCATAAATTCGATTACCGATATTCCAATATGGCGTTTAGCCGCCATATTGGATTTTACTACAACGTGGTACAGGGGTGTGTTACATATCAAATTAAAGGGCTTTATGTCGCCAATGTCGCTTTAAAATTTCATGGTGATTGCTCGAAGCGTATGGAATTGGCAGCCTAATCATTTTTGCGTATAAAAAAAAATTAGGCCTCCAATTCCATACGTTTTGAGCAATCATCATGAAATTTTAGAGCGATATTGTCGACATAAATACCTTTAATTTGATATGCAACACACTCTTGTAAAGTAGACCACAACTTTAAGAGACACATAAAAAAGGCCTTAAAAACCGGCCATAAAAGTGTTAAAGCCGGCGTAATTATATGCGACTCAGTACCGTACTTAAAATTTTTGTGCGTTGAGACACACAATGTTAGAAATTTAAAAGTATTGTATCTTTGATAAATAAATAGTTGTTTGATACCATGATAAATTAGAAAAAATTACTCTGTTTTGCTTGTGTCAAGATAGGAAATAATATTTTATATATTGGTGGAGCATTGATGAATTCTGTTAGTCTAAATTAAAATTATATCCAACTTTAAGAGACACATAAAAAAGGCCTTAAAAACCGGCCATAAAAGTGTTAAAGCCGGCGTAATTATATGCGACTCAGTACCATACTTAAAATTTTTGTGCGTTGAGACACACAATGTTAGAAATTTAAAAGTATTGTATCTTTGATAAATAAATAGTTATTTGATACCATGATAAATTAGAAAAAATTACTCTGTTTTGCTTGTGTCAAGATAGGAAATAATATTTTATATATTGGTGGAGCATTGATGAATTCTGTTAGTCTAAATTAAAATTATATCCAATATTCTCTTGTTGCTCAGTTTAGCCAATAATAATTTAATATATCGAATTATTATTGTTGCCCAGCGAGGAAGTACGAGCAATTCCTTGCCAAAAAAATGTGGGTTCAGAGTTGAGGTTATCGATATTACTAAAACAGGTAAAAAGAAATAAAGCAAATCTTTAAATTCTTTAAATAAATAAAATATATTTATATCAATAACCCTAACTTGATCTAATTGATCCAGATTAAATAAATAAATTAAATTCTAGAAAATAAACAAATAATTATCAAATAAATAAATTCAATTCTGGAAAACAAATAATTATCAAATAAATAAATTCAATTTGGGAAAACAAATAAATAATTATCAAATAAATAAATTCAATTTTGGAAAACAAATAAATAATTATCAAATAAATATCGCTTTTACAGCTGGGCTGGTAGTGATCGTTAAATCGTAAAATATTTTAGGAGGGAGTTGCGTAATTATATCAAAATAATTTGAAATTATAATTGATACAGGCGTGTTTCCGTTAATTTCTTATTTTAAACATGCCAGAACATACTTTACATGAGAATAATGATGTTTTATGTATTAAGTAATACATTATATTTATTATTTAATATGCTGTAGAAAAATAAAGCATGTCCTGCTCTATCCTCAGGAGCATCGCGGCAAAGCTTTGAGATTTTTTATGTGTCTTAAAGTTGTGGTCTACTATACCACGCTGTAGGAAAATCCAATATGGTGGCTGGAAGCCATATTAGACCGGTTACCTTTATAATATTGTTACGCCACTGGACTGTGTGGACTGGAAAGATGGGACTAGAATTGTACGAGAAAGGCCGGGAATGTTCTAGAATGTTCTAGGCCGCGTGAATAGATGTATGTGGGCCGAGAGCCAGTCTTAAGTTGAAAGTGAACAAATAAAGAAGAAATAAGATAGAGGCATAAATGTATAATTGTTATTATAGTTAAGACAGTCATTAATCTGTTGTTGTTATTTATTAATTAGTAAATAAAGTAGTGAGTAAGTGTTACCTGGACTTTCAATCAACGAATCCACGGTGTGGGGTGTTTGTGTGGATAGCCAACACGTAACAATTTGGTGTCGGAAATGGATTGAAAGAGAAATTTCTGGAATATTCGAAAAGATTCTACAGTGTTCTTCTCATGAATTAGTAGTGACACGGAAAATTAAGCTACTGGATAGTGTTTGAGGACTATTTCTGGACTGAATAGTGACTTTAAAGTGGATTTTCGAGAAGTTTTTGGAACATTCGATTTAGAAATAAATGCGGATAGTTGTTATTTTGCCTTACAGTCTTACGTGGGATTTACCGATCGGTTCCCAGGGATGGCTTTTAGAGATATAATATAATATATTGCAAATACCTACTGAAACATTCCCAAGGTACAAAAACATATTAAGTGCATTTTACTTAATTTTATAATTTCATGGTAATTTACATTACTGAAGGCCAACGGCCGGCCCTAGCGTGAAGGGGAGAAAACATATAACACGATCAAACAGTATCTTGCACAACGTGGATTCATTCGGACGTAGGTACTAAAAATGCGCAGTTAAAATGTCACAACGTACTTAAACCGACGGAAAGTCGACAGTAAATTCTTGGATTCGCGATTTACAATTTGATGGTAGACTTGCCTTCGGGGTCTATACTAAGAAAAAAATATTTATCAATGGAGTTGGAAAATATTTGACAGAAAATTTCTTCTGAGCTTAAGGGGAAGTACATCTGGCTTAGCGTGGACTACTAATGCTTGCGGGTTTAAGGTAGCGAATGTTTTAGTGGGTGCATTGGAGGAAAATTGTTCAATGAGCGGGCACTTGATTGCCTCTAAAGTTGTAGAAGCTACAAATTATCGCACTATAGCGGAGGTAGTGAATTCAAATCTAAAAGAGTTTTGGGGTGACAAATATGCAGAAAAAAAAGGACAAGTTTTTATTATTTCTTACCGATGGAGTGAATTATATGAAAGCTGCTGGAAGAATTTTGAAGGAAACATATCAGAATATACTTCATGCAACATGTTTAGCACATGGGCTTCATAAGATTGCTGAAGCTATTAGGGGGTGCTACTCTAATGTTGATAAATTGAATTCTAATGTAAAGAAAGTTTTTGTTTTAGCACCAAGTCGTGTACGGTTATTTCATGAAATTCTACTAAATACTCCATTACCTCCACAGCCCATTATAATACGATGGGGAACTTGGCTAGTGACTTTGCTACACCGGGCATGAATGTGGTGACTGCGAAAGTTTACATATTTTAAGTATGCTCCAGTTCATCTGTCGACGTCGAGCGGTCCACGCAATATAAATGGATTTTCAACAACAGGCGCCGAAGTTTAACTACAAAACATTTAGAGCAGATATTAATAATATACTTTTATTCTTGTAACCGGCAGTGAAAAATACTTGTGTGTGTAGTTTACTGTTAAGTACACCCCCCTATACCTACAGTTCTCTTTGAGTGAGTGATAATGATAAATTGATTTTACAACTTTGGATAATACGAAATTCGCAAAAAAAATTTCAAGGTAAGGTATCGTTTCATATATGCATGCAAATCTGAACCATAACCACCTAAAGCCAACCCTGGTTTTACGTCATATCCAATTGGTAAATCTTACCTCTGCTTATAATGCATAAAAAGTTGAATACCTGTGTAAATCATCATTTGTTTATCTTTAGACGTTTCGAACCTTCATAAAAGAACATGGTCAGGATTGCAACTTGAACAACCTGTATCTCGGAAACTAAGCACTTCCCGACCCATGTTATTAGGAACTTTTTTCCTATTTTAAAAAGCTCTATCACTTGGCGAAGTTTGACCTATGCAATTCGGGACACCCTTTATATTTCCTTTGTTGATTGCGGCCATTCTGTTTTTATCTCACATAAATCTATTTTTCTAGATTTAGAAGTTACGTTGGTAATTTGAAAGAGGTATAATAGATATTTTTGATTGACTGAAGATTCTTGAAAACGGCTGCGGTTGATAATACGGTTTATTGTTACCCAAATAAGGAAATGATCGTGGAAATGATTGTAATTTATTCTAATTTATTCAAAGTTGTGTTTTGTTCTAAATAAATTTCGCAAGAGTGCAGTAAATAAAGCTCTGCAACTTAACGTTTTTTAGTTTTTATATTTCTTTATTCCGAATGTGCTGCAGCATGATAAATTATTACGTTTTACGCAGTTAGTTATGATTAATAACTTATAAGTCTAATATAAATTTTTTTAATGTGAAAGGTAAAATTGGATTCCTTTTAAAAGCGTCCAAACTTTTCTTCATAAGCGCCATTATTCTTATTATCTTTAGGAATAAAGAAAAAGATGTGTCAAATACTTCCACCTTCTTAATGGCTAGGTATATCCGAAGGTATATCTGTAGCAACACGATCTGTAGTTATAAACTCTTCTAAGTTTGGGTGATATATGGGGAAACTTGATTCTCACGAAGTGAATCGAGTTAAGATCTTATCGTATTTATAGACCTCATTTTTACTTACAACTTGTGTTTCCCCAGGTATTTCATATTATATTTTTTATTGTGACGACTACATTTTTTTCGTTTTAAATTATTATTCAGATATTTTAATACATACTTTTTTTTGCGTTTTAAATAAAACAGTTTTTACAAACCAGTTGTAACAAATTCATTATACCTTGCTCCCGCCAATGCAAAAATCTTGGAAAACTTGGGAAATCAATGTTTAAATAAGAAGTTAGTGAAGTTATAAAAAAAAATTAGGCATGGAATTATGAAACTGGAAATTTTTCCCTGTTATTTAGTAAGTCCAATGGAGTATGCGTTCACCATTTTCGTCATGTTTATTCTACGCTTTCGGAAAATGAAAACATGGTATTTTATGAAGAATTCATTGCATCAACTAGGTAAAGGACGACCGCACGTCGAAATTAACCCCCATTCGGAAAGCGATTAAAAAATTGCGAACACCAGTTTGTTCCCTAGTTAATATAGTGAGTGTCATATATTTTGCTTGTTGCGAAATATTCGGTTATTAATTTATTAATGTATATTTTATTTCTTTTGTTTATGGCATGAGATTAGTAATCCGTTTATGGTATTTAAATAATTTGATCTTAGTCACACGGTTGTGAAATAAATATATTTATATTAAAAAACTGAATGTGGTTCATTTATTGTCCTTAATTTTATTATTGACCTAATGCAACTATTACTAACTGCTTGCCATTTACCACATACATAATAAATATATAAAACATTTCCGTTTTACGTAAAATTAACCAGATTTAACTTTGCTTACATTGTGGTTAATCAGATTGTTCTGCAAAGGAATAAACATTAGCTAAGACACCACAGCTATTACGATGAGCTTGTATGGTTTCTTGAAACTTCTCCAGTAAATCGGAGAGCGGTCGTTTAAGTCTAGGGTCTTCGGTGAGTTTTCCTGCTAAAATAATCGATAAATAAGAGAACATAAGAAACACACAAGAACCTTAGTGCTTTCCAATATGGTAGGAAATATAAATTTATTATTTTATGTTTCTAATATTTTTTGTGAATAGTTAAAAGTTTTATCGAAGTAATTAACATCATTAAGTAAGCAAATGCAAATTAACCTACTTTTGTTGATTTGTTATTGGTTCGTCGATGCGTTGTATTTCAGTAATGAATTTCTTAATTTAATTATTCTTTGAGGTTGGTATTGATTCGAAAAGAAATGCAAATTACATGTTTTGCAAATCTTTATAACAAATTAGTAATACAGTAGTTGTATAATACCAAAATTGAGTCATCTGGATTTAAGTAATATTCTAGAATTTTGCAGTTTCTTTGGATATTAAACGACTGGTATGCAAATTATATAAAGAACGTTATGAAAGATCAGCCAAAGGCAGGTTTTTGAATGTACCTATGTGCCCTCATATTTGCCTATCTCAGACCTAGATATAAATCTGAAAGTAAATAATGATTGAAATTGTATTTTGAATGAGGAATTAAAAATTTTGTATATAACACAGATTTCGAGGAATTAAAGTGTGTTTTATTGCTCGGAAACTTGTTTATTTTTTTATTTTTACGTCGACATTAACAAGATCAGTTGCGTGCAGGTAATTATTATTTTTGATGAGGAAATATATTTGAGTATTGTCCGTGTATATCTGTATAATTTTCTACTGATTTTTTATATGTGCGGTATAGATTGTAAATAATAATGGCCCTAATAAAGAACCCTGTGGAACTCGAGATTAAATGTTTACAGAAGAAAAATATGTATCATTCATTATTCATTACAAAATACTTTTTATGTTCTGTTTTCAAGTACGAATGTATTAGGTGATAGGACAGAAGAATATGCTTACGAGCTTTTTTCAAATTGCCAAATGTTAATTTCACAAAAGCACATCATTTGACATACCTAGTCAAATGTTTACTGATTACAATTGGTCAGCCTCATAGGCTATCTTTATTGTGGTTTATCATCATTATATATTCTGCAATCATAATATTCAAGCGAATATTCGTAAATGCTCTCAAAATAGACCAAAAGTAACAAAGAAATTGTATTTTTTTTTGACAAGTACAGAAAAACATTAAAATATAGATCTGAAATAATAAGTATGTTATTGCCAAAATTTACGACTTGAACTATCCATTATTGGATCGATTAATTTTAGTATTTAACTATACAAGGCCAAGTTTCTCTAGTGCCACTTAAAAGTATGTTACTCTTTCTAATAATTATAATTCAAGCTTGTTTATTACTGTCAATTAAATTCTTCTCTTTGAAGCGTAAGTTCGGTTTCCGTCTTGCGTCTAAAATAAACAAAGTTCTGAATGAACCCATTAATTTAAATCAAGCTACTCTACCATTTTACTATGTTTATACAGGAATATAAATATTTGTTTTATATATGACTTATTTATTTTTATGGTTCGTGGGTACTTTAATAAAAGAAAGTGAAGAATATGGTTTCTATGCATCATTAATATACTATCTCGTTTTCTTTGATTTGCACTAAATAATTCAATATTTATTCTTGTAGAGGGATTCCAGAACAAGATATTTATATTCAATGGTAGATTATTTACTTTATATTTACAATTATTATTATTTATTACATCTATATCACTATACGCATGCGTATTTCACCTGTCATGTTGTAATTGCCAATTGGCGTTTCGGTATTTGGGCATTTACGAGGACTTTTACTTCAGTGTTTGCCACAACACGCTCCTCAGGATAATAAAGTCCAGGAAAAATAATTGTAACCAAACAAAACTGAGAAAAGTTAGATTAGGTCTAATGACATTTCAGGCCTTATTCTCCTAACTTTAATCTTAATTATCTCAAAATTTTTGTTTTGTAACCAAATATGCTTTACCAAATGACATAATCACTAGATAGGTAGCATTAAAGAAATGAAAGTGATGAAAATGAAAAAGTGACATTTAAAAAAGTGTTCAAATATTATTTCATTTGTATTATTTATAATTAAGAGGGGAAAACATTATTTACATTGCATATTTTATTATTCACATTGAACTTGCAACATACGTATTTTAAGAATTTAAACAATAATTATGTCATTGTAATCTAGGTCAGTAACAAAACAAAGCCCAGTTCAGAGCTCTAGTTTTCTTTAGAAATGCCGATTAAGGGATTATTATGCACGTTCACATTACATAATATTTGTATTGTTAATAAATTAAATTATAATTTAATGGTCACAAATAGTCTGGTATATATACCAGGCTATTTGTGAGCAATGAGCATTTAGTATTTAGAAATACTAGACACGTCAAAATCTTTAGTAAACAGTCTTGTATACAACGGCGGTTCGTGGGTCAAGAGATAGGGAGGTCAATTAGAAAAGTTACTACCTTTTGAAGTGATTTAAATTCCAAGTCGATCCTCCGGTCTTCTTGAGATGCAAAGTGGTCAATTACTTTTTCATTAAAGTCTTTTATCTTCTTTATTAATGACCTTTCTATGGTAAGCATAGCTAAAGAAGATAACCTTTCCTGACCCATGGTATTTCTTAAAAATGTCTTTATTCCTTTTAAGGTGGAAAAACAACGTTCACTTTCGACGGTAGTCATAGGGAGAGTACACAAGATTTTTAACAGTTTGACACTTTCAGAAAAAGTATTGTACAAATTATTGTTAATAAAAAGCTGTGACAAAGCAACTGCACCTTCACTATTGGAAAAATCTTCTCGGCTATATAATACTTCTAATTCAGTTTTAAGTTTCAAATGATTTATGACTGGATACTCCGTTTTAACTAATTTAAACATAACTTGAGGAAAGCTTTTTTTATAATCTTTAAATCGATCTGCGTGAAATAACTGAGACACTGCTAAATGATTCCCAAACCTGTTTTTGATCTCAGATGTAATTATATCACAAACTCTCCTTTTTGATTCTTCCGTTTTACATCTCTGGGCAGACTGCATGGATGTCTCCTCCAAATAGTTAATCAAAATTTTATTTCTGATGTCTTCAATTTTATTATTAAAAACGCCAATACACTTATTTACTGTTATGACATCGATATTACATTTTTGTAATTGATTGAACAATATATCACAATGAGGCATAACTAAATGAAAAAAATTTAACCAGTAAAGAAAATGTTCATTTTGTAAGTAGTTTTTTAAACCAATAGCTTGGTTTAGAGTGTCGTTTTCTGATTCATTAACAATGATTTTTTCTAAACAATCTAATAATTCTGTTCGATAGGTATAAACAGTCTCTATGCTCTTTGTATTAAAATTCCATCGTCTTGGAGCCGCTTTAGGTAATCTCACCTTAACAACATTATCTAACACGGCTGTTCTTTTTTGGCGATTTTCCAAAGAATGAAGAAAAGCTATGTAAATTAGCAAAAAAAAAAATTATGCTTTTATCCTGACTTGATGCTTTTTGTAAAATTAAATTTAGTTGATGAGCGTAACAATGAATAAAATTTGCTGAAGGATAACTGTTTTTAATTAAAAATACCTATTAACTTATTTTTTCTTATCAAGAGATGTTTACTTTATCGTCATATTAGGTTTTGGACGGCCACCACCTTTGAATTTCACTCGGTGTTCATAACCCAACTTATGTCCATCTTTCAGTTTTAATATATTTTGTATAACACTCATATTTAATAGTAAACACCAAAAACACTGTTTTACTTAATTTCACGACAAGTAGAGATTTACTAATAAAATGTTCACAAATAAAAACATTAAAAACAACGCGACAGAATTTACCGACCAACGCGTTCGTAGTCAACATTAAGACTGCTGACTGGCGAGTGGCGACTGCTCTACTAAACTTCGTGCGTTACCGTGTCAGGGTCGTCAGGGACATTGTCCCCGCCAGTGTTTTCTGTCTCTTTTGCTTTCTGACGATTCGCGCATAAGTCTATTTCACTTTAATTCGTTGTAAATTCGGTCCGTAGCCAGCTTTGAGGGCACGTTGTGGATTGACCCAAGATATTTAAATTCTATAAATGAATAATGTAATGATCTAGATATTTGAATAGTATTGTGCATAGAATGAACTAGAAACTTTAATATATCTTTTAAGAATATTAAAAATATATGTATTATATATTTTTAAACTTCAGAAAATGAATAGCTCTAATTTTTTATTTGTATGTGGGAGGTCATTGACCAAATGACCCTATAGAAGAATCGCCAGTGCTTGTATAAATAGTCTTACGTGAAAGTATTAAGATCGATTCGCAGTATACAGCACGTCAACGTCACATCAAAATATTATAGAATGCATTTTGTATTGTAACGTCCATCAGGCAACGTCACGGGCCGTCTTTTTTTATTTCTTCTTTTACAAAAGTTATTACATTACACTTTGAATTAGTCTGTTATACGCACAAACACTGCCGGCCAGGCAAGTCAATTTTTTGACGTCACAGGACTCGAGTGCTAGTGCAGACAGCAGGCTAAGCACATTGTTAAACGTAAACAAGTCGTATTACATATTTGTGATTTGTGGTGTGAAATTTTAAGTGAAGTAGTTATAATGATCAATTCTTCTAAATTATCATCATATTACCGGTGCATCGTACCGATATGTGAAAATAACTCAATAGAAATGTCAGAAAAAACTTTTGTCCAAGTTTCAAGAAACGGAAAGTGTAAAAAATTGTAGTTAAAGATGGGATCAAAAGGGTTTTTGAAAACAAGTTGCGTTTTAGCATGCGTGGACCTTTTTGTTGTGAGTAATTTAAAAAAAAAATAATATAAAAAAATAAATATACAAAGCCAAAAAAAAAAAATAATATTTGTAATACATATAGTGTGTATATAAAATTCTTATACGAAGGTAATTTTTTTTATATCTAAAAAATAACATTTAAGTATATAGATTTTATGGGCTTTAATTCTATCTATAAACAAAAATTTAGGAACCAGAATGGCATTCACGTTCACGAGTTATGAGGAAAAATTTAGTGTGACGTCACCCCCAAATTTGGCTAGTGTAAAGATATAATATCTTTTTCTTTTGTCACACTTTTCCGATAAAACTGCCATACGATTTAAATGTATTGAGCCCTCATTTTAACTGCGAATATCTCAAAAACGGAGGAGTGAAAGAAATACTACTAGAAAATTTTACATAAAACTAATGTGATTTCCGAAATATGATCACTTATTGCGGGGTTCACAAAGCAGAATTAGACTTAAGCCTAAATCTTGTTTTAAAACGTAGCACGTAGATTAACCCACACGCAGATTTACTATTTAATCCAATGGGACTTATTCACATTACAATTTCTCCAATCACAAACATTTTATTAAAATTTATTCAACCAATCGTGTCTTAACAATGTTTTGTTTTGAATTGACAGATCAACTTAAAACCGAAATTTAATCCTGCTCAAATAGTCGGATTAACTATTGATAAATATTGTGAATATCTTTAAAGCTGATTTATTCATCCACAAATATATTTATACACCTGTTTATATGATTTAGAACTAACTATGTGGCTGAATGGACCCAGATTCCGAAGCCAAAAAAAAAAAAAAAAAAGAACTAACTATGTCTAATATCAGTGACAAATTTGATGTTGGTTACTGCTAAAAATGTGCCAAAGCCGCGACATGATTTAATTCGTATTTAGGATATCCACCTAAAAAACTGGTTTATGTTTATGTGTATAAGGGGTAAATTACAATCGGGTATGATTTTTTGCCTGTAGTTCAGGACACAAGTTGAATTTAAACTATTTTATAATATTATTATTTAATTAAAAATGACATTACATATAAATGTAGGAACTGGCGACCGACCGGATTTCAGCTCGATCAGCTGATTCAAAACGGACCACATCCTTCTGTGTTTGAGCTTGGTGGGAAAAGCTTAATTTGAAAGGCGTATCTACTGAACGGTTATAATAATAGCACCTATATCACTTTTCGAGCATAAAAACGGTAATTTCCTTTAGGGACTAGTATTTTTGAAATACAGTATATTTATTTAATTTATGAAATGGATTATTTTTACCTTTTTTTATATAGACTACTTTATACTATCAAATTCTAATCTGGACAAATATACAAGGTGTAGTATTTATTAATAAAGGTGTACTAAAAAGTATAATACCAAAGTATTCCAACATAGAGGTAAAAGATAATTTACAAAATAGTAATAAATACTAGAAATAATACCTAAATAGGTACCAATTTATTTAATTGAAGATTAAATAAATTTGCCACACACACCTCTTAATGATATATAAATTTGTATCATGCTTAGAGAAGTGATTTAGCTTTAGTTGCGATTGCCCACTGGTAAAAGGTTCTTACCGAATAAATGTGTTCGCTGCTCGCTATTCAGTTGTTTGTTCACATAATTTGTTTGCCAGAATAAGTTGCAATAATACGCGGCTAAATTTAAATATATTAGGTACTTTTTTTATTTTTTGTTGTCATCGCGCTAGTACTGGGCAATTGGTAACTTAATTCCCAAATCCACCAATCCCATCATTTCCCTCCAAAACTTTACCTCCCGAATCCGGACAGAACAGATAAATTTAACAGTCTTTTACCAGAACTCGGGTTAACCACGTCGTGCGTGCTACCTGACAACGTGCTGATAAAACCATTAGTTTGCACAAAACATTATTACAGATGAACAATAGTATCAGTGCCAGGCACCTCTTTCTCCATTCCGTCGCACAGTGGGGCCAAGGAAAGAAAACATGCTAAAAAATCAAAATTTAAAGTTGTTCTATAATTAATTTCGTTTGTGCATACTAATATAGTGATAGACAGAGTATCTAAAATTGCATTCACGATCACGATTTGTAGCCTAGGTGAGGAGGAAGAAGGCTGCGATTATGTCACTTATTGGTTAGTACACTTCAGTCGTGTTGCATCCGTAAACGAGACTGTGTATTGTTATTCTGTTTTTTGCAACAAGAATTTTATTCTGCCGTGAATTACTTAATTGTACCTTATAATGGATCCCAGTGAACCCAGTGGTATATATTTTTTATTAATATGGTACTGTAATAATGATAAATATATGCATTAATTAAAACCATAGGACAATATTGTGTTTTTGTGAAAAGCTTATTTTCTCATGGATCTATAGTACACTTCCGGCCCTGATCTATTATCGCTATTTTTTTTACACACTTCTTAAAATGTTTACTAATCAACCTGTAGAAATTAACTGCTACCTCGTGCAGCTTAAAAAAAATAATAATAATAACACGAACGTATGTTTTTCAAAATTGTGAGTATACTTTCGCATACTTTCACGATTTACGTCGGAATTTAAGAAAAAATGGACAGCTAGCCACCATATTTAATTAATATTACACATGTTTAAGTTTGAACTAAGTTGGTTTAGTAATAGAGAGAGAAACACTACGGACAGATGGACCGACCGACATTGATACTTGGACAATATGGTTTCTGGTTTTAACCGAACCGTAAAAATAATGAATATAATATTTATGACATTGTTTTCTGTCAAATATTGTAAAAAGTAATTATTAGCGAGTTTTGTGGATTTGGCCCCACTGTGCGTCGCAGGAAAATATTCCAAACTGACCGAAGTAGCCGTAGCAATAATTCATGCTAAACGAATCAGCCCTCCCCTTCATGGTAAGTTAATTTTGCCCAATACGTTAAATGTTCGTCAAAAACAAAATGGAAATCTTTGATGCCGTCATACATACGGCACAGACTGGTTTCTGGTTTTACCTTCAAGTTCAACGACAGCAAGGATGATTTCAAATCTCTAACTAGCCTGATAACCACAATACAGCCAATTTTTCGAATTTCATGGTGGTTTTGAATTCTCCTCTGTGACTCTGCTAAGTCTCAGGGCTTTCTCGCGTTTCATCGCCAAACTGCCAGGCATTCTATATTTACCGTATCATTACATTCACTAGACCCATTACTGGCCACTCTACGCGCCCGAGTCGCCACTCATACAAGCGGGTTGGTCCCCGATTTCATTGCAGTTTCAAATTTTTGAAATCTCGCTGCCACACACCTTCAAGTATTCTAAGGGTCTCCCATACATTCTGCCATACATACCAAACGTCCCGCACGACTTTTATCACTTTGCCAGTATCACAGCCACTTATTTTATTATACCTTCCAAATTTTCTCGTTTTAAACGAGTGGCGCCCGACATTATTCGACAACTGTTTCGTCTCTCACCCATGATATAACCATCATTAGTGCTCCGTATCCCCGGCGTCATCTCCAGGTGGTGGAAGTCAATCAACGATCGGTGTTTTTCGACCATACATGTTTTGTCATAGCGGATTTACTATTTACTAATGATTGAACGAGATTTACGCATGACAGTCAAAGGCCCAAATTATACATAATAAAACATCACTACACTAAACATGGAATAAATAAAAAATGTGTATACTCGCCGTACACACAACAGATTGCTAGCTAGAGTATTTTCGAACTGAATAAATTACAAACTGTATAGAGCAAAAATATAAACTAAATAGAAAGTCAATAAGTAGGTAGTAGCCTAGGACGCAAAAGATAATCGTCCCTCGACACTACATACATACATGCCTCGGCAGCTCATCGGTGCCAATATAAGTAATCGGTGCCGGTTTTACATGCAAAAGCTAATTAATTAATTTTTTTAATGTGTAGGTACACTGCCAAAAATTACAGTTTAATTTGTTACTATCATATCACGCGTTTTTCGTAATATAATCCGTATCTGGGATTATATCCAAACTCCCTAAGTCTATTTATAATAAAATTATTTCTCACCACTATAGCTAAAACGTGTAAAAATTAAAAATATGTTTAGTTTTAGAACTGTTTGTTTGATTCTCAATCTGACAAACACAATTGTAAACATGTGTATTTGATTTTCACATTTTTTCTGTTTTTACATAGTTCTTTCACCACACGTCGACTTTATATATTGAGTACAAGACATTTACTTGATAAAATGACCCAGCCGACGGGTCCATCAGCTAGGACCAGAGGAGGTCTGCCGAGGTGCCTACTGCGGTCGGATTTGTGGATGAGTTGGGTGCGGGAACAGGCCTTCTAGGATTGGTCCAGTTTAACATAAATAGTCATCTGCCTCTGCCATTCCAGACCATAATCAAGCCAAAATTATTGGCGACAAAAACAACAAGAATTTTTCAATAATTGAATAATAAATAAACGAAATGTAAAGTCAAAGTTATTCGTCATTAATAGAGTTGGCAAATCGGTCCACAAGTCACGGACAGTGCCAGGTAGAGAAATACCCAAATACGTAAGCGAGACTTGTTTACTATTTTAGCAAAGACTAACATTTGATTTTAGTTTATTGTTATGCCTCGTGAAGTGTACAACGTAATTTATTCCTCTCCGTTTTGTTGATAATTTTATTCTTGATATCAATTTAATAATAAAGTATGTCAGACCTGCACAAGGGAAAAAACGGCCATACGCTAACAAAGTGAATAAATTTATCAGTGAATTCCTGGATTTATTCTATAATGGTGCTATAATAATTTGTAAGATGTGCGAGTCAGACCTGATGTCCTGGGACAAAACGTCACGTAAATTCTGTGCAACATAAAACTAAAAAAAATGGCGTGCCTTCGACAACACAGTTTATGTTCGATTTACTCTTAATGCTGATTGCCTGTGGTGTTCCGTTGCACATACTCGATAAACAACAATTTCAGCAGTTCTGGAATAAATACAATCTCAAGGTGACGTTACCAAGTTGCACAACATTGCGTAACTATGTACCAATTGTAAGAGAAGACATTGTAAATAAGATCAAATGTGTACTAAAAAATACACGGCTGTGGTTATGTGTTGAACAGACAACAGATTGTGAAAAAAATTCTATTTTAAATGTTATAGTACGTGTACTGGACCCTCTTAAACCAACATTTCCACTGTTACTAGCTAGCAAAAGATTTACGTGAGTGTACTTGCCTAACAATTACGCGGGTGGTACTGGAGACGTTAAAAAAATTGGACCTGTCAAAAGTGTTGATGTTTGTGACTGATAGTGCCACGACAATGCGTTTGGTAGGCCGTTCTCTTCAAGAATACTGTTGTAGGTTGGTACATGTTACGTGTAAAGTGTATGCTTTACACCTTCTGGCAGAAACTATTCGACAAGGTTTTCCAGAGGTAGATGCATTAATAGCAGGTACAAAAAAAGTGTTTCTTAAACTCGTAAACATGTTCGCGCATTTCATAGCAAGTATCCCGGTATTCCCGAACCACCACAGTCGATTCTTACACGTTGGGGTACATGGTTGAAGGCAGCTTTTTATTATGATGAATATTTACAACAAATAAGAGCTATGGTACTACAAATCAATCCAGATGACGCTGCAGCTATTGAGGAAAGCCAGACAAAATTCGACGATGTTTCTGTTGAAACCGCTTTAAAAACTTTTCACAAGAACTGTAAAGGATTACATGGCGCCATACAAAACTTACAAAACAGTGCGTTGTCGTCAGCGGAGTCACTGCAAATAGCGAGATAAATCGACTGCCACACTCTATAGGTGATGCAAAAAATAAGCCCGTTGGAGAAAATTCGCACGTGTGTTAAAGCAAGACTCCGGTTTTACCAGATTAAGATAAATTTGTGATAGTACTGATGGGGCATCTGCAGATCCATTAGGTGAGTTCAAAGACTATTTTAAGTATGCATGTATTACATCAATAGATGTCGAACGGTCGTTCTCAAAATATAAGCATATTTTTTCACCACATTACTCTCGAAGACAACCATAGAAACATACATGATGCTGCAAAGTTTTACAGATCTTTTCCTGTTACTAGTTAAGAGTTAAGTTGTTCATACATTGTTATAAGTTGTAACAGTTTATTGCGTTTATTAGTAGTTAATTTCTTTTATTACACTTATTATGATGCGTACGCCTATGTCCTGCGGCGCATTTTTGCCAACTCTAGTCATTAATTACAGTTATGAACCCTTATAGAAGTCGAAATATAACATGTTTGAATTAGATTCTTAAATCTCATAATAATTACAATTACTCGACTGTTGGAGATATCACAAAACTGTTTTAATTATTACTAAAATTAATCCTCCAAAGGCGCCCGTCTCTGGTGCACAAATGAATTATTTCCAGTTTGTTTGAGTATAATTGTATTTTGAGCGGATTGAATGGAATACAATGGAGGTTTGTTGAAATGTAGGACAATGCAGGTATCAGTGCGTACCGTGTGTTCAACTACTTAGTCTGGACCGGCTTTGGCTTATCTCGAATTATGTAATATTATCTGGGAACTACATGCCACCAGACACGACTGGTCATGATAGGAATGTACGGAACATTTTTCATCTGGAATGCCAAGAGTGAGTTTCGGCTTCGGTAAATGGATCTGAGAAAAATTGATATTTAATTAGTTTGTGGTAAAATGTCAGGTATTTTATTAAACTTTATTGACAAGAGTTTATCGTGATTTACCGAACTTGTGTGTTTAATTTATTCTTGTGGGAATAAAATCTCGCTGTCATTCATTTGTAAGTTTAGTAATTATACAGAAATAAAGGATTTTATTGAGTCGTGTAAAATGTTACAAATAAACGTGCAATTTTTATTAGAAAATGAAATCTTTTCCTATCAACTTAAAATCTGAAGATAATAATAGATCTATGTAACACGAAATATTATTAACCAGAAAAATTAATAGAAAATATTACATGGAAATACATCAGTCTCCGATAAAAAATCGATAAAATAGAAATAAAACTTTGTGGATATGGGTTTTCGAGGGTGATATTTCATAAAAAAAAAAAGAAAGTGGGGTCTATCGGGAACCAGGCTCCATTTTGTCAAATCGATTCCTTCTCGCAGTTTTTCCCAAATAACTAGGTTAATATTAAATTTATGGAAAAATGAAGTTTTCGTGGGCTTGAACAGATAAATGGATCGAGCTTCATGACATTACACAGGTATATGTTATACTGCGTGTAAACCGCCAAATGTGGCCAATTGTTAACAAAGACCGATTGGACAAGCGAGCTGGACGTAATAGTGAGTGTATTGTAGGTGGTTGGTGAGACGCAGACTGGAATGTGTCCTTACGTTTCGTGAGTGTGTGTTATTTTATCTCATTTCATCCTAGCTCACAGCTATCGCTCGTATTCTTTTTCCAGCTGGTCACACGGCGCTTTACGCAGGGTATATGCGTCGTGTTCGCCGTTGAACGTAAGCTCTGCAACACAGTGTACATCAAATAATGAATTACATGGTAATAAATATAACAACAATAAATATTTGTCAATAATTAATTAAAACAGCTTATATGGGAAGACGATGAAAACTGCTACTCCTGTTCATTTTCGTCCACCATGGAAAACTCCATTCCATTTGGCGTTATCGTTACATCAAAATCAGCTTCATTCGTATCATCGCTTTCAGTGTCGCTGCCGCCTTCATCACTATCCTGAAACACAAACAAAAATAAGTTACTTTTTGTAAGCATTCCTGAGGTACTGGCTCATTACTGTGAATCGCACGCTCTGAGTTTGACAAAAAACCTTTTCAAAATTATATAAATCACGTACCCTGAGCTCAAAAAGACAGTGTAGAATTCCGCTACAGAGCTGCCTACTAGTTGGACGGTAGATCGTAGGACAATTATTTCCCGGTAATTGTATTTTCTCCATTTTATTGACTTGAGCGTATTTTTATTTAAAATGTATTTTTTTCTAATTTAGGTACTTGGTAAAAATCTTGCTAGTTATCTTCCATATTTAACTTTTAATATTTATATTTTAAGTGCAGGCTTGCTGATTTTTATTATTTTCTGTATTTATTGACAGCCAATATAAATTTATTCAATGAGGGCTACCGTTTTTAGGTTCACTAGTTGGCGCCACTGGCGAGTAAGGTAGCTTTAAATGTTATTGTTAGGCGCGGAACAAGTTTATAGGGTTTTATTATAATTGTTTCGTACACCAGTAAATAAAGAAACTTGTTAATTATGCTTCAGTGGTGTGCAGTTCCATTTTGTTCGGAAATGAAAGGCTGACATATGTTTCCGAAAAACAAAATTCGCCTAAAACAGCGATTCGCAGAGATAACTTTACTCTTTCGAAACATTCGCGTTGTAGGAAACATTTTAATGCCGACGATTATGTGTTACCAAAGGAACCTACTGCACAAAAAAGCGTAAGTAATAATCATGCACATTCGTTGTTTTAATCATGCTCATGCTTAATATAACCAAACCATAATGACACGACACCTCTGGTAGATACAATAATTTCCCTACTGAGCAAATAAATTACTACTTTTCTTAGATCTGCTTTTAAAGCACTTACATTTATCGTCCCGTACCGTATATCTCCTATATTTCATCAGAAGTATCACAATTTTTATATAATTCATTAAAAACCCGCGTTAAAAAGCCATAATAAACATGAACGTTCAGTGACATTTGAAATTTCTGTATCTTACTCTACACTAGCGCCTCTCGTGGTCAATTCAAGCTCGGTAGCCCTCATTAGGCAGACCGGCACAACTCACCTGAGCTGTCTGTTTATAAGGAATGGAAATGAAGCTGTCTGTTTATAAGTAAACCTGGCCAAGCGATGGTAGATTCAGGGTCGGGCGCAATACCAATGCCATCGCGCGCTTGTTTACGATGACACGACACACTTCAGTTGTTATCTGTCGGTCGATGCATAGAGTACTAATAAATAATAAATAATGTTGAGCGTAAATAGTAGAAAACGACTGTACGCTGATAAAGTGAATAAATTTATCGGTGAATTTCAGGATTTATTCTATGATGGATGTAAAATAATTTGTAAAGTTTGTGGTCAAGATTTATGTGCTGGAATAAATACGGCTGCAAAATTCATGTCAATAGTAACCGGCATAAAAATAAAAAAAAATGGCGTGTCTTCTTTGGAACCTCAGTTCATGTTTGATTTAATGTTATTGCTGATTGCCTGTGATGTTCCCCTGCGCATATTGGATAAACCAGCATTTCGGGAGTTCTGGAATAAATACAATCCCCAGGTGAATTTACCAAGTCGTTCATCGTTACGTAGATAAGTACCAAGTGTTCGTGAAAACATTGTAAATAGGATTAAATGTGCCTTAAAAAATACACGCCTGTGGTTGTGTGTTGACGAGACGACAGATTGTAAAAAAAATTCTATTTTAAATGGTTAAATGTGTATTCGACCCTTTTAAACCAACATTTCCACTTTTACTAGCTAGCAAAAGACTAACGGCGTGTACTGGCGAAACAATTACGCGGGTGGTGTTAGAGACTTTCGAAAAATTTGAACTGTCAACAAGTCAAGTGTTGATGTTTGTGACCGACGGTGCTGCGACAATGCGTTTGGTGGGCCATTTTCTTCAAAGAGACGCTTGTAGGTTTTTACATGTTACGTGTAAAGTGCATGCGTTCCATCTTGTAGCAGAAACGATTCGAAATTGTTTTCCAGAGGTAGATGCATTAATAGCAAATACAAAAAAAGTATTTCTCAAAACTCCTAAACGGATTCGAGCATTTCACATACTATGTCCTGGTATTCCGGAACCACCAGAGCCGATTCTTACACGTTGGGAAACGTGGTTGAAGGCAGCTTTTTATTATGCTGAATATTTTCAACAAATAAAAGCTGTGATACTTCAGTTCAACCCTAACGAGGCTGCAGCTATTAAGGAAAGCCAGACAAGCTTTCAAGATGTTTCCCTTGAAACATATTTAAAAACTATTTATAACAATTATAGAGGACTACTCGACGCAATAGAAAAATTGCAAAATACTTCGTTGTTGTTAGTGGAATCGCTGCAAATAGTGGACGACGTAAATACACAGCTACAGATTATAAATGACGCAAAAAATATGCCCGTTATTGAAAAATTTGAGAGTGTATTACGGAAAAATCCTGATTTTACCAAATTAAGACAAATTCGTGATGGTGCATCTACAGCTGCGTTAAGTGAGTTCACAGAGTGTTTTACTTATGCCTGTATTACTTCCGTAGATGTCGAACGGTCTTTTTCAAAATACAAACATATTTTTTCGCCACAGCGAACATCGCTTACTGAGACAACTATAGAAACATATCTGATGCTACACAGTTATTATAGAAGTGCTCCAGTTTGTGATAACGACAACCAAGCTACTTCATAAATATGCTTAAGAAGGTGAGTTTTGTACATATTTTTATAAAGTGTACCAGTATTAATAAAATTTATTTCCATTTATTCTATTTATTTATTATTAGTTATCACTTAGAAATACAATGTACATGTGTGCACGTCATTTAACAGTTTAATAATAATTTGCAGCACTAAGCTTACAAAATATAAGGAAATACATAAAAAAAGAATTTAAAGCGAACGAAATAGTACAAAAACATACATCACAATATATAAAATATTTTTGTTTTTATTATTGTACTTATTCAAGTATCATGATATACATACCCAGTACGTCTCTGTAGGATTAATGACCTTGGCCAGGCTTATTTATAAGTTAGTTGTAATTTAAAGACAAAACTTTGTAAATGGCTATTGCCGTCTAAGAGTGTTTATGAGTTCGTCAACCTATCTAGTACATGATTTAAACATCCCTGACCGGAAGGCTGTTGTTGGTATGAGTTGGTCACTTCAATAGCCATATCTCAATTGGTGCTTCTAATCTGACCAAATAGTAACGAACTTGACATTGCTGCCCGAGACTGTTGGTCACATCAACACTCATACTAGATGGAGTGCTTTCTGGTTTAAGCAAATATTCCGGGTCTTGACATTTTCACCAAGGTGACTGTTGTAAGTTTGAGTTGATCACTTCACCAGTCATCCCAAGAAGAGTGTTATTAGCATAAGGATTTTTCAGCCGATGCACCGTGTCACTAGATACTCTTGGCCTCGTCATTGAGGTTCAGTTTTTATTTTATCTGTAAACCTAATCTAGACACTTTCAGTGCTGTATATTGTGTTTTGTGGAAAACTACGTCAGTGTTATCAAAACATCAAAGGTTCCAATCCACTTTAGGACTTATAAATAGGCAAGTTAAGGCGAGTTTTGCTTATAATCTCCCCCCTCCTTCCGTTGTAGTTCCGTGTAGTATAAACTGACCGATTCTTTGCCCTGGACGACTCCGTTTTCAGATATTTTATAGTTAAAACCGGCTTTGTTTCTGTTTGCATGTGCTTTTACTATAATCAGTCAATAACCAATATGTAGGTACATTGCATTTTTTTTTTTTATAAATAACCGACATTGGTATTTTGTAAATATTTTTCTCAGATTTGACTGAATAAAAGCATTTTGTAAAATTGTGCCTTGTTTTTCTTTCTAGATCTTT
The DNA here is from genome assembly GCA_029963845.1 of Rhamnusium bicolor. Lineage (NCBI taxonomy): Eukaryota > Metazoa > Arthropoda > Insecta > Coleoptera > Cerambycidae > Rhamnusium > Rhamnusium bicolor. Next base: position 478,463 of record JANEYF010003176.1, read on the forward strand.
GGACATAAACCGGTCTTCACTGTAGCTACCTAAGTCCTATTAGCTTGCTAATAGAAAAATATGTTAATCTTGCACTTTAAAGAGGAACTGGCGTTCAAAAGTCACCGAAAAAGAAATGTATATGGTCGTAGCTTTGGGAGTCACCAGTGACTCTCTTCCCATAGAAAAAAAAATATCGTCACACTACTATTTAGCATAACTGAATTAATTACAAAATTATATTTAGGTGTAGTGAATTAATCTTTAAATTAAAATGTTATAATGTATTTGTTTTAATTTTAAAGGTAAATACAAAATAGTTTTTTTATGGAATTTGCAAGCTTGGGATATGATGTTTTTTCCACAAAATGTCGAAAAAGAACGTACCGAAGATTATTATGTTAAAATTAGAAAGATACAACAGCCGATTCGCACATTCGCCGTGCAATAGAAGCAAGATTGGGAAAATATACTGTATGATTAGTTTTATGCTGTACATGTATATATATATATACTGACGTATAAAATAGTATTATACTTCATGATAATAAATGACCGTATTAAATAGGATTATACATTATAATACGGTACTGATCCTGTGTAAATTAACCAGCTCATCCACTAACATAATCTTGAAAAGTTAAACATTACATAAAGTGCAATGAAGTTCAGTGTGGATTGTGTTGTGGAGAAATTGTATAAAAAAAATATGTAAAAGCATAAAAGATAAATATATTTTGATTTCAGTATGAATTCATACTATATTATTATTTACCTAATTATTTTACCTTACGGATTGCCATTCAGGGTTAGTAAAAACATAAATATTAGGGGCAGAAAGATCAAAGAATTTAGTAAAGGTTTATTATTCCTTGTAGATGCAAGATAGTGCTTATTCATATGACTACTAGACTCTATATTAGTACAACCTGCCAATTAGGAATTAAAACTTATTTATATTTTTATTTTTTATTAGAAATAGACCATATTATAAACAATGTAATGTTTTATATTTGTAGTTTATAATTTGACACCAATAAAATGTTGAATTAAAAATCTGAAGTATAATTTCTTATTTCATTTCATAAGACGTATAATACATTACTTTTATACAACAGCGTATTATATGGAATTATACCATACCCCTCGTATACTACATATACAAAACGAATTATACGTTCCTAGCCCTGAATAGAAGACATCCGCTGTAATTATTTTTATAAGGCATCATAGTACTGCATAAAATGTAATGTGCTTATAACATGTACCTGTTTATTTACAGCTTAATTAACCGAATTTCTATTGTTGGATAAAAAGAAAGGCGACAAAGCGGCATGATTTTTTGCAAAGTAGTAGGCAGTATTCAATTTTATATTAATCAGACCTTAATATAATATACTGGAGGTACTACAAATTAATATACATAATTTATTCAGGAAGCTGCAGCATGAGATATTTTCTTAACGATTATATTCGCATAATTAAGATTAGCCTCTTACTCTTGCATATCAGGTATGAGATTTGCATCCTGTTGACCTAAATTGATGACCGACTTGTAAACTTTTTGTTTATGCAGCCAGCCTGTAAATCACTTTTAATTTTTTTTTGTTCTAACTCTGATCGATGAAAGTTCTTGGCATTGTTGCTTTAAATAGCCGACATATGTTAATAGGAATGTTAAAGTGGTGTCCCGCTGGTTTAACTCAAGCATTAAAGTATGTGCATATGCAAGATGTCCTTTGTCCATACACTTATTTCCTAAAATTTTTCCATTACATGAAATCGGTTGTTTTTTATATACAGAAAAGTTCAAACTGTTATGTAAGTTGAAACTTTTTTCTTTACTAAAAAGAATTCAGAATATTGTATAGTGAAATCGGAAGTAGGAGCTGCGCTGTTGTAAATTAATGGGAGTAATGATTGAAGTAACGGTATTAACCAATTCAGTCCAAATTGTGAATATTCTATTCACAGACATCGATAATTAACATAAATAAGCGGTAAAACGATAAAAGATAAAATAATCAGTATTTGATACAAGTGATTTGGATCACAACTAACATGGGGTTAGTTTTACAAAATGACCTAAAACCACAAAATTAGAGTAAAGTAGCCAAAAATATATATCCATATAAGCTTCCTAAGCATTAATATAAGTTAAACTTAAGCGATAAGATAATAAATATGCAAAATTATCATAGGATTAATCAAATAACTCAAGATAAGGATTTTGCCTTTACTTACTTCATTGAACACCCCAGAGACCACAGAACAATTATATTAGAATCCTTATTTACTATGAAAGAGAAGGAAACTGCTGTGACGTTTCAGTATTCGAGGCACCATGTCATTGTAGAGTAAAATTGGCGGGCAAAACCAGTATTTAAAAGAAACAATTTTCTTTGGCAGAAATTGTGTTTGCCTTGTAAGAAATCGGTTTTGCGTTTTGGAAAATGTATAAATGAAACATATTTTATGATTTTTATTTAATAACCATAATTATTCATATATTATTGTACATTCATTTTGGTATATGATAAAAAAATTGACAAAAACAAAAAATAATCGTTTTAACTCACAGTAACAAAATATTTATAAGACATAATATAAAAATTATTTTATAGTAGTCACTTTCCACTAGTTTCCGATTCAAGATCCGCTGAAGTATAATTTTGCAAAAGTGATCCGAAATCCTTCATTCGCTTAATGTGTATATCCAGCTTTACATGCAACCCTAAAATATAAGTTTTAAAAACCACAAAATACCTATGAAAAATTAGAATTTACATAGTTACTTGTAAATTAACTCGTTAATATTACAGCAACCGAGTCTTCTCATAAAAGTCTAAAATTTGTATAAAACGCAGAAAACTCCGTTCGGTTTGGTACATCCTTGTGGATATGGCAAATTTCAAATTTTATTTTCTTAAGAATGTTGCTAAAAACAATATGTTGCTACACAATTCTCTACAATAATCATCGCTTGGGCCCAGATTATTTTACTTTACACTTTGTTTTCAATCAAATCAACTGAAATATAAAATGACATAATTGAATACATATATCACAATCAACATTTTTTTTGTTTTCAATAATTTCAATAGAAAAATAATCTAAATAAAGACTTATAATTTTACTTGTGAAGAAATATGAGATCCTTGTACTTCCGATTAATTCAAAGAACAAAATCTAGCTAAAATAGACAGAATAAGATTCAAGATATGATAGCCGGAGACTCAGTGAATTTTAGCATAATGTTATTGTTAAAATTATTATTATAATGTAATAAAACAATTAAAAAATTGACAAAATGACAAATCGTTTATAAGTATGACAGCTATTCCTGTAATTCGGGAGTGGGAGACTAGCTTTTTCTAGTAATCTTCCGAGTAAGTTACCAATTAGGAATATACTAATTATTTTTTAAAGTGATGCCTATAAAATTAACTACACATAGAATATGAAGAAACATATAATTATCATTTACAATCAGAATCTAATAGCTGAAACACAAAACATGTTGAATAGAATTATGACCGGTGACAACCGCTGGTAACCGATAGTCGTTCGAAAGAGTATATTGCATAGAGAAAAACGTTGATGTATCAGCAATGCTAGTTTCAGATCCGTGTCAGAGACAATCCTTTTCGAAATTGATTTCCATTCGATCCAGTCCTCAGTGAATCCTCACTCTAGATCGTTTTCCGCGTCGTTTCGCGAGTTATTTCCAAAGCCTACTCCACCCGCCTAAGGCAGGTTCACGACGGAGTGAAAAGTATACACTCAGTTCACTCGAGGTTCACGGAATTATTAGAAATATGAATAAAAATGGTAATTAATAACAAAAAAGAAGATAATTACGAACAGATAGTATTTTTCATGGTAGTATTACAGGTAAACAAAACAATGTAACGAAATTTTAACAAAATTTAGTTACAGGTGCTAGGGGAATGAAGGAATAGAAGCCTTGCGAGGGAAGGTGAAGGATCATCATTCATCTTGCTTAGTGATGGGTAAATTCCTGGGAATTTACTTTTTGGGAATATTCCCTGGAAATTTCCCAGGAATCTTGCCAAAGTGGGAAGTCTAGGGGAACTTTTGTTTTTATGTTTAGAAATAAATATAAGCTTTCTGCGCAGAAAATATGTATTATTTATGTTATTATGTATTATTTATCTTAACAACAGAAATACAACAACAATAATAATTAACTCTAACCTTTTACATTTTACATAACTTTGAAATAAAAGGTACGATTCTACATAAAATTGTTAACGGAAAATGAGTTGTTTTATTAAAATATTATGTAAAATATAAAGTAACGCAATAATAATTAAACAAAAACAAAAGCAATAACATATTCTTTTAAATTATGTTAACAAAAATTAATAAGTGCGTGTAGGCAAAAAACATAAACCAAATGCATCACATTTATTCGATACTATGAATCAGCTTCTATCACTTCTACATATCACCATCATCAGACAATTCGTCATTTAGGATTTGTTCTACTTCTTCATCATACTCATCCTTGTCAGCAGTATCTGATGCAACCCTCTACTGTCGTTAAGAGCTTTAAATAATTCCCATATTTTGGGAATTTATATGACCCTGGGGAATACTCCTGGGAATATTCCCAATGTGGAAATATTCCCGGAATGGGAATATTCTCTTTGCCCATCACTAATCTTACCAGAACCGGTGGAATATCTAAAAACCATACAACAAATGAGGTCAGAAAATAGGAGAGGGAACATAAATCCTCCTCCAGATCTAATACAAGCGAGGAACTTTATAAACTACTCGCAAAAAGAGCTAGAGAGCTACTCGAACTCAGCAAACCAGAGTTAACGATACTAACAGGCCTTCTCACAATTCCATTCAAAACAATTTTATTCTTAAATTAAATAATACAATAATTTCCCCTCTGGGCCCTCATATCCGAAGCCAGCCAAACGACCAAGTGGGGATGCGGTCGGAGATAGTTAAATTTTTTACTTATGCTAACTCATGTTCTTCGGGAAGCTTATTTAACCTGATAACTATCATTTTTAAGACAAAATTAAAATAATTAGCTAGAACTTTTTGCACTTAAATTAATTGTAACACATGACGCGCATTTAATATTACTCTAAGGCTAACAGGGTAAAAATCCCTAAAAAACCCCCCTCAACTCAATTGCAACATGAAACGGCTATGTATCACCGTTTAATTTCAAATTTTAATATGAAAATATTCTTGTTGAAAATGTTTTTGTTTTTTCTGAAATATTTTGATTGGAGATGATTAATTTGAAACAAAATTTTGAGGAGTAAAAAGCGATAAAAAGAAAAGAAGAGAAGGAAGTATTAATTTTGAATTTTTCGGATATATGATGGACGTGACCTCAAAGTGGTTGCCGAATTATCGGTAACGACTGGTCGGGTAATTTGTGTTTGATCCGAAATGGTGCGTTATACACCATAAACTGAGTAGTATTAGCTGTTAGCGGACTGTTTGTCAATTGATGGGTGTAGAAATTTTGAGAAATTTCCTTGATGTAGTCCGCTGGTGATATTATGTGGGGACATAGTTCATGTAACTCCCTAATGGGTGTGTATCTTGTAGAATTTGTAATGAGGCGTAAACATTTATTTTCCAAAATTCGCAATTTTTGTATATTCGTCACCAACGCGCAACACCACGTCGGCGCCGCGTATGTTAGGGCGGGTCTCAATATAGGTACTTGTGTGTATTAATTTCTTATTTGTCATATTTAGTCTGCTATTCCTTGCCATGAGCGGGTATAAACTCCTTGACAAGCACTAGATTTTGCGTATGATCATGTTAATGTGCTTCAAAAATGTTAAACACTTGTCCAAATGAACCCCCTAAATATTTGACGTTTTATTTAGTTTGAATTTGGATACCCCGGATCGAAATTAGCTTCAAGATTTTATTGTTTGTAAAATTTTTAGTAAACACCACCGCCTCCGTCTTTTCCTCGTTCGCTTTCACCTTCTTTCAACTGGTCATAGTACGCTGCCGCCCGGACCATGTGAGTCTTTAACAGCTGATTCTCTGCTTGGGCAGACCATCTGTGACTACATGGCCGTGTCGTCAGCGTACATAGCCAGTTTCGTGTTACTGCGGAAAATCGGAGATGGCCAAGAAAGTTAAAAGTATGTAATCGATATATTACCCCAGTATCCATACAGTATCAAAGGCTTTCTCAATATCCAGGAGCACCATGACGGTGCTCTTTCCGAGGTTGCATTGCAACTTGATATCGTTCACAGTCTTTACCACCTGCTGAGTGATGTTAAAGCATTGCCCACTGAGATATACCATCTCAAAAAAATGGGCAAAGTTGAAAGCATCATATGTCGCTTCTGTGAAGATGAAGCGGAAACTGTAGAACATATGCTTTGCTTATGCAAAGGTTACTACATTTGGAGCAGGTATCCACAACACCTTCCGAAGTGGAAACCACGCCCAGAACAGGTTTAGACTTCGTCAGAAGTCTGGAAATTGATGGGTACTCATGAATATAAGGGTTATCACAAAATATCTGTTTAGGTCGCAATGAAGGAAGGCCACTAGGGCCTTTAGACCCACTCGGAATCTAATCTAACGTATTTATTGTTGTTTGGAAGATTACGGCTCTAAAAACACGAGACGGGTATCATTTTAACAAGAATTTTGTCACTCGCTATACTATCGAGTCGTGATAAGAGGATTCTGTTTGTTAAAGTATTTTTTTGTTTTTCACCCGAAGAAACACAGATACTTTTTGGCGTTAATTTGTCACCAAAATATTTTAATAGAGGAAAGCATTACAAAACTGAAGCTTAAAAATAAATGCGAGAAGTGTATTTTATTTCTCTGTTAACTATATTCAATATTTTATCGCAATAAAATCCTCCATAACATAAAAAGCATTATAAAATTAAGCGCTTGTTAAAATTTGCACTGCAAGCATAATCAGGAGTGCCATAACGTAATGTTACAGTTTAAAGTGGACTTGTTCGACTCGTTATACACTTCCTGTTATGGGAATGGAAGCAACTTCCTACCACGATGATAAGTACTTGTGACAGTTCTCGGTAAATACAAATCGACGAGAGAGAATTGTGCATTACAATCATAGTTGTCGAACTGGTCGTTGTATTAATAATAGTTCAATTGTTTTGTTTGAGGTGTTCATTAATTAGAGACATGATAACGTACAAGGGTTGTACTATATGTTGCACGATTTGCAGTCTGTCATTCTCTTCTCACTAGTTTGTTACAAATTCATTATATCTGGAATTTAAGTGCAAAGATTAAGAGTTGAAGACAAAATTTGATAAAAGGGTTCAGGTTCCAAAAAGTTTATTGAAGATAATTGAAATGAGTTTATGTAGCGTGTACAATTTGGTAATTCACCGGTTATCAGTTTAGTAACTTTGTTTGACTTGGAAAGGTCACAGAGTCTGTAAAAAAAGTTAGTTTCTTAAAACCAGTATCCATGCAAATTTCTCGATTTTTTTTAATGTGACATGAACCTTTGATTTACTTGTATCTGCAATTATTTTTACATTCAAATCAGTGGATATTTAACTAACTACCTAATCTTCAGTAAACTTAATCTATATACGTACGTATTAATTAAATTGTTGGATGATTGTTATCTAAGAATTTGGTTTCAAATGAAAAGATAAAAATATATCAACTATACGTTTATATGACGAGTATATATTTCTTAGTATAGATAATTAATAAAAAAACTCCGCAATCTGGATTTTCCTATATTCAAGGTAGTTACTTTACAAAAATACAAAATTAGTTTATCTACATATTGTCTAATTTATGTGGTTCTTTATGTTTTTTTATATAAACGTCTGTGGTTTCTAAGACATCCCAGAAAATGGGGGGAAAAAACCAAAAATAAGAGTAAATTAGTAAACAAATTTGGCCACTTTAAACATTGACTAGACCATGACAATATAATGTAACTCACAGCAGATAAGCTATGAGAGGGTTCTGTGAAAAAATCCCATGGTTTTTCTTATGGAGGTTCATTTTGTAGTTTCGATCGGGATAATGAGAACAGTACGCAATTCAAAGTAATGAGAATTAGAACTTTTGGAAATCGGTGAATCTTTTGGATATTTGGGGACTGTGTATGGTTAGTTAATAGATATCAATGTCTATTAATAAATTGATGACTGCCATGTCTTGTTAAAAAAATATCTGACAGTAGTGTCGAACTAATAACTGCACGAATGGCGAACCAAAATTTAGTTTTAGTTAGTTCTTGCAAAAATTACAATACCCTCAGGGTGTAGAACATGTCAAATATTAATTCATAAGATAATACACAATAAATACAAAACTTTTTATGACTACTACAAAAATAAAATTTTAAAATAAAATTAAATCTACAAATTAAAAGTTAAAAGTTAAAATCTACAATTATAAGTTATGATCATTATAAAATTCTTCAATGTAATAAGCTTTTTTTTGTTAGTACATCATGCAATAATAACTTCAACTATTTTATTGGCTGATTCCTGATATAACATGGTATTCTGTTATGTTATAAATTTTTATTATTGCCATATTTTACATTTCTTTGCAGGTAGGTATAATTTAATTTTCGTTAATCAAATCAGACTTATTTCCTGTATCATGTTTATGTTGCTTATCACAGTCTCCAAGTAGGTCCCTATTATTACAAACGAATATCACAGCTTCGTAAATATTGTTACGCCACTGGACTGTGTAGACTGGTTAGATGAGACTGGAATTGTACGCGAACAGCCGGGAATATTCTGGAATGCTCTAGACCGTGTGAATGGATGTATAAATAAGACGCACGATGGGTCGAGACCCAGTATGAAGTCGAACGTGAACGAGTAAAGAAATAAGAAAGAGACTTATAAGTGTTCAAGTGTGATTATAGTTAAGACAGTAATTAGTCTATTGTTGTTAATTGTTAATTAGTAAATAAAGTAGTGAATAATTGTTACCTGGACTTTCAATCAACGAATGTACGAGTATAGATGTTTGTATGGATAGCAAACACGTAACAATTTGGTGTCAGAAGTGGGATTGGAAGAGAAATTTCTGGAATATTCGAAAAGGTTCTACAGTGTTCTTTTCAGAAATTAGTGGTAACACGGAGAATTAAGCTACTGGACAGTATTTGGAGAACTATTTCTGGACTGAATAGTGACTAAAGTGGACTTTCGAGAAGTTTCTAGAACATTCGATTTAGAAATAGCTGCAAATACGCGAGTGCTGCTAGTAATAACGTGTTGTAGACTGAAATAAACATTCTATTTGTAAACTACAGGAGATAAGTGAATTATGTCGACGGGAACGTGTTGTAGACTTAAAAACAAGACTATAAGTGACTTTTAGAAGCAAACACAGGACATGCTTGCAGCATTGTTACAACAAATGGAGCAATCCAAAAAAATGATAGAAGAACAAGAGAGAAGACGACAGGAAGAAAAAGAAGAACAAGAGAGACGACGACAGGAAGAAAAAGAAGACCAATAGAGAAGACGACAGGACGAAAAAAGAATAAGAGGGAAGACGACAGGAAGAGAAAGAAGAACAAGAGAGAAGACGTCAAGAAGAAAAGAAGACTTAAGAAAAATGATGGAGTTCAGGCTTAAGGAAGCGGCAGGGTAACGCCACTGGACTGTGTAGACTGGTTAGATGAGACTGGAATTGTATGCGAACGGCCGGGAATATTCTGGAATGCTCTAGACTGTGTGAATGAATGTATAAATAAGACGCACAGTGTTCAAGTATGATTATAGTTAATTCAGTAATTAATCTATTGTTAATTGTTAGTAAATAAAGTAGTGAGTAAGTATTACCTGTGGATAGCAAACACGTAATAATATAAATACATGGTAGGGTAAGTAATTTGTTATTAATAAAGTGGTTTTTGCAGGTTTCATAGTATTGTAAATGATAAATGTTTCTTATGCATCTCTTCTGCAGTTTAAATATACGAAGTGCTTATGGGGAGTTTGCCCACATTCAAATTCAGAAACATTTTTGATTTATATTTAAAATCTACTTTCCTCTCCGGATTCTCACGCCAGCTAAACATCCACGTGGATAAGACGTGGTAATTGAGAGACTGTGTAGGGGTGAGGTCAGAGCATAAAACGTTTAAAACGAACAAATCTAACTTCGGTTTAAGAAACACATTTAACCTTATGATTATGATATATTTTTTAAATTTGAGATTAAAATAATTAATATTAACACCACATATAAAATTATTGACACACTTTATTTCGCACTAGTTTTTCGATTTATACGGAGGAAAAATCTCACTAAAAAGATCCTCTCTAAATAATCAGCAATATCAAATGACCGTGTCGTACCGGTGAGTTCATAGGAAAACGAAACATGTCTACTACTATTGGCAAAGGAGAATACTTCGCAGTAGGATACATTTCTGTTTCAAATGCCCAGTAAGTATTCAGGGATCCAATAATTAATTCAAGATCAAGTATATCCATGATTATTTCTCGAGAATTCCTTATATAATATATAATACTAACTAAATAATAATTCTGACCCTTAAAGCACATTTACAGGAGACATACCCTATTGTGGGCATGGAAAGCAAATCAAATTGCCTGCTTAGTGGTTTACGTCATGACTACTATTGTGGTCTATCCAACCAAATACTCAAATAGAGTATTCACTATTCACTAGTATTCAGTGCTAACCTATTAGTAATGAATATTCGAGGATCCGGATTATTCGGATACCTATTGGAATAATTCGAATATCCGAATAATTCGAATACCTATTCGAATAATTCGAATATCCGATAAGTTCGAATATTCGAATATTTTTTCGAACGAATATTCGAATACTAAAATCTGGAAAAATTCCCAGCCTTACTAAAAACAATAATTATTTATGGGCATTTTCTGTAAGAATGCCACAACACTTCTAAACAATAGTAAAGCAAGAAGAAAGTACTCCTTATATTTTGCATTTGAGTTTACTTTTTACAGAAAACTGTTTATACTTAAAACGATGACCCTGAAATCGACCCTGAGTTTTTGGAAATGAACTGATTCAGTCTCTAATTATAAATTTAGAACAATGCAAAAACCGCTTTTGGATTAAAGCACCTCTATTCACTCTGCGTCAATCAATAGCCTTATACATATTTGCATTACACAATGTTACAAAAGTTCAATGAATGTGACAGCAATTTATAAGGAAATTTCAACTAGGTATTGATTTTCACAATATTAATGCCGTTTAGGATCGACTCCATTTCGTTTTGATCTATTTTCATTGGTGGTTGTCTTTGGTGTTACAGTTTTAACAGAAAAAGATGGTAGGATTGTCTCTCGCAAATTTTATGAATTTTAGTAAAATACAAGTAAACGATTATTGCCCATAAGGATTGAATATTAGCACATATTGATTTTAGGTTTCAGTATAGCGGATTTTCTGTTCGTATTATTGAGGACGTACCAGAAAATTCCGTTTGAATGATCATTTTCCCTTATGCTAGAGTAATTTTTATTTTGAGGAATATGTGAGATGTAAACTTTAATTCTCATATTCTCCATACTTATTTGCTAAAATTGGTAATTTATGATAATCCACTTTAATGTAAAATTTATGTAGTCAGGATTATTCGAAAATTTTCGAGAGTATATGGAAGTGTAAGATAGTGTTGTAATTTCTATTTTCTTTAAATTCCCGCTTGAATGTTTTTTTCTATAAAATAGTATTTTTGATATATTTTCGAAATGGGTGTTTTCTTTGGTCGAGCAAATTATATTTCCTATAAGAATAAAATGTAAAATCTACTTTTATTGGATTCGACTGTTGATAAACATTTTATAAATTCATACTATTGATATCTTGGAAACGTTAAATTCTACAATCAATACCTTGTGTCCCAAATTCGGTGCTCACCATTTGGATCTCAGAAATAGTAAGAGCTACAAGGTCGGTCAAATTTTATGCTGATTTCAAATCAGTTAAGAAATCAGGTTTTACTTTTACATTTAGGACACTTTTTGGAGACTAATATTTTGGTCTAGAATGCTCGATAGTCTTCTGTTTTCGAGATATCCGAGGTAACTTTTGTTTTTCTTATGGCTGCCATATTGGATTTTTCGTTTTTCAGATTTCGCTTAAAAGGCGTTTTCAGATGATATATTACATGCCATGGAAAATTTGTTTTTCGAGGGATTAATTTAAGAAAAGTTATCCATTGCTTAACAAAACAAAATAGTAGGCCATGGAAAATCAAAAAGTTTTTGTAAAGGCAGAAACAAGGAAGTTGCTTATTCAGACGGCGAATAAGATGCCGGCAAATTAGGACTATTTTCAGGATTACAGTCTTATTTCATGGGGTCCAGCACATTGTGGACATATTATATCATTAGTACATACCGATTTTTGATGAGAGTATTTTGAACACTTGAAACAACGTGAGACTACACAGTAATCAGCAACAGCACATTTTCTCCATCCGATGAATAGAGACGAATTACTATCACACATAGACTTACGCACAACTGGAGATACCTGTAGTACTACATTTGTAGAAAAACGTTTATCAATTTTAGTTATGAACTTAAAATCATCAAGCGAATAGTTAATGTCATTTCGATTTACCATATCCTTTAGAAAAACATCATCACGAGCAAATTCTTTTTCCACGCCGTAAATTATTATTCTAGGATTTAATTTAAGTGGTTCATTAACTGAATACTCATTGCCTAGGTTACTCGCTAATTTAATTTGGCTTTTAACTCCACCAAGGATGATTTAATATCCCAATTTATTAAAAGTCCATTTTTTATTAATTTAGTATTATTAATTACCACATTTTTAAGTTCAGATGGTCGAATTTTAGCTTTAATCTCGTTTTCTATATCAACATTAGTTTTATTTTGCGATTTGATTAGTAACACTGTTGATTCTTTTTTATCCTTATTTTTATAAGTTTTTTAACGGTCATCAGAAATATGGATGCCATATCGAACATTTTTCAAATAGAAATTTTACGATTTCAGCAGAGCAGAATCATTTATATTTAAAAAAAACGTTAAATACTGTTAGTCTGGTGCGTCGGTTGAAGGGAGAGATGTGTTGGCTCGCTTTCGATCACGTCATACCACGACGGACTGCCGTCATTCTAGTTTAACGTTAACAATACACAACCAAAATCTATTTCCATAATAAAATGACTAGCGGTGTAGAAAATACAAGAACTGAACATCTCACTGTAAATTATTATTTGTAACATTTTGTGTCTAACGTATATGTCAAAATACGAACATTATGTTCAATTCTATTGATAATTCCTAAAATATATAATGTAATAACACCACATGTAATTACAACCGCCTTTATCCGTGAAGGTCTGGAATGACTTTGTGCGGGAGAGGGTTACACATTTAGAGACAACGGACACACATCCAATATCCGAGTATACTGGGATTACTTTCTCTTCCGAAAAAATCCCAGTTCCTCGACCGGAAATCGAACCCGGGACCCCGAGCTTTCGAGGCAAGTACGTTACCTCTAGACCACAGAGCCAGAGCCAGAGGCAAAATATCTCAATAATAATATAATAATGGGTTTCCAGGCAACTTATTTGATACAATTTTTACTAAGTACTAATTATTTATATTTAAAAACCTCACGCTCTTGGAAAATAATTTTGTATAAAATTCTTCTAATTTATGTGTCTAAAAAATATTTCAACTATGAGAAAGTAAGTGTAAAAAAAATACCTACGATCATTTATATTTTCTTATATTTTCTCAAAAATATTCAAGTGTAATTTCCCTAAGGCGTTATATTTTCCATCCGTACTCTCGACTAGGCAATAAACATTAGAAATTTATACGGTCAGCGTTGTGTATTAGTTTGACACAAATTACTAAAAAACTAATAATAGCCCAGCTATCAGAGAGTTTACATTTCCTTCTGAATTTAGTCAAATGCTTCGTATTTAAGTAAATGTTGGGTATGAGTCCCAAGGGATGAGTATTATGGCGACGTCATAACCACTTTGATGGAAATAATGGGTGTTTGAATTTACTTACTTCGAATGTTTTAATAATCCAGAACACAGTAATTTATATTATACCTTCTGAAATAAACTTCAGTTATGTTTATGTAGTATGAAGTAAGTGGTACAGAAGAAATAAACGAAAAGAATCGTTAACGTAGTTTTTTTTTTAATTTCTCCGTCAGGACAGAAGTATTATTGCTCTGTTTATAAACGATATTTGACACTACCGAAAAAAAATATTCAGCGATATTTTTTATTGCTTCACACGGTGTACTTATATTGTTTAACCTTTTTTTTAATTACACCAATGTGTGTCTAGGATTGCCTTTGGGTTAGGATCACATTTGTTGTTGCAGGCAGGGCCCTCCTCTACTGTACGTGATACAAGAAGTAGGGACGGGTTAGAGGAGGGTGTAATGGAAGCTCTTTCAATTTATGTAGGGTTGAACCATCTTTGCTTTTGTTTGTATTGGTTGCCCTTCCATTATTCGTTCTGGGTTTCTATACAACTGTGGTTTATTTTCTTAACAAATTTCTAAAGGCCAACATGGCTTTGTATCTGGCCGATCTATTTTTATCAATTTAACCTGTGTAACTCAATATATATTTGAGTTTCTTGACTTTGATGACAAGTGGTTGTACTTCAATTAGTACAGTGTCATGGCTTCCAGCCCGTTATTTCTACATCATACTCTAAGGTTCCACAAGGATCTATTCTGAGGCCCCTATTTTTCTATATTTTTATTAATGACAACCTGAAGGTCAGTTGTCAGTCACTATTGTACGTCGACGATGTAAAACATTTCTATAAAATCAGTTCAGTGATTACGATATAACCTTCAATGTAACCTTATCAAAATTTAAACTTGATACCAAAATAAATTAACACTGTTAAATATTGGAAAGTGTAATTCCATATGGTAAACGTAAAACAACAATTCAATTTGATTAACAACTAAATACAACCCTAAATAAAGCGTTTATTGTCTAAATGACGGTGTTGTTTTTGATAGCAAGCTTATTTTATAGAACAAATACGAGTAGGATCACTATTTTTTTCCTTACAGTGGTTTTTAGGTCACATCATCATAAATTCGGCCGCTTCTCTGAGATTTCCACACGTTGCATTTTTTAATACCAAACACCCGGAATAATGTATATTTGGTTTGTCGTCTATCTATAAAACTCATATTGCCAATATTGAAAGTTTACTGACAATTTGTATCTAGCATTTTCTATAGATCATACGAGTATTTATCCACAAATCTGAGTCCAGTTTTTCTCACCTACCAGTAACAATTAAAATCTGTTTTTATTCGATTAAGCTTTTGTATGTACCAATTACAGAAAAAAATTATAAAACGTTTTACTGGTAATTTTCAAGGTATAAATTGAATGTAAATAATTGTTGTGATACCTATTCTAGGTTGCTTGCTAGTCCGCCGGCTTCTTATAACAATGTTATTCATGAATATGAAACAATATTACACGAAGACTTTAAATTCCCGGCTTTGTTTCCTTTTGTGCCAAAGAGAAAAGTCGAGCGTTAGCGGAATCGTCGGCTTCTAAAGTACACCTGTGTATGCTGAGGAAAACTTTGTCCATTAAAATTCAGGAACGGAGTTTTTATTAGAGAAAAGTCGCGAACGTGATATTTTAGTTATTTTAGTAAGTTAAAATATGGGTTTTATAGAAGATTGATATGATTTGATGTGAAAATATGATTATCACTATAATGTATGCATCCAATATAAAACATTTTAGAAAATTGAGAATATTGAGATTAGGTTTTATAATACATGATGAACAGAACGCTTTACACATGGTAAGAAAATTTACAATTCGTGCTCTTGTATATACAGTGTGGCCCAAGGTTTACGTTTCAAAATTTGAGAGTTAGTAAAATCCGTGAAACAAAAGAAATTTATAATAATTATAAACTCAATTGTTTCCGAAATACAGGCAGAGTTGCCAACATTACTTTTTTTAAGTGGTGTGTTATTCTTTTATGCTCAGAGTAATTTGGCAACATTGTTGATAAAGTTTGAGCATTCCCATCACTTCAGCATACCGCGAAAGAAAATGATTTTTTCAATAGTTAAAGAAAAATTGAGGTATGAGAGAAACGGGGCTTCCACAAAATTAATAGAAAAAGAATTATTTATTCATGAAAACATAAAAAAATTCGTGCAATGTTATGACAATATACAACATTATTAAAACAGAACTATTATCTGCCAAAAGCAAAAAAATACAATTTCAAAAATATTAACAACAATAGTGTTGTTATTCTTTAAAAAAATGTTTTATTAACGTTATTTGAATTTTTTTTTTTAATTAATTTCGACGTGTTGTACTAGGAGGGAAAGTTTTGGGAGTGGACCCAGGGCAACCCTAGATAAAGGGTTCCATTATTTTGTTTGTTCTTCTTAAATATCACCGGAACTAACCGAGATATTTTAATGACAATAATGATATTTGGTAAGTTATATTTTTTAATAACTGATATGTTCTAGGAATTTCAATCCCTTACTTCAACCAGAAGCGTAGCGGTTGAGGCATTGATAATTAAGAAAAGAAAATATAGTACGACACTGAATACATTCAAAACTTTTTGGATCTTTAAAATCCACTATTATTAGAAAAGTATTCTTGTAATTTGTCCATAAAGCCGTAGACTGACTCGTACAAGCTTGGAACAAATTGAGGGAAAATAAACATCAATATCAGCTGTTAATAATTCAATAATTCGAGGGTGTCAAAAATGCAATCATGTAGGCGATTTACATTTTGAGCAGTTCCTTTAAAACTTTTAATTTTTATTTGAAATTCCTTAGAATTTAAATGAATTACTCAATTTGATTTTTTTTACTGTCTATTTGTGGCATCCTATAATGTCTCGTTTCTCCTTTGGATATTAAGCCTATAAATTATTTTAAACAATTTGTTAAATAAATCTTTGCACCAAAAGGATGTCAGAGGTTGGCTTTTGAAAAAAAAATGTTTTCGTCTATCCAAAAATATCTCACGCCTAAAAAATATTAACCTGAAAATGAAACTTCAATGTCAAATATTTTAGACGATTAAAAATTGACGATTCGGAATATTCTCCGATTCCGTTCACAAAATTAGAGGAAAATTTCTTTGCAAAAGATTGTCTTTTTTAGCAGTGTCTATAACAGGAGCTATAACATGTCAGTTTTCTGTTTATATATTTCCATAGACACGTGAGACAGTATTTATTGGAAAAATGGTCTATCCTTTAACATTGTCTAAGAGTTAGTCTTAACCATTAGTTACATAGAAAATACTTTTAGTCAAGGAGATTATTGAAAATATATTCAAAGTTGCCATAAAATTTGAGAAAGCTTTGTTCATTTAACAATCTTTTCATCACCATTTATAACAACTAAGCACCAAATGGTGAGGCTTGAGTCTGTGACACACTGTATCCTAATTATTTACTGCTATTTATTGTTTTTCTTCTTTTCTCCTTGAACACTGCATTTTAAATTGTTGTGAACACAGCACAAAGCTTAGTTAGTACGAAAACTGGAGCAGAGTAATCTATAATTCTATTTTCGCCTCGGTCTATACCCATTTCACACATTATCTCGAATTAAACAAAGCAGGTCGTTTCGCGTTATTCAGTAAAAAAATACAAAGCAATAGTTTAAAACAATATTGCTTTATCTCCAGTGTGTTGTTTTTTTATTGGCTCGTATAAAGTTGGGTAATCTGAAAGCTTCTGCTTCAACGGAAATATAAATAAGACGAAAATCAGTTCTGTTTGTTTTAATAGGATTGCCGTTGATGATGTACAGTTATTTACTTGTTTCAATTTAATACAGTATTCTTTTATCAACAGTAATAGAAAAGGCCGACCATTTAAGATGAGAGTTTGAGAATCAAACTAATTAAAAGTTTTTGTAGTATTTTAAACATTTTGATATTCCAATTAAAAGCAAAAGGCAAAAGTTATTCCAGATATACTCCATTCCATATTCCACTCTTTCATCTATGCTCTGCTGATGAGGAACAATAATTCCGAAGCACTGGTGTCGTGTTTATTTTTGGAGCATTTCGCACGATTCCCTTTTTTGAATCCCACGAAGTGCATCTTTGTTTCCAGTTGGAACTGGGCAGTGCGCATAGGGTTTTGTGTGTTTACTGCTCGTCGAGACTAAAAAATTGACCTATTGGATACGAAAACGCGAGCCGTACTTTACGCTTTTTAAAATCTAATAAAATAAAGCTGTTGAGACAGAAGGTTTTTAAATTAAGAATATCAAAACTACTAAGAGTAGAGTATGTTTATATTTTGAATTAAACATTATATCAGGAAATACAGAATCGCACGATGGCAATGAGTTAGCAGGAATCCCTTGTCAGAGGATTCTCGGTAGGAAGGGAACTATGTCACCTATAAATCAGTTTCTGTCTGTTGGCAGTCATCAGTACGGAACATGCAGGTTCGCCTACTGACGAGTAAAGTTCTGGTTTTCAGTTAACAACTAACAGTCAACGACTTGAAATAAAAGGCTGTAAACTAATCTGTTGCCTTCGGATCATCTGAGCGTGTGTAGTGAACTATGAGGTTATCTGCAGTCAGCGACTTATCCAGTCTATGGCTGAAGATCCCGTCTCTTAGGCGAACTGAATAAAGTGTGACCTTAAATCGACCACGTTGGCAGACACTGCAATCCGTGGACTGCAGTGAATGGGTACCTTAAGATCTTTGATAGAAAATCTGCTAGAGTCGTAGTACTTCACAAACGCAAGACGCGGAGAAAGACTAAATCACGACTGCAATTGACGAGCTCGTTTTATGACACTTTCCAGCACTTTTTCCAACGTCTCAAGGTTGTTAAAGTTTCAAAACGCGTTACGTATACGTTGTCCTTCAAGTAGCCCCACAGGAAAAAAGTATCCTGGTGGAGCTGAACGATTCGCATGACATGTGCGAAATGCACACTGAACTTTTTTGAACTTCCGGTTTCGTCGGAAGTGACACTAACTTTCGATTTTTAAATTCTGCATAATTTTCTGAATCCAACGATCCAAATAAGTGACATTTCAAATGTCAATATGTTTTATAATATAATTTTTAGTTTTCAATTTAAGTGTGCCATGATGGTTCCGATTTATTCTAAATGACCCGTGTAATGCTAGAAAAATCGAAATCCCGTCAAAAATACTAAATTACGTGATTTATGAGCAAAGAAAGTTCATCAAAATGGTTTTTGGGGAAAAACTCGATTTTTTCAAATGGAAGCATATAGGTACCGTGGTACCATTTATTAGTACTATTAATAAGGAATTTATTCATATGTCGTATTAAAATGTGTGATAAATATAAACAAAATTACAGCTAAAAGAAAATAAGAAAATACAGTTTTGTTTTAATTAAATGTTAAGAAGTAACTAACTAAGGTGGCTTTGAAAACAATGAAATATTTATCTTGTCAAGTATTTGTTGGTTTACCGGTGTTTTTATTGTGTCTTTAAAAATTGTTTAAAATTCTTGTCAATTGTGTTCAAAATGCTGAAAATATAAGAGATGAAAAAGTGGACATATTAAATTATTTATGGGGAATGTAGAAAAAAAATGCCGTTGCGGCTAGACACCTTTATGCTGAACGATATCCTGATAGACAATGTAAAGCGAGAAATTATATTATTCGTCTTGAAAATCAATTCCGAAGTGAGCCCAACAATGATCTCGAAGAAAATTTCATTCTTGAAGAAGGAACGGAAATTTATGTTTTGGCTCGAGGGGAAGTTTCTTTAAGGCAAATTGGGTTTGAATTGGAAATTAGTCACCAAACAGTAAGCCGACTTTTGCACAAATACCACTATAAATCTTTTAAATACCAATTGCACCAGCACTTGTACGAAAATGATTACGAACTTAGGATAGAATATTGCAATTAGATTTTGCAGAATAACGTGCAGCCAAACAATGATTGCAGATAAACATGCAATAGATAATTCACCTAGTGTATTTAGTTCCAAAGACAAATATTGTTTAAATATAATGAATCCACAAGCCCCCAAACTTTATTCTTTGATAAAATTGCATAAAAACAATTTACCTATACGCCCAGTTGTTTCTTACTTAACAGCACCTACTAGCAAACTTGAATAGACTAATAAATATAGTAGTAGATGCATGTAAATTCAAATCAACGTTTAGTATTAAAAATTCCTGAATTAATCAATAGAACTAAAAATATTAAGTTGCCTGGCAATGTTAAATTTGTTTCTTTTGATGTACAAAATTTATTTCCTAGTATACCGCCAAAAAATACCATAAGAATTATAGAAAATTTACTAGATAGAAATAACAGAAACTCCGTTGTAAAATCTGAACTACTAAATTTGCTGACCACATGTCTAAACCAAAATTATTTCCAATTCAACAACGAAATATTCACATCAAAAGAGGGCGTAATAATGGGAAACCCATTAAGTCCTATTTTAGCAGAAATTTTTATGGACCATATTGAGAAACAAATATATAAAAACAAATTAAGTAAAAGTTTTTTATACTGGTATAGATATGTAGATGATATTATCGTATGTTTTACAGGTACAAGACAGTTAAATAGTTTTGTAGAATTTATTATAATTTACACCCTAATATAAAATTTACTGTAGAATATGAAAAAGATAATTCGATTATTTTTTTAGATTTAACTATCACAAAAATTAATAATTCACATGAATTTAATATTTCCCATAAACCTTCGTATATACACAAATATTACGATACATAATAGTTCAACACATCCTGTAAAACATAAACACGCTGTCTATATTAGTATGATAAACAGATTAACCAAATTTCCTTTAACTGAAGATAATTACAACGAATTAAAATTTATTAGACAAATAGCAGTGAATAATGGTTTTAAAGAAACTTTGGTTAACAATTTACTTAAAAAGAAAAATTATAATATAGCAATAGAGTCAGATTATCCAAAAGCAGAAATCAGTGATTTAAGTGATTTAAGATATAAAACCCTTACTTATATAGGCCAACCTACCGAAAAAAATATCAATTGAACTTAAGAAAAAACATAATATTAAAATAGCATTTAAAACTAATAACACTTTAGGAAAATTTATTAAGAACAATAAAGATAAAACCAAAAAAGACAAAAAAGTGGAGTCTATAAGCTTACATGTGGTACATGCCCTAAAGTATACATCGGACAAACGGGAAGAAATTTTGGAAAATGATTGTCCGAACATAAACGCAGTTTTAATAACAATAAATTAGATTCGACGTATGCCAACCATTTGCTAGAGGACAATCATTCTTTTAATAATAATTTTGATATTTTACCTACACAGAAAATAAAGGTTTAAAATTGTCACTATTAGAGACATTAGAAATCAATAAATTAAAAAATAGTAATATTATTTTAAATGACCAGCTAGACTTAAACTGTTCACCACTGTTAAATATTTTCTAAATTATTTTGTACACTTGATTTAAAAAAAAAAACTGGTACAACTCTTGTAATCGAAAATCTTAATAGTTTAGTTGTGTGCATATGTCTGTAAATAGGGCTGGCCAGGCATGTCGAGGGGGGGTGGAGAAGAGGTGATTTACCCCGGACCTGGGTTTTTTTGGAGGAGATCGGTTTTCTTTGTGTTTTTAAACTTATTAAACCTTTCTCTTTTATTTTATTCAAATGGAATTTTAAAAAATAATTAGAAAATAACTTTTTCAAAACATTTTCAAGCCAGCCATATTATTGTTTAAAAAAATAATATTTGTTACGGATAATTCTACTAATGGTTGTAATTAAAATACTAACTGAATAATGATAATTCTATTTCTAAAATAAGAACACAAAAATACCACTTGAGACTAAAAAAAATGTAAATAATGCAAACTGAACATAAAAATACAATAAGAAAATAAAATAAATGAACTTCAGTTACGTAATACAGAATTAACTAATATTTTGTCATTGCTTCATTAGCGTCTAAAACTGCCTGAAGTCTTGCAGGCATGGACAAAATCAGCTTTCTTGCAAGGTCAACTTCTTGCGACAAGTTCTCCCAAGCGTCTTCAATTATCCCTTCCAATTCTTGGGCATTATTTGGATGGTTATTTAATTTTCTTATATGTTTCACCATTAGTCCCCATACATTTTCAGTTGGATTTAAATCCGGACTTTTAGATGGCCACGGTAACAACTCAATGTTTTTATTAAGAAACCATTGCCTGACTCGATGGGTCGTATGTATGGAGCAGTTGTCTTGTTGGAAAATAAAATTATTTTCCGGAAACACCTCTATTACTGACGGCAACATAATATTGTCTAATATTTCAATATATTTAATGAAATTGAGCTGATCACCACTGTTCCAACACACACCTAACCCATTTAGGCTCATCCAAGCCTAGACATTGACTAAAACCTTCCTGATATTTGTGGATCAAAAGTATATTTTTCGTCGTATCTAGTGGAAGGAGGCCTATATACGCGAATATGTCCATCGTTACAGGATTTAAAAACCTTTTCGTCAGAAAAGACAACTTGTCCCCAGAAGTTTTCATCATTGATTATATAGTTGAGTGCAAAAATAATCCTACCCTGCTTCTTTTCTTCTGAAAGTTTGTATTTTTTAGCCACTGAACAACTCTTCAAGTCGCTTTGTAGTTTTATTCTTCTGCAAGCAGTAGATACCGAAGCAGGGAAATTTGTCTCTGATATTGCATTTACTGCAGTCTGAAAAGGGTTTTCTATTAGGTAATTTATAAGATTTTCATCTTCTTGATTATTGCTCTTTCTGGGCCTACCGGAATCAACTTTACGGGATACCGTTTGGTTGGTTTCCCATTGTTTTTTAACACTCATTATCGTGGTTTTACTCACATTGTATTCAGCAGCAAGTCTTCTTATGGACCAACCATCTTCAATTTTAGAAACAATTCGAAATTTTTGAATATCTGTTAGATGTCGAACCATTTTTAATAATGACGCCACTGATTAACGTCAAAGTGACATTTGTAAGATTATTAATATCAATCAAAGAACGAATGATTTACATAACTAAAAGAAAGTGTACCAGTTTTTATTGAAATCAAGTGTACCTTATTTTATTACTGTTCCATTTTATTACTCTAGATTAGTTAGTTGATACTTATATATACCCTCACTTTGTAATAAAGAATTTAGTCTTGTACTCACCATCTGATGAAGCCACTGTGTGGCGAAACAATTGTCATGAGTTAATTAAATTGTGAAAATCAAACATAAGTTTATTTTGTGTTTATTTGTCAAACAATGATTTTTTGGGAATGATTTTATTTTCGGACGAGTCCAGGTTTACAAATCTGGGATTATTTAACTGACAAAATACAAAATATTGGTCACAAGAAAATCAAAATTTATTACCTGAGGGTAACTTTCAAGTGCGGTTCGGTTTCAATGTTGGGTTTGGAATAATCGGTAATAAAATTATTGATCCAATAATATTTGAAGGACCTCTGACTAATGCCAGATATTTGGGATTTCTGCACAATGAAATAGAGGACAGTCTAGCTGAATTACCTTTCCATTTACGACAGGGAATGTATTTCCAACAAGGTGGCGCTCTTCCCCATAATTCAAGGATAGTAATTGATTACTCTCAACGGAGATTCGGAGAAAACTTAATTTCGACAAATGGTCCTGTGAGATGGCTTCCAAGGTCACCTGATTTAACACCCCTTGATTTCTTTGGGGTAATTTAAAAAATATTTTCTACGCAACCACCGTTACAACCCGTGAAAACCTGGACCTACGAGTAAGACGCGCAATTAATAGCATAACGGCCCAGCAATTGGCTAGTATAAAATGCGCTAGTATAAAAGTTTTAGACTGAGAATAAATCAAATACATTTTCAATACATTTTATCGCAGAAACTATTAAAACAACTACTCCACTTAGATGGAATATGCGAATAGATTAAATAATAGTAATCATAGTAGGGGCAAAACAAATATTGAGTTTAAAAAATTTTGACACCAAAATGGAAAATGTTTACATTTAAGAAATGAATGAAAGACGTTATGTGTAACGGCCTAAGTGTTTTCTATCTTGTATTGTAACTAGAAGGAAATAAATAAATACGACGATAATAAAATATCAGATATTTTAAAACTGATAGTTGTATGTATCTGCTGCATTTTTTACGCAAAACCTATTAGTAGCATTTCAAACGCTGTCCGTCAGGAATTGAATATTTAGTATTTATATAATGTAAACTACTAATTAATGAAACACTCTGTATACACTAGTGATTAATTTTGGTTTTTGTATTATTGAGTTTTAATGTAAATGAGAATAAAGCCTAAATGCCTAAAATTTCTTTAAAAACTTTTTAATCTAAACACGTAAGAATGGTTTTGCATTTTTATAAATGAACTAACAGATGTGACAAAGATAAATGTATTTTCCTCGTCAATCGCAATCATTTAACACTTTAAACGTTGACATGTCCTCCTTTTTTTTTCGTAGAGAAACAATATGATCCTTCCATTCAATGATCGTTTCCTTTAAAAATGATATGTCAATCTATCTTCAGAGACTGAAACACAATAGAAAAGTCAATAGTTTCGACAATTAAATGTTTTTGCTCCATCGTAATAGCAGTAGCTTTAGTGTTTTATTGTTTAGATAATGCTTGCCATTCCTTTGAAATTGACACTTCCCATCCGTGAGATAAAATTCTCTTAAATATCACAGAAAGTCGTAATTAATGATACACTCTTTTTTTATTTGCAAGGTCTTTAAAAAAAGTTAATTATATTTGTCATTGTTGCAGTTTGTAAACCCAAATAAAAACATCACGGTAGAAATAAATAACAATTTGAAGGAAACACGCATACGTGGCTTGAAGATATTTTTAGCGACATTCAAAAACGTTATTCATTTCCCATCATTTCCTATTATACTTATTTGATGAAGTCGATTAGTATTTGGTATAATGGTCAAAAAGGTTTATTGAAAATTAGAAAAACGTTTAGTGAAAATTAAAAAAATTACTAATTTATTCTGGGTACACCACCCATTTTGTGATGTTTTGATACAATTTGTAATTATAAAGATAATTTAACACTGCTTAAATATAAATGTTTAATTAATATTTGTTTTGTTTCAGGTAAGTTTATTCTTCTGGCTGTGTTAAAGTCGTAAGTATTTTTTTTGTTGTAACGAGTCTTGTTTTTTAAAGTTTAACTATGATTTTAAAATAGATCAAATTAATTTCTTTGTGTGCGGAAAAAGCGACTATACTTTGTTTCTTGTTGTGAAAGAGTAACAAGTGCTCATTTTTAATACTAATCTACGATTTTTGATGGTTAAAATAAAGTGATATAAAAACAGTGCCAATTACCAATTTAGTTGAAACAGTGTTGCATTTAGCATCTAATGTTTTGTTCGATTTATTTGATAGAAGTAAAGATTTGTTATCAGCGTACATATTAAAAATGCTTCATATGTTAAAGCATGGAAAATAACGCGTTAACTATTTTATGACAACATTGTTTGATGAGAATTGTAGTTGTTTTCAGCAAAGTTTGTAATTTATTGTCACATAATACATATGAGAGGATTATAAATATTTGTAGTAAAATTGCTGTAGTTATAAACAACAAATATTGTTTGACTGTTCTCTTAGGATGGTAAAAGTAACCATTTACGTCAAAGTAAGAAATCAATTATAATGTACAAAAAATTACTACGTGGTCTTTGTTGGACTCAAACAAACATTGTACAAATTATCTACATATTGTAAGGATTTTAATAAATATATTAACGAAAAATTCCGTTAAGAATTGTGTGGCATTGCGAAATAATATGTAGCAAAATCTGCTCCAAATTGTAGTAATAGTTTTAATTTAGAGATGTACTTACGCAAGCAATATGTCACCAGATTTGTTTACCATCAGGTCGTCACTTTTGCGTTATGCAATTACATACGTATCATTTCATTTTATTCCAAAATGCCGTCCAATCCAAAAAACCTAACACCCAACTCGATTTTGTTATCTCAATCTTAAATTGTTGGATATTGCTTGAACTAATTAAGAAATTTCGAGGTAAGTTTTAATATTGCATAACATTACAGGCAGAGCTGACTAGTAGTTAACTACAATTGTAGTTTAACTACTAACTACAAGTACTTATAAGGTAGTTGTGAATACACTAGTATTTTTTGAGTACCCGCTACTCAAATTACTTTTTAAAAGTAGTTAAACTACTAAAGTAATTGCAACTACTGTTTATGTGTTTTTGTAGAATTTGTTTTGATATATTTTTAAAATGTTCCTGTTACTACTGATACCGAAAAACTAAAAAAAGTCCATCTTAAATAGTAGTAGTATACCTATATAATTAATTACAGGCCATGCAATACTGATGCGTATTTCTTTTATTAATAGAAACTACGATTATTAGTTCCATAAAATATAAAACGACACAAAAATAATTATATTCGTATTTTCTATTAATAATAAAATATACTCATCAATATCGTCTGTAATTATATGTACACTGTGTATTGTGTTCTAAAGTGAGGCTGCATGCTGCATGTATTGCTATCCCCATTATTATTAAAGATAGCCAACTTTAACTTACACTTTTCATCTTCTGTTCTAGTTTTTCGATATTAGGAGAGAAAATTTTAACAGTTAAGTTTAAGTTAATCTGGCTAGTGGCGACGAAAGTGTACAAACGTAGCCCTAAGAATATTAAATAATAATTAAATGAATTAAAGAGGTTGCAAATGGCAACAATGTGCAAAAATGAACTGTAGGTGTAGGGTAGGCTAGGCTGTCTGTTGGGTTATTTGCACACCGACGCACAGTGCTGCGAGTATATGTAAATTTGGGACAAAAATCATAACTGTTGAGATGTATGTGGTATTTATATATTTTCAACTTTATATGAGACAGTTTATCATAAAATTTGTCTTAAAATATATTAAACATTATAAACCATTTGTCTTAACATAATACAGGGTGTTGTACGAATAGTTTAATTTAAAATAAAATGAGAGGTAAAAAGTTTGTGTTCTCCGAAAATATACACTAGGCACATGAAAATTTAATTTCCCTAATAATTCTTGGCAGTCAATTTGATTGTATAAGATTTTTTATATAAATACTTGAGAAAAATATTCGCGTCTATTTTCAAGAGATGTCATGGAAAACTTAGTCAACAACTCTTGTTGGGGAACACCGATAGACGGGTATGCTCCCTCAGACTTAAGCCATAATAGTTTTAAGAATCGTCTTTGCACTTTCTCCAAAGAGTCTACGTGATTTCTGTAGTGAGGGTTCCAAACAAGAGACGCATAATCAAGTTTAGACCTAACAAAAGCAAAGTATAAAGTTTTAAGTGTACTGATATTCGAGAAGTCTCTGCTAATTCTAATTAGGAACCCAAGAATTTTAAGAGATTGAGTCACTAAATTATTTATGTGAGGTATAAATGAAAGTTCGCCATCGAATATTACGCCAAGGTCAGCAAGAGTAGAAGGTCGTTGAAGGACTGCGTTGTCAATACTGTAATTAAACATAACAGCCTCGGATTTAGTTGTGTAGGTCATAACGTTACACTTAGACACATTCAGATTTAAATTGTTTTCAACGCACCAATTAAATAAGTTTGAAAGGCTGTTTTGCAGAAAAACGCAGTCCTCCAAATAAGAAATTACTTTAAAAATCAGTGTAAAGTAGACAGAACACATCAATAACATTCACAATATCGTTAATGAATATGTTGAACAACAGGAGACCGAGAATTGACCCCTGTGGGACTCCGGATGTAACAATATATTCGACAGACTGGAAACATATTGCCTTCTATCCGAAAGATAAGCATGACAAAATAATAACAGAGACGGCGAAAAACCAAAAACAGACATTTTGTTTAGCAGTATGGAGTGATCCAGTCGGTCAAATGCTTTCGAGAGATATATTACGTCAAGTTGCCTGCGTTGATCAATGGCTTCAGAAATAGACTGAGTTATGCAACAGATTAGAGGTGGTAGAACGTCCTTTCATAAAACCATGTTGGTACACCGATATTTGGTTGCTAACGCTATAGTAAATGTTATCATGGAGTAAAATTTCAAGGGCCTTTGAAAAATTACATATGATAGATATTGGTCTAAAGTTGCTAATATCATGTTTATCACACTTCTTAAAAACCGGACACACTTTTGACATTTCCAGATTTCAGAGAGGCAACAGTTTGTAACACATAGATTAAATAAAAACGTAAGCGGGTGTGCAAAAATACTAGCACAGTCTTTATATGTTTAAAAGAACAAATAGTTGTGGTTTATTACCATTCCTTTAAATGTATTTGTATGAGGATATATATATATATAATATATATATATATATATATATATATATATATATATATATATATATATATATATATATATATATATATATATATATATATATATATATATATATATATATTTATATATATATAAAGCTTTTCTGAAATTTTAGCCTGGGCTTCACGTCTGTCACTGGAAATCCAAGTATTCAACAGGTCACCATTTTTAACTGACAACGCGATATCTAATAACAAAAATTGTGATTTGGCGCTCACCTGCGTTCAGTAAATTATATATCAGTAACAAGAGGAAACTTCAAACTATCAAACCGTGTTAAATATGAAATAAGCATTTTTAAGCTTTTTGAGAAAATGTATCGTGAAGTTTAAACACATTATAATTTGTCCCAGTATATAGGCAATTGTCGTAAACCACAGTTTTGATATGTTGTTTCCACTTTCTACTGTTTTAAAAGTTGTATAAGGATTCATACCTTTACAAGTACGTGCCATTTTCAACAACAACAGCCTCTAAACCTGAACTCATACACCTTTTTAACTTATGCATACAACTACCGTATCGCAACAGGTCTTAACAGGCAGCATTAGGCACGTGAGTAGTGGGGGCGGTAGTGATATACCTACATTGTAATTGGTCGTAATGTCTACATTAACTGTCACTCTTCACTTGCGCCTACTTAGATTTCCTTTATCAAGCAAGTCGAAATTCGAATATTGTCTTATATTCACAGCACTGTGCGACGTAGAAAAGAATTTTGGGGCATTTTGTCACGTCGCATATTGACTGGCTAGGCTGGCAGTATTGGCATTCATTTTACAAATTATAAGTACAGTTTAGACTTTGCGGTTATATAACATGACAAAAAAGGCCTTCAATGTCTTAAGTACATAAGTTCTAATGACCTAATTTGTGCTGTGCAACTGCAAGTGTAAAAAGTGTACCTACAAAAAGTAGTTGTAAATATAGTTAAAAGACACGTAGTTAAACTACATTTTCAATCAAAGTACTCGAGTACTTTTCAACTATAATGCATTTACCATGAGTACTCAGTAGTTGGTAGTTAACTACTTTTTCAAAAGTAGTTTATGCAGCTCTGATTACAGGGAATCTTTATTTATAATTTTTAGAACAGCAAAAATTGAGGAAGTTTTCGCTTTAATAACTGTGGTGGATGTGAAAGAATTGATTCCGTTAAATAACAACAACGTTGAGATGTGGACAAATTTATTCTGAACTACAGTCTTTCCATCAAGAGATGGCGCGTTGTATCCCCTGTGGTTTTAATCCACAAGAACTTCAACGGATATTGGTAAAACGAAAAGAGGATCAAATCGCAATACGCGACATATCAATATTCTCTTCGTAAATTATTTGGGGTGGCATTACTTAATTAGGGCTATCGTTTTTAGGCTCACCAGTTGACGTCACTGGCGAGTAGGGTCGCTGTTAAAAGTTATTGTTAGGCGTGGAACAAGTAGTCGAGTGTTTTGGTGTTTTGTATAAAACTACGTCAGTGTTACAAGTAAATAAAAAAACTTGTTAATTATGCTTCAGTGTTGTGCAGTTTCATTTTGTACGGAAACAAAAGGCGGACATATACTTCCGAGAGACAAAACTCGCCTAAAACAGTGATTGGTAACAAGTCGCAGGGATAACTTTACTCCTTCAAAACATTCGTGTGTTTGTAAGGAACATTTTAATCCTGACGATTATGCCACCAAAGGAGTCTACTACAGAAAATCGTAAGTAATAATCATGCACATTCGTTGTTTTCATAATGCTCATTCTTGATATAACCTAACTTTAATGACTTAAGACACCTCTGATAGGTACAATAATTTCCCTACTGAGCAAGTAAATTACTACTTTCCCCTTCTGCCATCATTGTGTTAAATGTTTTTCAGCTAATTTTTATAAAAATCATTAAATACTCGCGTTAGAAAGCCATAGTAAACATTAACGTTCAGTGACATAGACCTTACCCTACACTAGCGCCTCTCGTGGTGAATTTAAGCGCGGTAGCCCTCATTGTGCATGCCCAATGACTTTCTCGTTCGTAATCAAAGATCCCCAAATTTGCCATTTATGATATGTTAAATATTCCACTATTGTACGTAATGGTTATAATAATAACTTAATTTTTCACTGATTTATGTGGGAAATGTTGCTACAAAAGCCCACAATATATCTTACAACATTGTAATGGAATAGTCAACAAAATCCTGAACATGCTCCAAACATAAAATGGTAAATGCTATTATAAATTTAGTAGCATCTTCTACAATACTTAATGACTATAACCACACTTTGTAGTAGAGATCTAAACATTCCGTTGCAAATTTTTTATCTTGTAAATAACCTAATAGTTTCCTCTTGAAATTTAGTACTATGTGTTGTTCCTATTTGTATCGTAATTAGTAGTAAGTCGATAAAATTGATGTATTTATGATAACACTTTATTTCCGTCTATCAAGCTCATTTGTATATAACAAAGGTGGTATAGGACCTAATATTGAATCCTGCGGAACTCCTATATCTACGATTTTGTATTCCGAATTGATCCTTTACTGTGCCGTTAGATTTATATTACCTATGTTAAATTGACGTATTGAGTCAGATTTGTTAGAAAGAAATAGACCCAATCCCGTATATCTTTAGCTTATAATTTTGGTTAATAGAGCTATTAAACTTGTCAGGTTATGGCCCGCGAGTCGGAAAAATTATTCCATAAGCGCCACATTAAGAGTTAGGACACAAAAATACAGAATTAATGAGCTCATATCGGATTGATATTTCACAGGAGGCCTTTTACATGGCGGATTAGTCTACCATTATTATTTGGCCTGGTTTAGTCGAATCACCTTGTATATGCCGTCAATGACTCTGTACAACTTACGCATCGTAGCATGGCCCCTTAGATTTAAATGCGCAATGGATTTAGCATCTACTGTATCCACTGCATACTGACCACTTCTTTCTAACTTGTGCGCAATTCGGGGCCACTCTACGATGCGTGACCTGTACTTTAACCCTTGTTTAATGTATGTTGTTAAATTATTCAGAACACTAGATTTTTGTCTACGATTTCTTCTGAAAAGAGCTTAAGAACTGAAAATATATTATTATTGTCTCTAAGGTCTTTGATCCCTAATACTGTTATGATTATTAAGTAATTGTGTGTAGCTTTTTATAAATTATAATTTGACGCCAAAGCATTCTACGTCAAATGAATTCAAATATTTTACTTTTCATCTCACCAGAATGAATGTTCATCTTTTCAGTAATAATGGGGTAACGTTTGGAAAGAAATATGATTAATGGTTATTTAATCGTAGCATTTAGCTTTATATCATAAACAAAAAAATAATACAATATTGTTTCTCTTTATTAGAGATAAATTGTCATTAAGTCATGGCCGGTTTATTCCAAATGGGTGTGTTTAATAAACATCGAAATGGAAAGCATATTACCATAAAGAAATTCGCGTAACACTGAAGTGAATTAAAATTTGCATTTGAATCGATTGTTAGAAAATAAAAACATTTAAAATAACTGGCAAATTTAAGATACAAATGAATTCCTTTGTGTTTTAAAAAATTGGAAATTTCACAGTTCCGTAGAATCGTGCATCCATGACACGAAAAACTATCTCGAGAAGAATCAATGTTCAGAAAATTAGATATTCTGTACACAAAAAAATATCCTGAAACCATATATTAAAGGAAACATATTTGAAAATTGAGAGACTTTGTTGAATTTGAATAAAGACCAATAATGGTAAAAATGACCTTAGAAACGGTGCAAAGGAACTGGGACAAAAGCAAATAAATGCTATAAAGGAAATCGAAAGACTAAAATAGGAATAGAAAATGAGATTTAACAAAAAGAATGGTCTAATCCTACAGAAATTTAGAAAAATTATACCTTTTCTACTTTCCGTAATACGTTTTGTAAAAAACCTGATAATAAAAGTAAACGTGAGCTGTACGGCGTCGAAATCAGTTAACTTGCCCCCCCCCCCGTTTTTTTCACCACAATTTTGCAGACCCATAATTTTTACATTGAACACAGACTAGCAAAATTAGTTCTACGGCTAGCACACCCTTATGTAATAAATAAATAATGACTATATTTGTGGGGCCAGATTGACGCTGGCCCCCTTTATTTCACATTAAGTTTTTGAAACTCCGGCACAAATAGCCTATTACAAGCACAGATTGGCACAGTCACTTTCAAAGCTAGCACATTTACTTCTCAACCTCCCCAATCGCGTCCTATTTGTTTAAAATTTAAGAATACAATTCCCACACCTAGCATAGTCAAGACTCTTAACATTAAGAAATTGATACTTTCCCATTTAATGGCTAGTCATTTCGGGGGCGGGGAAGATTGACTAAGCCCCCCCCCCAATTTTAGAAACCTGACACAATTGGCCCACAGCAAGCACAGGCTGGCACAACCATTTTCAGAGCTAGCACATATACAATGGTGGTCATATCAAGTGGCTAGCGTCAGTCTGCCCCCTCCCCGAAATGACTGGTCATTATCTCCTAAAGTATCGATTTTTTAATATTAACTGTCTTGTACTCGTCTATGCTGAGGGTGGAAATTGTGTTCCTAAATTTTAAACAGATAAGGCGTGATTGTGGGGTTGAGAAGAAAATAAATCCTTTATATGACTACCTTTGTAAGTGTGCTCGTCTTTGGGGTTGATTGTATCAAACTGTGCTTGCTATGGGCTATTTGTGCCGGAATCTCGAAAACTTACTTAATGTGGGGATAGCATCAGTATGCCTCCCTCAAAATATAACCCTTATTTATTTACTACGTAACGGTATACTAGCCGTAAAGCTAATTGTGCCAGACTGTGCTCGGTGTAAAAAAGTGTACCAGCAAAATTGGGGTGAAAATGTAACGGGAGGGGGAACTTGGATGACCCTGGTGTATGATTCAAAACGGCGGGATATCCGCGAGCAGTTGGTTTTACGTACATGCTTTCGTACGAGCTGAACACATGTATTTCAGCTTGTAAATAATTACGACCCCAATAAATATGTAAAGTGTAACAAACATTTTCTATTAAATGATTCAGAATTATGTGACACTTTTCTTATAATTCGTAATTCCTCTTGTATCGATTAGGGCTTGCGTAATAATCATTTTGGTGGTTTGTCGTTTCTTATCTCTTCGGTAATGTCAGTGTAGTGCTTTTAGAACACTAATTTTTGTTTCTACCAGATCCTGTTATTTGAAAGTATATATACGAGTAGAATCCAAGGTGGCTACATTGTTTTCCTTTGATATTATTTCAGTTTATATTTTTGGAGAAACTAAATTTGATGTCACACGTTACATAAAGTTGGCAGCGTTTGACTGGCCCTAATCATCGATAGCTGGAACAAAAGCGATTTTATTTAGTTTTCTTCTCTGGTTTAAAGGCATGGTGCAAACAATAAAAAGTAACGATTCATTTAATAGTTCTCACAATCTCTGCAACTAACCGGGCTTTGTTTTCAACATCCTGATCCTTACACACAGCCTTTAAAGACTTCGACTTACCGCTTATAATGGCATTGCACTTTCCGCATTCACTCCATTGACTCCTGTGTCTTTAGATATTGACCTGAATTTAACTAGACAATTAAATGCAACGTTGCGTTCCATTGCGCACTTATTAAATTCAAGATGCAAGCTTTTAGTGGGAATTTCGGAAAACGATTATATCGTAAATAATGGTATGTTAATTTTAATTGCAGGGAACTGTCCAATTCTTGTGCAAAGAAATACTACTTAAAAATTTTCAAATTTTGTCAGTTGACATTGACAAACTAAACTGCTACAAGAAAGTTAAGGATATTACAAATTTTAACACTAGTGTTTGAAATATTTTTTGCTCCACTAGACTAAAATATTTCAATAAAAAAACTGCAAAAAAAATATAGGTTTTTGCAGTTGTTGGAGGAATATTTGTGTTTTTTACTTTCTTATACCTAATATAAGGAAGTATAGTAATCGTGATTTTTTTTCGACCTCGACATTTTGATTGATATATGTGTTTTGAACCCTCCTGAACCCATTTTGACTATTTTCCGAATGATATCTGTGGGTGCGTGTGTGTGGATGTGTGTGTGTGTGTATCCGCGATAACTCAAAAAACACTAATGGGAGTCTTCCTATATTTGGCAGATAAGATTGTCAACAACATTTTAGGTGACACATTAAATTTGGTGATTGTGGTACCACCAGAAGAGACATAATGAAGGAAAGAACAAAAAAAGGTACAATTTTGGGGAAAAAAATTGTTATTGCATTTCTGGACGAATCTCGACGAATTATAATGAAAAAACAACATTTAGGAAAAAAATCTGTTCGCATGTCCGTATTATCGCGATAGCAGCCACAGTTTTTAAGATAAAGCTTTCAAATTTGGTACACATGTTCTAAAGGCCAAAGACAGTGATAAATTCGATGATGAGCAAAATTGGTCAGCTGAAAGGAGGTCCACGGGACCCAAACTTTTTTTGTATTTGCCGGTACAAAAAAAAAATTCTTGATGAAAGATTATCATGTCTACTATATCAAGCGAGTAAAATATATTTTCCAAGTACTTAAATAAAGCTGATGTAAACTGAAATATTTTATACATTTGGCCTCATAAAATGGGGTTAGGATAAATTTAACAGTTTGACGTTTGAAAGGTCTAATTTGGTTAATTAGGTATATGACATGAATTATTATTGACAGTATCGAATGTCGCTGATAATTAATTATTTAAAAATTTTAATGGAACTTTTCAAGGTACGCTATTAAAATTTAATTGAGGTAAGTGAATAATTAAATAGAATAATTTTTTTACATCAGGGTATATACTGGTATAAGAAAGTTATATGCTGGCCACATCAGATATTTGAATCTAATAGTCATTAGCAGATCATTAATATATTTCTAATTGTGAACTCGAAATAATGTTTGTTCTGAATGAAAATTGTCACGGATAAAGTTAACTCACGAAGAAACAATAATTATGACCGATGCAGTTGGAATGATTCGTGCTAGTCGAAACCATGTCGAGATTGTCGCGGAAATCGATGTGTCTCAAAGTATCATTTCTAGACTTGTTTCACAGTACCAAAACACTAGACCAGCATCTGATTGTTTTAACTTTCAGAATATTGACACACTGAAAGTACTATATCACCTTTGTCCGCTGTAATTCAGAATATGCGTCAACCATATGGTGCCTTAAATACGCTACATATATTGATAATTTACAAAATAGTAATAAATACTAAAAAAATACATAAATAGGTACCAAAGTCGAAATCTTCTCAATTTATTTAATTGAAGATTAAATTAATTTGCCAACACTTCGCACTGATGAAGGCAAAAACCAGAAACCGGTCTGCGAATGAGGGATTTCCATTTGTGTGGTGAAAATCCTTTACTAGTGGGAATCGCAATTAAAGCTTAATCAGTTCTTATGATACAAATTTATAAATCATTAATAAGTGTGTGTTGGCAAATATATTTAATCTCCAATTAAATATATTGAGATTATTTCGACTTTGGTACTTATTTAGGTATTATTTTTAATATTTATTGCTTCGTGGTTGAGCGATAAGGGCATTTGCCTCTCACCTGGAGTCCCGGGTTCGATCCCTGGTCGAGGAGCTAGGATTTTCTCTAAACCAGAAATTAATCCTTACTCGGATATTGGGTGTGTGTCCATTATCTCTAAATGTATAGCCCTCTCCCGCACAAGGTATCTTGAGATACCTTTAGGGATAAAGGGGAGTTATATCACTTGTGGTGTTCAATTTATTACTATTTTGTAAATTAACTTATACTCTCTCTATTGGAATATTGTAATATTTATTATACCTTTATGCGTATACAGTGTGTCCTCGGATGGGGTTTTCTCGTATATCACTAACGTAGAAATTTTTACTTCACCTCTGGACGCCCTGTATATAAACTTAAATCTGAATACTAAATGATTAAATAAAGAAGTTTTTCCTCATGCCAACCCCATCAGTGGACCCACTGAATGTTGATAATCTGGAAGAAATTTAGCGTAGATTTTTAAAATATGACAAGTTTAGAACAGTTAGGGAATATCCTGCTACTGGTGTCCCTCAATAGGAACTTCTCGCGAATTTTGGTATCGACTCACTTGAGCATAGACGCATAAAAGCATATCTAATTCTTTTGCTCAAGATGATTCATAACAATATAAAGTGTACCTAAATTTTAGGTGTGTTAAATACTCATACTACCCCAACTTACCCCAACTCTAGGGAGTTGGGGTAAGACAGAGAAATTTGTTTTATTTGTTAACTGCACGAACGAATATAAAAAAATATTCTCCTTTGCACAATATGTGTAATAATTACAATTATCTAAATCGACATTGTCCTGAAGTATCTAGTTAATTAAAAAGTTAAATTTATAGTTAACTTATTTCTTCGTTTTTTTTTTGGTTGGTTATATGTTGTATACTTTTCTTGATATTTTTTTCTTTTCTTCGACTCTAGCACATTCCTTATTTTATTTTTTCTCTGTGTATATTTATATTTAGTATTTATCTTGTCAAATAACAAATTATTTTATGGATTAAGTGTATACTTATCTCTTTTTTGTATTGTTCCTATTCTGTAATTGGGCCTTTCGAAATAAGTCCCATAGTAACTAAAATCGGGACAAGTTCATATAAACTTTGTGTTATTTTTTGTTGTGATTTTTTTTGCACGAAATCGGTCGAATTTAAGGATACCCTGTATAACTCTGTTGTGGAAAAATATACTGTTAAGACATCTCTTCCTTTACTATAAATAGATGCTTTCTCTATAGAAAACCACGTGAAAACAATTTCCAATTCATCAATTCAATCTATTGAGTGTAGATACTAAATAAATCATTTCATTACATGTTTTTACTTCGAATTGCTGTTTAAATGAAATTAGCCAAACGTTCTTTGTTTGACCAATAAATTATACTATTTACTCTAAATTTTTTACTGTGTGTAGTTGCCACATCTTTTTTGGAGAATTTATTTATTTTCAGGTCGACAACATTCTCTAGATTTTCGTATATAAATTAAAATTCCGAAGAGCTTTTAGTTTTGTAAAGGAGTTAAAGAAACAAGTGAGACTGGTTATTATGCATATATGTATATTTATGAATACATTAAGAGCGTACAAACACACACACACACACACACAGAATGTTTAATAAACAGTGTACAAAATCTACATGTATTAATGACCGGAACAAAGAAGAACATCATTGTTTTGTGAATATAATAAGCGCTAGTCTACCTGCCATTGTTGTATTCTATTCATGCAAATTTTTACATGTGCATTATTCTTATGTAGATTATTTTTAATTGGATTGTAAAGAATGTTCGCAAAAGAAGGCGAAAAGTTAAAAATTACAATAATTACATAATATTTCGTTGTCTTATGTAGGTATACCGTTAATATAATAGGTTCAGCCACACACCAATTATACTAAATTTTTTCTCTGTATTAAAGTATTACTTTTGGCCAAATAACAATCTTCAATCAATCTATCGGTTTCAAGTCGTATCACCACTCTATGAACTTTCGTGATTTTAATATCGTAGGCATTTTAATATATCCGCTTAGCAGTCGTGAGGTAAGGACACCTAGGTTCAGTTCTTTTTATTAGTAAATTTTTACCTCAATTTGTATATATTTATATTATGGAAAAAAAATGTTAGCTTTGAAATAATTAGGAAGAATATTATTTGTATGAAGTCGTTAGTTGAGGAACTAGTGTTAGTTCGTATAATAAAATTTTCTTCTGGATAGTTTCACGTATCGAGGAAAAACGGTCAGTAGAGGTTGAATCAATTTTGGGATTAAGTAAAGCCGATGTAATAAACAGATCCATCGGTTAAACGCGTAATTTGAGAGAATTGTGGGAGTGGATTCAACAATTTGTCGCAATTCATTTTAAATGAACGCAAAAGCTCAGTTTGAATTTAAAGCACGTGTCAACTAAATACCCGACACTAATTATTTTATGTTAGTAAAGCGTTCGGTAGGGAGCCGCTAATTAACAAAGTTTAGAGACTTTTTAACATAAAAAAGATAAACCTTCGATAAACCGTTTAGGGTTGATCAGAAAAAAAGTAAGTGTTTAGACTTTGATAAAAGAAATTATGTTATTCCAATTTATTAAAGCTTCGAAGAGAAAAAACCCAGAAAATGTCAGTTTTCTCTTATTACATTTCTTTTCCGTTACAGTTTTTAGGTTTAGTCTTTTTTATTTGAAACTTGGGTTTTAAGCAACGTTCAAACATATATGAGAGACTGTCATCGATATACTAAGTATAATAATACAATGAAACTTTTTTTCTGAAAAGTTGTATAACATTTTTGTAAAAGTATAGGGTTGCCTCTACCCATGTATCTAGATTTGGGATTAAGTCATAATTGGCCCTATTATCAAATTTGAAATATATAGCCATTTATGAGTTTTTTGCAGATAAGAATCACTCTCTAAAAAAATGTTCCATTACCTATTATCTCATTTAGCCTAGTGGCAGAATTAGTTCCAATTTAAAGGTGGGCCGCAGAGTGGCTACAAGTATTTCTGTTGAGCCAATAAGCGTAATATGTGATAGTGAATATGAATTAAATGTTTATGCTGAACAATATGCCGCTTCCGCAGTGCGCCTGTCGCTTTGCAATTTTTTTCATGGTCGGGTCAGGTTAGGCCTGGAAGTCAAATAAAAAAAGTTTAATTCTTCCTTCAGCTACAAGTGGCGGCAAGAAACACTCTTGGCCTATGGCCGGCATAACCGTAAATGTATTTTTAATGATTAACAGGTGGGCCATGGATTTTTTTTAGTTACGCCACTGATTTAGCCTCTAGGCGGGTACACAGATGGACACCCACTTAGACTCCATGCCAAAAGAAACCTCTTTTATTCGGGTAACCTATTTCTGTTGTACAAAATCGCATATATTTTGTTTTCAAACTAAATTAAAGCATCGCCGCCTGCAAAGAGGTGCATAGAACATTTTTTATCATGTTAGCAATGTCATTTATTAATAATAAAAACAATAAAGGGCAAAGGCAGCTCCCTTGTGGCATCTCAGTGTTGTTTTCTGTTGGCTTGGAAAGCGATACATTTACTTTGCAACCTGACTTCTTCGACAAATATTGTCCACATTGTCACATAACTGTTAAATCCCATCATTTTAAATTTCTTTAACAGAATTTTTCGATGAGTTGTCTCAAATGCACGGCCTAAATCCAGATATACTACGCATATTATTATTATTATTTTTCTTATCCAACATATTTTCAGTTATTATTAATTTAATTAGTTGTAGTTGTAGAGCTGTTTCACATCCATCATTTTCCCTAAAGCCTGATTGATTATTGCATAAAATATTATGTTGCTCAGTATGTTTTATTGATTGGTGTCTTACAATATTTTCCATAATTCTTAAAAAAGGTAATATTAATTGGTCGTAATTATTCAACTTTTATAGTATTCGTTACTTTAGGAACGGGCGTCACGATTTCAACTGTGATAGTTGAAATTCGTAGTCAGGAAAAATGCCTTATCTCAGATACAAGTTCATCAAATTCAATGAAGGGTAGTAGCCAAGAACTATAAAACTTTTTTAAATAAAATCTAGGTCAATATCATCTATACTTCCCGGTTTACAAAATAACTTTTCTTAGTTCAGATAATGGTGTTTCCTAAAATTTTGGCACTAGAGTAATAATGAGAGTTTTCATACCTAACTAGGAAAATGGAAAGTGAAAAAAGAATTATGCGGAGAAGAGATTTTGAGCACAACAATGAAATTCTGATTCAGAAATATTCATGTGGATACAGATTTCCTAAAAAATTTGTTTTGATTCAAAACAGCTCAACAGCTGTGTTTGTAAACTCAGTTCAGTAGTGGTTCTACTGTGTGTTACTTCCATAAATACAGGTCTTGATGTATTAAGAAGCATCCTTTCGTGTGGTCAATATAAATTCGCCTGATGAGCGCTCATTCATTAGTTAATCTGATTCCAATATTTCACACAACAAAACATCTTTAGATGCGAACATTGCTGATCACAAATTAACGTGACCCGAACTCAGCTTTAAGGTTATCTTTGATCTAATAAAATTAGTTATTAAGAACACAAGGCAAAAAAAGCTTTTTAAAAATTCAGCACATCGATATTTTTAAATTTTGAAACCTTACTCGACATTTCATTGTGATATATGTTTCATCGGATGACTGTAAAAACAAAATTGCTTCATAATAAACGAGATGATTGTTAGTTGGAAGAGAGAAGTCGTCAGTTTGTCACACCAGTCTTGGTGATTTCATTTTTGATGTACAGCTTCGTCGCTTTTTAATGACCGGCAGGCGTTGATATCCATGTCTACTTTGGTTGACTGAGCAAGCTTATTATTGAAACAGGTTAGCTCAAATTGTATTAAATTTATTGGCTATTTTCAATAATAAGCTTACTCTCACATCGCTACAAGTAACACATGCATATTAGTATTTCATTTAAAGTGACGAAGCAGTGCAACTTATAGAGCGCTGTTCTTCATACCACAATTAAGTACAATAACTTGCACTTCTATCTATATGTACAGGGTGAGTCAGTTTTTTGTAGACAAACTTTAACAGGAGATAGAACACATGTTTTTAAAAAAGAAAAGTTCCTATAAACATATGTCGTAGAACGCTTCGTTTCCGAGATACAGGGTGTTGAATATAATTTTTTTTTTCTCGAATTTTCATTATAACTTATAAACGAATGCTTAGATTTTTTCCATGTTTGGGGGATAATGCCTATTAATTAAGGGGCATAAAACAAGCGATAAGAATGGTCAAAGACTTGCACAGTGGCGGAGTGGAGGGGATGCTCAACCCCTTTTTTTAAACAGAACTTCTACACCAATGACTATTTTTTAAAAAAACTGTTATTTTCATTATCTACATGCAGTTTAACAAAAATAATGTCCCTTCTTCTATTTCGA
Organism: Rhamnusium bicolor; assembly: GCA_029963845.1. NCBI lineage: Eukaryota > Metazoa > Arthropoda > Insecta > Coleoptera > Cerambycidae > Rhamnusium > Rhamnusium bicolor. The sequence goes on from JANEYF010003176.1 coordinate 519,917, forward strand.
AATTCCTGTGCGTTTCCGAGTTATTTTGATTTTTAGTGTATGATGTGGTACTAAATTAAGTAATTTATTTATTATCAATTATCGGCTAAATATTTAATTCTTTCGACGAAACCTACCTAAATATGGTTTGTTAAGCCGAAATCTCTTATTCTGTTTAAAAAAGGGGTTGAGCATCCCCTCCACTCCGCCACTGTGCAAGTTTTTGACCATTCTTATCGCTTGTTTTATGCCCCTTAATTAATAGGCATTATCCCTCAAACATGGAAAAAATCTATGCATTCGTTTATAAGTTATAATGAAAATTCAAGAAAAAAAAATTATATTCAACACCCTGTATCTCGGAAACGAAGCGTTCTACGATATATGTTTATAGGAACTTTTCTTTTTAAAAACATGTGTTCTATCTCCTGTTAAAGTTTGTCTACAAAAAAACTGACTCGCCCTGTATATTTTTTATAAATTTCTATATAAAAAGCAATTTAATAATAAACTCATCCGTGCATCATTTAGTCTCAATTATTAATGAATTATGATGGTTAATTTATTGAAATTAATACCTTTTAAAACATCACTGGAATATACTGGTATGAACAGTGTATTTTATAAATATGAACCCTATCGGTTTATCATTATATAGTTCCACAGTAATTATACCGTAAATAGCAATTGGTAAACTAATTTGCTTGATGAAATAATAATTGATTAGCCTATAAACAGTGCTTTTAATGACTACGATAATACTGGATATTTAACGAGCTTTTTTCCGCGCATGGATAGGTACTATTTAAAATCTAGTGTCAGAATACTATTTTACAATAACAATTACACAACATTGTCTCGTCCCATTAAACATGTTTTGTTTGTTATAGGCAATGCGATTGATTTGAAAACTAATTTTAATACAAAATATTATGGGTGAGCGATGTAGAAATCCCATAACTTTTTATTTATTTCTTTTAAAATCTAAATAATATCTCACAAACGACTGGTCAAAGGAAAAAGTACTTTAATTAAAATGCATTTGAAAATTTATGTAGATTTGAAATCTGGCAATTCGCTTGTGACGTACGATATGTAAATCTTGTGTTACATGCCACTTTGGTACCCTTCAGTACAGCAACGGTACTTTGAACTTATATTACGGTAACGGTTTCGAACGTCAGTTCCTGTTTTAAAGTGTAGGAACACCACTTTATTCTATCAGCGGTGTAATAGAAGCTATGGTAACTCAGTGAAGAAACGGAATGTCCAGGCGGTCTGTGTGTGTGGTTGTCGGTTTCGTAGCAAAGGACAACTTCACCTTACCTGCCGAAAATGATTCTCGGTGTACAAGCAGATTTACTTACTTATCTTTGCTTTAAATAAAAGGCAGAAGTTCAACTTCACTTAAGCTATTTATTTAAGACTGCTTCACAAAAGAATAAAGAACATATAAATATATACACAACAATTATGTATAATGCAACGTGAATATTAACCTACATTACATGTAAGCAACCACAGAAAACCAAGCAAGACGTTATGCAATGCAAAAGCGGTGATCAGTTATATCAAGTACAGCTAGGTTTACGGAAACTACTATTACGGTGTTACTATCAGATGTTTACTATCAGCATTTACAAAAGCAAACAAGCGGTGATTCAAAATAAAGCATAGTTACGGCAGCTACTACTACTGGTAATTACGGCAAGCGGTTAATGACTGTAGTCACTAATGCTTAAGGCGGTATCACAGCAGGCGGTTAATCGTGAGCGTGCTATATCTTTAGACTCGCTCCTAATGTCCCTTGTTAGGACTACGTGTGGCGGATGGAACGGTTAATGCGTTACCTCCCGGAGCACCTAGTGAGATTCTTTCCACAAATCGAGGATTAAAGATTTCACCGGAATTTATTGCAACTACGACTGAGAGAGAACTCTTTCCACAGATCGAGGATTAAAAGTCCTATCTTTACGTCAATACTGAATAGAAATGATAAACGAATATTCCCGATGCTTGTCTAACTATACAGCACAGAGGTTCAGTTTTACTATCTCGGGCTTTCAACTGTAAACTTTCCCTTAAACTTAGGCTAATTCCCTATGATTTAAATTCATTTTTCATGAAGGTGTTTCGCAATTTCATGTGAATTTCATGTTGTCTTTTAAAGAATAAGGATCAACAAATTCAGTATTACTACAACCAATTAACAACTTTTTAGTAACAAATTATGAGCCGGTTAAATATTCGATCAGTTAAAGGTGTTTCGCTAACTTTATACACATGAGATACAGATAAAAACAGAAAACGGTCAAAAGTATTCTTACCACTACCTCGTTGCGAAGTGCACTGGAGGTCGGGAACTGAGTGGTTCTTGCTTGAGCACTCACTGGAGAACAAGTGATTCTTTCAAGCCGTGTGATTCAATTTATATTAAAACTTCTGCCAAATAATAGTGGGGATCTGTGCTACGTGCCAAACGTGTCGATTGCTGTCCGTGTCAAACGTTGTTTCAGCTTAACTCGGCGTATTTAAACAAATTCCCTGCGTTAATTTATATAAACAAATGTTTATAAAATATTCCAAGGCTGGGAATCGCTTTCTCATAATTTTTAAAGTATATTTCCGAAAAGAAATAATTTAAACCGGCCAAGTACTAATATTTAAAAATAAATCAATTAATAACTTATTTGGTAAATTATTAAACAAATAGAAACATATTTCCTTTACTATGCATAAATAATTTCAACTTGCTTTGAAATTAAACTGAACTAAATTAAACTACTTTCCTTTTACTTGGTTAAGTACAAACACAATAAACGATTTATCATTAGAATAATAAAACCAACTAAGATTACCCTGGAAAGAAATCGGTTTGAAACAATTATATTTAGAAAAATTTACTTCAAATACTGGACTTGCAAAATAAATTTAAAAACTGTTTTAAAAGAAATATTAACACAAGTTATCGTATAGAGAGTATACCAAAGTGAATAAAAAACTCATTTAGGTATGGTTACTATTAACAATAAACGGAAAAATCATTTCGTTACACGCTTAAAAAACAAAACACACAAAAATAGAGCATTTGAAGTAAATTAATATCGATCGTTTTTGAAAAAATGCCTTATTTTATATAATTGCCAAGCACACGCCTTTACGAATGAAGCATTTACTGGCTTATGTTAATGTTATATATAAACTTTTTTAAATGTCTTGACCTGGTAACACGACGTAGTTTTCCACAAACACCATAATATACTGCACTTATGAATGCAGTATAGTTTATTTCAAACTTATTTGCAACATAAAAAACGTCGGCATCTTTGATGGAGGCAAAGGAATCAGAGAAGCCGACGATTTTTATGTTGCAAATAAGTTTCCAATAAACTGTATATGGTGTTTTGGTGTTTTGTGGAAAACTACATCAGTGTTATCTTCACATCAAAGGTTCCAACTTCCACCCCACTTTAGAACTGACCTGGTAAGTAATCCCTCCAAATGATACTCCCAGTATAATTAATTAATCCAAAATAAATAATATTTAAATTAGTTATGTTTTTTAATTTGTAATGTGAATAAATAATTCTTCACTTTGATAGGAGCAGGTTTATATTTATTTTCCTTTTAAGAGCAAAAAGTTAGTTAAGTTAACTTAACTTTTTATTGCTTTATATTTTATTGGCTTTTACTACCCCATATTTCTTACTTGGGGGAAAATTTCTGTTTACTTAAGATTGGCTTTTATTAATGACATCAGTGTCCCCTCCCGGAAGTTATCGTCATACGCTTGTATTTATTATTTTCCCGTATTTCAAAACTTTGTGCACTTCTGTCAATATACATATAAATCATTAAACTTTCTGTTACAAGCAATTCTGCAATTCGGTAGCAATTTCGATCTTTCTTGTGTCTATAAATATTTAAATATTTGGTTATTTAAACACTTGACTCCAGAAATAGCAGCAACAAATTATGCCGTATGTACTGTGCGATCAAAATTAATATCACTATTATCGAGGAGATTTAGAACCGCTGGACGTGTATGCTCATTAGATAATTCTGGCTAAGTAAAATAAATTTACTATGATTCTTCAAACATTTCTTAGATTAGTGACCTTAACAAAATGTAATTATTAAATTATGTCAAAGTATTATAGACACGTGGACATAATTGGTTAGGCAACCAATTATACCCACATGTCTATCTTTTATGAGGTATAGGCATATCTCATATCTTCATTAATTTATCATTAAAAACCTGCGTTTAATGAGATAAAAAAAGTAAGAGAATTAGAGTTTAAATGTTCGTCATTATACCATTCACGAAAAGAAGGTAGCTCTTCCTTATATCCCCAAAAATGAATGGTGTACAAATTGACTACTCTGATGAGGAAAATATATATTTTTTTATCTAGATGTAATCCTGGACCAAAAACTCGCCTGAAACAAACACCTAAGAAGGGTTACTGAAAGAGCAACTCCCCCCTGAACATGCCTCCGGCTCTTCAGTAAAACTTCGGGCCTAAAACCGAAAATAATCTATTAGGAATACTTAACAGCTGTCAGATGCATTATCACCTATGCATCTAATGGCATTATGGTGGTAAAAACCAAAAGATAAAACAGCACAAGGCAAGGCTAAAAGTGCACAGGCTAGCGTGTCTGGAAATCACAGGAGCAATGAGAACCTGGAGTATATGGATATAGGCTTTCAAAAGCCGTAGGCCAAACTTCCACCATTTTTCAGGCGGAAATTCACTCAATAAAAATCTGCGTTCGAGAATGCATTAAAAAAGGCACACGAGAAACAAGAATCTGTATCTTCTTAGACAGCCAGACAGCATTTAAAGCATTAATTTATTTTACTTGTAAGTCTATCATAATCTGGGAATGTCTACAAACAATACAACAACTGGCAAGGATGTGAGTGGGTGCCAGTGCATGAAGGAATAGAAGGGAATCAGATTGCTGATAGCCTTACAAGGGAAAATGCAGGATCTATCATTCATTGGACCAGAACCGCTTTTTGAAATATCGAAAAGCCACATAACAGACGAGGTTAGAGAATACGAACAGGAACATAAATACACCTACTGGAATTTAACTCCAGATTAAAGTCAAGCGAAGAAGTTTATAAACTACTTGCTAGAGCTAGAGAGCTAATCGAACTCAGAATACCAGATTTAAGGATACTTACATATCTTTTCACAGGTCATTGCTTATTGAGATACCATCTCAAAACAATTGGCAAAATTGAAAGCGACATATGTCGCTTCTATGGAGATGAACCGGAAATCGCGGAACATATACTTTGTTCATGCAGAATCTTCATCCGCCAAAGGCTACGACATTTGGAACAGGTATCTACAACATCTGCCGAAGTGGGAACCATAGCTCCCAGGATAGTTAGGAATCTTCAGAAGCCTAGAAATTGATGGGTACAGATAGCAGGGACCGCTCTGGCGTTTACGCCGCTCCGGACAAAAAACAAATTGCCGCCCCTTTTAAAGTTTTTTTTCTCAATAAAAGTTGGTTTTAATTTGCAATAAAAAAGAAACAAGTATTAAAACTTAACATTTGGTACAAAACAGTATAAATTAAAATAAAATAGATTTGCAGTACCTATAGATACCTAATTGTTATATTTTAAAAATATTTACTTAGTTTTAAACATACTGGGTGCAGTTTCACCGCTATTACGATTTAAATTTTTTCTCACATACCTAAAACCTAAATAGAAAACAAAAAGTAGATACAGAGAACCACCAGTTAATATATTGTTTGTTTGAGTTATAATCAGAAGAATTTTTTTTTCTCACTTTTAATTCTGCAAATTTTTTATTACCTCTTTTTAAGTTTATTTGATCAGCAATTTCATGTTCAATTGCTAAAATGGTGAAGACGTTTAGTCGACTTTGCACAGTAGTTGAGCGTAAAAAGGTTTTGATTAATTTTAATTTGGAAAACTTCTTCCTCCACTTGCTACTGATATTGGAATAGTCAGCAGTATTCTTAAGGCAATACTAAGATTTGGAGCAAAATTTAGCATTGTTGTTATTTTAAGAACATCACTTGGACTTTCTTTTTTGCCCAAAAGTGCACAAACTGCAGAAATTTCCTCTACTAATTCTAGACTGTTAATGTCAACTGATTCACCATCAGACAAAATATTTTCCAAATCTTTTGCAAATCTTTATCAGTGTCTCTTTAGGCATGGTTTTCAAATCATATATATTATATAGAGATTGAAAATGGTTACTATGGTGATTCAGTTATTCAAATCGACTATCTAGTGCGTTTAATGCTGGATCAATAGTATAGAAGAAAAATTCTATTTTGTATTTTTCTTTGGGATCTTCGATTGGTTCGTCCCTTGCCTCATATGAAAAGTTGGCCTTTTTTCTTCTTACGCGGTGTCGCGGCGTTGTTGATTCAAAATTGGCTTCAATGTTAATTTCATCAGTCAATTCTCTTGCGTCAACAATAATTTCATTAAATGACTTATCTGATCGAAGATTTTTAAAGAAATTTTTGCAGTTCTCTAGAAAATCAAGTGCTTTTTTCAAATCAAAATCCTTTGTTTGCATAAGCTTGCTTATGGGATTAGTACAATTTAAAATTTTACACTATATGACTATTGAACAAAAAAATTTAAATCGTTAATGCAACTTAACAAACCCGAAGCTTCGTCTCTTATTGAGAAATCGATGTCTTTGTTTTCATAAATGCTTAGCAAAGCGTCGTATATTTCACCAAGTTGAAATCTTAATGGCGTTAAACCTTCTATCCTGTTTTCCCATCGAGTGTCACTCGGTTTTAATGTTAATCCTTGGACATGTTTTAAAAATATAGCCCATCGAAAAGTAGAAGAAGAAAAAAATAAATATATTTTTTGGACCATATTAAAAAAAATTGGCTGCTTCCAAGGATGCTTTTGCCATATCATTTACCACTAGATTGAGCCACTCCGTGTAGTAGCCACTCGGGCTACTACACGGAACGTAGAATGTTCGTGGATTTAAATTCCTAATTCTAGATTGCACTCCTGCATTGGTGCCCCTCATGTTAGCCCCGTTATCATATCCTTGCCCTCTTATATCTTGCACATCTATTCATTTCATGAAGCTCTTCAATTATAATTTCAAATAGTTACCTTCCTGTAGATCTTTCCACAGTTAAGAAACCTAAAAATTATATTAAGGCGCGAAAACATGTTCTTGCATGCTATGTCTTGCAGTTCCTGTTTTAAACAAGTAACTATATACCTACAAGTTCATGCAGGGTCATGCGCATCTTTTAATTATACGTCTTGTTTTATTTTAAAAATAAATATGCTTTTTAAAAAAGGTATTTTAATATTTTTCTAGCTTTAAAACATAACAAACCACAAAGATCAAATGTAAATTGCATAGTACTTAGTTTTAGTTAGGGAAAAAAATCAACAAGTAGTGTAAAATTTATATTAATTGAGAATAATTAATTTATCAATATTTGGTTCATATTCAGGGGGGCGAAAAATGCCGCCCTCAGGTTCGCCACCCCGGACAGGAGTCCGGGTTGTCCGCCTCTAAAGCGGGCCCCGTAGATAGATATAAGGGTTATCACAATATGTATTTTTAGGTCATAGTGAAGGGAGACCACTAGGGCATTAACGACCCACTCGCATTTCAGTTACTCAACTGCGGCCATTATACAATTATTCCAGAGGTTCTCAAACACGGATCATTATTTTTATTACACTAGTACATTGAAATGTCCAGAGTTCTTAACTCAATGTATTCGATATGTATATGCAGTTTTGTTATCATATTCATCGTTTTTAAGTTCTTAAATAAAATAATTCACTAATATGGGACATCAGAAGGAGGTTTTCATTAAAATCTTGTACTATAAAATAATATCAATAGAGTGAACGAAATGTACGTTGAGTATAATTTTAGAGGAAAGCTATCAAAGGCTCTAATCGCCCTTAGAAATATAACACTTTTTAAAGCGTATTAATCAGTGTATATCGTAGAACCTTTATCTTTGTCTCAAGGCTAAAACGTTTCTAGTTCTAGGTTTGCAGGCCTCCAGTAATCTCAGTTATTTCAACCAATCGATTTAACTTGCTAGAATAAATTTCGTTTGAAGTAGATAAGCAAAATGTACTAGGAAAATTAACATTGATATTATATTTTCTGAGGAATGCTCGTTAAAAGCTAGAAAGTATATCCAGAATTACATGTCGTCGATACAAACATAATTATACCGAGAAGCTCTAAAGTAATAGAAATAGAATCTGATATATATTTTCTCAGAAACAGTTTAGTCAGTAATTATTGTTATATATTTGTTATATATATTATTGAGGCACGCGACTTTCTTTAATGATGTTGATAGGATTTCATTTACAAACAACCCAGTGGGTCCTTGGAATAGATATGAATCATTTTATCAGAATTTATGTTGACTAAAAATTAATTTATCTAGAAAAAAGACGGGTGAAATTTACATCCCACCTTTTTACTTGTTGTATTAGTCGTTACTTGAGGTTGATTAGAATTTCTTAAATGACTATAATAATATAATCAAGCAACCAAGAGGTTTATAAGAAATTAAGTATTCCAAAGGTGTGTTCCGGAAAGTTTTGCGATCTATCTTACTTTCCCTTTTGGCTTGTAAGTACAAAAAAATGTAAACGTTACCGTCCAAATTAATTTTCTAGAAGACGGTAAATTGTATACAGGTTACATCTTGATGGAGGCTAAAGTACGGGATTCTCAATTAAAACCTTTTTATAGTTTACGCATAGTAGACCTCATTTCGTCCCAAAAAGAAAAACCTAATTAGAGTGGAATAAAAAATAATATTAACTGAAAATTTTTGTTAATTATTATTTACTAACTTTTACAAATCTTATCACAGATAAGTATAACATATATCTTTTTAAACAATTATTTTCCCGGCTATTTGCCAAAACGCTGAAACTTGGATTACAAAAAAAGATAATATGCACATTATGTTCAGTATTACTGACTCAATAATGTTATTTTTAATTTCAACTATTCTGTCTAATAAAACCAAAAATAAATAAAACACAAGGCATCCAGCTTTTGAACCCAATAATTGCAGATAAATTTCTAGCCCACTTGCAACTTTGTGAATCTTTAAAATATAATACGTGTAATAATAGCTTGTTTAATTATTTTTGGATTTTGTCAAAAAATTTGCCATACTATAACATAATTCATTAACTTTAAAGTTCAAACGAAAGCATACCAATGTACGCTTTTTCAGATTTGGCATACAGATGTCGTATTCTACGTAATCTATTCCTTTAGGGACCTCGGTTCAACACGTAGTATACTGTAGTAGAAACTTGCCGAAATGCATGCAACTTCTGGTGTCCCCCAGGGGTCTGGTTCAGGACTCATTTTTTATATTTAAAATAATTATCCCTTAACTCAATAACAGTAAGTGGTTTCTTTTCACACAAGCAGAATGTTAAAGAATTTGTTTTGATCTCAGTCAGTAGTTATATTTATTGTGAGGTTTCTCTTGTATTAAAACAATATTATCAAAGTTCATAGGACTGTCAATGCATCTAATGCTTTAGAAATTGTACGAAATAACCCATCTCTCAGAATAACACTTCACTTTCAAAGAAACCTTTATTCTGGTCTGCATCCGAATATGCTTTAACAATGTGATATTTGCATTAACCTCTATAATCCGATTAGGGAAAGATGAACGGTCGAAAAATGTACTTTGTTCCTCATTAATGTAAAGTGGAAATCAGTTAGACTAATGAGGTATATTAATGTTGCTAATAATTATTGCTGAAATTATTGCGTATGGTATGTCAGACTAATTTTACTTTATCTCAGACATGTGGCGTCCAATATGGCTCCATTATTATTGAAGCCAGTTATGTTTTGTGTCGATCTTCTAAAAATATCAATTACAAAACAATAATTATCAAAGATGATGGGAAATATACTATTCTGAAACAACAGTGGCCATAGTTGTTGCGTTGTGTTTATTTTTTTGGAGTACTTGTAATATCACGAATACCTTCAGGTTTATTCTTAGATCAGACGATCTCTCATCATGTTAAATCCCGCCAGGTTAAGACGGGTAGTGCATGGATGTGTCGACTGCCCATCGAGGTTGTAAGAGCCAATAGAACACGAAGACGCGAATGGAATATTTCCATACCGTATTTTTTCCACATATCGTTTATTGGTTCCTAATATAATATTTCATTGCACATACCACATCTTAAATATACCGCGCTGACGAGAAACAATTGCATAACACGGTAAGTATAGCTGCGTCGTGTTTTTTTTTTTTTGAAATGGCCAGAGATCTTGTATAACTGGATTCCAATACGCCTACATAAGTGTGTTGGAAATATGTCCACGACAAACTTTGTTGATTTTATCTTCTTCTGACAGTATGAAAACGTATATGCCCCATCTTTCTCCCTACCCTTTTGCAATAACACCAACATAACAAAACAAGAGTATTCAGATAATTTGAAAACTAACCTACTTTTTCCTTGCATATTTCACAAGAACAAGGTATTACATACGTATTAGCTATTATTTACTTACATATTATTATGTAGAATTTTAACTAACAGCGAACATGATCTTATCGTTTTTCACAACATTCATGTAGCAATTCAATTTTATTATATCATTAAAATTATATAAACATGCACCGTTTACATAAGGTAGGTATATGCATACAAATTCTCGTAAATAAGTAAATTTAAGTTGGAACAGCTTTGATCTAGAGAAATTCAACATGGAGAGGAAAAACACTAACACACCTATAAAATTTTATAGTTAAAAAATAATAGCAGCCGTCTTGTATGACACGGACCTAACAAATATGACTGTATGCTCAAAAGGTAAACAAACTTGCCTGTTACCACAAGATTCCGAGTCCATTCCCGGTGCACATAATATAGCAGTAGAGTCAGTTTATCCAAAAGCAGAAATCAGTGAATTAAGTGATTTAAGATATAAAACCCTTACTTATATAGGCCAACCTACCGAAAAAAATATCAGTTGAACTTAAGAAAAAACATAATATTAAAATAGCATTTAAAACTAACAACACTCTAGGAAAATTTATTTAGAACAATAAAGATAAAACTAAAAAACAACAAAAAAGTGGAGTCTATAAGCTTACATGTGGTACATGCCCAAAAGTATATATCGGACAAACCGGAAGAAATTTTGGAAAAAGATTGTCCGAACATAAACGCAGTTCTAATAACAATAAATTAGATTCGACGTATGCCAACCATTTGCTAGAGGACAATCATTCTTTTAATAATAATTTTGATATTTTACACAGAGAAAATAAAGGATTAAAATTGTCACTATTAGAGACATTAGAAATCAATAAATTAAAAAATAGTAATATTATTTTAAATGACCAGCTAGATTTAAACTGTTCACCACTGTTAAATATTTTCTAAATTATTTTGTACCTTATTTTATTACTGTTCCATTTTATTACCCTAGATTAGTTAGTTGATACTTATATATACCCTCACTTTGTAATAAAGAATTTAGTCTTGTACTCACCATCTGATGAAGCCACAGCGTGGCGAAACAATTGTCACGAGTTAATTAAATTGTGAAAATCAAACATAAGTTTATTTTGTGTTTATTTGTAAAATCGATTTTCATCAAGTAAAGGTCGAATCAATCAACTATGTACTGTTTTGTTTGGACTGAAATGCACCAAAAGCAATACACTTTCTAACCATCATATTACCATTAGGTTGGTATAAAGGGTAGATAGAATAATACGGTTATACGAATACAATAAAATGAAAGAAGATAGTACTTACTAAATATGCTTGTTGTAGATTTCGGCAACAGTAAACAATTGCGTATTGGTATCTAGCTATACAAGATCTCTGGAAATGGCACAATTTCCATTAAATTAAAATTTTTTGCACCGTAAATCCTCTATTCACAATTGTAATTTTACAATTATTAATATGTAAAATGTATAAGCTGTTGAAAAGTTAACCGTTCTAATGTTCTAAATATTTGAAACGATAACTTCGTATCAGTAATATACAGTACATAATTCTCTGGTGAAACGTTGAAATGTTTTCTTCATAGAAAGGTGTTCTATGTTTTACAGGTTTTTAACTGGAAATAAATATAAAACAATTAGATAAGTATACATACATTTTTTCGAAGTTATTATCATACGCAACAAGAAAGTTTCATAAGAAGCTTTTAAAAAATGTTATCGATTACGATGACTTATCCAGTTTTACGTCAGGTTCACAGAAAATGCGAGCAATTTATTTGTAAATATATATATGTAGTATACTACATTTCTATATTCCAGTATAAATGGATTAGCTAGAAAATGTTTTTTTTCTTTTTTTTACTCATGTTTGTTTTCAAGACATCGATAAAAAAACTTGCCAGCTCGAAATTCTATTAAAAGGGTTCAACAAATTTTACTGACGTGTATTTCTGGAAAATAAACTGTATATTTATTGTTATGTAGTATTCCTCACTTAAATTGTTAAAGTTAATAAAAGTTGTTCTTTGCGTGGTACACTGTAGATTTCCAGAGAAGGCTTATATCTATTTTCTGTCTTCTGTTACTAGTATAAAAATGAAAAAACTTAACATAGTTTTCTTTAAAAAAATATTTAGATTTATTCAGATGTAAGTTTACCTTAAATTGTAAATGTTTAATTTCCTGAGGTTGTGGCTTTTGACTGCATAATTTTCTACTTCCAGTTTTTGTGATCCAACATTTTGACAAAGAAAATATGTACTTATTTTCATTGTTAGATCACAAATTTTAATTATAACAAAAATTGGCATCTAATATTTTATAATATTATAGTCGTAGTAGCAAAGCTCTAAAACCATTTTAAATATCATACCGTGTTTGGTTTTTTAAATATTTAACAAACCAAAAAACAAATGCGCAATTCTCACTCACTGTCAATAATGCCAACCTTAGGTATTAAGGATGCGTTTCATAATTCTTCCTTAGACATAGAAACGTAATTTGATCACCTTTGATCATGCCTCATAGTCTTAAGACTTTTTGATGCGGATTCACGTTGATTACATACTAGTGTAATTTCTTTGTTGTGTGCCGATTGACGCAAATACGCGTGCTTTAAATCGACTGTTTATACTAGTGAGTTTAACTCGGAATAATTCTCAAGAAAACTCGTTTCTAAGCTGCCGACGCGACGACTCGATTTTCTCATCTTCAATTCACTAGAATATATATAAATTAAATAAAGGAAACTTTCAATTTCCTAAATAATGTTATAAAGTAGGTATTAAAAAACAGTTATTGAACTTGTAATCTATAATAGGCCATGATTCGATGTATCTGTAATCTCTTCTACGTTCTTTTCATTTTTATACTTACGTGTTTCTATATTTATTTTTTATACTTATTATATTTAACAGTTATAATTATTGTTATTACGTTTAGCAATTATAATTACGATGTAATAAATGAACAGTATATGTTCCTAAACTTTTATAACCCACAAATAAATAATATACGATTATCACAGGCACCCAAAACGTCAAAGTAAAGGCAATAAAAATCTTTTAATCTCGCAATCAGTTTTTATGTTTTTATTGTAAAAACTAAATATTTAAAAACTTTGTATACTTTTGGTGTTAGATATACGATTATGTTAAAAGAAATATAAAACCTCAAAGGTAATTTTAAATATATTCGTCAAGAATCTCCCAAATATGTACTTATTTTTAGTATTCTATAAACAACGCAGAAGAGCAAAAAAATAATTGAAGGAAAAAATATGAGGATAATACAGTGAACCCAGGGAACCAAAAGATACATATGTGCGTAAAATATATTATCAATATAATAAATAAAATATCTTGCTAAAGAACTGTTAACTATAAATGAATTATATTTTAAACTTTGATAACTTTTTGAGCGAGTCGAAAAGGCTTTTTGAATCGTCGTAATGTAAGTACAATATACCGTGTATCCCAAATTCGATGCTCACCATTGATATCTCGGAAATGGTAAGAGCTACAAGGTCGTTTTTCAGATTGCGCTTAAAAAGAGATTTCAGATGATGTATTACATGCCGAGGAAAAATTGTTTTTCAAAGGACTAATTTAAGAAAAGTTATACATTGTTTAACAAAACAAAATAGTAGGCCGTGGAAAATCAAAAAGTTTTTATAAAGCCAGAGAAGGAAGTTACTTATTCAGACGTCGACTAATTATTATCTATGTAGTTGTAAAATTTTCTAAAAATATCAATTTTTAGACGATCATTAAGGTTTTATTTGTCATAAAATTGTCAACAAAGTGTCAAAATTTGATTAAGAAATCCTCTTAATCAAGGGCATTCTTGCATGCAAAGTATTTAGTAATTAGTAAAATTTGAAAAATGCTTTTCTTAAAACGACCAAATTCACACATAACTTTCATAAAAATTTAGTAGGCTGTGGTTTAAAACAAATAATAAGCATTACTGTTAGTTGACAAATGTCCACTAAATAGTAATGGCATTATTGTAAATTGTTCAAGAATACTTATTATTACTGTTGAAGAGTGTGATTATTGCAAAATGGCGCACAAATTCTCAAATGAAGAAAAATTTTGTATGTTGTAATGTTATTTAAAAGTAAATCGAAAATCGCAAAACGCATCGGCTTCCTATCTAGAAACATTTCCGGAGGAAATGCAACCACATAGAACAGTTTTTGGAAGAATTGTAAGCAATTTGTTAAATTGTTTTGATAATGAAAGATATTGGCAATGTTGACTGCACAAATAATCTCGAAGCTGTTAACAATAATCCCCGCATATAATAATAATAATAATAACGTTTTTATTAATTTCTAAAAGAGAGAAATACACTTGGGCGATAGTGTTGGGCGGGTAATAGAGTATTCGTTACTTTGTATTCGTTACTCGCAAATACCCGAAGTACCGAATACCTGCTTTTAAAAGTAATCGTTACTTTACTCGGTAGGTACAAACAGCGTACCCTACCTATATCGTATATCGTATGTGTACCTATGCTGATTGCTGATACAAGTACATACATCTAGTTACTATTCTGCTATGGAAGAGCTTTGTTTATGTTACAAGCAATCATAATCATTAATCACTGAACTTTATTTACTTATACCAGTCGAGTGCTGTACCTATGGATACGCAGTAAGTATTAGGTAGGTATATACATACCTACTTCATTAATGTACCTTAATGATTACAAAGTAACGAATACAAAGTAACGATTACTATCCGTAGAAGTAACGAATACATACGAGTATTCAAAAGTAACGAGTATTCCCATCACTATTGGGCGAAGTTTAGCCATTAAAGGCTATTCTTACACTTAACCATAGACATATAATTATATGTCTATGCACTTAACCCTATTATTTATATTATTGACAAAATTATTTGTAATTGAGAATTAGATAATATTTAAAATATATATTTATGTATGCCCAAGGTCTCCTAAAGACTCTAACCTAACTTAATCTAATTGTATTAACTAACCTAACCTATGTTAACAAATATGTTAACCTAAACTAATTTTACGCACATAGGAAAAGTGCAATAAGTGTTACTGAGTTACACTAAGATATTTTTTTAATTTTTTTCCTAAATAAGGTAGCAGATAAGCTATTAATATCAACATTTAAAGAATTATACAACTTCACTGCGTTGTATGTAAAGGATCGTCGAAAAATGGCTGTCTTATACTGAGGCATAGTTAACAATCGTGGAAAGTGAACATTAGTGGTATGAATTGACTCCACAGACACAAAATTTTCTCTTAAATATTTTGGTATTGTGTAGATCTGAAGTATACAACAAAAATAACAGAGGTCCCAAGACTGAGCCCTGAGGTACTCCAGATGTAATGATTTGATCAGATAAGACTTCGTTGTTTATAATGACTCTCTGAGTACGATTTTTTAAGTAGCTCTCAATAAAGTTGCATGGTACTGGATTTAAACCAAAATAATTTCATTTTCTAACAAGGAGACTGTGATCTATCGTATCAAATGCTTTAGTAAAATCTAGCAAAGCTAAAGCAGTTGCTTGACCTTTATCTAGAGCCCTTATATTATCACTCTATTAATCAATGTAGTATTTGTACTTTGCCCTTTCTAAAACTGGGTTGATGGGCTGGCAACAAATTATTTACAGAAAAATATTCGTATAGCTGTGTATACACAATTTTTTCTAATATTTTGAACAGCAGGGGTAAGAGGGCTGATTGGACGTAATTCATTATATGTCACAGGGTTATTAACTTTAGGAAGGGGTGTAACCATAGAAGTTTTCCAACTATCTAGAAAGTACGCTATTTCTAAACAAACATTGACAATATGAGTAATATATATGGCTATAGCACGCATACACAACTTTACCATTTGTAATGAAATGTTGTCGTATCCACT
Organism: Rhamnusium bicolor; assembly: GCA_029963845.1. Classification (NCBI taxonomy): domain Eukaryota; kingdom Metazoa; phylum Arthropoda; class Insecta; order Coleoptera; family Cerambycidae; genus Rhamnusium; species Rhamnusium bicolor. The sequence continues at coordinate 536,367 of JANEYF010003176.1, forward strand.
GGCATTCGTTTAATTTCATTTACAGTTTTTGTTACTGTAGAAGAATCAACGAGAGTAAAGTCAAAGATTGAGTCACCTGACTTATTATTACGGTAATAATCAATTGTTTGTGGACAAGCACTCTTGTTAATTTGAAAGACTGACGTAAAATAATTGTTAATTCCTGAGGGATTACATAAACAGGGAGGAATTTCAGTATTGTCACTATGTTGAACTTTTAGAGACTTTAACGCTTTGTAAAAGCCAGATCCGTTATTTTGATTAATTAAAAACTGAAGATACGTCGCTTTTTCGCGTCTTACACAAGAAAGTACAAAGTTCCTTAATTCTTTATATCAGTTTAACAAATTGCAGGCGAAACAAATAATCCTATGACAACTGTACACAAGACATTAAAACAAGGGAAAGATCATCCTTACAAACCTACGATTGTCCAAGCTTTAAGCAATAATGATTTTGATAGAAGACTTGAATTTTGTCGTTGGTTTAATCAGAGATGCGAATTACAACCTGATTTTCAATCGAGAGTTATATGGACCGAAAGTCGTTTTACAAATTGTGGTCTTTAACAAACACAATTATCACCACTGCGCCACAGAAAATCCCCATGTAACTACTCAAAGAAGATTCCAAACTAGGTTTGAATTCAATGTTTGGTGCGGCATGATAGGTATTACCTTTTCTCTTTCTATTCTACTCCTGTGATCTGCCTATAACCCTTTCCTTAATTATTATTTTTAGATTGCCATTTAATTGGTTCATTCATTTTTCACAACAATTTAACTAGAGCAGCCTATCGTGAACTTCTAGAAAATCAAGTTTTGCCCGAGATAAGACAGCTTTTTACCAAACAAGAAATAAACGAATTTTGGTTCCAACAAGATGGCTGTCCTGCATATAATACTAATAATGTTAGACGGATATTGCATGAACATTTTGGTAATCGCATAATTTCAAATACAAGACCAGTATTGTGGCCTCCCCGCTCACCTGATATAACCCCTTCTGATTTTTATTTGTGGGGTACGGTGAAAAATGAAGTGTGTGATTTTGAAAGACCGGAAACTATCGATATTTTGGAAGACAGAGTTAGGGACGTTTTCGGCACAATAAATGCCAATACTCTCAGAAGAGTAATCACTCAGCTCAGTTAGGCGTAGATGCCAAAAATGTATTCAGCTAAATGGAGGGCATATTGAACAATTTCATTAAATCTTCTTTTTACTATCATTTCTTCTATTATGTTAATTTGCTTTTATTAAGAAAATTTTCTCCATATCTATTATGTTCAGTATTTTAATAGAAAATTAAAATTAATTAAACATATCAAACTGGTAATCTTAATATTACTGTTATTTTTTATAATGGTTGGTATTAGATATATCCATGAAATCAAAATAACTCTTTGATTTTCCATGGCCTACTATTTTGTTTTGTTAAGGAATGAATAACCTTTCTTAAATTGGTCCCTTGAAAAACAATTTTTTCCTCGGCATGTGATACATCATTTGAAAGCCCTTTTTTAAGCGCAATCTGAAAAACGAATATCCAATATGGCTGCCATAAGAAAACCAAGAGTTACCTCGGATATCTAGAAAACAAAAGAATATCGAACATTTGCCTCTACACCAAAATATTAGTCTCCAAAAAGTGTCCTAATAATGTAAGAGTCTAAAACCTGTATGACCAAGGATTACTTGGCTACAGCCAAAAAGAGAAATCAGAAAATTTTCGTTTTTTTTTTTGAAAAATGCCAAAACAGTTTCAGTTAGCTGTGAATTCTTAACATATTTGGAACCAGCATAAAATTTGCCAAAACCTATCGCATTTATCCGACTTTATAGCTCTGATGGTTTCCGATATTGCAATGGTGAGCATCGAATTTGGGACATACGGTATGTAACTAATTTTAAAAGTAACCGGGCTGATACAATTTACCCTTTTCTCAAATTACTTTTTTTGTGGTACAGTCGAGATAATCGATAAGACCTCATTTGCACCATATTTACTCAATATTCCAATAATAAGAGCTAAAAAGGGTAGAAAATCCTTCGTTGTTTGGGTAGTTTTTATCCCTCACCTCTACGAAAAGCGCTTTAGCACAGCTGAGTCTGATATCGATTATTTGAAATCCTGCTGACTACGTACGGTTGTGGTCTTTTCCCCTACTGGTAAACACAATATGGGCTTGCAAAATGTACAGAAAACATTCAAAGCTCTTATATGAATATCCAAGTTTCAACCTGACGTAAAACCCACAGAGCAAAAATTGCAGGGAATGTTGGAAAATGTATCGCAAGAAAAAATTTAATATAACTATATTAGTCCTGGAGAGAGACGATCAATTCAAACTAGATTCAAAGTGACTTTAACAGATTTGGTGCCGACAACGCCAATAATGTGACATGTCTACAAAGAAGTACTACGGTGGTACTTGGAATTCCCGATTTAATATGTTATGCGGTAAAAAATTAAAACGATTCATCAACGGCACGCATAAGTGTCGTTGTCAGGATCTGGGACCGTATACTTTAGAAATACTTACTTAGTGTTGTTTAACGAAAAATATTTTTTCGTATTTGTGAGTAGGCGGCAACTTTACCTGTAATTAAACCTACTAAACCTACATTTTATTAAAGATGAGATATGTGTTTACATTTTGGTTTGGTTAGAAGAAACTGTTTATAAGTAATTAGTTTTATGATTGATACCTGGTGAGAACGTTGTAAATAAAATCAGTAACAGTGTCCCACACATTTGGTCGCCCCTTTCTGACTAGTGACCACAAAACCGAATGCATCCTGATTGAAACTCCACCATCGGCGAAGCATACACAATTTTGCGTTTAATCTGTGGTATTTCTTCCACTTGAGCAGCGCAAGAATTTTAATTGTGTTTTAATATTATGCGATGAAAACTCGAGAGGATTATACTTGTGATTTAACAATGTATTTTAGCTTAATTCCGTAGGGATTTAAATTAAAATAGAAAAATAGTATTATAATGTTCTGACTAGGCATTTTAACTGAAACTACTTTACGCATGGGGAATGTTATTTAATAGAATTTGGTCATGCACATGCCATTTACCCATAAATTTAATTTTCGTTGTGTGAACAATGTTGAAAAGCGGTTTCAAGGGTGCTTTATTCTTGTTTGATAGTGTCAGCGCTGAGCGATGCTGTGTACCTAGTAGATGGATTGCTGAAATTTTAAAGTACGTTAAAGCGAGGAGGGAGGGAATATGTTTTTATAACGGTGAATATTAGAAAAGTTTGTTTTTGATTTATAATTCTGCAACTTTCTTTTAAAAAGTTCAGCAGCGTTCCGTTTTAACTTCCTTGAAAGCGGTGATCAAATCGATTTCCTAATTGTTCAGTTTTTAAAGCCGCTTATACTTTATTTAAATGTAATGTCAGAAGGATTATGTAATGATGTACCAGATCCTCCCTTAACACGATCATTTTTTTAAACCCCTAAACATAACCCAGAAAAAACAAAGCCAATAAACAAAATCGAAGTATGAAGATAGTTGGTGACTAAGTTTTTACGAGTCTATTCACATTGTACTTTTGAGCACGAACAACAGAGTTATATGGTTTTTTGTTTAATTAGTATTTTCCACACGCGATAATGTCGATGTGATCGAAGATGACATCTAAGTCTTTAACTTCTGTTACGCGAGTTAGTATTTGTTTATTAATGGTATAACTGTTATGTGAAACTATTTTTTCTGTGATCTTCACTTTTTTAATATAAAACTCTAGCCCCTGTTTACTACATACCGTGTATGCAAGGTTTCCAAATTGTTTTGTAGTAATTACGTTTTGTTGTCTCTATAAATTTTCATATAATCGGCAAGGAGCAATTTTTACGATTAAATGTTACAGATATCTGAAATAAATGCAAGTAATGACAGAGGTCCAAGATTTGAGCCTTGTGACACACCAGAAGTGGCAGTATCCATAAAATTTGTCACTCAAATACTACACACAGCGTTCCTACTGTATCTTTTGTGCCGGAAGACGATAGCTGAAGAGAATACCCAAAAACGTTCCAAACTATACAATAAACAGCAACATCTTAATGCAAAAAAAATACTGCAATAGTGTGGTACTAGAACAACGTTTACAATATAATAACTCAGCAAATGGTCTGACGCGAGATTTCACCTAAACAGCCCAAGTTCAAAACCTGGCAGGACCAACTTGATGCGACACTCGATGAGGTATATTAGATGAGCGGATCTGTTCTCCGTACCATCATTCGAAAGAGATTGGAAACTGTGGTTTTCGTATGTCTACGATGTGAGCACGTAAAAAATCATGAGCTTATCCAGTGGCGTTGGTGATTGGCCTTGGTAGTGGAAATAGGTCAACGTTGAACAATTGATTAAAAAAATCTGAGAATCGGTTGACCCTGCAGGCCATCCCTGAAACTTCCCGCTATTTTCGAACTTAAAGTGCTCAACAATATACGTACTAGTTAATTTTTGAGCTCTCCGAGCTCAAAATATTATACACACACATTTTTGAGCTCTAGGATTAGGTGAAAAATCTTGAAGTTATATTAAACACTTTTTTTGTTGATTTTTGAACTGCGATATCTTTTGAACAAATTTACCAATCGAGATGCAGTTTCCAGCATTCAACGCAGTTTTTCAAATACAAAAATCGATCCGACAAAAATTTTGAATGTTATTTCAAAAAAACATTTTTTTTGCGAATTTTTCGTAATCAATATCTCTTGAAAGAATCAATCGATTTTGATGCGGTTTACGGCATTCAACGCAGTTTTTTAAGTGCAAAAAGTTATCTTAGTACCAAAAATCGATCCGACAGGAATTTTGAATGTTATTTCAAAAAAACACTTTTTTGCGAATTTTTCGTAATCCATATATCTCGAACGAATCAACCGATTTTGATGCGGTTTGGGCGATCGACGTTGTTTTATAAGGAGAAGAGCTGATTAGATTTTGGAATTCATCGGTTCAGTAGTCTAAAAGATATTCCAAAAAAAACAAATTTTAGAAAATTTTATTTTTGAGATTTCTCAAAATCTGTCGGGCCGAATCGGTTCTAATTCTCAGGACATCTAAGTTGGGGTTGACCCTTTAGAATGCTGCAAACCGCGTTTCGATCGGTCAAGCAGTTCAAAAGTTATGAGAGGTTTACATACACCGTACACACACACACGCTCACACGCACACGCGCACACGCGTCATACAGACACCATCGTGAGAATCGTCAGAATAGCTTCTTAGGACCTCAAAACGTCGAGATCTGACAAAAACTCGATTTTCGAAAATCGGGGTGAAATCAATAACTTCCCGATTTCTGAAAATTTTCAATTTTCTTAGCGGGAAGTTAAAAAAGCATCTGGCCTAGGATCAAACACTTAACCTAGTGGACAACAGATTTGTTACATTGTACACTTAGTTCGAGCCATTTCCATTTTCCTCACTTGTATAATAAAATACAGAGTAAGTATAGAATTTAATTTACACATTTTGTGTAATCAAGTGCGTAAATTATCTGTTCCAGTATTTGCCCATTTTTATCACAGTACGTGCTCACAAGAACTTAATTAGAAATTAGTAGCCAAGAGTAGGTGCTATGTTATATTTGTTTCCGATTGATGATGGATATTAAAATAGTTTATATAGGGCTCGCTCTCGTTCTTCCACTTTTATGACATAATAGTGTGAAAATGTAGCGTCCGTGTAAAGTGAAATATTATGTTTGCAGTGGATAAAGCATTTAGAGCAGAACATTGTAACTTTTTGCTAAAGTTATTTTACATACGTTGTGTATTTCGACGAAGGAAAAAAATCCCTAACAACAATCAATCAACACAATGAAACTACTTTTTGCATTTTAAAAATACATATAACTACTTAGTTCTCCGTTTAGTTTCAACAACTTTCGTAGATTGCAAATCACTTTCGTTGTAAATTTATATATCCAAAGATGCAGGATTTTTTTTTTTTAGGGATTTGATGAACCATAATCGACTAACCAGTAGATCGGTTAGAATTGGGGTTTTTGTAACAAATCATGCCCTTTCAAAATTTGTAATGCATGAAGTTTTCAATTAACTATTCTGTTAGGTGATGAGTGGACTGGGCCAAATTTCGTAGTAATTCAGTGGCGTGGACGTGAGCCAGTTTAAATGTAAATAACCAACAATGCATTTATTTACAGCTCACTTAATTTGGTCGGAGTGGTTAGAAGCTGTAAATGTTACAGAATTTAGAAGAGTGCTGTTCAATACAGATGACAAAGGATCAGATAAAACACATGCGAACATTTGCGTGAGGAACACATTTTCTATATTTTCTTCCAAGAAACACCTCCTTCGTTGTGTAAAGACATTTGTGTATAGAAAATGATCGTTTAACATCGATGGCGGTGATATTTACAAACTGTAAATTATCAATTGAAAGATGTTTGTTACTGAGACACCGATTAATATCACATAATTTTGCATACTTTGGATTTTTTTTTTGTAAAATGCCAAAGTTTGTAATAGAGTTTGTCCACTATCAAGTAGTTCAAGAGAGTATGCTCGGGACAAGCAGAAACTTTCCAATTTGTGGATACTCTCCAATACTACATTATAGTTATAATTAACGTGTATATCATCTTCAATATCTTGATTGTTAAATAATTGCTGAGTCTCAAAAATGGCAGGTGAATCACCAGATTTTAACCGAGGAACAGAAGTTTTTAGGTCATTAAAATTCTCGTGGTTATAGAAAACTGCCTCCAACTATAACCTCCAACGAGTTAAAATATGTTGTGGTGGTAGCGGAATGTCAAGACAGGTAACACGAGAGTTCTTAACATATTTAGTGGCTTTCACAAAAATCTGTTTTGTATTTGAACATCTACTCCCTGTAATATTTTAAATTTCCTCTGGCACTAAATATAGGGCGTACAGCATTCATGTTAATATTAAACGTGGAAAAACAACTTTTGGCAACGCTGACCTGTTTAAGCATATACCGTGCTGGTTCAGTCACTAGCATTAACATTTGGGAACTCATTGCTTTCAACGATGTTACAACTAGATTATGTACAGTTTTCGCATTTACGGTTTTAACGCTTTTACTAGCAAATAAACTTGCAGACTACGGTCCATCAGGATCTAGAATTCGTCCTATCAGATTTGTCAAATGATTGCCTGTTGCGTCCGTCATTTGGTTTGCCGCTATCCATTTTTTTTTTTTGTTTTAATGTGTCCAATTTTTTTTAGTATCGCTTTCCGAATGAGGATTAATTTTTTGCCGAGCGGTCGTTTATTATCTACTTGATGCAATGCAATATCCGTTCATATGTTTCACGTATCCTTAATACGTAATACAGGTTTGTTCTCTGCGACGGAATCAGCTGATTTACTCGAAATTTCGCCCAGTGGTAATGATGAGGTTATCTGCTAGATACTGAAATAATGAGATGCACCGATTGATTTATTTAATGTTAATTTTTTTTATAAAATTTTGTTTGCAATCTGTAATTCATTATAGTCTGTATTAGATTAGAATGCAGTGTTGGTAAGATAGGGAATGTTTGTCCTTGCCTCTGATAGGTAAATTTACAAGCCAGGTTCACGCAGGGTAAAATTAATAAATCAAGACAGATTTTTTACCAGCTCCGGCTCTACTCAGTAAATATGTACAGCAATTCTTTAAAATAAAAATTGAATAGAGAATTAAACTTTTATACTATGTTTAGTAGAGGAACATATTCAAGCTTAATAAATATATTAAGGATTAGGTAATTGTAGTACTGTTAACAGATACCTACAGAATAATAAAGGAACTGACTTTGTAACACGTGGTAATGCTTGAGTTTAACGTCCTGCTACATTCGGTTGCGCCGGCGATGATCTGACCTTTCAAACACGTGCCGATATTGACGAATTTTTTTTATAATTGTAAATACACACATTAAAGTAAGATTCTATATATAAGTAACAATAAATCAGTACCTTTGATTTATCATGTGACAGCGCCGCCATGCCAGGTATAAAAAATTACTCACCGATAAAAGCCGGGTCAATGTAGATTTACTGCCGAAGCGCTGAACAACTATTGTGTAAACGCTACCAATGAGAATCATTGCATTCACAAGTGCAATAATTTCTTGTTAAATTTTACGGAAATGCTGCTAAACCAATAAAAATTGGGTCGGCATACCTTTTACGCAAATTGTGACCTATATTTTGAATTTTTCTTACTTTTATAGGAATTTAATGGATTTTTTTTATTTAAACATGCCACTAATGCGACCATTCAATTTGGATTGAATGCTTTTTAATAAATGTATGTGGATGTTTCGTTGACCTGTTTAAAATTCGGGTAGTTACTGTTCTCGGTGCATAGTGAATGGTTATTTATGGTTGTGTTACATTGTATTAGTGAATCTCGTGAGAAAATTCGTCGGAAATACGGGTCATTTGATAAAGATCCTGAATTTTCCGTTTCAGATTAATATGGCGTTCCCTTGGAATAAGTAGTGATAGTGTAGTCATTTTATGTAAAGGTCTTGTTTAATTTAATAATTTTGTGAATATATAATTTTATAACCTGGCATCTTTTTATTTAAATAAATAAATCTGAAGTATCACAGACATTGAATAGTGATTACATTACTGTCCTTGAATCCGTAATGATAAAAACATTCATAATTCTTAAAAAGTAGAAATATTAATTGTCGAACCATTTGTAATGTAAGTAAAAGTATAAAATTACGACGGTTCGTGATAAAATAAAGTAAAAACAGCTATTCTGCAATTTAAATTAAAATATTTCAATTTAGTCATAAAAAAGAACCTCTACATTTTCCATTACTTCTTATTTGTGTACCAATGGGCTTGAAACGGCTCGCGGGGGATTCCGCTCATCCAGGATTTCCCGTGTGCATGTGTAAACCGTGCCCCGCATTCTTCTCTGCGAAAAAGTATAGTATGATCATTATTTCTTAAAGATAAAATTTAGCAATCTATCTAGTCAAAAGGTCATGTCGTTCAGCTAAATATATTATCTATAATTCTGTAAGGTACTTGTTCAGTTTCAAAACAGAGCAAAGTTGAATTATATTTCAAACGATACCAAATATTTGTTATAAAGGAGGCGTGATTTACGACAAGGTTTAATTGTGTGACAAACAGTATTAATAAAAGCGTTATTATTTCCAGTTTTCAGTGTTATTGTGTGGAAAACACCCTTATATGAGAGAACCCTCGCAGTTATGTATTTAAAAAGAGTTAAATCTAAATTGCGTGGAAATAAATTTTCCATGCTAATGAAAGTACGGTGAAGTCGCGTTAGGGTTAGAGCCCTTAACCTATCAGAAGCGACAATAGTCACGACATTAACAAACTCTTTAGGTGTCACCAGTGCTGCACCGCATATATGAATTAGTGACATAAAAAAAAATTTTGTTTATATTGATTAATTTTTTTTATATGAACGTTTCAACTGATCATAAATTCAAATCAGGAACACCTAACACAAATTATATTTCTGTTTCCTTTTTTGGGGCCTTGTTATGAATAACTTACACCTTATTACAAATTATTTAATGCTAATATCGTTTCAACATAATTTTCGTAACACCCTCTAACTCTGTGATGGGCGATACTTTTTAATGGTAGATTGTTCCAAACATGTACGGGACACATTAATGCGGGTAACTGATGTAGCCCTCAGCTGTTAAGATATCTACTGCCATAATTTATTGCACCTAAACCATAATCCCTGAAGTACTAAACTACCGGATCTTCTGTGTATACATTATTAAACCACCTGTTCCAACACCTCATTACGGTAGAAATATTTCGGTTGCTAATTCAACTACAATTTCTGACAAGACAATAATAGTTAGACTTAATAGTATAGAAGTATTTTATTTCTGGTAAGATTTTACTTTAGGATGGGAGATCCGGAAATATCTAGTATAATAAGTTATCTAAAAATGTAAACGGTAAAACATAAAGACTCCATATGCAAGTAACCACAGAAAACAAATATGTGAAATAGTGTAAAGCATGAATTTGAATAGGTAAATAACTATGGAGGAGAAAACTAGAAAAAATGCAAGCAAAAATATACGTAACGAAAATATTTACACGAAGGGATATTAAGGAATAAATTAGCAAAAATGGTTATACTAAAATGACGTATATCCATGGGGGATATCCGTGAAAGGCTTCGTGCTAGTTATCCATTTGTAAACGTATTTACTTGCTATACACACATCTCATTTAATGCTTGAGTTAAAAATTAAAATAAAACGTACAGGGTGGACTAAATTAGATGGGATTTGGGGTTTTCTCTAAAACTATGGCAGATAGACCAAAACCAATATAGGTGACCTGAACTCGATTTTCGAGAAACAAACAATGGCGCAAACCGCGATCGTCTATCTTTTCCGACTACCGAACATTTTTGGAAAATTGGCATTTTTGGATGACCTCTGTATCTCAATTACCACGTATCGAATCGAAAATCGAGTAACACATTCTTAAGGCACTTTTTTTAGTAGAATCCGTTGCTAATAAGAAGAAAATTATGCATGCCTCAGTTTTCGAGATATAGACATAACTTGTGTTTTTTTAATGGAACACCCTGTAAATTATTTCATTATTCGATCACAACTTAAATTAGCTTTCTAACGATATATCATATGTTATACTTATCTCTAGAAAACGTGGTCAATTTTCGAAAAATTAAATATATTTGTGAAGAGGCCATGGAACAACTAACAACACTTCTTATAATAAAAAAAAAATTTGCCAAAAATACGAAAAACTAAACTACAATAAATGTTCGAATTGTCTTCCATTGACATTTATGCATATTTATCAGAAGGCCATGGTAAAAAAAAGAAAATCGAAATAATCGTAAATGTCAAAAATTTATTTTTGAGTTAATTGTGAGTGAGCATTGTTAAAAATGGTTCAATTTATTAGTTATGAAAAATATGATATGATTAAGTGTTTTGTAGAATGCGGAGAAAATTTTAATTTAACTTCCGAACTTTATTTTAATAGGTAAGTTATAGACAGCAAAATTGTGCTAAAAGTGCCGCCTAAACAATATCTTTAGATATCTAGAAAAGAGACAGCCAGACATAAAAATATTCAAAAGGCTACAACAAAATTTAAAAAAGTTTGGATCATTGAAAAATCTTGAGCAAAAATATGTAATAAACGAGGTAGAGAAGCTGTAGAAAATATTGTTTTAGAAACTGTAAGAAAAAATCCTAATATATCGTCTCGCGAAATACAGGAAATTTTAGGAATCCCAAAGACAACTGCCTTGCGATGCTTAAAAAAAAATAAATTCAAACCCTACAAAATTAGGATTAGTCACCTTCTTACACCCAAACGATTTTCAAAGGCGTCTCGATTTTTGCCAGTGGTTTTTGCGTCAGTGCAATGAAGTGCCAGGATTTGAAGGAACAATTATATGGACAGACGAGGCCCATATAAGCAGTGCCGGAATTTTTAATCGGCATAATAACCACTATTGAGCTCATGAAAATCCGCACGTAATCGCTACAGTTAACCGTCAAGGACGATTTGGATTTGGTGTATGGTGTGGTTTTATTGGATACCAAATAATAGGTCCCCATTTTTTCACGGTAATTTAAATACTGAAACATATTAACATTCTACGACAAGAAATAGAGCCCTTTGTAGACAATATACCTGTAAGACAATTTCAGAGATTATATTATCAATAAGATGGCGCCCCAGGTTATACATCAAATGAAACACGAAATTATTTAAATGCTCAATTTGGGGAAGATTGGATATTTATCTATATATCACTCAGGACTAGTTTATCAATGTCTAGGTAGCTAAGTTAACTAAATTTATAACTAACAATTAATTTAGCTAACGACGTAGTTTAGATATTGTTCAATTTTTAGGAAATAATGGTCCTATTTTGTGGCCAGCTAGATCTCCCGATATAACCCCTGCCGTTTAGTTTTTCCTATTTTGGGCAAAATTATTTATATTATAAGAAGTGTTGTTAATAGTTTTCCATGGCCTCCTCACAAATATATTTAATTTTTCGAAAATTAACCATATTTTCTAGAGATAAATATGACATGATATATCGTTGGAAAGCTAATTTAAGTTGTGATCAAATAATGAAATAATTTATAGGGTGTTCCATTAAAAAAAAACACAAGTTATGTCTATATCTCGAAAATTGAGGCATGCATAATTTTCTTCTCATCAGCAACGAATTCTACTCAAAAAAGTGCCTTAAGAATGGGTTACACGGTTTTCGATTCGACAGGTGGTAATTGAGATACAGATATCATCCAAAAATGCCAATTTTCCAAAAACGCTCTGTAGCTCGGTAGTCGAGCTCAGGACACCTATATTGGTTTTTGTCTAGCTGCCATAGTTTTAGAGAAAACCCCAAATCCCATCAAATTTGGTCTACCCTGTACATATTTTTGTCGGTTGGGTATTATTACTCACTTAATTGTTTAATTTTCGTATTAATAATTATTATTTTACACATTCCTTTTATAGTTTAAAAATGCATTTTTTAGTATTGAGAGATTTTTGGTATGTATACGAATGCGTGAAGGCAATACTGTGTAGTCCCGTACGAGTATGAAGCGCACGGTTTCGAATACTTAGTGGCCCGAATGCATATTCCTTAGGCACCCATACTAACAGTGCCTGTACTATAAATGCATGTCTTCTCGTTTTATATAACGAAAAGGGCCGTAAAAGACATATATTTATTATTATTTAATTATAGTTGTATATAAATAATTTTATTGTCTCCGAATTATTCGCGTATATATTTTTTAAAACAATCTGGCAGCGGCGCCACCCATCAGAATATTTCAGCGCCATCAGGAATGATTTATGGTGTGTTGTTTACATCACCCTCATAGCTATGTATAATAATAAGAAACTCGGAGAAACACACATCAGCCACATTACTGAATTCTATGTCGCCATGATACATTATTAATTCACATGATTCTGTAAACACTTTATGGAAAATAAAAAGCAGTGTTTAATAGTTTTTTTTTTTTAAGAAAAAGTATTATATCACTGATATACATTTTTTTTTCTAGGCGGAATGAAACTAATAAGTTTTTAACACTGACATAGTTTTCCACGTTTCGCCAAGTTGACATCATCTGGAGATGATTAAAACTGGCCTTATATTAACAATGTATCCTATTTATACCTAAACTATTACGGTTCGATGAATGACTCACTAACCAATAGAGCGGACTTTATGGGATTGACTCACTATTTTATAAGGAACATTAGTAATAATCAGTAGAGTTGGCAGAAATGTGCGGCTGGACATAGGCGTACGCATCATAATAAGCGTAATAAAAGAAATAGTAACAAAATCAATAAACTGTTACAATTTATAACAATATATGTACAACTTACTCTCTTAACGAGCTTGGTTATCCCAAACTGGAGAGAATCTGTAAAAAGTTTGCAGCATCAGGTATGTTTCTATGGTTATCTTCGTGAGTGATGTTTACTGTGATAAATAAATATGCTTATATTTTGAGAACGATCATTCGACATCTATTGATGTAATACAGGCATACTTAAAATAGTCTTTGAATGCACTTAACGAATCTAGAGATGCACCATCAGTGCCATCAGAAATTTGTCTTAATCTGGTAAAACCGGTGTTTTTCTTTAACACGCGTGCAAACTTTTCTTTAACGCGCTCATTTTTTGCGTCACCTATAGCGTGTAGCAGTCGATTTACTTCGTCCACTATTTGCAGTGACTCCACTAACAAAAACGCACTGTTTTGTATGTTTTTATGGCGTCATGTAATCTTGTAAATAGTTTTTAAAGCCGTTTCAACGGAATTATCTTCGAATTTTGTCTGGCTTTCCTTAATAGCTGCAGCTTCGTCAGGATTGAACTGTAGTATCACAGCTATTATGTGTTGTAAATATTCAGCATAATTAAAAGCTGCCCTCAACCATGTTCCCCAACGTGTAAGAATCGGCTGTGGTGGTTCGGGAATATCGGGACATTTACTATGAAATGCGCGAAGACACGTTTAGGAGATTTAAGGAACACTCTTTTGTACTTACTCTTAATGCATCTACCTCTGGAAAACCTTGTCGAATAGTTTCTGCCACAAGATGTAAAGCATGCACTTTACACGTAAAATGTAACAACCTACAACCGTGTTCTCAAAGAGAACGGCGTACCAAACGCATTGTTGCGGCACCATCGGTCAGAAACATCAACACTTGACTTTTTGACAGATCAAATTTTTCTAACGTCTCCAGCACCACCCACGTAATTGTTTTGCCACTACACTAAGTTAGTCTTTTGCTAGCTAGTAATAGTGGAAATGTCGGTTTAAGAGGGTCCACTACAGGTACTATAACATTTACAATAGAATTTGTTTTACCATCAGATGTCTCATCAACACATAACCACAGCCGTGCATTTTTTAATACACATTTGATCTTATTTACAATGTTTTTCGTGCAGTTGGTAAATATTTACGCAACGTTGCGTGACTTGGTAACGTCACTGGGGATTATATTTATTCCAGAACTTCCGAAATGGTCGTTTATCGAGTATGTGCAGCATAACATCACAGGCAATCAGCATTAACAGTAAATCGAACATAACCTGTGTTTTCGAAGGCACGCCATTTTTTTAGTTTTATGCTGCACAGTATTTACGTGATGTCTACAATTATATTTATCCCAGCACATCAAGTCTGTCTCGCACACCTTACAAATATTGAAATCCTGGAATTCACTAATAAATTTATTCACTTTGTCAGCGTATGGCTGTTTTTTTACCCTTGCGCACGTCTGTCATATTTTATTATTAAATTAATATAAACAATAAAATACAACAAATAAAATTATCAACAATACAACATAAAATACAACGGAGAGGAATAAATTAGCGTGTAAACACTACGACACACAACAATGGACCAATCTCGCGATTCGCTTCGATTTGTCCGCCGGTCGGTCATTGACACAAGATATTTATCTACTTGGTGTTGCACCGCTGACTAGCCGCACGACTTGCCAACTTTAGTAATCAGTGCGGGTTTAAATTAATGAGTTTTCATTATTTATTTTTATTGTCATTAAATTAAGTTCATTTTTCAGTGTTTTTTTTTGTATTCATATTTTATCATCAATAATAAAGTTTACGAATCGATAGTAATTTTATAAATAATTTTTTTTTCTATCCTCATAAAAATTGTTCTTATGGATGACCCCGGTTCTCTGTGCCCAGGGATCCACAAATCAACATTTAAATAGCTATATATAGGGTTTTAAGGGAAGCTCTTTGTTTTGCAAAGGACTAGTTCTTGGCAAATCAAAAAATTCTTTAGCTTTCTGCCATGGAACATTCCGTAATTAATTACACATTTTTACAGATATTTGGAATCTGTAAGATATATATTTTTTAAAAGTGACTTCGTGATTTTTTTAAATGTAATTTTTTTTACTTCATCCGGAGACACCCTCTATATTATTTCGAATTATTTGGAGCTTCGGTATAATTTTCAGCAGAACTTTCATACTCATTCTCGAAATATCCATAATCAACTTCAGAACTTTCATTATCATCTTTCGTTACAATTTACGGTTCATATTCAACAAAATCAATATTACTTTCTAAATCTTCGATTACATCGATGTCTTGTATATCATCATTCATTAGGTTCATTCAGGTTGATCCTGTTTTCACAATCTTTGCCAGTACATTTTTCGCACATATAGAGCATTGCAGTCCAGCCTTTCTGCAATCACGAGTCGGTCCAATTCTTTTGAGCACTTGCAACCAATGATTTTTAGAACATCGTCTGGTACTGGATCAACACCTTCTTATATAGGAGTTGTTGACTGGATCCCACCCCTAATCTTTAGGATGCAAAGTTCTGTATTGTCAGCCTTGAAATTGGTGTTAAACACGTTTAGAGTGTAAACATGCACTTCCTTTTGTGACAGGAAGAACATCACGGTTAAATTTTAAATTTTTTGCTGACTACAAAACAGGTTTGGAAAAAATCATGATTTTTAAAAAAAAACAAAAATCAATGATTTTTATTTAAAAAATCAGGTTTTTTGATTTTTTTTGATTTTTTTTTTCACTTTTACTGTAATTTTTTTAAAACAAATACGATTTTTCCATACACTGTTTTTTTGTATTCTCTAACTACCAATTTGCACATGTAAATTATTCACGTCACTGGAAAAATTGTCTGGTCTATATTTTCATACAAACAATAAAAATCAGTATTTTCCTGTTCTGACAAGCTTGGCGGTCGGTTTTATTAATTTCATAGATGCCGAGGCGACGCGCAATAGTCGCTTTTAATTGGCGATACTTGTTATTGCAGGAATTTTCCTATTATAAATTGTCTGCATAATAGAATATAATAGGGAGGAGAGTTCGTAAGGTTAGTTAATTAAAAATGAACAAGTGAAGTGTAAAATAAAAATGAGCAGAAGGAAGAAAGACGAAATTTGGGATTATTTCATAAAAAAACCAAAAAAAAAGGAAAAACCGGTAGCAGAGCGATGTGTAAAAATTGTAAAAAAGAAATGCAAGGACTTGTTCAAAGATTAAAAGGCCATCATGAAAAATGCAAGACCATGACATTACCCGTAGATACAGAAGTCGCTGAACCAAGTAATGAAGTTGATTTAACTGCAGGTATTGTAAATCTAAATAATTATTTATTTTATTTAAGGGGATCTCGCGCCACCCATAAAACTAAGCATTGAAAACCAAAACATAGGGTGTTAATATGTATGATAAACTTATGTGACACGGTTTAAACATAAACAGGGTCTCAAAAATGAAGTTTTTTGCGTTTTTGTCGATTTTGAAAAAGTATTTTCTCGTCTTCTATTAAAATATAGAATAATTTGGGGGTGAGGGCAAGTCTTTATTGAATTAGGCTATTAGGCATTAAGAAAAAAATGAAAAAATAAAAAATTGTTTTTAATTTTTCATTATTTTTTTTTTAATTGTGCCACTTGGATCCAGATTCACGAAATAGATTTTGTTTTTAATTTGATTAGCAAATACAAGAGAAAAGTTGTAATAAGCTTTAATCTGAGGTTTCCGCTAGACTGTGCATTCATATTTTGGATTTGTCGATCTGTCTGAAAAAAAAGTCCAAATCCACAGTTCTTGGAATGTATATTCACAAACCACAGCATCAATTTTTGTTCCAGAAATGCAAATAAACGAGTATTATAAAGAAGACTATACAGTGTGTTTCACTTGAAATGGTAACACCCTAATAACTGTTTTATTTTTTGGTTGAATTAAAAAAATTTTTTTCTTTATATGTAGCTTTTAACGCGCTTTTAAACGGTCCAACAACATTTTAGCCTAATTACAATAGTAGCCTATTGTGATCAAATTAAAAAATTAAAAAGACGTTAGGGATTTTTTTTTGAAAAAGTTTGTCAAAAATTGTTCAAAATCACCTTAAAACCCCAATTTCCAAGTTTGGTTAAAGAAAAGTTCACCCCAAAAAAATCAGCAGTAAAATTAATTTCAATGTTATTATCACGATTGCCATGATTTATTAACAATACCAAATTATCATGAGATCTGTCACATAAAACATTGATGTCATTGTGTTAACTATTAAAATATTGGTAATATTTATTGTTTAAAAAATTTAATTATGGCTGCAGAAAGGCTAATTACTCTTTTTTTGTGAACTTTTTTTTTAACCAAACTTGGGAATAGGGGTTTAAGGTGATTCCGAACAATTTTTCTCAATAAACTTATTCGAAAAAAAAAAAAATCTAATATATTTTTTCAATTTTTTCGCTTTATTTTTGATCACAATAGGCTACTATTTTAATTAGGTTAAAATGTTGTTTAACCTTTTAAAAAAGCGTTAAAGGCTACATATAAAGAAGAAATTTTTTTTGAAATTCAGCCAAAAATAAAAAAGGTATTGGGGTGTTACCTTCTGAACTTACTCTGCAAAGATTTAGAAATAAAGGATATCAAAGAGCATATTACACAAATTATTAAGTATTTCAGAAATAATCATCTGGCTAGAGCAAAAATTCAAGCAGGCCGATGGAAAAACATTAGTGCTTCCGAGTGACGTGAGATGGAATAGTATGGCAGATTGTTTAGAAATATATGTAAGTCAATGGGAGAAATTAGTAAAAGCATGTGATGAGAATAAAAAAATAAATAGACACAACAATATACTAAAAAGTTTGAAACATTGGTCTGAAACGAGCAGCTGAAGATTACCTAAACATCTTAAAGCCTATAGCTGTGGGACTTGATAAATTACAGAAAAAAATGCTTTTCTATCTGACGCAGTAGAAGTATGAAGGAATTAGAAAGAATATTTAAGAAAGAATTAGAATTACCCTTGTAGCTACATATTTTTAAAAAACGATATGAACGGGCACTTACGCCCTATCATTTTGTAGCTTACATTCTGGATGTAACTAAAACCAAATTTAAATTGACTGCCGTAGAAAAAGATCAAGCGTTAAATACCATGCAAGAAATGTATGAAAACAGTGGTTTACTACTACTCATTATAAAACTTCAAGCAAAAATGGAAACTTTTGCAGCAGTTATGTTTTCAGAACAGGTAATATGCAATGTGCCTTACAGTGGTGGGTTTCACAAGAAAACATCCCTGATATTAATAAACTTCTTCCTATACTGAAGCAATTTTCATGTGCTATCTCTTCATCAGGTTCGGTGGAAAGAGTATTTTCTACATTTGGGCTCGTTCACTCCAATTTACGAAATAAATTAGGAGTGGAGAAAGCAGGACAATTAGTGTTCCTATACAAATTTTATTTATAATGAAAATCAATGTTAATTGTTTTAGAAACGACCTGTTTTGTACTAAAATGTTTCTTATTTATCAAGAATGTTAATGGTTGATTTATATTTTGATTGAAATCATCGATTAAAATAAAAGAATCACTTCATTAAAATCATGGATTTAAATCAAACAGTTTAAATTGGGCGAACCCTGCTACAAAACATTCGTAATGCGTTTCGTTAAATAAATCGCCCGTTGTTTCCTACCATATAAATATTGGAGAACTTAACAGGCCTACTTCGATAGAAAATTCAATTTAGAAAAAGTTTTGCCTCTTCAATTTTTTTCTGCGTCGTGTGGCGATGATAAAAAATAAAAAAAGTTAAAGGGGGTAAAATCTTTTGTGAATACACCAGTAGAAGTCATAACGTGTAACAAAACATTTTTTATTTATTTTCATTTAACCTAAAAGACTTGGATTTTGACTGTTTGATAGAAATTATTAGTGGTGAAATATTGCTTTTGTCCTTTAATCAACAACAGTCAGACCAAGGATTACAAATTTCCATATAAAAACAACAACTCGACCATAAATAAAACTTTGTTTTAAAACTTTATTAACTGGAAACTTTAGAATGTTACCTCTCGTCTCCCATTATGCCACTAAATTCCTAGCGTGTTTTGTTAGTTGTGTTTCACAGGATCACCCCAGGCAAGACACATATGCACCCCATTAGTCTGCCATACCGCCTGTTATCTCCGCAAACTTGCCACATTCTAAGCATAAGGTCATTATTTCAAAGCGTTTCAGACAATTGCTCCAAACAACCAACGAATTTTAAATTCATTTGAAGTTCGCTTTCTCTCAGAAAACGCCGTCAAATATTAAATGCTGGCATTAACTTGCTTGAACACGGATGCTAATTGCCGGTATTAAACTACATATAGTAGTACACTTGGAGTGGCGCGAGAAGTTAATCCCGGAATTGATTGTATATGTATTGTTGAAAACATCTCTGGAGTATATTTTGTAACGTTCTTGAAGAAGTGACTTGTGTAATAATTACGTTTTCTGAAGGCAGTGTAACTGTACACTAAATAAATAAACATGAATGGAAACCTGAAATAGATGCCTGTGTTTTACTTGCGCTTAGGCGATGTTGACTTTGAAACAAATTTACACACCCCTTAGTAGTTTTAATGTAATTAGGGTGGAATGAGGATTTTCTCATGAAGCGCTGATAGAAATTTATTTGAAATGAGTATTATTTTTTAATGAGATTGTAGCTCTTTTAAGGATCATTTAATTCAGTTTATTATATAATTGTTTACAGTTAAGAAGAACGCTTTCATTATTCCCCTTGAGAACTTATATATTTATCCCTACAATGTTAACTTTGAGGAGAAATGATTTATGGTTGTTTTATATTTAAATGGTCATGAGGGAGAGAAAGAAATCCACCCGAATTATTTAATTGCTTATATTGTCAGTATAATTTTTCGGATGATGCACCTGTTTTCGACCAATAGTCTAAAAATATTTTTTAATAATGACTCTTCAAGCATTCTTAAAAAATATGTGTAATTTCCCTCCCATTATTTGTGGATGTTAAAAAAAAAAATATTTTGACGTCAAAAATTATTTTAATTAAAAACGTCATTTTCATTCATTTTACTTATTTATATAAAATAAATAAAATGAAGAAAATAAACAAAATTAAAGCAATAAATAACTCAAACAAGGTAAATAAGATAGTTCAGATAATTCAGATAAGGCCAATACGACAAATGAGATAAGAAAACAAGACAAAAAAATACAAATTATATAAATGAAATGGGATAAATGCATAAATTAAATGAGACTAGTGAGATAAATGAGGCAAATGAGACAAGTGAGATAAGTGAGACAAATTAAACAAGAGAGGCAAGTTGAGACAATGAAACAAATGACACAAATCAAACAAATGACACAAATGAAACAAATAAGGCAACTACGATAAAAATATAAACGATATACATGAGGCAAACGAAATAAATAGGATAATGAGACAAATGGGATAAATAGGAACATAAATAAATAAATAATACGATAAATAAGATAAACGGTATAAACGAGATACACGAGACAAACGAAATAAAGTAGACTAATTAATTTATTTTCACTCGTTTCAAATTGGATATGATGGAAAAGAAATGTCGAGATGGACTTTACTTTTTTTCAGAAGAATGGAAATAATTTTACACTGTTTGTCACAGTAACAGTTAATCTGATGAGAAATTTTCAAGAACCCTTTTCGGAACATTTCCTCATTCTGAACAATTTTTACTTGGAACGTTTTTAGATGACACAATTTTTTTTTAGGTGTCTTTGAGACGTACCCTTCCTCGTTCAGGATTCTTCCTTGGAGCTCCCAGATATTATATGCAAAGTTTCAGATTTCTACATTGAGATGTGTTGGAGAAAATTATAGCACAACGATGACTAGCGACACCACACGCACACAGACATACAGACACATGAATTTGATATGTTGCAGATAGATGAGAAAGTAAAAATTAACATTTATTTAAAATTTGTTGCGCATAGTTACCATGAAAACTAATTTATTTAATAAAGTTCGTTTTTATCCTAACAGAAATGTAGTCACGGAATAAGGTTTTTATTAAAAGAAATTGCATTTCTATATAAAATTTTGAGTTAATAGCTAAATGTTTGTATTGTGTATTGATGGTGAGTTAGAGGAACTATTGTAATCAATTCCGTGAAGTTACAACAAAACATATGACCCAGACTGGTTTTTTTTATAGCAGATAGTATACTGAATAGTATTCTCCTAAGGTTAAAAGTCATTGCTTGGGAAATTGTATTACCCCAAGGTCATGACTCCTAATTTTTTGAACGTCTTCTTTTTGTTAGGTAGTAATAGTTTTAGTATAAAAACCTGTGTAAAGCATCATCTATGCTTCATGTATATTTAAATGCTGTTGTATCATACAGACTGTAAAGCTACCTGCGTTGCATTTTAAATAGTTTAATGGACGGCTTACATATCTATTTATACTTGTATTCAGGATCATGTTTGCTTGTGCTACATTTAAACGTAGGTATTGGTTATATCGCATAGTGAGTCAAAATTCGGACCCACCGGCGAAAACTCTGAAACTTTCTTGATGAATTAGTTATATGTAAGAAATCATGGAAAATACAGAAAAAAATCTAATGATCTTTGGGGGTGAAAAAAATTACACGCATTGAAAAGTTGGAAATATATTGATTTTGTGACGGTGATTATTGAAAAAATATTAAAAAAAGTTAGATCTTCAAATTGGGTGTTGAAAACTTTTATTCATATCTTAGTTTCATTATCAAAATCACCAAATAATATAAATACATGTGTAGAACTTGAACAATTATACTAGACATTAACTATTGTAAAATAAATTTGTGGTTATTTAATCCCCCTATCATCATCATCATCATCTTCATACTCATCAATTTCACTAGATTCGTTTGAGGCAGACAACTCACGTGTACCTTCTAGTGCAAGTATTTCTTTATCTTTTCCTATTTCGGGGTTATATAAAAAATTTAAAACATCTTGAAACGGTTTGAAGGTTGGTTTTTAGGTAATGGCCTTAAACCTGTAATTAGTGGATCATCAGATGCTAATAGTGCACGGATCAAATCCTCATTTGTTGACGTCCTCGAAATTTTTCTCGTGTGTTTTTCTCTATAGAAATTTAGATCTTTGTTTCGCGCTTCTTGTGCTTCCTTTAACAACTGACCTATAGGTAGAATTGCTTTGGATATCGCTTGTACCCCATGCGCATAATTTTGTGAATGCTTGCCGGCATATAAAACTATGGATATTCCTGTACTAAAAGCTTGGCTTTATTTTTCGCGTAAATGTCAAATTATTCCTCGTTGACTTTATATTCAGATGAAATGGCGTTTAATATCACAGAACACATATAAATTAAATACTCCTTTGTGCCCGTAATGCCCGCCGATAATAATGTGTTTTGGAAGAAACGTCTTGCCCTATTTCCATTGTTGGAAGTTCCGGCTCCTCCAGGTCTCACTTAATCACTATTAAACCCATTTTTTCAGCAAACTGCTTTTGCATATCTGCTTTTCTTTCTTTTACACTGGTAGTTGCTTCTTGGCCCCGTACCTGCCATTTCTTGACATCTAAATGATATGACAGATGAAGGAAATATTCGAAAAATCGTATCCATACGTGAAGAGTTGAAGGCCCAAAACTCGTTGTGCTTGTGTCGATAACTCTTTGAATATCATTTTCAATATCGTTCATGTCCTTGGGGGGTCACTCCACATAAATAACATTTTAGTGTCGAGCAGGTGGCAGTTACGGCATTGCAAACTATACCCTCAACCATGGTAAACACCAGTTGGTAGTTGATTTTAATGTTATCCTTAAAGACTGCTTGTTCAAAAGGTAGCAAATTTTTTATATTCGAACTCGTATTGGGATAACTCAGTAGTTTTTTTTTGCAAATTGAGTACGTATTGGCCTACAATATCTTGGAGACGAAAGTCTAAAGTTTTGCCACATAATTTTTTTCTCCGTTGCGGTACTTTCAACAATCATTTGTATGGGAGCCAGTGATGTTATAAAAATCTCAGACTCATCAATTCTTTGACCCTCTGAACATGTTTGCATGTATTGACTATGCCTGCTGCTTTCATCGAATCCCCATTTCAATATTAATACAATATTTTGCAGGTATTGTTCAACATTCTTCAATACCTTTTCCTGTGATTCAATGATGCGTGAAGAGGTGTAATCTAGATGGTTTTGAAGTCTCACTTCCGCAATTGTTTCATTCACTGTTAATGATTCCTTAAGAGGATAGTACTCATCTTTTGCAGCTCTTATTTTATTGTAAGAAGGAATGATGTTGGCCCTGTTTTCTCTTGCATAAGTTCTGATCGCCTGATACCGATGTTTGCTTAACTTGCATTTAATTAATGAGGATAATGCCTCATTAGTTCAAAACGGTATCGGAACTGTTCGCGTTCCTAGCCACGCTTCTCATATTTTGAATGCTCGTGTAAGAGTGATTTCAGTAGACTCTTTAAAGAGTTTTACAGCTTGTTTTTTCCAGCTGATCGTAGTTTTATTTTAGTAGCATGAGAAAGCTCTGGTGTTGTTATTTTTGTCAAATGTTCTGCAGTTTTTCGTCTTTTTGATCTATCGCTACTAGATTGAAATTTTTAATTGGATGACCACTTTCAGATGTTGATGGTGTTTCTTCGTCAGTGATTGATGAAGGCAACAAGACCTCTTTGTTCAACCTGTCATTATATCTACTCAAAAACTTGTCCGTAATTCTACGACATTTATCCCATCTTTGAGTAATTTCACTACAAATGCCATAGCCTTCTTCATCTTATTTATCATTTCATTTGGAGCATTCTCGAGTAAAAAAGTATGTAGAATATAATTCTGCACTTACTGAACTTTGGCGCAGCGATTTCTTAAAGCTTGATACCAAATTTCATAAATCCTCATCCTCGTCATTTTTCTTTCGCCCATAATTGCGATTGTCTTTTACTGCAAGATATGTAAAACGAAAATAATTTTCTGAGTTTTCTAACTTTTAATTTGAAGTAACCAAATTTAAAACCTACAACTCGAAAGAAAGGTCAATTAATAGATAGAAAATAAGTTACGCTTTTTGCAAAAAAAAAACATTATTAAAAATAGTTTTATCATTATTATTATTGTTATTAAATAAATATTTAATAGACAATTACTGAATAAGATTTGCAGGAAACAACTACTCATCGGACAAAAGTGTATCCCTCTGGTGGTCAGTGCTACTGCTAGTCAGACATCACTGTGTCTTAGTGACTGATAACGACCTGCAAAGCAGGTACCAAGAGCTTCGACCTCTAACCCTGGTGGGCTAAACCATATACTGAATAAGATATGCAGGAAACAACTACTCAGCGGACAAAACCCGGACCTGCATTGAATGAAACCTGCAAATCTTGTTTGGTAGCTAAGATCATTTGTCAATTCCTCACTAGACATAGACCGGTTTCGAAATTTTTTAGTTCTCATCAGTATGCCATAAGTAATGGCTATCAGTCACTAAGACACAGTGATGTCTGACTGGTAATAGCACTGCAGGACTACTAGTCTGTTTTGCTTAGTATACCTTAGGCTAGCCTGGTTTGCTATTATTATTTGTCTTTTCCATTACTTATGGCATACCGACGACAACATAAAAAGTTCGAACCGGTCTATGTCTAGTGAGGAATTGACAAATGATCTTAACTACCAAACAAGATTGGCAGGTTTAATTTAATGCAGGTCGGGGCTTTTGTCCTCTGAGTAGTTGTTTCCTGCAAATCTTATTCAGTATATAGTTTAGCCCACTAGGGTTAGAGGTCGAAGCTCTTGGTACCTGCTTTGCAGGTCGCTATCAGTCACTAAGACACAGTGATGTCTGACTGGTAGTAGCACTGACCACCAGAGGGATATATTTATCAATCACTATGTCTAATATACAATTAGTAAATGAACTTAAAACACTTATTACAATATGTCTAGAAAATGACTGACAGAATACGTGACACATGTAAATCACGCGTGTGCACCCTTCTTAATAAATTGTAACCAAATCTAAAGTAGCAAAAAGTAGCAACTAATTTTATGAGAAAAGCTTATAGACACTTTGAGTAATTGTTCCAGAAAAATTCAGAGCACAACCTCGCAGTACTAATTTTAAAAGTCTAATCAAATCTAGGTTTTCTCTTAAATAGTTGTCCAGGATCAAGGTGATAAATATCGATATAAAAAAAATATGTGCACGTAAGTTTTAATTTTATTTCAATAGTTTTTTAGTCTGCTTACATGCCGATAAGTGGTGAACATTAAATAACAAATATAGTCACAAAGTATAGTAAAAATATTGACATCGACTCTTCGATATCTTTCGCATAGGAAGGCTCGTAACAAACTAGTATCAGCGAAGGATTGAAATGATGATAAATTTGGGTTTTGTATGGCGAGTCCGAATTTTGGCCCACTGTGTATCGGCGTGATTACAACGTTCACTGATAAACAACCATGCATGGATGGCATTGTCGAGGCAATGTTAACAGTTGTTGAAGTTTTACAATCTGCATAATTAAATTATAGCTACAAAAATAAACTAATGAAACAGATTTACTAAACAATAAGAATGTGTTTTTTTTAAAAAAATTTTACATTTAGATTATTATCAAATTATTACTTTTTCTGTCGATTATTGTGGTGGGTTTAAATCACAGACTTTTCTCTTAAAATTTTGACTCAAATATGGCAGACCTTGATTGTGGTCTTAAAAACGTAACCGTAGAATGCAACTCGGCACAAAATCTTGACGGAGCGGAGGTAAGATAAGTTGTTTTTATACACTTGTAGAAAGAGGGTAGAATAAATGAGAATATCGGATACTTTTTGCTGTCTTGTTTTTTGCGGTTTGAGTGTTTTATTTATCCACTCTAAAAGGTCATATTTCATTCTTACTTTGAAAGGGATCTCGTGAGTTATTAATTTTTTAGCGAAGCTTTAACGGGGCAATTAGATATAAATGAACCGCTGTTTTAAAGATACAGTTAACTCTAAATCTGTAAATCCAATTTTTCTTTAAAATTGCAAAGAACAAGGATCTGTTTGTTATATTTTCTGAATATAGCAAATGTGTTCCCTCATCTAAATATTTACGTTACGAGTTGTCTGAAACCACTGACGATTCGCCATTGAAGAATATCAATATCATGAATTAATAAACCAATTATTTTAAATGTCTTAAAAAATCTAGAGGATTAAGGTCCGGTGATCTTGGGGGTCAATGTCTAGGTCCTCTGGAAAAAAAAACTGATTGATTATCTTCTGTCGCCTACTCAGTAAAGTAACTCAAAAACCCTAGGGTCAAAGTTCTAATAAATATTGATGGGATATCTCATTGAGAAATTTTATTAAACTGTTTGTTTTCAGAATTTTTCAACAGTAGGATTTTACCACATTTTGTTATTGAATTTTTGGTTCTCCTCAAAATAATGTATACGTTTATTTTTTTTGCTAGATCTTTTTTTTTGCACAAGGTAAAAGAAAATTTAAATATTAATAATAACAGTGTCTTTAACTCCCTGAATAGAGACTAGATATGAGCAGACGATATAATATGAAACATACATACTAATTATATTTGTCTCTTTCTGGCATAGTGAAATAGACAAAGACCCACAATATCTCTAAGTTTTATGAAAAAGAATTTTCAAAATCTCCCGAAGTAATTACTTGCTTTTGTGTATTTTTGTTTTCTTTAATTTATTAGAGTAGGTATTATGTGTTTTTGCGTAATTATAATCGTGAATAAGTTACAAGAAATGGCGTTAGGGCAGTGTGTTATACCGTCTTGTAAAAATACCGTGGAAAACTAATGTTGTTTTTATCATACCCTTAGATGGGTAGTTGACTGGTCATGATGTTTCCGTGACTGACCGAATCATCGAGACCAGTAGTGATTTTTTTAATATACACGTGTAATTGGCATAATTTCAAAAAAAAAATCATTACATCGAAGTGGTTGGGAGAGTCAATAATAATACAGGAGTGGAAGGAGGCCACAAAGAGGTTTCAAAAAATGTTCTGATATACCTGGTATTCTATTTAAAAAAATGTTAATTGACCCTGTAGAATTGTCTTGGCTCACCCTGTATATCCGAAAATGATTTCCGGTTATAGACTTTTTTGTCTAATTTATTTATGTTTTAAAATCAGGTTTTTAGCTATCATAGAACTCGACATATCGAAGTCGGATGTACAATTACCCCACTCTGTATAATTGTACAATTTACTAATTGTCTTTAATTATGTCCCATGAATCAATAATAAATTATTGCTTGTAATAATTATCTACTACTATACAAATCTAATGTATTTAACCGTTACTTTAACTGCGAATATCTTAAAAAAATATATGTATTTTTTCTCTTTTGTCATAAAAAATCATTTTCTGTTTTGTCATTTTTAAATATTCACTATTAACGTGGGGAATCATATGCATTTGATTCGTATAGTATAACTTTGCTCAATAATTACATGTAAGATCAGTAAGCTTTTAAATTAAGCCTCTTTAAAATCTATAGACAATATAAATAAATTATTAATGGAACGGTCGATATATTTAAAGGAGTTTTTATTACACAAATATCCTTTGTTTCCTGTTTTGCAATACCAACTGTTTGGTCTTACGGTTTAAATAAATATTACATCAGATTACAATTCTAATGTCAGAAAACAGGCAAATTTGCCACGTACATCCATTGGTTTAACTGAATATTGCAACACAAAACAATTTCCTGAACGTGATGTGTTTGGTGAACATTATCGAAAGGGAAAACCGCTGAGAAAGACACATACAAGTGAAAACAGGAGCTGTAACTGCATGGATGGTCGTGACCACCAGAAATAGTCGGGTATTTTTCTACACAATTTAAGTGTGTACCAATATAAACATGTTTTTATTTTAAAATATTAATTATTTTCTTCGTTCTCTTTTCTACCGAATTGGAACCTGTATACGTACAAATTAAATCTGTAATTATTTACATGTGTAACTCACGTCCAATATTTAAAAATATTAATTCACAGGCCTGCAAAATAAAACTTATGGTGGGGGGTTTCAATTTTTTATGTAATTCTGTATGACTGTTTCATGCCGAATCTAAAAATGACTTGCATTTTGCTCTATCACTCAAGGTTTTTTCACAAAGTAAAAATACATGAACGGTTTTCTAATAAAATGTATTAAAATAATGCATTACAGTAAAATACTTCTCATTTTTAATTACAAAATTTAAATCAAAATTTACAAGTACCTGCAAGAAAATAATGTTACAAAAAAAGTTGTTAACATTTTTATATGTCTCTTTGCGAATGAAAACGCTTTCTTTTACTTTCAAATGAACGCTTAGTTGAAGCCCGTTTATGTGAAGTTTCACCTTCAGAAGATTCTCTCTTTAAACACCAACAATAGTCAGCCAACATGGCGACGTTCCATCTTCCTTGATATCTCATCTCCATCTGTTTAATGTCCTGGTGAAACCTTTCACCTTGTTCTTCACTCACCGCCCCGAGATTTTTTGGAAAATAGTCAAGATGGGAATGAAGAACATGAAGTTTCAAACTTATATTGCACCCCAATATAATATTCTAACATATCGTTGACTATATTCTTGAAATCAGGATCTTTGTTATTACCTAAGAACTTTTGAACTACATTTTTGAAGCCAACCCATGCAGCCTTTTCTTTATCATTCATTGTTGAGTCAAACACTCTGTCTGTCTTTCATTAACTCTCTAATTTGTGGCCCAACAAAAATACCTTACTTAAGCTTGGCTTCCGATAAACTAGGAAACTTTGAACATAAATACTTGAAGCAGATACAGTTTTTAACAAATTGCTTCATTAGCCCCAACTTAATGTATAACCGAGGCAGAAGAACTTTTTTCGGATCGACCAAACTTTCTTGTACAATATTTTTTGAACCAGGTACTAAATTAATTCTACGTGGCCATTCTTTCTTTTGCCAATGTTCACCTCGTGCCCTACTGTCCCATTCGCATAAGAAACGGCATTTTAGTATAGCCAGACTGTTGGCCTAAGAGCATACCTAAGATTTTAAAATGTCCACATAACATCCAGTTGTGGTCTGCATATTTCACCTTTTCAAGTAGGAGTTTCAAATCTTCATATCTTTCTTTTAAATGAACAGAGTGTGCAACCGGAACTGATGCGTATATATTACCATTATGCAACAATACACCCTTTAAACTCCTTTTAGATGAGTCTATGAACAACCTCCAGTCATTTGGTTGACAAATGGATGCTCCTAACTTGTTAACCAATCCTGGAACATCATGGCAGTAAACAAGGGATCCCTCTTGATCAAAGTATTCTAAAAATTCAGTTTCACGTTTTCTATACCATGAGAATGTCGTTCCTGGAAGAAGTTAATTCTTTTCACTCAGTCTAGATCCCAAAAGTTCAGCAGACTCTTTTGAAAGTCCTAAGTCACGAATTAAATCGTTTAATTCATTCTGAGTAAAAAGCTGAGGCTGAGTACTTTGTAATGAAAAGTCTTCATCCGAATCTTCAATTTCTAAGTGCGAATCAGAATCAGACGACAAAAGAGTATAATTCTCTGATACAGCAGGTACAGGTACATCTGGCCCATGCGCTACTGGCCTTATTGCTGACGGAAGGTTCGGATAAAATATTTTTTTTCTTATTTTTAGTATTAAAGCCACTTATGTCACACAAGCAAAAGTAACAATCTTCTGCATGATTGCTGGGTTCCCGCCACACCATTGGTATGCCGAAAGATAAGGATTTCTTTTTTATTTTGAGTCCACTTCCGTAACGATTCAACACATGTATGACAAGCTCTGTGTGGCGCCCATGTTTTGTCTTGGTCTCCAAGCTTTACACCAAAGTACGCATGATAACTTCTTTTCATGAATTCCGTAATATTTCTTTGTCTTTTTTTAACTGTATATGAACCACAAATTTAACAAAACATCGGCGCTGTTTTTACAATGTCTTGAGGACATGACGAATTTTTAATAACCTTATCACGCTATTATATACTGTAAGCACACGTTCAACCACAGTTAACTTACTACTGACTGCTGTATGTGCTTTTCGAATAATATGTGTATATTCTGGTTCTAACTAGAAACATCTAGATTAAAAGGCAGTGGTCCTTAACAATTTTATTTTAAAAAGATATGTATTAATTACTAATAATGTCGTTATGTATGTTTAGAGTAAACAGTGCGTGATACACGAAAACTAATAATACTGCAGAGTTCAGAACGACTTACTTACTCTAAAAATGTAAAAAAATTGTAGACCCCTAAAACCATGCAGGCCTGTTATTTTATTCATTCCCTTTTCTACCGAATGAGGGCTACCGCGCTTGAATTCACCACGAGAGGCGCTAGTGTAGGGTAAGGTACAGAAATTTCAAATGTCACTGATCGTTCATGTTTATTATGGCAGTTTAACGTGGGTTTTTAGTAATTTTTATAAATATTGTGTATTCTGATGATATATGGGAAATATACGGTACGGGTCGATGAATGTAAGTGCTTTAAAAGCAGAGCTACGAAAAAGAGGTGCAAAAGCGGGCCTAAAGAACAGCTAATTCATAGGTGTCTTACGTCATTAAGGTAAGGTTAAATCAAGCATGGGCAAGATGTAACCAACGAATGTGCATGATTATTACTTACGATTTTCTGTAGAAGGCGCCTTTGCTAACGCATAATCGTCAAGATTAAAAAGTTTCTTACAAACACGCGAATGTTTCGAGGGAGTAAAGTTATCCCTGCAAATCGCTACCAACCACTGTTTTAGGCTAGTTTTCTCTCAGAAACATATGTCCGTCTTTTGTTTCCGAACAAAATAGAACTGAACAACACTGTGGCATAATTAACAAGTGTTTTTTATTATCCGGTGTACGAAATAATTATAAAAAAAACCTATATACCTATTCCGCGCCTAACAATAACTTTTGACAGCTACCTTACTCGCCAGTGGCGCCAAATTGTGAGCCTAAAAATGGTAGCCCTCATTGTAACTTGTCTCCGTACAAATTAAATCTGTAATTATTTACATGTGTAATTTACGTCCATTAGGTGTGATGGAGTATTTACATTATTGTCATTAAATAAAGTGTACAATCCTAATTTATTGTCAATATACCCCACAAAATTGTTTACTTAGATATACCGTTTATATAAAGCATAATTATTATTTATTAAGTATGTCTTGAATTATTTACTTGAAACCTATTTTCGTAAAATACAGAAAGCTGCGGTTGTAATTACTAAAGACAATTAATTACGTATTATAATTAATACAAAGAAGGTTTAGTGCCAAAAAGAAACAATTATGCATCTACGGACACGTGTTTCGGAGTTATTGCCCCTCATCAGCGTAGCGTAGCTAAGAAATTGGATCTACGATGGGATAGATCAGGAACAAGAACTAAAATAAGGCTGGAAAGTACAGTACACAGTACTCAATTAGTGTCTTCATGTTCCCATGTGCCACATTTGGGGCCTCGATGAGCACAGTCAACACACAGAGCTCTATGTGTACTGCTCATTTCCACCTGGCACATACAAGTAACACAAGATAGATTTATTGGGGTTCAAAATAAAACAAAGAAGGTTTAGTGCCATATTCCCCCAAAAAGAAACAATTATGCAGCTACGGACACGTGTTTCGGAGTTATTGCCCCTCATCAGCGTAGCGTAGCTAAGGAATTGGATCTACGATGGGATAGATCAGGAACAAGAACTAATATAAGGCTGGCACATACAAATAAAACAAGATAGATTTATTCTACGCTGATGAGGGGCAATAACTCCGAAACACGTGTCTGTAGCTGCATAATTGTTTCTTTTTGGGGAATATGGCACTAAACCTTCTTTGTTTTATTTTGAACCCCAATAAATCTATCTTGTGTTATTTGTATGTGCCAGGTGGAAATGAGCAGTACACATAGAGCTCTGTGTTGACTGTGCTCATCGAGGCCCCAAATGTGGCACATGGGAACATGAAGACACTAATTGAGTACTGTGTACTGTACTTTCCAGCCTTATTTTAGTTCCTGTTCCTGATCTATCCCATCGTAGATCCAATTCCTTAGCTACGCTACGCTGATGAGGGGCAATAACTCCGAAACACGTGTCCGTAGATGCATAATTGTTTCTTTTTGGGGGATATGGCACTAAACCTTCTTTGTTTTATTTTGAACCCCAATAAATCTATCTTGTATTATAATTAATGTTAAACACCACCACCAGAGGTAATACAACTCCCTGTATCCCCGAAGGTATATCAAGGTACCTTGTGTGGGAGAGGGCTACATATTTAGAGACAATGGACAATATGTACAGGGTGTTTCAGGATTAACTGGACAAACTTAAAATTTGAATTTAGGACCTCAAAATAGGAAAAAGTTTCCTATAGAGATAATATGTCAGGAAACGCTTCGTTAAAGAGTTACACCCCTCCGAAGATGGAGGCTAAAATGGGGTTTTTAATTTCTTTCTCAAATTTGGAAAAAATGTGAAAAAATTAATTTTGGTAAAGGTTTTCTACTGATAACAATGCTTCTCAAGGATGTTTTTCAATCATCACTTATCAGTAAAATGGATGAAACTAGCAACCTCCATTTCATTTTTTTATTCTAACATTTTAATAGACCTGAATTAATTATATCATATAAAAATGTGCCTTGGAAAGCTTCATGCATTTATAAATTGTATCTTTCTTTTTTTTTTTGGATAAAGAAATAAGATATTGATCCACACGGTTATTTGGAAAATTGCATTATTTAATAAAATGGAAAAAATAGTATGCTTAACTTGAGCCCAGAACGAATAAACATTATGTGGCAGCATTTTAAAAGTTAAAAAATAAAATGAGGGTTGCTGATTTCACCCATTTTGCCGATGTGATGATTGAAAAAAAATATCCTTTAAGAAGCATTTCTATTGATAGAAAATCTTTACCAAAACTAATTTCATTCTGTTTCTAAATTTGAAAAAAAATAAATAAACAACTAATTTTAGCCTCAATTTTTGGAGGTGTAACTCGTTAACAAAACTTTTCCGGAGATACCTCCATAGAGAACTTTATTCTTATTTTGAGGTCTTGAAATCAGATTTTAAGTTTGTCCACTTAATCCTGAAACGCCCTGTATATGAATCGATTACATATCTTATTAAAATGCCCACGGCCGATGAACATAAATATATATTGATTATTAATGTTGTCTTCCCTATACAATCTTATTTTGATGTTTTACAAATGAAAGATTGTAGGTTGTATGCATTTTATAGACCAATCAAATTAAGCAAAAATCAGGCCCACTTTCACGATAATTTCCAACCATTCCCGACCAATACCATTCGATTCAGTATGTTTTTGAATTGTCATGGTCAATTTTGCCGTACGTTATATGAGCAAGAATTTAATTTATAAACAATTAAAGTTGTGAAAATGATGAAAATCGATGTTTCTGAATGTTCAACTTCAAACGCTGCGAAAACGGCAACAGATAGATAAAAATTGCTCAGAACATTTTTTATAGAGCGTTCAATTCTCTTCAAAAAAGTCCACGACGGCATATCTCTACGATGAATAGTTAAGGCGTTACAATGAGTTAAATGTTTATTATTATAGATTTATTGGGGTCAAAATAAAATAAGAAGGTTTAGTGCCATATCCCCAAAAAAACAACTATGCAGCTACGGACACGTGTTTCGGAGTTATTGCCCCCTCATCAGCGTATCGTAGCTAAAGAATTGGATCTAGGATGGGATAGATCAGGTACAAGAACTAAAATAAAGCTGGAAAGTACAGTACACAGTACTCAATTAGTGCATTCATGTTCCCATGTGCCACAATTGGGGCCTCTATGATCACAGTCAACACACAGAGCTCTATGTGTACTGCCCGTTTCCACCTGGCAAATACAAACAAAATAATATAGATTTATTGGGGTCAAAATAAAATAAGAAGGTTTGGTGCCATATCCCCAAAAAACAACTTAGATCCTAGATCCAATTCTTTAGCTATGCTACGCTGATGAGGGGCAATAACTCCGAAACACGTGTCCGTAGCTGCATAGTTGTTTTTTTGGGGATATGACACTAAACCTTCTTATGTTTATTATTTTTCTACTGCGTACTGGTCAGCTGTATACGCAACGCGTATCCACTTTTGTCCACATAAGAAACAATTTTCCTCGAAATTAAATTGCGGCACACTTAAACGACGTGGGTATCGCTCTTTTGGAATTCCAGAGCCAGACTTCAAATTATCTTTTGAGGAATACGCTTTTCCACACTTATCATGAACAGTAACTTCATTAACATTTTCTATTTGATTCCATTTCTTATCCTCACGTTTCTTGCTGTTTTCTATAAACGATTCGATTCCCTTTTGTTTTACTGTTACAGTCTTGCCCATTTGCAGAGTTCCTTCACATACAAGACAATTTTCTTCTAGCGACATTTTTGATCGGTTTATTTTATATTAATCAACAGCACAACCACAATGATAATGTAAAAATTGCTCACAACCAGTACACTGTATAACTGCGTTATAACTGCGACGACTATTAGCATCAAACTGAACAGCTCATAACTTAATAATAATTTGTCTTATAACTTAATAATAATTTTCCAGGTCTTTGAGTATGCATAAAAGTATATAATAATTATATCTAGACCAAAAAAGTGATAAATACATTTGCTAACGTTGTAAAAATAAGAAAATTATGAAAGATTTACAGCAAGTCTACTTTCAAATGTTCTGCGCAGGCGGCCATTACGCGGCATATGAGTCTGTTGATCGCGCATGCGCGTTACTTGTACAGCTGGCTGATATACAGCAGAAAAATAATAAATATTTAACTCATTGTAACGCCTTAACTATTCATCGTAGAGGTATGCCGTCGCGGACTTTTTTGAAGGGAATTTAACGCTCTATAAAAAATGTTCTGAGCAATTTTTCTCTATCTGTTGCCGTTTTCGCAGCGTTTGAAGTTGAACATTCAGAAACATCGATTTTCATCATTTTCACAACTTTAATTGTTTATAAATTAAATTCTTGCTCATATAACGTACGGCAAAATTGACCATGAGAATTCAAAAACATACTGAATCGAATGGTCTTGGTCGGGAATGGTTGGAAATTACCGTTTTGAAAAACCCTTAATTTTAATATTCTATTAGTACATCGAATTGTGAAAATGTAAATTTTCATATTCATACGTAAAATTTTTGTCGTAACAATTTGATTTAATATTTGACAGATACCTTTTTCCTTTAAATGTTCAACTATTTTAATTTGTGCCATGGTAGCTTCGATGGTAGCTAGACTATGCATTAGAAATTGAACTATCAAAATTTGTATTTTCAACTATTCTCTGCAATTTATACCGAGGATTTCCCTCACAAGGCACAAACGAATATATTTAATATTGTCTGAAAATCTAACGTTTTCAAAGATCCTACCATTTTTAATGTTAGTGTATCTAGTTTGTGGCATAAGCTAGATTCAGTGACGCATTTACGGGGGGATGTATCCCCATGGTTTCAAACGAAACTAAAAAATAAAAATGTACATAATAAAAAAATGTGTATTTATAACTCGAGTAATTTATTAATTAACTAACTTCTTTATTCTTTAAATGTAAAGGAACTAATAAAAATGTTATGGTGGCGTCTGTTCTAATTGTTGCAATTTCCAATCGCACAATTTTTTATTTAAGTAAAGTTATATCCCTCAAGGGTCGTGCCTGGATACGCTTCTAGCTAGATTCTTGTAAAAGATTGATTGATTTTCTTTATATTATGAAAATATATTTCTGGATATTAATATACATATTATATGTAAGTGTACCTGATTTAAGAATATTAAGATACCATGCTAGAGATTCAAACGACACATCCCGCTCTATAGTTTTCTTTTTCAGTTGTGGCATCTGTTACTGCGGCTCTGTGCTTTCGTGTTTTAAACAAAGGAATTAACTTAAACAAATAACTCGCGTATATTAGTAATACGTCGTTATTAGTCACAATGCGATGATAAATCATAATTACATGACCTTTAGAAGTTCTCTTGAAAGAGATTTTTTAGTTGCAAGAAATCATATGATTTATTTTATACCAGTTTTACCTCATATCTCATTATTAGGACAAATTGTATAATTTTTTAAAACAAATTAAGTATCCTCTTCTTGATAAAAGTTCTACAAAAATATGGAATGAAATAAAATATAATAACGTTAAACATTTTTTTGTTAACTATTATTTTCTAACTTTTACAAAAACTTATCATAGATAAGTTATAACATATATATATTTTTAAACAATTATTTTTCCAGCTATTTGCCAAAACGCCAAATCTTGGAATATAAGAAAGATAAGTAATATGCACATTATGTTCAGTGTGACTGACTCGATAATGTTATTTTTAATTCCAACTATTCTGTATATACTATAAAACTAAAAATAAATAAAACAAAAGTACTTACCAGTGAGCCAATCACTTTAATTCACAGCATACGTTTTTCGTTAAATTAAACATAACTAACAATGACATCCAGTGTCTTAAATTAAGGTCCATCTGTCAAGATAGCGATACAGTGCAACAAAATTTTTACTACACTAGTGCAATAAAGAGTCACTTTTTGTACTGAAAATTAGTAAATATGGCCTACTTTATGCATGATCATAGAAAAAAGAACGTTGCACTTATAGTGCTAGAATCGTTTGGCATTTTATACTATTTACTATTATAATCACTATTTTAGAGTCATACGTTAAAAGAAAAACGTTCTGATAAAATATTAAAATAATCGGTCTCGGTTAGAACCACCTCAAAAAATAATTCATCATTTTATCCCTTGATTGGGAACTAATAAACAATGGGATCTTTTCAGCCACTTCTTATAATAATACTATATTTCTATGATTGTAAAAATCACAATTTATCACAGTTTATGAGAAATAACGGATATAAATATTTTGGAAAGTATTGGAAATAATGTTTTATTTATTTTTATTCATATGACAACACACAAAACATAAATGCATGGCAGCTCTCGATATATCTACTCGATGCAAATGATGGCTGACTTTTTAAAGGCTATTAATTTTAATTATTGTTCTGTGTAAACAGAATGTAACCAATTGCAATTCCAATCACGTATTGGACGTTTGTCAAACGAGGGGTCAAAGATTGATGGAAAAAATAGATCGATGCACATCACTACATCAACAGTATCAGGATTTTTAACAAGCAATGAGAGAATATAATGCTTTTAGTTTTTTCCAGTTTTATATAAAAATGTAATTGTGTATCTGTTTGATTTTATAGTACATTACTGATTCAAAATAATTCATCGATTATCTTAGTCATGTGTATAATTATTAATTGTATAGGGTTATTCATTATAAATTACCCACCCCTTATCATCGTTATTATTGCCTATAGAAAGAAAAGTTTTAAATAAAAGTTGTTAAAATCCTATCAAAAGTACAGTAGCGTGCATATTTCAGGGGATACAAAGAAGTAATATATATTTTTTTAAATTATGTTATTAAATTTTTGGAATGATCCTTTGTTCCTGATTTCAAAAATATACCATGTGTTACCCCTACCATATACCGTTTTGAGTTATTAAACGTCGAATATCTTAGTTAAACTAGTTACTGTAAATATGGAAAAGTTAACATTATTAAAGTGAGCTATGAAAATGACAACTATTATGCTTGATAAGTGGCATTTCTTTATTGACATAATCAAAATGGTTTACAATGAGGAAGAAAAAGTCCAAATATTTACTTGATTTATATAAAATAACAAAAATAAACTTGCAGCAAAAAGAGCATATAGGGTGTTGTATCCAAATCGTCCAACACCATCAGAAAATACGTTCAAAAATATTTACCGAAAGGTGAATAATACCCCCAGTCTTAGTAGCAAAAAGCGTGTAGTTCAAGTAAACCAGGAAAAACAGCTAGATATACTGCTTCATTTCGAAGGTAAGCCCATCCATATTTATTCGCGAATAGACTTTTTTGAAACATTGTATTATTTTCTAGAAAATTCTGAATGCAGTATAAATAATGCAGTCGATCAATTAGATAAAAGTTATTCCAAAATCCAACGTACGTTAAAAAATAACAACTACAGACCATATAAAATTGTATCCGTACAAGTTTTAACAGACTCATAAAAGGAAAACGCTGGACTTTTGCCGCCAGATGATTCAAAAGTTGAATGAAGATCCCGATTTTTTTACTAAAATATTATGGACTAATAAATCATCCTTTTCTACGGCAGGAGTTTTTAATATAAAAAATCGAAGGTCGTGGGAAAACAAGCACAACAGAAAAAGATTGGTAAAACAAATAAAAAAATCAGGAAGAAAAACTGTTCTCGTTTGGTGTGGAATTTTTTAGAAACAAAATTGTTGGGCCTATATTTTATTATTATACTTTAACTGGAGTTACCTGTCTGGAAATAATTATCCCAGAAGCAGAAAATATTCTTTTGCAGAATTTTTTGGAAGCCGAACTTGATGATATGATTTGGATGCAGGATGGGGCCACTCCGCATAGTATCCTAACCGTTCGAGATCATTTGAGTAATGTATTCCCAATATGAATAGGGAATAATGGCCCTATTAAATGGCCACCTAACAGTCCGGATTTGACCCCAATGGAATAATTTTTTCTGGGATTTTTAAAAGTCATTGTCAATAATAATAATAATAATAGTATTTTAGTCATTAATGACAGGATTTGACTTGAAATAAACAATCAGAATGTAAATAATGAAGCCATTTCCAGTGCAATTATAAATATAAGAAGATGTTATCAATTATGCATTGACAATAATGGTGGACACATCAAACATCTTTTATGAGATCATTTATTTAAATTTTTAGATTTCCGAAATAAATCTTTCTTATCCATTTTGTATAAATATTTGGTTTTTTCTTCCTCGCTGTAAACCATTTTGATTATTTCATTAAAGAAATGTCACTTATCAAACATAATAGTTGTCATTTTCATAGCCCACTTTAATAATGTTAACATTTCCATATATACAGTAACTATTTTAACTAAGATATTCGACGTTTAATAACTAAAAAAATGGTATATGGTAGGGGTAACATATGGTAATTTTTGAAATCATGAACAGAGGATTATTCCAAAAATTTAATAACATACAGAGCATCCCATTTAAAAAATATATAATTTTTTTGTATCCCCCTGAAATCTGCACGCTACTGTACTCTTGATAGCATTTTAAAAAAATTCAGTCATAACCACACAACTTTTATTTAAAACTTTTTTTCTATGGGCAATAATAACGATAATAAGCAGTGAGTAATTCATAATGAATAACCCTGTACATAAAAAGCCACAGTATAATATGGTAGTAATTTGAATGTAGCAAGTCCTTGGTTCATCCAAAGAACTATTGCTATTAATGATGACATCTGATGTACAGAGCCATCGAAATATTTCTCTGTAGAAAATATATTCAGATTTGCAGAAAACCGTAAAATTGTATCGGTACGAACTCAATGACTATGTCGTTTTTATCGTTATTCTGGATGTATTGTATCCTTTTGCGTGTCCCTGAAAAAAGGCTCGACGTTTCATCACCTTGTCCATACCTAGCAAAATGTGTTTGAGCAACTTAATTCAATTTTCGTTTAACTTGTTTTCAATAATACGTTCTTTTTATTTCATATATTGATTTATTCCATGATTTTAACGCTTCTTTGAGTTAACCTTTACTGGATGCTCCCAAGCAGCACCAAAGTGACTGGCATCAGAACTTTAATATAGTAGGCATTACATAACCGTCACTAAATTTGCGACTTTCGTGTAAAATTCACCTTGTAGTATACCTGTGTTGTAACAATTACGTAGATTCTACTGATTTCAGGTACTGTATAGTTATTACACTTTCAAGTAACTAATGCAGTATGTGCAACGTTGCGAATACTACTCTGTGTTACTTGAAAGCGTTCTCAACTTTGAAGTGAAAATTGGTAGTAATGCCGACTGCATTGTGTTACCAAAGAACCACTTCAAAGTAATGATGTGACGTTGTCGGGAAATTTTCTAGAACTTTAAAGTTGTGTAACTCATTAGTGACATCTTAAGTAAAAATAACGTTACTTCAACGAACAAAAAGACTACTCCCCACTGGTTAAAAATGACTACAAAATTATGTATACCTTGAAAACCTACTATAAAGTGATATAAACTTTAAACACCTTTATTTAAACAGTTTCTTGTTCCCAACCGTCGAACATGGCGTCAAAGAGCGGTAAAAAAAATTCCAGCAATCATTGACCTTTTTTTAGAATGTGAAGTTACAGTTTTTAATGTAGATAGTCTACCACCATTTCGCAATTCACCACTTGAATTTTGGCTAATTTTATTTAAAATAAAGAACATGCCCGAGTTAAAACCAATAGCTGCCGCAATTCATTGTGGTGAAATTTATGAAATTATTGGTGCAGACGGTATAAGTAAAAAAAATCTTGGAAACCACTAATAAATATAATAATTGAGGGGGTCGACGGGTAAAGATATTAATTAGCTAATATGTCAGAGAAAAATAATTTTACCAAACTTTATTCACCAGAGACACGTAGTTATGTTGTTTCTTAACTCCTTTATCCATTCGAAATTATAACATCTACCTCAATAGGATACTCCAATTTTTGAAGCAATGTCAGTTAATATCTTTATTCATCCACCCCTTAAATTGTGTCATGCTATATGTGGTTAAATTAAAAGCTTGTACAAATATGTTAAAATGTACTAGGTACCATGAACAATAAAAAAAATTTGTCACTTCCTAAACTAAACAAGAAATTAGATTAAAATTTTTATTTATATTTAAACATTTACATTACATTTAAAAAATGTAAAAAGTATAATAAATAATATTTGTGCAATAATTGTACTTTTTTTAATCTGTCACTAAGAAAAAACTTTCATTTCTGACACATCCTGCGCCTGGGGATCATCAAATATCTCCGTTAGTTATTCTTCATGTCTTGTGGATCTGTAACAAGTGCATCTATAATTATCATGCACAGTTATCATGTTAATTTTTAATAATAATAAGCTTAATAAGATATATACCGTCTCTCACCAAAATTAGCAAAAAAGACGAACATATCACTTTAAAATATAGTCCTGCAAATGCAACATTTTTTAAAAAACAAACTAAAATATATTTCAAAAACCAAGGACATTAAACCCACATAGGACATGATGGTTATTTAATGTAGACCTCAAATACGTAAAAATATACATATGATAAAATTATGA
Organism: Rhamnusium bicolor; assembly: GCA_029963845.1. NCBI lineage: Eukaryota > Metazoa > Arthropoda > Insecta > Coleoptera > Cerambycidae > Rhamnusium > Rhamnusium bicolor. The sequence goes on from JANEYF010003176.1 coordinate 578,189, forward strand.
AAACCCGGGCCACTCAAATGTGGCACACACAGTGTGTCTCGACACACTGTATACATACAAATATATTTGAAAATTGAGAAATAGTCTAAATGACCCTGACAAAATGAACAGTTTTTCTGAAAGTTTTACTGCTTGGTTGTAAGGCTCTTCTCCTCCAACACAAAATCCTATACAGCGTTTTGACTGTAGCACATAGATATTTTTCTATGTGCTACATACGTTATGCTATTTATTTTCTATTATAGTTTTTTTTTTAACAAACTTAACCTTATAAGAAACCAACGTTGAACGTATAAAATCTTTATATCTGATCACTATTTACTAATACCACTATAACAATAAACACAAATTTATCTATGCACACAAATAAGTAGAGCTGTCCGAGGTGGCTGGAGTGCAGCCACGGTCTTGCGCTGGCGTCACACGTGCCGATTTAGAAGCGATTTACGCTGCAGTCTTATTTGAAAGGTTGATGCGTGAGGTTGTTCCTATAAATTATACATAATGTCAAACGCGCCAAAGGGTAAAAAACGACCGTACGCGGACACAGTGAATACATTTATCTGTGAATTTCCGGATTTATTCTATGACGGATGCAAAATAATTTGTAAAGTTTGTAATCAAGACTTAATGTGCTGGCACAAAACAGATTGTCGTCGTCATATCAACACCGTGCAACATCAAAATAAAAAAAAATGGCATGCCTTTGACAACTCAGTTTATGTTTGATTTATTGTTAATGTTAATAGCCTGTAATATTCCGCTACACATACTGGATAAACAACCATTTCGGAAGTTTTGGAATAAATACAATCCCCAAGTGAACTTACCAAGTCGTACATCGTTACGTAGATATATTCCAGCTGTTCGTGAAGACATTGTAAATGGGATTAAATGTGGATTAAAAAATACACGGCTCTGGTTATGTATTGACGAGACGACAGATTGCAAAAAAAAATTCTATTTTAAATATTATAGTACGTGTACTGGGCCCTCTTAAACTAACATTTCCACTTTTACTAGCTAGTAAAAGACTAACTGCGTGTACTGGCGAAATAATTACGCATGGGGTGTTGGAGACATTCGAAAAATTTGAACTTTCAACAAGTCAAGTATTGATGTTTGTGACTGATGGTGCTGCGACAATGCGCATGGTAGGCCGTTCTTTTCAAAGAGACAATTGTAGGTTTTTACATGTTACGTGTAAAGTGCATGCGTTACATCTTGTGGCAGAAACAATTCGAAAATGTTTTCCAGAGGTAGATGCATTAATAGCAAATACAAAAAAGTTTTTCTCAAATCTCCTAATCGGCTTCGAGCATTTCACAGACAGTGTCCTGGTATCCCTGAACCACCAGAGCCGATTCTTACACGTTGGAGAACGTGGTTGAAAGCGGCTTTTTATTATGCTGAATATTTTCAACAAATAAAAACTGTGATACTACAGTTCAACCCTAACGAGGCTGCAGCTATTAGGGAAAGCCAGACAAGCTTTCAAGACGTTTCCCTTGAAACAGATTTAAAAACTATTAATAACAATTATAGAGGACTACACGACGCAATAGAAAAATTGCAAAATAGTTCGTGTCGTTAGTGGAATCGCTGCAAATAGTGGACGACGTAAATACACAGCTACAGGCTATAAATGACGCAAAAAATAATCGCGTTAGTGAAAAATTACAGAAAGATCCTGATTTTAGCAAATTAAGACAAATTTGTGATGGTGCATCTACAACTTCGTTAAGTGAGTTCACAGATTGTTTTACTTATGCCTGTATTACATCCGTAGATGTCGAATGGTCATTTTCAAAATGCAAAACATATTTTTTCACCAAAGCGAACATCGTTGACGGAGACAGCTGTAGAAACATACCTGATGCTATTATACTATAGATCTTCCCCACTTTGTGATGACGACAACCAAACTACTTCATAAATCTGCTTAAAAGGGTGAGTTTTATACAAATTTTTATAAAATGTAACATTGTTAAAATTTATTTCCATTTAATATACTTATTCAAGTATTATGATATGATGTAAACATATGAGTCATATGACGGCTCTGTCGGCCAGGTGACCTCGGACAGCTCTACAAATAAGTAAAACGCAATTATTAAAATTGCGCGGGGCCCATAGACATAGGATATAAGTTTGAGGTGTCTGGTGGTGCCGCGGGTTGAACAGCTGACGGTTGACGTTTAGTACGTGTGTGTTGCAATACCAAACAATAAAGTTATCCTAACTAACTTAAAAATACGTTAGGGTTGTAAGATCCCTGAACAATGAAGTTCATGTTTGTAATACTAAAAATGAATGTCGTACACAGTTTTATAAAAAACAACACAACAATATATGAATATGACTGCAATAAAAGAAAACTTTGCAGTAACCTTTCCATTGCAGGGTAGTAGATGCCAATTTAAAGCTACCGAGACAATGACGTTTTTTGTCGCACTTGCTACTTCTTGGTAAACAGAACTACACAGTGAAATTGTTATAGTTCCCATCACCACTTTTTAAGTAACTACAACTATTACGTTAGTCGCATCTGCTACTTTATGGTAAATGCAACTTTGAACGGAAATAATTTTGGTTTTTGTCACCTCTATTAAGTGAAAAATACTTTGTTGATATATATGTCACTATATAGTGACTCAAATTAAATTCGCCATTATTCTGTTATTGAGTGATGACGCCATCTTGACGGATAAAAATATAATTCAGTTTTTTTTTATTGCGGTCATTTGTAAACATGTTTTATGAATAGGACATTATTACTTTATAATACATATAATAAAAAATCGTTTTCCATAAAAATGTTGCAGTTTAAACTGTACACATAATTTTTGAAAAAAATATTTTACACGAAAAAACAATTTTTTACAGGGCGCGTCTTTTTTTTCGAAGTACCATAATAGTACCATTTTACAGAAAACAAGTACCCGTTTTAATTTCCACACTCAGGAGTGACTGCAAATTTAATTGTTTATTATCTGTATTTGATTCAATCAATTTAACTTGGACATATTGACTTCAAATAAAATCGATAAGTCGTATTGCAATACATTATATTTTGCTATTTGAACGAGAGAGAAAGCAAAACATAGTTTGCTCTCATAACACTGACAGAGCTCTTACAAAAATAGTCATTACCACTACTTGGTTACGTTTCGTGTATGTAACAACCTAGTTTTCAACACGTAACAGGGACGGTTCCGGAATAGTAATTGCTATGTAATAACTATTCTTGATTTTGGTGAATGCTTGGTAGAAGGTTCGTTCCCATTACGTAACAGTCGTTAGTTGCGAAAACCTTTAAAGTTCCACTGATGGTAGCTACTACGTAAAGACTACTAGTCCATATTCGCCTTTGTGTTCCTCAACTTCCGTCATCTCGCCTTTGTAACGAAATGTTTAATAAAGAATTTATTGATCATTTTGTACTGGGTAATATATGTCAACTGATCATACGAGTGAGGCGTATATCTTTTCCAAATTTAAAATATCTTGTAACTTGAAATTTGTCTAATTTTAAGTTATGAACATGATTTGTTTCGAGGAGCGCTCCTCTAGAAGAGTCCTTGCCGTTTCCTTTGTTAAAGATACCTGCCTAGTTATCTTGCAACTGATTAACTTTTCTCGTTACTTGCAGTAAACATACAGTCAAGCTGTATATTTAAATTTATGTAGAATTTCATTATTACCTCTCTAGGAGGAAGTAAAAAATAGTTTAACATTACCACCGTTATTTTTACCTTGACTGTATTATCATATTGTTTTTTAGCAAATATTTGTTTTATTTTATGTTTCAGTTTGTATGCATATGTACAGGGTGGTCAAATTTCGAAGTTTGTATAGGGTAACTCGGCAACTGTAAGAGATACAAAAAAATGAAAGACACATTCTCGATCTCTTTTTGAGACAAATTCAATGGCGAAAACAAAAATTTGATAACGTCTTTTGTTTTCGAGTTATAAACAAAAAGTTTGATTTTTCGACTTTTAGCCACATCTTGCACTTTTTTTCTATATAATACAGTGGCGTCGAGAAAATTTAAAAAAAAGGTACAATATCGAGTTATGGCATAAAGTTGTATTTTTTTAAATGGAAATCATAGTTGGCTATAGTTTAGTTAAAAAGGAAATTTTTTCTTTTTCAAACTATTTGTCATATGTGGGGTCGCTTTTGATGTGTAAATATTTAATAGCGAAAATAATCTTTTACTAGATTACTTTTTGCGTTTTTTTATATTTATTTCAAGTAGGCGTGTGTCTATGACAGTGTTTATCCGTTTGTCAGTAAATTCACATATTAATAATTTTGTTTCCGTCATAATTACACCCCATTTAATTGTAAAAGTGAGGATGTCTTACGAAAATTACGAGAAATATGATGCTAGAGAGCTTTATTCAAATAACAATTGTGATATTGCATTCGAAATATTTTCAATCGCTATATGCAGAAAGAAGACAACCTAATAAAGCTATTTTTAAGATGTTAAAAGAAAATCTCAACAAGCCAAGAGCAAAAAGTCAGATATTTATATAAAATTTTGTAATACATTACAATTACAAAATAAAAATTTAAATTAAAGTAAAGGTTCAAACTGATGTCCGTTATGGTCGATACATAAATTACACCTCTTCATAACACTCTAAACTGTATTATAAATATGAAGATTTGAAATAGAATTCACAGTCTATAAAATTTTGTGTGAGTTCATTTATGTCTGTATTGGTTTTCTTGTATACTTTGTCTTTAGTGTGGCCCCAAAAAAAAATTCAGTGGCATTAAGTGAGGTGATCGTGGTGGTCACCTCAGTTACTTCCCATCCAGTTATATCCAAAATTGTTATTTAATAATTCTGAAATGGTCCTGATATTGTGAGGTGGTGCACCATCTTGTTGGAAGAACTATTTTCTTGCCTCAACTAAGGGTAGATTGTCCATAAATTCCTCAATAATTTTCTGGTTTAAAATTTTGTAGTACCGTTGGCCATTAAGATTTTCTTGATATATGTGATATGTTAAAGCACGATTGCCACATAGAGCACACCAAACACTAAAACTAAAGCGTCCCTGAGATCGCACGTCAACGGTACGGTAAGGGTTCATATCAGACCAATAGTGCTCGTTATGCCTGTTGAAAATTCCTGCACCGCTAATGTAGGAATCATCTGTCCAAACTAAATTTCTAGAGAAGAATGGATCTTGTTGACTTTTTTGTCGATACCATATGCAAAACTCCAATCAACGCTGAAGATCAGTTGATTGCAGGTGATGTTGTTTCCTTATTGTATAAAACCTGAATTTGTGTGTTCAATATACCCGAAGCTCGACGTCTTGAAATCCCAGAATCAGCTTCAATTTGACGACTTCAAATTAAAGAATTTGCAACCGCCATTCCATTTACAGTTATAGAAGTTCCTTCAGCATCATCAATTTTGAAATTTTTTGGTCTTGGCTTGTTAAAGGACCCACAATTAATGAGATTTTCTTTTAATTTCTTAAAAACAGCTTTATTAGGTTTTCTTCTTTTTGGATAGCGATTGAAATATATTTCGGATGTAATATCATAATTCTTATTACTTTAAATGAAGCATTCTAGCATATTTCTCGTAATTTTCATAAGACATCTTCACTTTTACGATTAAATGCGGTGTAATTATGATGGAAACAAAATTATTAATATGCAATTTACTGACACACGGATATACACCATTTTATACAATATGCATCTTTTTTCAGCGTTACCTTTAAGTCGGTAAGTGTATGCTTTTGCATGCACTGATTTGTTTTTGTTGCATTATACAATTAAAATTATCGTTTTGGGAGTTGTATAACTTTAACGTAATATTTTTAAGCCCGGGGAGACCCAACTCCCCCTAATAATTGCCCTGATGCTTCCATACACGGGGATGCTAGGTAGGCAACAAACCAGGTGTCCGGCGAGGGACATATACACCTTGTTGTTTTTTATTAATTTTGAATTAAATTGTTTTGAATTTGAATTTGAACCCATTGAGAGCCTAGCCCAGTGTTCCATATAATTATTTTATTTATTTTATTTACCCTGTTCGAATTTTTCATTCCATTTTTGCTTATATAAAAGTTTATAAATACAAATGTACAATCGTTCTGTATTAGAACCCAATATGCTTAATTTCCTGCACACTAGAGAGAGTAGCATAATGCACTTAAATTCATTCTCCGATTGAACAGTTTCTGTTTTTTCTTCACTTCAAAGTACATTATCACTTAATGTACTAATTTCTGTACCTTTCTCTTACTCATGAATAAGTTAGTAAAACGGAGAGGAAGTTGCTTGAATAAAAAAAATGAAGATAGATCGATTCTGATTACAATACTATGCAGAAGTTGGAACTACACGGAAAAAAAATAATCTTAAATCAAATAAAATATATTTAAACCAAGAAAATCCAATCCTTATATATACACAAGACAATGTTTCTTTTTGTTGAAGATATTTATTTCTTTCGATTATTTACTAAATTTAACACAATATTATCTGGAAATAAAGTAAGAAAATTGTTTCAATTGAGTAACTACATTTACTTATTGTGAAATATACAATGTTTATTCTCAAATGAAAAAAATGCTTAAATTAATTAAATGTTTCTCTCATTTAAGACATTCATTTTTTAAATTCAACAATTTGTTTTACTTAAAATAAAAATTAAGAGTCTCGATTTAAAAATATTTATTTACTTAATTTAAATTATAAGATTTTCATTTTAAAATAATTGAAATACAGAAACTGAAGAAACGATTCCTTAGTATAAGAAAATTTATTTTTTAAATTCAAAAATTTCATATACTTAAAATAAGAATAAAGAATATCTCGGTTTTACAAAACTGTATTTATCAATATAAACACAATTTTGTCTTAAATTAAAAATGTGTATCTTCTTATTTTGAAAATCGGGATATTCATTTGAAGATGAAAGAAATGTTTAAACTAATAAAATATGTTCTATGTAAAAGATATACATATTTTCAATCGAGGATTTTATTCATTTAATCAGAATAAAAATTTCTAGTTTCAAGAAGATTCATTTCATTAAATGGAATACAATATTATCTTCGTTAAAAACTTTCTCGTTTACTTACTCTTACAAATTGGTTTAAGCAATAAAAGACGGTTTTAAAAAATATATTTATTATATAAACTGTATACATACATAATAACCAACAAAAATAACATATATACTTTTTTATTTGGAACACGTCTTCTTCCTTTTGATGGAATCATATGAGGTAATGTTTTTAAATGAACTGCCAGCATACAATCTGAAACAATAATAATAATAGCAATACAATGATTTACAAGTTAACCAACGACCAAAATTTTTTAATTATTTAAAAATAAGCAACTTTAATTCCAAAATTAAAATAATTGAATCACTTTTTAAAACCATGTTCATTTGTAAATTACATAATTTATTTGGATATATTGTTTTAAAACCATTAATTTGGCAGTTTGCTGATAATACATATAATTATTAATTTATACTTTCTCTCGTCAACATCATGGTTTTTTAACATTTCCAATAAATCTAGAGATTTGCAGTTTTCTTTTCTTAGTTTCGAAATCTCTTGAAAAAATTTAACCCATCGGCTAAATAGCCTTAATCCACAATTTGGAAATATTTGGTCAAAATTAGAGTTAATCTAAAATGAATAAAGAATTGTCATAATCGTGTGTTTGTGTGTGTATGTATATCCAAAATTTATATTATGCATAATACATTACATTCAACTAACCAAACTTTCCGCTCTAGCGTCACATAAAATCGGCCACTTTTTTAAAAAATCTGTCAAAGTCTTTATATTCTCTTTTCTTTTTAGTGAGAAAGTGGTGTTCCAATATTTTGTAATTTCATCCAATGGCTCATTCCTAGTTTGTAAAAATGCTAGAGAATTTGTTAGCTCCTCATCTGTAATTATTTATGAACATTAATGTAATATCTAAATCTATTAGGTCTTTTCGGTATTATAGGAAAACTGTTCATATATACTATACTGATATCTAAAAATAGAGTAGCAAGTAATATTAACAGCGATCCTGTCAAAAAATGAATAAAAAACTTTCAGCATATTGTATAGGTAGGTGTTAATTATTTTAAACATTTTTCTTAAATAGTAATTCTCCTTAACCGCACCTATTATGTATACAAAGAATGTAAGAAAAATACCTAATAAAATTATTTTCTCTACTGGATGTTCTTCATTTTCTTTATCTCGTTTTCTTTTTATCGTAATCACTCCACTTTTATGAATCAAATTTCTAGCCTTATCAACCAATTTTCCTTTGGCCACCACAGAATGACCACTGAACGACTCTTTCTTCTTAATTGACGGGATGTAATATACTTGTACTGTTTCTTTCGGGAACAATGTAATTATCTTTGACAAGACAATGTTATAATCTGCATGCGTTAATCTGCTGTAATATTTAAAAAGATTGTTTAAGTTCTAATATATAGGTATTTCTGTACTTACGAGTTTTGATCGCTTGTGACAGTGAGGAAATTATTGTTAGATTTATTTCATTTTCAGCCGCTTGTTAAATTCCAGAAAAATTTCCGCAAAAAATTAATTGAGCGATTTACTACCTTAATTAGTAAACAAAAAGTTTTTCAAAAATTAATTTTTCTATTAAAAACCAATTAGGGAAAGCAAAAAATGAACCTGCCCCATTTCAACAATATCAGCATAAAATCGAGCACAAGCACAAGGATTACTATAAAAAATTTACGTTGCAGGGAAATTTTTTTTAGTACTTCAGTATTATATATAGGAATACAGCGTGATTCCTAAGTTGATACTTTTTTTGACTGCATATAGAACTCATTAAAGTAAACACATTTTTCAAATAACTTTATATAAGTAACTCAAAAATAAGAAAAGTATAACTGTCTAAAATTTATTGCTTCTTTGTTTTAACACGGTACTGTCTTCATTATTAAAAATAAAAACTTGTGTTACGTCATCGTTATGTCAGTTTATTTTTAATCATTTGCACTGGTTTCTTTCCAACATATCAATTAGTTCAATATTTTCATAAACGTGAGCCATTTTAGCTTTTAATACAATTGCAAATTAATAAAATTATTACGAAAAAGAAAACAGTGCAAATGATTAAAAATAAACTGACATAAATATGACGTGACACAAGTTTTAATAAGTAAATTTTAATAATGAGGACAGGACAATATTAAAAAAATAATAATAATAAAATTTAGATGGCTATATCTTTCCTATTTTGAGTTATTTAAATGAAGTTATTTGAAGATTGTGTTTACTTTAATGAGTTCTATATACAGTCAAAAAAAGTATCAACTTATCTACCTAGCTATCTGATTAGTACCTATAGCATAAAAAACGTCGGTGTCCTTGAAAGTACATCAGTTTTCAAAGACTTCGAGATTTCTTATGGGCGTGTTATATAAACCAAGAGAACTATAGTTGTTATTTCAATTTTCAATAAATAAAAGTAGTGTTAAGAATACACCCTAACGAGAAAACGATGTAATTTCAACCAAGGTCGGCAGTTCTTGAAGAGTCAACACTTACCTCGTCCTTATGCATAATTACTTTATTGGCAAATTATAATTTTATTTAAGTACACTGTTCAAAATTAAACGGTGTTCACATTTACCATTAAAAATATTGTAAAAGTGGTGTGAAAATTTACACATTTTGGTGTAAAATCAAACACCATCAAATATTGTAAAAAGTACACTCATTTATTGAGTAAATCTTACCATTTTTTGGATTAGAAATTATCTTAAATACTACATTTTCGTATATTATATATACACCATGCTTAGTGTGATTTTCCGTTTCTGCGATTGCGTCAAATATCTGACGCATGGTAATCAGTAATTAACAGTTAATGATCATACAATACACAAAACCGTGTCTTGACTTAGTACATTTGGTAGATATTTTATATATTATCTTCAGTGGCGATTTATCTGCTGTGAGTTGTAGAACACAAAGAAAAACAGAAAAATGAGAATAGCGATTGGATTATTAAAATCTATTACGGGAAACTAATGACTTAAATATACCTAGTTATGTCATTCTACAGCTTTTTAGTGCAAATGACAATATATTCCATATAGTGTATAGTGTACAATTAATTGAGTTATCAGAAATGTGGCATTTACATTTAATAAAATACATGACATTTTCACATTTTTGTAGTTTATTCAAAATGAATGTGTTTTCTATCCCTTAAGAATATCACCTTTTAGAAAATTTGTATTTTCAAATTCAACAATTATAAGGTGTATAAATTAATCAAAAATAAAGTATAATTTTACAATTCATAGGTGTAAACATTTTACACATAAATAATGGTAAAATTTTACACTGTACCATTGGTGTCTAGTATACACCTAATTGGTGTGTCCCAATATGTACCCCGTGTGGTGTCGATTTGGTGTGAAATTTTACACCGTAATTTCAACTGTGTAGGTACCTACCTAGGTATTTTGTGGAGGGTACATACAATTTTTACTTTGTGGAGTTTTTATTCGTTAATAGCATTTAAATTTGTTTGACTGCAAATTTGAACTAGTACTCTACAATCTTATAGTTAAAATTACTCGGCGCTAACTGGTAAATATTTTTAACTAATGCTGCCTGCCTAATGCACGATTTTTGAGTCATCGGTATTATCGATAATATTGATTTTTGCTCCTAAAAATGTTGCAACTAACCAGCAGGTATAAAATTGCCATGAAAAGAATGAGGTAATTTGATTTCAGCCTTATTATAAAAATATCAAGAAATAATCTTTTAATATTACGATCATCTTAAATACTAGGTTATAGATGAGAATTGTCATTATTTGCACCTAATTAGCTTTAAATAATATAGATATCACTTACCTGTGAAAACAGGTATTAATTCGTCTAGACCCAAGTTATGTAATAGATCTACTATTGTCATAATGTAAAGAAATCAAGACACTGAACAGCACAAAGATCAAAGATAGAGAATCGAAGATGCAATTAACTGTTGTTCCATATACAAATACCATATACCTTCTTGTGACAAAGCAAGCGTTGCAATGTTATGCAATACGTACTAACTACGCAGCCAGCACGGCTTTCCACCGAACGTACATGCGCACGAACAAAATATTTATTACGCAATGTTAAAAAGTTTTATAGGCGAATAGAAAGAATAAAAAGTCTTGAACGAACAATTTTGTGGGCTTATTTTAAAAATATGTATTTATTCTACGTTGAAATGCATTATTCAATTCAGTAAAACTATTTTCTCTCAATTTTTATGCAACTAAATTCAAAATGAGTGTTATACGTACAACGAATTCGAGAATATACTTATACCTACCTATTGTACCTTGCTTGAAAAAATTTTTTGTTTCCACTAAGAACAGTTAGGATGTATACGCACCGGCAGCAACTTTTTGTAGCGCAACGTTTCGCAACTTTCTTGTTGCGCAACGAAATAATGCAATAAAGTCGATCTATTTTCTACATGCAACATTTGGGTCGCAACAGGTAATAAATTCAGTTTATTCATAAGCATCGTCCAGTGACAAGTGTTTTTTTGGTCAGATTTTGACGCTCCCCCAAACTCATCACAGATTTTGAACAGACAAAATGGATAGGCAAAGAGAGACGACTATTTTATTGTGGCAATTTTTAGAGCTATTGGATGAACAAAAGAAAAATAGATTTTGGGTTTACCGGATTAACCAAAAAAGGAATATCTCTGATTTCATTCGTGAGTTAAGAAAAGATCCCGAAAAATTTTACAACTATTGCCGAAGAGAGTTCTTTTTCTCCATTTATAATAACACTTGTTTTTAAAAATGTACTTTACCCCACGAATGTTGTGAAGAAACTGACGACTCCTCTTCGGCAGCGCAACATCGTCCTCTTGTTGCGAGACGATGCGAAACGTTGCATGGCACCGTTGCACGCGGTGCGCGCCCGTTCCATCTGATTCCAAAGCAAATTTGGAGCGTGCAACGTTGCGCAATGTTGCGAAACGTTGCGCTACAAAAAGTTGCGGCCGGTGCGTGGCCACCCTTATAGGTTGTCGATTAATAAATAAATTACCATATACTTGCTATATTAAATGAAAATAATCTTCACAAAATTAAATATTAAATATTTACAACATTGTAGCTGTTTGCTTTATAAACAACAAATTGTCTCAAATTCAAATTTAGATTGTGGTAGATATATTTCATTTTATTCTAAGAAAAACGACTGTTAAATTGAGAAAACGTTATTCTTAAATGTAAATTTATCATTTTCCTCAAATTAAACCCTAAATACCTTTGACAAAGATTTTTAACTTTTGTTTCCAAAACAACATATTTTTTAAAATGTACATTGTTGTATTGCTCAAATGAAAAAACCTCAATTTGTTCCATCAGGATCACCGATTCTTAAATTAAGAAAATGGCATTTTTCATTTAAAATATTTTGTTTTTCTCATATTAAGCGCTAAATATTTTCAACAGAGATAGTATTATTTTGCTCTGAACGTGGCTAATTTTCTCCTATTTAGGTAGGGAGTTACTTAAACGAATGTATACAATTTTATTCCATCAAGAATGTCGACTATTGAATAAAGAAAATTCCATTTTTAAATGAAAATGTATCACTTTTCTCAAAATAAGCTTCAAATATCTTCAACAGAGATTCTACAATTTTATGTAATAAACAACTAATTTTCTCAAACGGAGATTTAAGTGTCACTGAAACGGAGAAACGCTTTTTCTTTAATTAAGTAAAATTTATTTAATTGAAAGAAATTGTGAGAAAAATATTTTCTCAATTGAAATTCATTTAAATACTACCTTTAAGTATATATTGTAATTTTAAAAAAAATATTTTCTTAGTATTAGATAATATTTCTAAGACAATATATTGTCTTACTTTAAGAAATCTTTTTTTACCGTGTATAGGTATATTTATTTTAGAAAAATTGCAATGTATGTAGCCTGTATTAAACAGTTTTTTTATGCTATATTTGTGCGTGTATACTCTTTTATGTAGATATTGTTTTGATTGGCCTATATAAGTACCATTACAGTTTATCTTGTATATAGTGTTAGTTTCGTCTTCGGTTGGTAGTCTAGGATTAAGTTTTGTGAAAAAATTTTTTGTGGTATTGTATGGTTTATGGAATATTTTTATTTTTATTATTTATATTTTTTTTATTTATATTTTTTTTATTATTTATTCAGTGTTTATCTTGGCGAAGTTAAATCTTAAGGAGCTCGTATTTTTTAAAAAAGTCTCGATAAAAACTTCCAATATGCCACTAACTTGCGAAGTTAGATATTTATATTATAACTTGCACGCGCTTTAGAACTTAGAAACAAAGTTTTGTTGAAACGTTCGTAACTTAGAGGCTAATTTGGCAGTTGACTTCACGTATGAAAATAAGAATGTAGTCGAATTGGCCGTCACAATGAGTTGTAATCTGATTTGCTCACGCGGATGCAGAAGCTTTTGTCTTCGACGCAGCCTGAAACAGGAACTGTTTTTAAATGCATATGTGTTCCATTGTTGAACCACCTGAATGAGCCCTATATAACGCGAAACAGCTTCTTAACTTCATGACAAAACGGCACGAGAAACTAGCGTTGGTGATTTGGCTTATACGGGGCTAATTCTGTTCCATCCGGAGGCCTTTATATCATTTCAGTTGAATAATTACGAGGGAAGTGCAAAAGTTATTTACTGTAAATCTATAGCTGGACACTAAAGACGTCTTTTGATGTTGAAAAATAGCAAGTACTTATTACGATTTGGGTTACTTTGTTTACATCTTCAGAAGATAAGAATTGCCTCAGATTTAGCTGTACAATTTATATACATACTTTTACCAACCTTTTTAATTTTTTGGTGAACAATTTGTGAGAAAAAAATAACTTTTGGTGTAACTGTTCTCTTCCGTTTTGTATTTTCGTTATTAACATTGTTTTACCCATAATACAAATTGACTGATATGCCAATGCGCATGGAGGCGTGACTTTCGATGCTAAGCGAGAAAATACGAAGTTACGTAATCGCTTTAAAACGTTCTACGCTTAATAATTTAAAATAATAGCGAGAAAGCCACCCTTCAGCTAATAGAGGAGTATAGAAATTTTGAATTATTGTGGAATATACTACGCCGAAAAACAATGTCACGAGTAGTGAACCCTGTGTAAACTTTTCAATTCGCTGTTGGTTCGCTTGATTTATTGAGACTCCGAACAGTCAATAAACAAACCACAAATGTTTATAGTTCGGCATCCGATGTTCGTTCGCTCACTGTATACGCACCTTAAGCCGGGTACTCATATGCGCTCCGTATCTGTATTTGTATCATGTATTGTAACGGATACTGTAACAAAATTTTGAATGTGTACGTCTTGCGTTCCATGTTCGCGAACTTACTAAGAACATGAAGAGCGATTCGAGCGCCTGTCGGTAAACGCCGCGAACACAAAGAGGAACGGTCCAGTGTTGTGGACGGTTCGTAGCTGGAACGCAAGTCAGTACGTGTCAGTGTTCGATTATGTTCGATCATGTATCCAAAACCTTCGTGGACGTTTCTAACTGATACTTCTGAGACGACATGTTGCTGTGAACTTGCTTCGAACACTGCGGGTCAAGATGATCGCAGGTCGTTACGTCGACTATTCGCCTTGGCGTACATACAGCGAACTGATACTGTAACTGTTACAATACATGATACAGATACAGATACGGAGCGCATATGAGTATCCGGCTTTAAGTATACTGTTATTTAACAGGAAATCGTGCACAGCTTCCGACAGTATTATCGTTGGTTCTGGATCATGCGGAGCGCTCTCAAAACTGTTGAGGGCCAAGGTATCCACTTTCTTGTTTCCTTGATTTCTAGCGTACCTCTTTACTCAGCAGAGTTGCACTATATTGTTTTAGGAAAGTAAGTAATTTGACTCTTTATGCAGTTGTACTTGGTATTCGTCTATTTTTAACATGATGTTTTTTATTCCCTTAGACGCTAGTGTAAATAAATAAAATTTTATTTAAGCTAGTATAATATCCTTTTCTTGGCAATAGGTAGCTAAGCAGGTTGTAATATAATGTTTTTTTTTCGTGCTAGGGTCAACAGATCAATAATAAAAAGCTTTCAGATTCAGGATTTTCTACCTACTAGTTTCAACACAAGAAATATTTTAAAGTCGTAATTCAAGGAAATGTGAATTTATTAAATATGTATAGGATTTAGGGATTTTTACCTATATCAAAGTCGGTTCCTGGTATATAGAGCCGACATCCTTTTATTTTCTAACGGTGAACAAATGTAATGACAAGGGACAGGGTGCCCGGTATATTCGTCTCGAGGGATTAACCGGAAAGCTGATGCGGGCTGATGCAACTAACTTCTAGACAAAGGATAAAGAACGTACACAGGGCTCCGGATCAAATGGAGGTGATTTAGCTTATACGCTGAGCAATCCTAGCATTCATACTCTTTACTCTTTATCTTCCACACGTAAGGCCTTTCCGGTATCATATAAACGTTTTACGTATGCTTCTTGACTTGACAGTTTTGTTGCTTGCATTTTGGCGTGTTTCATAAATTGGAATTCGGCTTTAACTCCAAATTTGTTGCTTTCACTAGTAAATAGCGCGACTGCGCTCCACGCATATCTTAATGGAAACCGCATTTCGGACAGATTTGAAACGGTTGAATGTTGAATACAATCGATCTCGTAAACAGTAGGGAGGAGCACGCTAGACATGATGCAGGATTTTTAATATATAAACTTATTATTTGTATCTCCGTCTAGTCAGCAGCGGGAAGAGTTCTTATTTCTCGGTGCCCGGGTTGAGAAAATATTGTTTAAATAAAATGTCTCTCAATCAACAATAATTTTACGTAACAAATAATTACTTTATTAAATGAAGACGAATTTTAAAATGGAGTAACAATGAAATTTAACACTGACGTAGTTTTCCATGAAACACCAAAACACTATATGCGGCACTCGCCGCGCTTTTCGCCAACCAAGTTGGCATCATCTGGAGATGATTAAAACTAACCGTATGCTAACAATCTACCCTATTATTAATAGGCCCTCTGTCACTATTCATACTATTTTTACAATTTATCATTTCCAAGCTTTCAAATGCATCCAGCTGTCCAGTATTTGTTACATTCCTAATTAATCTTAAATTGCTAATATCTATTTTATGGTTGTTCTCAAGCGCATGTTGGGCAACACTAGACTTATCTTTTCTACCATATTTGAGATGGGCCATATGCTCTTTGAATCTAGCTTGAATTGATCCGAATCGGTATTCGGGATCCTTCGCGTAGCGTATGTGAGGCCAACGTCGTCAAACGTTCGTTATTCGTTCGTCCTCACGGATTGCTAATCAATTATCGCGAAGCAAGGAATGCGAACCCCACTCCTTATGCCTTCGGCAAAGCTCCCACACGATTCAATAATATTCGCGAAGGTTTTTTCGAGGTTTTAATTTTGCACAACGCTAGTGTTGTGAGTTTAATCAATGGAAAAAATGGCATGGACGAATGACTTTTGCAATTCTATGTAAAAGAACAAGTTATTTGTCTAAAACATCCGAAACCGAACATTCGCCCAAAAGTAAATACACAAACATTCGCTTATTCGCCTAATACACACATCGTCTGGAACCGTCTTTAGGATTGTGTTTCAGCTGGGGATGTCGCTATGATAATCAGCATTAAAATGTCTCCTGATAGACGCTGAATTTTGATAACAAAAAAAATACCTCGAAATCAAACACTCGGTGTTGCGCGGTTTACGGCTCCATGGTTACTGAAATGGCATCGAATAAACTAGTGATGGAACTATTTGAATGTAAGAATCGAGAAGTATTCGTTTCTGAAAAGTTCTCGCTGTTGTCGCGAACTTTTACAAAAGTAATCTAATTCCGAGTACTGAGCATTAACAACATGAAACCGCCATAGAGACACGGGATCGAGATAATCGATTCTCAATTCTGTACTCGGACTCGGTCTCGGACTCTACAGTTTACGTATCGATCCTCAATCCTTTTGCCGTTTTTAATTCTCGATTTGATTTCTTTCAGGTTTCATATTTTTTAACGTAATTAAATTATATAAAATTGCCGCAAAGTATCATTAGCTTCCAACAGTGCTAAACGTAAATAAACTAGATAGATGAGCACGTACGTGTATGAATACTCGTCAACCAAGAACCAAATAGAGCTCGAACAATGCTCCATGCAATGCAGTGCGCATTCGATTCCATCACATATCCCTGTTGTTCTCGGATAATCAGTGAATTCTTAAAAGTACTCGAGAACCAAGTACTCGATTCTTAAAAAGACTGGATTCTGACCATCACTAAAATAAACAACCAAATGAACCCACACATTCCCTCCATTCTCTCGCTTGACCCAGTAAAGACTGTTCCAAAAATGTCTGGTCCTCTGTTGCACCCCATGTATTCACCCTTATTAAAATGTAAAATATTTGTTCCTGTATAATTTGACTGTCAGGCATGCATCCAAATTGGTTGCAATAAAGTGCTTAACAGAGAAATCCACCGAGTTGTCTTATAAGTCGCTGTTTTAATACGGCTATAAAATGACAAAATGTTTGGTAAATAAATATTTTCCTTAGATAGAGAATAGATTTTCTTGGGTAGATGTGAAACAAAGATTTACATGTTATCTAATTTAAAATATTTTTTTATCTGTGTATTAATTTTTGAATTTAAGAAGTTTCGTTTCAATTAAACATTTATCAAGTTTAAAAAATTAACAAATAAAATTATTTAGATCCTTTTAACAAGGCTGTTGCTTAGATCATACTAGTAATATTTTCAGTGAGCAGTCTTTTTTTAATTAACAAAAAAAAGAAAAAAGAAGGTAATATTACTTAAGTTACCAAAACTCTTGTTACTGTGTATGTCTACAGGTGAACGTAAAGGTTTTTTACCAAATAAATGGAAATCCTTCTTGATGCCGTCGCGTATATCATTCGCACATCGGTTTCTAGTTATTGCCTTCGTCAGTGCGAAATAGGTATACGCAATGTCAACCAGGAGGATCTCAGAATCATAAGTATGTATGTGGTAGTAGAGTACTGGCGATTTAATGGTAACTCCCTCTATATTTAATTTTGTCTTTGAATTGCTTTAAAACGTTCCATAATAAAACATGTATGAATATTGTCGAACAGTGTCTTAACTACTTTTTTTGTTTCAGGTAAGTTGACTGGATGTTACCATGTTATAAAAAGAAAATCGGTGAGTGACAAAGTGGGGATTCGGTAAAATTTATAGGTTAGAGGTGCTAGTGCGTACCAGTGGTGACTCCTGAATTTTATTTGGGGGCTCTAGTTTTTTAAAAAAATGTGAATGGTGACAAATAATTACCCATTGCTGTTCCTTCATGTTGTCGAAGAAATTATCGTTGATTCGAAAACAATTTTGTTTCATGCAAAGTTTAGTGAGTTTAAGATATTCTTTTACTACATCTTGACTGAGATTGTTTAATTCGAGTAGATCCTTAAGGTAGTCCAAGGTCTGTGGTATCGGAACACTTGGAAACAATGAACAAACGTCAAAGGAGATCAAAATGTCACCTTCTTGCAAGTGAATATTTTTCACCTTATTAATGAAATCGTTGGAATTAATCACAGAGACACTAGGTGGTGCAATAGGTAAATTTTCGAACTCTTTTGTTAACCTAGTTTCTCTGTGATTAATTCCAACGATTTCATTAATAAGGTGAAAAATATTCAGTTGCAAAAAAGGTGAAATTTTAAGCTTCTTTGATGTTTGTTCATTGTTTCCAAGTGTTCCGATACCACAGACCTTGGACTACCTTAAGAATCTACTCGAATTAAACAATCTCAGTCAAGATGTAGTAAAAGAATATCTTAAACTCACTAAACTTTGCATGAAACAAAATTGTTTTCGATTCAACGATAATTTCTTTGAACAACATGAAGGAACAGCACTGGGTAACTCTTTGTTACCATTCATTGCCAGTCTCTTCATGAACAGACGGAAGCAAAAGAAGAATTCGAGTATTTCCCCAGGGTTTGGCTTAGGTATGTGGATGATATTTTTGCAGTGTTCGATACAAAAGTCGCTGATATTGATAACTTTGTATCCAAATTAAACAGTCGTTTTGCGTCAGTTAAATTCACATATGAAACTAAAAACTCTGAACAACTACCATTTTTAGATGTATTAATAATTAGAAATAATGAAAATAAATTAGAATTTGACATATACAGAAAAGATACCAGTACTCTAAGATATATCCCTAAGGACTCTCACCATTATGCTCAACACAAAATGGCGAGTTTTAATTTTCCTAGTCCATCGTCTATTAAGCTTCCCCCTCAATAAGGAGAGGTTTGAAAAAGAAAAGGCATTGATTAAGGATATAGCTGCGAGTAATGGATATTCTGTAAGTTTAATTGATAAAATAATTAGGGAAACGAAAGTTTAAAGAGTCGCTTCGAAATTTCTCGACCTTTCAAAATGAAAGAGAAGTTCCGAAATTTGTATCGATTCCATTTGATCTTCGATGCATCCGTGGTATTGGTAAGATTTTTAAAGATGTAGGTATGACAGTGGTTCATTCATGGGGAAACAAACTACAACAACTTTTAGGCAATCCAAAAGACAAAATTGAAACAAACGAAAAGTCGGGGATTTACTAAATTAACTGTAAGGACTGTAATCAAAAATATGTTGGACAGACTAGACGATCAATTCAAACTAGATTCAAAGAGCATATGGCCCATCTCAAATATGGTAGAACAGATAAGTCTAGTGTAGGCCTAACATGCGTTTGAGAACAACCATAAAATAGATATTAGCAATTTAAGATTAATTAGGAATGTAACAAATACTAGACAGCTGGATGCATTTGAAAGCTTGGAAATCATAAAGTGTAAAAATAGAATTAATAGTGACAGAGGACCTATCCCAAATAGCCCACTTTATTGGTTAGTGGGTCACCGTTCACCGAACCGTGACGGTTCGGTGAACCATGACAATAGTTTAGGTATAAATAGGGTACTTTGTTAGCATAAGTTTAGTTTTAATTATCTCCAGATGATGCCAATTTGGTTGAAGAAACGTGCATCGGGTGCAGTATATAGTGTTTTGGTGTTTCGTGGAAAACTACGTCAGTATTATTCAGTTTTGTCTGCGTTGCAATAATATG
Source organism: Rhamnusium bicolor (assembly GCA_029963845.1). Lineage (NCBI taxonomy): Eukaryota > Metazoa > Arthropoda > Insecta > Coleoptera > Cerambycidae > Rhamnusium > Rhamnusium bicolor. The sequence goes on from JANEYF010003176.1 coordinate 598,449, forward strand.
TGTATAAAACAGCAACAGTAATTTGCGTTCGCAACGAACAGTGACATGTTGTTAATAACAATCAATGTGCGACTCATAATTTGTCTGGACAATAAAACATAATAAAGTTCATCAAATCCGTATTAAAATGTTACAGTTTTGGAACAGTTTCATTACAAATAATGCACGCCAGAGCACCACATCCTGGAGACTGGAAAAAATCGATTTCAGCAGGTTTGTGTCGTTTGTGGGTAACGACATGTACTAATGTCTCTTTTATGGTGGATGTTACAAGATTATGACATGCCAGGTCGGTAGGAGACAGATGGGAGTTAGTAAACATGGAGCATAACACGATAGAACGCTTCCTGATTGTTAAACATTATTATCCAAATGGTGAGTTTGAATGCTACGATTCGTAAAGTGCGTCCAATTTTCGGTCGAAATAATGTTCCTTATTCATCTACTGTGAAAAGAATAATCGAAAAATTCGAAAGTACTGGTTCGGTTAGTGATGTGAAACACACAATACGAGCTCGTAGAGGTCGTTCAGAACAAAACATCACGACAGTTCGCGAGAGCGTGACCGAGAGTTCAAGGACGTCAATTCGTCATCGTGCATAAGATTTGGACGTTACAAGAGCCACTCTTCCGCGTATTCTCACTAAAGATTTGCATCTCTATGCCTACAAAGTCCAATTGACTCAACAACTTCTTCCAACAGACCATGTACAGCGAAGAGAGTTCACCAATTGGATCCTTGAACAACAAGAAGTGAATGCCGACTGGCAGACAAAATCATTTTCAGTGATGAGGCCCATTTTCACCACGATGGCTTCGTTAATAGGCAAAACTGCCGCATTTGGGGCTCAGAAAATCCACGTATGATTCATGAGAAATCAATGCATCCAAAACGTGCCACTGTTTGTTTTCCATTGTGGTCTTGAGGAATCATTGGGCCTTTTGCTTCGAAGACGAGGTAAGTAATGCAGTAACGGTGGAATGGCGAACGTTATCGTGCTATGATAACCCAGTTTCTTGTGCCTCAATTGGAAAATATTTCTCTCGACGACAATTGGTTTCAGCAAGCCGCTGCTATTTGCCATACCGCCCGTGAATCATTGACGGTCTTGCACGAGTCTTTTTCTGGTCGTATCATCTCGCGGTTTGGTGACCAGAATTGGCCGCCACGCTCTTGCGATTTAACACCTTTGGACTTTTGGCTGTGGAGTTATCTGAAGTCACAGGTTTATGCCAACAAGCCCGCTACCACCGAAGCATAGAAGGCCGAAATAATATGCCATATCAACGAAATACTGCCATATGTATGCAACACCGTTATTCAAAATTTCGCCAAAAGAGTACGCCTGTGCCAGCAAAGCCGTGGCGGCCATTTACCAGACGTGTAGTTCCATACACAACTCCCAAATGTCTACATTATAACTCAATAAATATTTCAATACTTTGCTAAAAAAACATGTTTTATTGAACCTTGAAATATTGCGCTTTTATTGAAACACCCTTTATTATCTACCACTTCCGTGCTCTATGACAGCATCATCATTTTTACAGGAAATGTAATAATTATAAAAAAATTTCTATCCAAGTCATTGAATAAAAAACTCATGTGTTAACTCCTTAGTTTGCTAATACACTTCATATACAGGGTGGGCCAATAGTGTCTGGACGGAAGATAGCACATTTATTAGAGATGATAGAAAAAAACTTTTTATACAAAAACTGTTCAGTTATCAAAACTCCAAATCTCAAAAATATTTTGAGTAATACAAGGTGTTCTGTTTAAGTTGGGCAGCAGCCAACTTTGTTAAGTTAAATGGGACATCCTATATATTAGTGTATATTTTATTAGAGAACATCAAGAGCTTTCCAATTAACTACATAACATGTATTTCTTTTCATTAGTTTAAGAGATATTTGAAATTTTGTCGAAATTTTAACAGATGAACACCTTTATGATACACGTTGTATATTTTTAATTTGTAACAATTTTAAACTTTTTATTACGGCAATTGATTAACCTAGGAAAGAGCTCTCAAATCATGTATCCGAATTTGTGATTTTGTCTACAGGATGTTCATAATTCTATGACGAACTTGAAGATTTAAAAACCTCGATAACTCTGTTATTTTAAATGGAACACCCTGTATATTATGTCCTATTCTGAAAGCCGTTTTGCTACGCTTTCCAATGATACTATATTTGATATAGCTGGAAACAGCAGTTATTCAGTAATTTAAGATCAAACTTGAAAATTATTTTAAATCACGATTTTGCGCCAGACTTTCATATTAATGATAAGAATTTTAGTTCAAAATCGTATTTTTCCCAAATGGCACATTAGATATTTTTCGGTTAGGGATTTAAAAAAAAATCTTTTTTTTTTTAAATGGGATCTTTTAGTATCGTTTGTTATTTTAATTCCTAAGAATCATTTGATTTTCCTGTTAAAACAAAGGGTGCCGTGGAAAACAATCACTTATTTTAATTGACAGCTTCATTCTAAATGGCATAGTTAGTGTACTTTACAAGAAACTAGTTTACAACATGAATTTTTCAAGAGAAGAACTAATTGATATGGTGTATATTTTGGGTGAGTGTCACAAAAATTCTTTGTTAGCCAGTAGGGTGTATAAAGAGCGATATCCAGAAAGGCGATGCCCGAGAGAAGAATCATTCAGAAGCCTTTCTGGAAGATTTGATAATACAGGAAGTGTAGAATATGCAAAACATACGAGACAAAAACCTGCATTAACTGAAGAAAATGAATTTACAGTGATGACCGCGATTGTGGAAAATCCACATTCCACTACGAGGCAATTAAGTACTGAACTTGGCATAAGCAGGACAACTGTAAGAAGAGTCATTAAAAAAAATAGATATCATCCATACCATGTACAGTTGCATCAAGAGCTAGATCAAGCAGATTTTGAAAAACGTGAGCATTTTTGCCACTGGGTAACAGCAAAGATGAATGAAGAGCAAGATTTTCTTAATAAAGTTATGTTCTCAGATGAAGCAACGTTTCACAACAATGGAAGTGTAAATAGGCACAATTCTCATTATTATTCCGATGAAAATCCACAATTTTTGCGCACTGTAAATAATCAGCATAGATGGTCCATTAACGTTTGGGGAGGAGTAATTGGTGATTTTGTAATTGATCCGAATTTTTTTGAAGGCCCAAAATATTTAGATTTTCTACAGAATAATTTTCCCCAACTGTTAGACCATATTCCGGATATAGTACGACAAGATATGTGGTATCAACAAGATGGAGCGCCACCACATTATGCAGTTGCCGTTAGGGAATGGCTGAATCAAACATTCCCAAATAAATGGATTGGACGTGGTGGACCAGTAAGCTGGCCTCCTAGATCACCGGACATTACCCCACCGGACTTTTTTTATGGGGATACGTTAAAGAAAAAGTATATCAAGAACCTCCCACTACTGAAGATATGAAAAGGAGAATAAGGGAAGCATTTGCGTCAATTACACCTCAAATGATGGCTAACGTTAGAGAGTCTTTTTGCCGCAGAGTCCAGATTTGTATTGAGCAACATGGTCGGCACTTTGAACACTTGCTTTAATTTTAATTTTTTGTTTGTTTTCTTTGTTTATTTTGCTTTAATTTAAATACATTTTGTGAGTAATTTTTGTCTAGTTTAGCTATTAAAAATACGTAATGCCGGGTCGATAGCAGAGTGGGCTAGCGCATTAAGTGACAATCGTAGCTAGATTATTGTGTTATTTCGACTCCCGGGTTCGAACTCCGGCATCGACACTGGCAATGTCGAAGGGAATGGTTGTGCGTCTTCGTTTTTTCAATTGTGTAACACCCCCTCCCGTGCAGTTTCGGCTTTGGATGGATTTGGGGATTGTCTAATTTCTGTTATGTTAATTTTATATTTAATGTATTATTTTACAGAAGCATAAACCTAGTTACTATTTTTTTTTTTTAATAATAAAAAATATCTAAGGTGTATCTTTATAGTTTTGAACTAGTTTTTTAAATTAATATGAAAGGCTGGTGCAAAATCGGAATATGAAACAATTTTCAAATTATCTCAAATTACTGAATAACTGCTGTTTCCAGCTATATCAAATATAGTATCATTGGAAAGCGTAGAATAGGAAATAATATACAGGGGTGTTCCATTTAAAATAACAGAGTTATAGAGGTTTTTAAATCTTCAAGTTCGTCATAGAATTATGAACATCCTGTAGACAAAATCACAAATTCGGATACATGATTTGAGAACTCTTTCCTAGGTTAATCTATTGCCGTAATAAAAAGTTTAAAATTGTTATAAATTAAAAATATACAACGTGTATCATAAAGGTGTTCATCTGTTAAAATTTCGACAAAATTTCAAATATCTCTTAAACTAATGAAAAGAAATACATGTTATGGTAGTTCATTGGAAAGCTCTTGATGTTCTCTAATAAAATATACAATAATATATAGGGTGTCCTATTTAACTTAACAGAGTTGGTTACTGCCCAACTTAAACAGAACACCTTGTATAAATCAAAATATTTTTGAGATTTGGAATTTTGATAACTGAACAGTTTTTGTATAAAAAGTTTTTTTCTATCACCTCGAATAAACAAGCTATCTTCCGTCCAGACACTATTGGCCCACCCTGTATATGTATGTAGCTCGTTTTGTTATTTTATACTGTTTTACACTGTTGGAAGGAGTACAGAGATATTGAGAGACTAACATTAAAAAACATCTGTAGTCAATTTTAATTTCTTTTCGTGATGTAATCAAGTGGGTCTAATATCCTTATTTAAAATTAAAAGAAAATATGTAAATATTCGTTTAACGTCTTTCTGTTTAAGGTAATTGCATGCTAATGATCCGTTAAACGTGAGACTGTAACATGATGATATTAATAAACTTAAATGTCTTAAGAGTGTTATATACAATACCGCACTCAACAAGGGAAATAAAAAATAATTGGTTTCTTTCCGTTTTTCAGAGGAATATTATTTAACCGTTTGTTGGCTATAAGAACTTATTATGTTGGTCAAAGATATGATAAGACGTGAGTTGAAATATAAAATTTTCCCAACAGACAAGGGGTGTGTGTGAAAATACATACATTTATGTGTAACATAAGAAAGTACAAAATTATAATATACAGGATGGGGCAATAGTGCGTCGGACTTCGATATCTCGAGTTCTACGATAGTTTGAAATTAAAAAAAAAAAATACTAGTAATGTAACAAAAAATGTACTGATATACATAGCATTCCATTTAAAAAAAGAGGCACTTAATCCTGTAATTTCGTCTCGGCCAGTCCTGTATATTCGAAAATAATTTCCGTTTATAGACTTTTTTAATCTAGCTTACTTGTATTTTTTTTTTTAATTTCTAGCTATCGTAGAATTCGAGATATCGAAGTCCGACGCACCATTGCCCCACCCTGTAGATAGTATAATGAATTATTCATTTTGCAGTTTGGTTGCATATTAAAATAATAAAAATAGTATTATCTTTATTTAAAGAACTACGAGACACTTAACCTTCTTCATTACTGTACACATACACGTAGATGGATATACAAGTTGTATATTACATAAATATGTTATAACTAGATATAGGAATTCTGGGCGACATCCCAGAGTTGGATTCTGAAAAACGCGCGGTGTAATAGTAAAACAAATAGTGATTCATGACAATTTTTTTTACTTACACATTAAACTTTTTGCTCCGGTGAGGGGTCGTCGATCGTCAAGAATTATATAATCCGTGGGTAAGCACGCATAACCTTGGTAGTAATGGCGAAAGCGACTACCTCGAACTTGTATTATATACCTAATCGTTCTGTTCAGTCTGCAAGCGACTGTAGTTACATATGCGACAAGTATAAAGACTTTTTTCTTTTATTTTTATTACGTAGTTTCTGTTGAGTTCAGCGCCGTTAGTGGACATTAATAATAGCGAGGCAACCCGCGTCTACAAAAACAGTGCAATCGTGGGTTTGCGATTACAAATGATGTTAGTGTTGACAATTTTACAGTACTGGTGTGTTAGTACGCTCCTTAAAACGTTCAACTGCCCTTTAAAAAACGACTAAAACTGCTAATGTCAGTGCTACACTCACCACACTTTTGGCTCTCTTCAAGAAGCATGTAGTTATTTTATATCAGCACCTTTCTCCGGCCTACAACTCTTTTCAAACAAACCACAAACGAGTTTGCAAGGTAATGTCATTTTAAATGACAAATTTTGAACGAGAACCTGCAAGTATACCGCACGCCGTGCGTTCGCTTTTGTTATTTACGTCATGGCACCCAGAATTCCTATCTGCACGATAACTTAAGAACATTGTTCACTTAACAGTCTAGATTTAATTTTAACACAGGGATCGGATTGAATTTTAAGTAAAAAGTCGCTTTTTTTTCTAAATTGTAAACATTTTTCTTAATAAGTAGCTCATTTTTAATTATATATTTAGAGGCAGATTTTTTGTATACCGTCGTTTTTTTTACAAGACTTACAATATCGTTTTTAGGAAATTTCATGTTCATACGAATTGAAGTGATAGTCCTGTTATTTGATACCATGCTATTAACCGTGCTACAAAGTTCTCCTACCTCACGAGATTAGATTTCTAACGACAGAAATAAATGCTACTGGTTATGATGAGTTCTTGCTGTAACGACAAATTTTATTCTAACAACAGATCAGATTTGCTTGTTTTCAACAAACAACAAACAGCTAATAGAACCTGGAAGAAATTCTTAAAATTCTTATCAGGAAGTTAAAGTTACTTGTTAGTTACTTATTTCCTACTATACTTTTTTTACAAAAAAAAAAATCTATCCTAACCCTGTTAACACTAGTAATATCTTCGCTTATATTGCAACAGGAGAAAAAAAAATTGTATATTATATATCACGGTTATATGTTGTGTGGATAGACTTGTTCTTCCCTTAAATAAGTAGAGCGTTGAACGAAATATAAACATTAAGAAATGTAGCCTCGTCGTTTGCGCCTCTTAGCCATTTCAATTCACAGAACTTGACTGGTACATGGTCATACTTGCGTAAGTTAAAAATTAAATCTACATTAGGTATTTTCCAGATTCTGTAATCATGATTTTGTATGCCGATAAAGGAAATCACTGATAATACATATTATTACTATAATTGAAAATGGTTAGTACTAATATTTCACAGAGTTTTATTCGCATCTTACGATTTAACACCAAATGATTTGATTACAGTACTTTCAATCGCATATAACGCAATTATTTAAAACTGAACTAAGATCTTCATTTAACAAAAGTAATGTAGATGCAGGATTAAATGAATCGAAGGAATGTAAAATTTGAGTATCGTTGTGGGACTGTAAGTGAAAATACATTACAGTTTTTAATATGTCAAAGGTATAAATCAAAAACCAATGTGACCCAAGTATTGGTCCTTGGGGAACAACTGAAAATATTAATTTAGAAGGGCATACTAGCCCCTTAACATATAATTTTTGATAACGTTGAGATATATAGATAGAACGAAAAAAGTTTAAAACAGTTTCATCGAAGTTAAGGTAATTTAATTTGGCACAAAGAAGGTCATAATCTATCATGGTAATAACCTTCGATAATCCAGGAAGAGTGACAACAGCTATCCTTTTATCTAAAGAGCGCATCGTATTGTGAGTTAAATTAAACAAGGCTGTCGTTGTACTGTATCGTATCCTTTGCGGAAACCAGATTGATGCTTTGAGAAAAGGTTATGTATATATATTCAGTAAACTGTATATAAAAATTTTAATTTATTGATTGAATAAAAACCTTCTTTCTTAATCTCTATAATTTTCATATCGTAGTTTTTCAACACTAGTTACCGTCTATCTTGCAGATGTAACTCTTACTTTCGCCAAATTTGTTGTTTCTCTGACCGTAGGAGAGACTTGTCTTTAAAGAGTGTCCCAAACATGCTCAATGAGGTTTATCAGGTTAATACTTTCTGTTGATATACGATGTCATAGTGTCGATATTTACTGATGTTTAAGATTTTTACCGTTACAGGTTTTTTATGTACCTTGTGTTTTTAATCTGTTTATATACCAAAAAAAAAAAACACGTTTTTAGTTATGGGATGTAGATGGATATATTTGTAGAATTCCGAAACTAATTGGTATATACCTAAAGGGAGTCTGCCCCCCGACGATTGATATATCTGCCTTTGACGAATTTCACCAACAAAATTACCAGTACATATTTTATAATCTCTAAAATGTGGGTAAACCGTGCACCCCCCAAACTCCCTGACGCGCCGACCCAGGCGTCTACCAAAGGTTTGGTAGACGCTATACCTAAAGCGAACACATTTTTTAAGTGGTGAATACATATTTTTGAACTTTTCAAAACTGAACATTTTTCCAGACCACCTTGTAGAGTAATTGGACAGTGCCCCGAGGCAATTCACTGCTTCGATTTCGTATATACTGTAGTATCGTGTAATGTAATAATACAAAAGGGTTTGGCCATGTGCCGCAGAGAATTGTTTAACTGTATGAAATCCCACACGATTTTATGGCTCGTATAACTTGTGATCAATTATATTTGATATTCTCTTAGTGGTTCCGGTTAAATTTCAACTCTTGGGTGTTCACAATTATTCCACCGGATATTATTACATAGCAGTTCATGGACCACCAAACATCATGGTCTCTGGATCAAACATTCCCCAGGAATCGATCGAGTCCATTTCCAAATAATATTTTACTGGTTCTAGAAATTTTCTGTGGGACAGCAAAAATAAATAAGTAATGTAATAATAAATATAATCGTAAAATGTATTATGTTTAAAATATTTACGTAGCAAGACCGAAAAGTGAGTCTTTACTGTGCGAGCTGGCTTCCGGGACTCGCTGGCGCTCGCCGGCGAGCCCCGTAAAGACACTTTCCGGGTGTGATTAATCGATGGATGGAGCCCCAGTACATTCTAGTGTAACATTCAGAGAATGGCTAGACGCGAATCCACGGCGGTGGATTGGTCGATCACACAATGATATGCCAGAAATGTAACCTGATTTTGGTCTCTAGGCCACCTAGGTCTCCGGACCTTAATCTTCTGCATTATTTCGTTTGGGGTATCTTAAAAGTACTTTATGCGACATCATTCCAGACAAGATAAGAATTAATAAGGATTCAAAAAGCTTGAGAATAAGAGAGAATTTGAGGCAAAGACCTAATCAATTAATAGCGTCCATAAATCCGCTGATACACCGGTGCCAAAGATGTATCGAACAAGAAAGATCTTATTTTGAGCAATTATTGTTAAAATTGGTACTGCTACGACTTTGTATAAGATTAAAATTGTTTCTTAGACCCGCCTATTCTTAATTTGAAAATTCGATAACGTAACTTATTATTTTTGATTTCGTTAAGAAACCAGTAAGGAGAAATTTGTTCAATATCTTCTAAACCAAGCAAGAATACAAGAAAATGAAAAATGTTTAAAAAGAAGTGTAAAGTTTAGCACCTTGTATTAAAGAAAAAGTTTCTATCGCAAAACCTCACTATTTTAACGAGTTCTATCGATACCTGAAATTGCCGACTGAATCTTCCTATGTAAATGAAATTCTAAAAGACTGTGGAACAGTTTTTTCACCTTGTTAAAGTTAAAACTTTTTTGACACTCAAATCAAATTATGGTAGTTACCACGGATATTTATTATAAGTCATTTGTGGCTTCTGAACTTCTATTTCTACAGTTCTGTGTTTCAACTGACCATTGGTCTATTCAAATTATCGCGACTTTTAAATCACAGAGTACCGTCACTATCTAACAGATGGCGACTGCGCCTAATCTGTTATTCCCATTTGAACATTGGTGCCTATTGGCCTAGACGTATTTCATTTCCTGCCTTTTTGTGCGAATTCCGTTCGCGCGAACGCGCAGGCGCCCTATTTTTTTGAAATACGACGTAAACAACTGCAGTGTGCAACTTTGTTGGTTTCAATTAATATTTCTGTTATTTGATAATAATTTATGTAAAAGACCTGGTGTTTTTATAGGTACGTATGGTATTAGACATCTAAACACCAAATTTTTCAAACTTATTCTTTATTTGTTTTTTTATAATCTGCGTGCACGAATTGCACATTGCTTCCGGTTTAAATAAACGATTTGAGAGTCTGTCCTACTGTTTTTCTTAACCCATCCTCTCCTGAGACCGTATTCCGTCTCAGTTGAAAGGCTGACAATCGTCCATTTTCTGTAATCAACGATTTCAATTATAAATACATCACTGAAAAGTTATTCAGTTTTGACAGCTGAATTTCAACTAAATACAAGTAAACTTCGTATTATGTAGTATCCAGTATACCCCTGCTATTATGAGATTTGATAAATTGAAAGGACTATTCTAATCAACTGTCAATCAAATGGTTTATTTACTTGACACCAGCTCCAGACGCCTTATATTAAAATGTTTCAAACTACCAAGTCACAGATAATCTACATTTAACATGCAAATGGCTTTAAATCTATAAAAAAATTGGCTTTTTTTAAAGCATAGAACATTTTGACCTCAGATTAATAATACTAGAAGATGGGTAAGAAAACATAAAAAATTGTCCGATTTATCTACATGCCATGCGAGATATGTAAATATTATCGCATGTTTTATTCCTATTGGTCAGAATCATGAACACAGCACGAAGAAACCCGATCGGTGTCCGATCTATCACCGGCTTGACAACAGTTATTGCTCTGTAAGATGACGTCTCTCATTTTAATCTGTGTTTTTAAGTGATTTTAAAGTTTTGTTATTTGGTACTGTGATTAGTAATCGATTTTTAGTTATAAAAAATTTATTTATAAATATTTATTGATAAACAATGACTAATAAGAAGTGTGTATTGTGCGGTTAAAGAGGAAAACCACGGGGTTGTTTATCTTTTCACAGGTAAGTAAACAAAACAAACCAGGGCCGGCATAATGCGAAAGTGTGAAAGCTCAAAAATAACTAAAGTTAATGATAGCTTTACAAAAGCAAAAACAATAACATTTGATTCCATTTGAACAGTAAAAAATCCACATTTTGTCAAAAAAAGATGCTTATACGAAAATAGTAGTAACATATCAACAAAACAATTGATGCTTTGTAGGTATTTACTTGATATTATTTCATGAGATATGAATGAGTGGCTACTCAGTATATTATTAATTTTCAATATAATTCTCGAATAACCTGGACAGTACGTGTGACGAACCTGGTGATAGTGTTGCCAGGGGAAAAATAGAACAGTACTGATTTTCAAGACTTTAAATATAGATCTTTTAATAGTATAATCACTTTTTTTAAATGTTCTGAACACACGTAGTGCCACTTACTGGCATTTTCCGCGCAGAGAGCTTTCAGCCACTTTATCTTCTCACCAGATTCTCGGGTAATCTGAAAATAAACACATTTTTTTAAATAACCTTTAAAATTGAATTAAAAAGATATAAACAGTCTTTAAAACGTCTACAGTTTGTGAGCTACCTTAAGAGTGAACTTTCCTTTCAAGTTAAAATAAATATTTTTGTATAAGTGTCTTTTTTAATAAAATGTGGATTTTTTTACTGTTCAAATGAAATCAAATGTTGTTTTCCATTTTTTATAAAGCTAACATTAATTTTATTTATTTTTGAGCTTTCACACTGTCGCATTCACGCATTATGCCGACCCTGATCTGTTTCGTTTCCTTAAGGTACATTTACAACCAATTCGCTACAGGCACAATTTACTGACGGATTGTGAATTGTGCCGAGATAAAATTTAGGTCATTTATAATTAGTTAGAAGCTGCTACCTGTTGAGATTTATTAATATTACGTGTGTGCAAATTCAGTTTGATTAAATAATTACAATTATTTAACATAACTCCTAAAAACATCATATTTTCTAATACTAAAAGATCTAATCTTCCAATTTCAAATCACAAATCTACTTTAAATATAAACAATATTTTTGTGTCGTAGTACGCATGCGCAATATGAAATTCGTGCCGCAATTAAATTGAATATTTGCGATTTGCAAGCATCCAATTCAAATTTGAAGTGCAATTCAAGGTCGTGTCGACTTAAAATTTTATTGTAAACAAATACATTCAACCAGATATGCTTAAAACCCAATTTACAATCCACCAGCAGATTGTGCCCGTACCGAATTGGTTGTAAATGTGAAAAGATAAACAACCCCGTTGTTTTCCTCTTTGGCCGCACACTACACATTTATTATTCATAGTTTCTCAATAAATATTCACTAAATAAATCTTTATAATTAAAAATTGATTATTAATCAGTAGCCAATAACACAAAACTAAAGTTTATCACTTATCACTTAAAAAAAAAGAGATTAAAATAACAACAGCAGAATAGCATTGAAAAATACATTACTCAAGCAAACAAATTTTGTGTACCAATTAAGTTTTAAGTTATGCAAAACCATTAAAATAAACGCTGGAGCCTGGAGCCGCCTCTGGTTTGTTTTGGATACGTTGATATGCAAATGCAAATTGTTGTTTATGTATCGATCATAATAATCAGTGTATCTCTTATAGGTGTTACTTATCTTTATATTATTAATCTGAGATTTTGACCTACAAACATTTAGGAAAACTGGTTCAAAATGGAAATAAAAATTTAAATATAAATTTTTAATAATTTGTACATAGTGATTACTACAATTCAAAAATGCTAATTATGGTATTTTCTAAATTGCGAAAAGTCGAAATGGCAATCTATAAAGTGTGTTATATGTTTTATAATTAGGGAGAAAAAAATGCTGTCGAATGATGTAAAAATCCAATATGGGAGCCATAAGAAAATACAAAGTTAAATCTAGAATAAAAGGTTTCAGTGAGAGTGTTTTCACAGATTAAATAATTCTTATAGATAAAAAAATTGTAGCTGACAAACGAAAAACTAATTTTTTTTTGCCGAATTACTAGGGTTCAGTAAATGATATTGATATATTTTTTGTGAATTATTAATAAGGTCAAAATTTAGCAATTTGACAAATTTAAATTTACCTTCTAAGTTAAGCGAGATACTCATGGTGGGGTCCAATTTGAATCAGCCTTTATGTAATGTATATATGTTGCACCCACTTACCGTAATAGTCCATTTCGTGAAATGGACGTCCACTTCGTAAACTGGAGCCAGATCGTGTAATCACAGTTTTTTTCACAGTCTGGACACTTTATCCAGTTCGTGAAATGAAAAGTCAATTTATCCACTTCTTGAAATTATCAGAACATTCACGCTAAATAGACGTTACATATACATAATTCTTAAAGTCAATATAAACATTTAAATTTTGATATATCATTTCATTAATATATAATATACTCCATTATCACGTCACGGATTCATAACAACTCTTTTATCCCAAAGGGTACAAGATTTTCGCATATAAATAGCAGAAAGCTTGAATTATGTTTTTATGTTATCGCTTTAATATTGTGCAGGCTGAAAAAGCACTCGTAATCATAAATCTCATAAGAAATCAAACATAGAAAGCCCTTCGTCATAAATACAACGTTCTTTTCAAAAGTTAAACTGCTAGTATTATAGGCGTCAGACGTATATATTGCATATAAAAATATGGTACAGTTTAGCTTAAATTTTTAATTGTTATTATTAACGTAAGATTTTTTTAAATAAAAAGGTATTATTTATAACAAAGAAGGTTTAGTGCCATATCCCCAAAAACAATTATGCAGCAACGGACACGTGTTTCGGAGATATTATCCCTCATCAGCGTAGTGTAACGAAGGAATTGGATCTAGAATGTGGTAAATCAGGAACAAGAACTAAAATAAGGCTGGAAAGTACAGTACACAGTACTCAATTAATGTCTTCATGTTTCCATGTGCCACAAATAGGGCCTCGATGAGCACAGTCGACACATAGAGCTCTATGTGTACTACCGTTTTCCACCTGGCACATACGAACAAAAAAATATAGATTTATTAATAGGCGTTCAAAATATAACAAAGAAGGTTTAGTGCCATATCCCCCAAAAAACAATTATGCAGCTACGGACACGTGTTTCGGAGTTATTGCCCCTCATCAGCGTAGCGTAGCTAAGGATTTGGATCTAGAATGTGATAGATCAATAACAAGAACTAAAATGAGGCTGTAAATATTGCATATAAAAATATAGTACAGTTTAACTTAAATCTTTAATTGTTATTATTAACGTAAGATTTTTTTAAATAAAAGGTATTATTTATAACAAAGAAGGTTTAGTGCCATATCCCCATAAAACAATTATGCAGCAGCGGACACGTGTTTCGGAGTTATTACCCCTCATCAGCGTAGCGTAGCTAAGGAATTGGTTCTAGAATGTGATAGATCAGGAACAAGAACCAAAATAAGGCTGGAAAGTACAGTACACAGTACTCAATTAGTGCCTTCATATTTCCATGTGCCATAAATGGGGCCTCGATGAGCACAGTCGACACACAGAGCTCTATGTGTACTGCCCGTTTCCACCTGGCACATATAAACAAAAAAATATAGATTTATTAATTGTGGTTTAAAATATAACAAAGGTTTAGTGCCATATCTCCAAAAAATAATTATGCAGCTACGGACACGTATTTCGGAGTTATTGCTCCTCATCAGCGTAGGCTAGCTAAGGAATTGGATCTAGAATGTGATAGATCAGGAACAAGAACTAAAATAGGGCTAGAAAGTACAGTACACAGTACTCAGTTAGTGCCTTCATGTTCCCATGTGCCGCAAATGGGGCCTCGTTGAGCACAGTCTACACACAGAGCTCTATGTGTACTGTCCGCTTCCAACTGGCACATACAAACAAAAAAATATAGATTTATTGGAGATATGGCACTAAACCTTCTTTGTTCTATTTCGACCCCAATAAATCTATATTTTTTTGTTTTCATGTGCCAGGTGGAAACTGGCAGTACACATAGAGCTCTGTGTCGACTGTGCTCATCAAGGCCCCATTTGTGGCACATGGGAACATGAAGGCACTAATTGAGTTCTGTATACTGTACTTTCCAGCCTTATTTTAGTTCTTGTTCCTGATCTATCACATTCTAGATCCAATTCCTTAGCCACGCTATGCTGATGAGGGGCAATAACTTCCAAACACGTGTCTGTAACTGCATAATTGTTTTTTGGGGTATGGCACTAAACCTTCGATGTTATATTTTGAATCCCAATAAATCTATATTTTTTTTGGTATTATTTATAATATGTAGACGGACAGAAAAATCGGTCTCGGTTAAATGCATAACAACACTTTCTTATCATCAAATCCTATTTGAAATTAAGGATATAAATAATTTTCATTAAAAGCACAAATTTCATTTATATCTTTTTTATAAAAGTTTTTAACACTGACGTAATTTTCCACGAAACACCATATACTGCACTTGCCGCGCGTTTCGCCAACCGGCACCATCTAGAGATGCTAAAACTGTTTTAATCATCTCCAGACGAGGCCAACTTGGTTGGCGAAAAGCGCGTCGACTGCAATGTAGGTCTTTTATGGAAATCTACGTCAGCGTTTTTTTCACATCAAAGGTTCCAACCTACTTCAAGATAATATTTTTCGTTGAATGCAGAATTTAATTTAATATCATTTTTATCGGTAACAATTATATTATAATATTAAGATATTTCAGGAAATAATATCTATATCTTCCACAACAATACAACTGATTGTAAAACTAGTGAGTAACACAGTCGAGTCGAGTCTGATCCATAATTTGTACACCCTGTAAATATTATGGTAGAAGTTCGCCATTATCTAGGTAAAAGCAAGTGATGGCCACCAGAGAAGGGAAAAGATTCCCTCTAGAGATCTGTGGCCTTGTCATTTCCTTATAACTTCATTATCACATTTTCTCTGCTGTAATATTGCGAAAATGTAAACTGCAAATGGCAATATCGTCGGTAAATAAGATATATTGAATCCTTTATTTGATGATATAATGTAATGGGTTTTATTGCCTGTCATTTATAACCAAATATAAAGATACACAAATACTACCAAAATAACTACTTCAATAACTGCTATAGATTAATCGAGGTGTAATATTATCGATAATAGTATTGTAATAGCTAAAGCCCTTACTCTAGCTGCCTACATTGCTATACTCTCTTTTTCTGATTTTCTGGCACAGAACATTTTCGACGTTCGAGGAATCCATACGTTTTCACTTTAAAATGTTTATCAACATTGTCCATAATAGTTTTGAAGGTTTAATTTTCGAGGGCACTGGGTACACATATATTTGTAATTCAATTCATTTTCAGTTTATTGTAGATAAAACAAATAACAGTGTTACCTCTGAAAATGGCATAATCTACGATATTTTTTTGGTAATGTCACTTTTTTTTATAAAATTATTTACACCTTGAGAAATAACTAAATCGTTTCATATAAAATGCATAATATGCAATGAATACTGTTCCATTTTACTAATTATGATGAACATTTGGCGACATCTAGTTAGTAGTAGGACGGCAATACGAGATTTTGTTCATGCAGCTACGCTCATTTATTTTATAATTTATAAAATAAATGCTACGCTGCACGAAAAATGAGAGCTCCGTTCCTCTTTCTGCATTGAGTGCGGACTGCGCTCTGTACTACATGTGAACGCATTTTTCCAAAAGTTAATGTAATCAAAACCAAAAAATCAAACAACACCAGAAGTAAATTAATGACGAACACAGTTAATGGTATTTTATTAAGTTCAGAATGCGTGAAAGAATCATAAAATTGTCTCTTCTTATCATTAAATAACTAGAAATTCTGGAAATAAACAGGGATACGTAGTTATTTACAGAAATAACAACCATACCCACCATACCAATACCTTTTTTGAAGTTTACTGACCAAAACACCACCACCTATAATCTGATGAAGGGCGGGCAATGGCAGCGCATGACCTAAAGATGAATAATTTATTGGATATCAGGCATGCACTGGGAATGGCGTACGGTAATTGTTATCCTATCTACAGATAAACCACGACGGGGGGGAACATGGTCACTACGATCACCAAATCGCGACTGAGCATTCCCTTCGCTACTAATGCACATAACAATGGCCGTGTTCGCACCTTTGTGATTGTAGGGGTTTAGGAAAATTTACCCCTAGTGGCCAATTCACAATCTCAGTCTTTGTTATTCTTATAGTTTTAGATAAAGATACTTCGCTATTTTTATACTTTATGCACACACCCAAAGCACGTTTTCTAATAAAACTTTTTCCAATAGTGTTTATAATTGTTAATGGACAATAATAGGCATGGATAATGAAACTCTGTTTTTTAAACATTTAATACAGTTTCAGTTTTAATTCAGGATTCCTACCAAACTGGAAAACTGGACAAGTCGGAGAATTTTATGTAGTCTAAAAAAAGTAATGGAAAGTTAGTAAATTTTTATATATTTTCAATAAAAGTCGTGGAATTCATTTATTTTTCCATATGACTATTTTAGTTGTTCAATATCTTTATAAATGAACTACTGTAGTCGTAGAGTTTATAGTGGATTCCAGCTGTTTTCATTGGAGCGCATCAGTCATTAAGAGTTGATTTAATTTTACCTTTTTTTCTTGTAAGAATTCGAAATTGTCAAAGGTGACGGAATTTTATCTCGTATCCGTCATGGAAAACCTAGAAAGTCATGTAATTGCCTTATTTGCTCATAATGGGAACCCTAATTTTTATCCACGACTTAAATAATGTATCCTTTATAGATGTGTTGCCTCCCTGAAATCTGGAAATGTTCAAAAGTGTGTCCGGTTTTTAAGAAGGGTGATAAACATGATATTAGCAATTTTAGACCAATATCTATCATATGTAATTTTTCAAAGGCCCTTGAAATTTTACTCCATGATAACATTTACTATGGCGTTAGCAACCAAATATCGGTGTACCAACATGGTTTTATGAAAGGACGTTCTACCACCTCTAATCTGTTATGCATAACCCAATCTATTTCTGAAGCTATTGATCAACGCACGCAACTTGACGTAATATATACAGATCTCTCGAAGGCATTCGACCGACTGGATCACTCCATACTGCTAAACAAAATGTCTGTTTTTGGTTTTTCGCCGTCTCTGTTATTATTTTGTCATGCTTATCTTTCGGATAGAAGGCAATATGTTGCGTATAATGGTTTCCAGTCTGTCGAATATATTGCTACATCCGGAGTCCCACAAGGGTCAATTCTCGGTCCCCTGTTGTTCAACATATTCGTTAACGATATTGTGAATGTTATTGATGTGTCCTGTCTACTTTACGCTGATGATGTCAAAATTTTTAAAGTAATTTCTTGTTTGGAGGACTGCGTTTCTCTGCAAAACAGCCTTTCAAACTTATTTAATTGGTGCGTTGAAAACAACTTAAATCTGAATGTGTCTAAGTGTAACGTTATGACCTACACAACTAAATACGAGGCTGTTATGTTTAATTACAGTATTGACAACGCAATCCTTCAACGACCTTCTACTCTTGCTGACCTTGGCGTAATATTCGATGGTGAACTTTCATTTATACCTCACATAAATAATTTAGTGTCTCAATCTCTTAAGACTCTTGGGTTCCTAATTAGAACTAGCAGAGACTTCTCGAATATCAGTACACTTAAAACTTTATACTTTGCTTTTGTTAGGTCTAAACTTGAATATGCGTCTCTTGTTTGGAACCCTCATTACAGAAATCACGTAGACTCTTTGGAGAAAGTGCAAAGACGATTCTTAAAACTATTATGGCTTAAGTCTGAGGGAGCATACCCGTCTATCGGTGTTCCCCAACAAGAGTTGTTGACTAAGTTTTCCATGACATCTCTTGAAAATAGACGCGAATATTTTTCTCAAGTATATCTATATAAAATCTTACACAATCAAATTGACTGCCAAGAATTATTAGGGAAATTAAATTTTCATGTGCCTAGTGTGAATTTTCGGAGAACACAAACTTTTTACGTCTCATTTTCGCACTCGAATATTCTTAGACTCTCTCCTCTATTTACTATGTGCAACAATTACAACAACAACTGTGGGCAGTTTGATATTTTTCATTGCACCCTTGATTTTATTAAAAAATGCTATAATAACTAAGTCTTTGTTTCTCTTTTTTCTTTTTCCCTCTTAAACTGTATGAAATTATTTTATTGTTATTTTTATAGAATGTTTTATTGTTATTTTTATACATTGTTTTTTTTTCTTTTCAAATTCTTTTCTATATACTTATACTGTATTGTATTATTTGTTTTGTGTATTTTTCCTGCTCTAGAAATGGGTTTACCTGTTGAGCAGTGTATGCAAATAAATAAATAAATAAATAAATAAATAAATATGTTTTCTTAAGAATAATGCTATCCATTATTCACTGGTTCTCAAATGTTTTATTAAAATTTCATTGAATGCCATGACATGTCAGTCAGAACGCAGAATTGCCAATTGATTTGATATGTCAAAGTCAAATGTCAAAATTTTTATCGTGATATTATCAAAAATTCTTATTATTTAATAGTCGTGATTTATGCTTGCTGCTCACTTATGCGTGGCGCGGCGAAGCGTGGAGAAATACGTTGTAAGGGATTTATTTCATGGATCAAATATAGATCCTCACACTTATGCGATGCAATGTGCGGCACGGCACTTCAATAGAAATAAGAGTAAAAAAAAAACGTAAATTTCAAATAATTTAATTTAGTTATCACAGGAGTACGATTAAAAAACAGGGGGTTAAGAGAATCATAAGGCCTCCAATTCTAAGGTTTCAATTTGAGAGAAACTGGTCATAATTTATTAAAATATTCAGCTACCATTACTATAACTCGTCTCGAGAGAGACAGGATACATCTGTCTTTATTGTTAACTTTAGATACCTATAACTCTTTAAGAAAGATTGAAAGTGTAACCTTCATTTCTGTTAAACCCTGTATATTATATCTGTACTTTTCCGTACGAAAGTCATTCAAATTTGAAAATGCGCTTGCTATATCATTCATTAGTCAGTCGTTTAGAATAATACATTTTCTTAGACAGCTTGTTATATTTTTCGTTATTCACTGTAGTGAATTGTTCTAACGATGTTAATGATAACAATGTAAAGTTTTGCGGAAAATGTCCTGACATTTCCAGGCTTAATTGAAATTTAATTTGACTTTAATCTAATTGGTTTAATGCCACCATGGATGCCGTTATCTCGTAACGGACCTGAAAATTACTGAAACTCTAGTCCTCAGTCCAATAAACCGATAAGAGTTACGCCTCTCTTCGTGCGTGGATAAGCCGACAAAGGGCTGGTTCTGTATCGAAATACGATTTGGATGTTGGAAACAACTGGTAGAATTCCTTAGATTCGATCCTAAATGGCTTCCTAAGCGCGGACCCTATTGAAATCGTATATCTTCAGAACGGGCAACAGCCACTGGCTTGCATTCCAATTTCACCACAGATTAGTTACTCACTATATAATATGGCTACGGAATGGAAAAGTGTTTCAGTCTCGTTGTCTAAATGCAGCATCCGATGCTGCATATTGATTAATAACTACAATAGTTGATATAATCAATCGGCGAAGTACATCCATATTTAAGCATGTTTAAAATGGATATCGCATTATTATAATTAGTGTTTGGAAAAGAAAATTTTAATACCAGAATCTACTTTTATTTATACACATTGATTCACTTATTGTTAAAGCTGGCCGAGGTGGCTGGAGTACAGCCACGATCTTGCGCTGGCGTCACACGTGCCGATTTAGAAGTGATTTACGCTGCAGTCTTATTTGAAAGGTTAATGCGTGAGGTTGTACCTATAAATTATACATAACGTCAAACGCTCCAAAGGGTAAAAAACGACCGTACGCGGACACAGTGAATAAATTTATCGGTGAATTTCCTGATTTATTCTATGACGGATGCAAAATAATTTGTAAATTTTGCAATCAAGACTTAATGTGTTGACACAAAACAGATTGTCGTCGTCATATCAATACCGTGCAACATCAAAATAAAAAAAATGGCATGCCTTTAACAACTCAGTTTATGTTTGATTTATTGTTAATGTTAATAGCCTGTAATATTCCGCTACACATACTGGATAAACAACCATTTCGGGAGTTTTGGAACAAATACAATCCCCAGGTGAACTTACCAAGTCGTATATCATTACGTAGATATATTCCAGCTGTTCGTGAAGACATTGTAAATAGGATTTGCAACGACATTGTACCCATAGTGGATTATATCAGAGATATTTCACAAAAATTTTACGAATTTAAACTCTCTGATTGTCCACTAACCTCCAACATTACACAAATAAGGGAGTATAACGCGCCATTTCGAATAAAACACAAATTACCGTACCAAACGTTACCAATTTCCAGACAACATCTTTAGACCACGGTCTTCCCACAAAATGGGAGGACACTCCCACATTATAAAAGGGGCGCCAAAATTCCAAATTTTGTTCTCACTTTTCTCTTATTTTCTTTTTGTTCGTTTTTGTTATCAAATATTCCCCAAAAAATTTATTCCAAATTATAAGCAAACCATCAGTAAATTGCGGCACATTATCATATACTTACACGAAATATCATTAAATACCCAAAAATAAGCGGAGTTGGACATTCCCGCTTCCCAATTCAGTATTGTTTAGAGGCGAGCTTTTTTACTGTGACAGTTTGGCTCGTCGAAGCATTGTCAAAATTCAAAATTATTATACACAAATTTATACAATTTTATATATTCTTTTTGCATTATTTTAAAGTCTTATATCAACGGCGCATGCTTTTGCATACGTCTTTGTTTTCTCGTTTTCGGAGTTATTATACAATTTAAAAATGTTTTTTTTAGGTGTTGTATTTGTTGTTAATGTTTTAGTTTTAAGTCCGGACTGGCCCCGCTCCGCCCGACATAACAATTGCCCCGTCGCCACCTTACGCGGGGATGCTAGGTTGGAAATGGACCGGGTGTCGAGCGAGGACCATATACATTGTTTTCTTTAACTATTAATAAAATTGTTTTGAATTTGAATTTGAATTTGATGTTTGTGACTGATGGTGCCGCGACAATGCGCGTGGTAGGCCGTTCTCTTCAAAGAGACAATTGTAGGTTTTTACATGTTACGTGTAAAGTGCATGTGTTACATCTTGTGGCAGAAACGATTCGAAAATGTTTTCCAGAGGTAGATGCATTAATAGCAAATACAAAAAAAGTATTTCTCAAATCTCCTAAACGGCTTCGAGCATTTCACAGACCGTGTCCTGGTATCCCTGAACCACCAGAGCCGATTCTTACACGTTGAGGAACGTGGTTGAGAGCGGCTTTTTATTATGCTGAATATTTTCAACAAATAAAAGCTGGGATACTACAGTTCAACCCGAACGAGGCTGCAGCTATTAGGGAAAGCCAGACAAGCTTTCAAGACGTTTCCCTTGAAACCGATTTAAAAACTATTAATAACAATTATAGAGGACTACACGACGCAATAGAAAAATTGCAAAATAGTTCGTTGTCGTTAGTGGAATCGCTGCAAATAGTGGACGACGTAAATACACAGCTACAGGCGTTAGTGAAAAATTCGAGAGTGTATTACAGAAAGATCCTGATTTTAGCAAATTAAGACAAATTTGTGATGGTGCATCTACAACTTCGTTAAGTGAGTTCACAGATTGTTTTACTTATGCCTGTATTACATCCGTAGATGTCGAACGGTCATTTTCAAAATACAAACATATTTATGATAAATCAAAAAGAAAAATTCTCATAAAATTCCTTTATTACTGTGACCGGTTTCGTGAACAAATTAATTACTTCACATCATCAGACACAGGAATTTTTTATAAATAAAAAACCAGGGTCGTCAAATTAAAAAGTTAATTAGATACCAAAAATTTTATATCTTACATTTACAGATTATTTGACTATGTTGCAAAACTATTTTAATTTTAATTTGACGACCCTGGTTTTTTATTTATAAAAATTCCTGTGTCTGATGATGTGAAGTAATTAATTTGTTCACGAAACCGGTCACAGTAATAAAGGAATTTTATGAGAATTTTTCTTTTTGATTTATCATGAATAATTACTCATATGGGATCAACCTACCTTCGTTACAAACATATTTTTTCACCAAAGCGAACATCGCTGACGGAGACGGCTGTAGAAACATATCTGATGCAATTACACTATAGCTCTTCCCCACTTTGTGATGACGACATCCAAACTACTTCATAAATCTGCTTAAAAGGGTGAGTTTTATACAAATTTTTATAAAATGTAACATTATTGTTAAAATTTATTTCCATGTTTACTTATTCAAGTATTATGATATGATGTAAACATATGAGTCATATGACGGCTCTGTCGGCCAGGTGACCTCGGCCAGCTTTACTTATTGTTCAATATTTTATTGAAATATACAAGTTAGTTTCAACAAAGATGCTCACAAAGTAAATTAGCTCGATGAAGATGCCATGCCAATTCTTCAAGTAGCTTTAGACAAGGTTTCTTATGTTTTGTGTGGCTCAGGTATAAGAATGTGTTCTATCCGTTTCATATTCAAAGTGTTTACATGCTTCAGTCTGGAGATAATTAAAACTGTGTTGCTGTTAACTATTGTATTCTCTAATTGATAATCCAGACTTGCTGGACACGATATTGTGGACCGACTTTAATCTACAAAGTAAATATTCATAATTTCGAGATAGACTTGTTATTGGTATTTAATGGACTTGTGTTGGTATTTAATAGAAGTTGTCACTTTTCATGTGTCCATTATGATAGGCAGGTAATGACTTGGTTGAACATTAACTTTCCATTTTTGGTCAATCGACAAATTTGATTATGAACTGTTACCCAATTAATTTACTGCCGTAGGTTCGTAAACACCCTGTAGGAAGATGTGTACATATAAGAACTGATAGAATTCAGCTTCAGGCAGTTTAAAATAAAGTGGGTACACTATTTGCAGTTGATTAATTCTCTAACAGTCATTCAGTTTTTGAATGGCTGAGGATATTCACAATTGATACATTTTTGTTTTGCGTATTGGGAGAATTATATGTTTGCTTTTTACGAGAATCTTTCATTTTCTCAAACAGGAAATTGTAGGCCTATTTTTGATGAGGTATAGAAAAATTAAGTATTTACAGTGATCGATTTGTTACTCTATTACTTCATTTTAAGAGATAATCTAGAACACAGACTAAATTTTAGTAAAATATTTTCACAATCAAAATGTGTTGGAAATTGACTGATGTTTTCGACATTGCCCTGCCTAGTTGATGTCCTGCCAATTCCATATATGAATTGCTCCATGTATAGGGTAAATGACGACACGGCCCTGTTTGCACTGTAACAATGCATGCATAATTGTCTGAAATTAACAGTTGCAGCTTGAGCGGATCGATATCAGTTGTATTTACACTTAACGTTCGAAACTGAATTTACTATACATATAGATGGAGCCAGGAGTGACTAGTTTCAAGAATTTTTAATCCGATCCAATGGTTTTCTGATCTAGTAGACTTTGACCCCATAAAACTTATATCCTAAATGGTAAAGATCAGTTTAAAATTTACTCAGCATAATGTAAAAACTTGGCCTTTTTTATACTCTCATTTTTTCCAAATTTATTTTAGAAATTGATAAAAACAAAGTTGAACCAATAATGGAATTAAAGATTTTAGAAAATTGGACCTGCTTTGTTGCCGAATTCATGGTTACCGCAATTTTTTTATGCGATTACCATCTTAGTATTATTTGTGTATTTTTGATATTGTCAATTTAATATTTGTGATTATTTTATAAAATACGTGTTAGCGACTTATTTACCATATACTGTCAACATGCTGTAAATACATACTGCAGAATTATACACAGTTCTACTTTTAAGATAGGTAGATTTGAATGTGTGGGTTATCGTTATCATGAAATAAACCAGGATAATTACATTTCCGCATGTAAGCTTAGTTTTACGATGACCTACAGCTGTCAAATAATTGTAAAATTTAAAAAATGGTGATCTTTTTAAACGCAAGTTTTATGAGCCAGAGCCCAATAGATCGGAAAAACTTTCAAATTTTTCCAGAAAATATGACAGGAATTATTAATAGTAAACAAGTAAAAAAAGTTTGTAATATCTATTAATTAAGTGGCATACTTATAAACCTCTACATCTATGGTCGCTTGGATTTCCAGCGATACATCTTAATATACGTATTTAGCCATATACGTATTTGCCCGAGAAACATCCGAATGATGGGTAGACCTACCCGAAAAGCAGCAGTATCAATTCGTATTAAAAATCAAAACGTCAAACTTATTTGCATACAATAAAAAAGTTTAGGGCCCCAATATTAAGCCTTGTGGAATCCCTATGCCCAGTTATGATATGATAATATTGGAAACTGGAACTTGGCATATCGGGTCCAATTTTTTAGAAAAGCATATAATTTTGTCAATAATTGGATTCTCATCAAACACGAGCCAACCTGTACTATGTTTTTCATTAAATAAATACTTAACTACATTTTTGTTGTCCGATTACACTTGGAACTAAGCCATTAACGGACTTTTATGGATTGTTCTTTTGTAATGTATGTCATAATAATTTAAAAGTGTTCAAGATCATGAAGAATCATCCCCTTTTATCCCCGCGATTCATAAAATATCTCCGATTCATGTAGTAAGGTGAATTTGAAATTTATAGAAAATACAGAATTGATTTTGAAAACTTCAACGTAATTTCATGAACGTGATTCATTTATGGAAACAAAAGAAGAGTAAGAAGACTGTTCTGTAATTCTCTTTTTGGAGTCTTGTTCTTTAAGCCAGTAGTAATTACCTACATCAGTACTTTTGTTAGGGATTTGTTATTGTTTTGTATTATACTCTCATGTTTTATATTTGCACCCTCCATTTAATAGCAGAGTTACATTGTTTTAAAGTTATATATACGAAATTTACAGCAGAATTTAAATTAAAATAATTGTTTAACGTATACTGGCTTTAGATATGTTAAATGATAATGTGTATCACTTTGAATTTAAATATACATTTTATCAACATTGTTGTTTAATATAATATTATCCCTTTTTAGTACAAATTATTGTTTTCCCAAAAGAAAAGGATTCCGTGAAAAGTGAGGTTTAACCCTGCATTGGTTGAATTTTCTCTTAATAACAAGGATGTATATAATGTCAAGAGGCGTTACGATTTTCCATGGAAGAGGCCGTCTCCATTTAGAGATTACTTTGATAAATATCGGAAATGGTCTTGGGTAAATATTTCGCATTAAAAAGTCCTGGATGAGGCCCTATGTTCATGTATGTTTAGGATATGCAGACTTCCGTACAACGTATCATTTAAAATTACTAAAACTGGGAGGGATCCGGTAAACCAATACAAAATATACTACGAACATATCAAATTCCCCCAATGCTCGTTCGTTTTATTCCCGTTGCAGTTGATATGAATCGACAGTAACATGAACTAAATTTGACAGGTTATTTGCATTCCTATCCATCAGAGATCTGTAAAAATTGTTTGGAAGCCAATGGAAATTAATACGTCAATAAAAGATATTGAATAGTTATTTCACTTGAAATCATATGGAGATAAATACAGAGCGAGTCAAAGTTAAATATTTTTTCCCGAACGAATTCAATGGGAATTTAAAAAAATAAAGTTAGTTTCTTATGCCTATAAAATATTATGCGCAAAACCAATCGTTTTGGAGATGCGGGATGTTCTGATTTGAATTTTTTTATTTTTTTTTTTTTTAGATTTTTTTTTGTCTTCGAAATACGAAATTAAAATTCAGTATAATGCCCTTTGAGACTAAGCCTTGAACGAACTATGGTCGTTATTAGTGACCCATAAAAACAATATTTCAAACGATTAATTTACTGTATCTTAAATTTTGTAATGAGAAGCAGAATAGTTTAAAAATCAAATAGTTTCACACGAATTATCGCTCAATTTATTTATTGTTTAATTTCTTGTACAATATTTAGAGTAGGCTAAAACCGAATTTTGTCTGGAAGGCCATCTAACTATGTCTTCAAATTTTGAGGATAAAGTATTTTATCTCATCTCTGAAATGTTCGCCAGAATAATGTATTATTTCTGAAGTTAAACCGAATTACCTGGTATAAAAAAATATGTTTATATTTGCGTCAATATAAGCTTGAATTAATTAAACTCGTAGTTATCGTGCAAGATCGTTAATAATTTATGCACGATATTTTTATTTGTTTTATTTCGTATAAATTTCATTACGGTGAATACGCAATTATTTTTTTCAATCTTGAATTCTGTACATTTGCGCTGTCAGAACATCACCAAAACAGGTTACTATGTTACGTAATGCAATACGAGTGACGGGCAACAGAATTTACTGTGACTACTAGTGTGGGACTGAAAGTGTCAGGACTGGAGTACATTGATAAGACTTAGCTTAGGGGATTACATCTTGGTTGAACAACTGTAGGGAATACTATGACATCCTTTTAAATCAAAAAGCTATATAACACGTAACAAACATGGTTGTTTGTTATATAAAATCAATTTTCCATATAATTATTTATACAGATGTAACTAAAATTATTTTGAGATTATTTTTGATAAGCAATTTCTTCTTATATTACTCCAGCCGACGAAACAGGTCGAAAATGAAGGGTCCAGATAGAAAACAGTCCACAAATTTTCAAACTGGATTTTATAAACACCGGTGTCCCTAATAACGCACTAATTTTGCAACCTAATAAAGTTGTTTGCACTGTCCCGTTTCTTGTTTCTTCTTACGACAAAACTAGTTATTATCAAATATGAGTGCCCGAAACACTATCATTCAGAAACTCGTAGCTACTTCATGGGGAGCTTCTGCAGTTGTCCTAGTACGACAAGTTTGGTTGCCTGCCCCTAGGAACATCACCCCTCTATAATGAGGGTCACTAGCTCATTAAAATAGTAAGAGTAAATTTTATTGAATGAAACTAAAATTTAATAGCAAAATATATTTATTCAAAATAAGCAATATTTACGACTCTCTTCTCCGGGCGGGGAAGCGAAGTAGTTAACCAAATAAATCAAATCAACTTACAACTAGATAAAATAAGAACAAAGTCGGACAAGGCAATCGCCTATACAAATGGTACAAAAAAAATATAAAAAATATGTAGCTACTTTACCAGTCAATGATAATCAAGTATAAATAAAGGTAAAACTTTTATACGACTTTAGTTCAACAGCACGGGGCAGATTTGCAAATCTTTTAGAAATGTATGTCAACAATTTACTGTTCACTCGCGAGGCACTAAGTCAGGTACAAGTTAATGGGTAGTGCCTAGGTTCCTAGAGATTCGAAGTTAAAATTTACTTGTGTTACATCTTTTTAGGTCGTAGAGACATCAATAAAAGTAAACATTCATACACCTTTCTCCTTTTATAGAGTGTACGGCCTGTGCCTAATAACACTCACAACAGCTCAGCTCCTTCCACAAATCGGCATCGCCTTGCCAACGCTTTCCATTCACAAAGTTAACAATTCCAAACACCGTCACAGATCATCGAAATTCTACACACCAACAGCCTTAATCCTACTGTCTTGATGCCCTGCCTCGTTCTACCTGTCTGCTGCTAAACACACCCGAATTCGTTTCTCAGCGCGCACAACCGATCCTCTTCGCAAACAACTATTTTTTTTCGCACATAAGCGGCTCCCTAAATAGCTAGTACAATAAATCTGTTTTAATCGAATTTGGAATTCAACTTATAATTCAAATGATTTCCATATAATTTATAAGGAATTTAGTACAAATTATTTATTAAAAAAAAAAAGAACGGACCGTTATACCTCCCCATATCAGACGACAAAATACGGTGATACACAGATATAATAGTATATCAAACAATACTCATCTAGAGATATGTCTGATCTCAAAAGTCTACAGCCATGATTACGATCAAGGCACCCAACAATACCTAGGCGTTTGTATGCGTAACCTTTGTGAGCAAAAACCGATATCTCATTGGGCCTAAGAGATGTTGAGGAATCCATGAAAACACATTTGACCCCTTTTCATCCCCTTAAGGGTCGATCTGTATCGACAGTGATGCACCCACCACTACGTATAATCTCCTTCAGTTGAGTTAGCCATGAATTTGAAAAAAGGATAAGAATTTTTATAATTCCGTACTATCCTCCCGTGCCTGATCTGACTTTTACGTCAAGGTCATCCAAGATACGGGCTCTAATTATGAGAAACTTGAGAATTTGTTACGCTGGTGATCATGATTAGTATGTCTCTTGTCACTGTATTTGAAAATTATAGTATAAATCTGTTACTTGTCGAATGGGTAGTATAAAAAAAAGAATAAAAGAAATTACATAGAAAGGTACATGATATCTCAACATTTCTTCTTTATTTAAATGAACGCAAGCCTTGGATTATTAGCCACCATTTACAACCTTTACGTTTTTTGAAGAAGCGTGAAGGCAAACGACAGAAATTTTCGATAGAACCCTGAATTAGGATGCACTTAAACGAGATAACACACGATTAAATAGTTTAAACTTTTTAGCACAAAAAAAGTAATTAGTTTAGAAGCTAACAAGCTACGATTTCCGCAAATAATTTTTACTTTACTGCCAACCCGCATCAAAGCGTATCGCTTTCGTGTATGTGCACTTACCACATCCGATGAACCCGTATAATCTCTTGGGAAGTTTTGTTTTAGTGTCGGCAGCCTCGCCTGTGGTCTCAAAGGAAGAGTTTTCCACCATAACTACGTACTTATATTTTTCATACCAATTGTTTTTTATGTAGCATGTTTCTCATTCGTGGCATTTTATTTACATCGTTTATTTAGCAATGAAAATGTATTTACTCTAAAGGGATTTCCTGTTCAGTTTTGTTATTTAAAATCGCGGTCTGATTCATTGAGCGCAACAGCTGCTATCCGTATTGCGGATTTCATTGGTCGATTTCTAATAACTCATAAATCCAGAATATTCAATATTGACATTAAACATATTTCCTATAAAAAAATGGTAACTCCCATACAAGTTTGGAACTATGTTGATGTCGTTGTTTAACCCATTGTACCCCAAGCATCGAAAAATTCAAAAAACGAACATTTTTGTTTGTAAATATTTATTTTGTTACACTTAAGAATACATTCCTTGTGTCAAAAAAAAAAATTAAAAAAAATTAACGTATATAAAAAAAATACTGATGCGTAAACGAACCACTCGGAGGATACATGAAATATTTTGCGGCACATAAGATATAACTAATAATTTTAACGAAAATATATCATAGAAAGTTTCAATCTTACATAAAATAACTAAGCGTAAATTATTTTCTACATAGAACTTTACTTAATAAAAAAAACATTATAATATTTCATGGTGCGTGAACGCACCACTGGTAACACCCGGTTTCATTTTTGGTGATACTCTACAAAGGATGAAGTATGTAAATGTACATTACATTTATTACAAATGTAAATTGTGTAGCTATGGCAAATTCTACACCTCCTTCGTGCTTTATTGGCATGAGAAATCATGAATTGACCTGTATTATCATAACGCAGTTCATCTATAGCAGGAGCAAGATTCCTTTCAATTATCAGTTTTTAAAAGTCGCAAGGCTACGTAAAATTTAAAATCTACCTGGAAAATTTTTTTTCATTGACATTATAAATTTTCCATGCGTTGATGACTAAGCTGTCCAATGAATTACAAAATAAAGGCCACCACCATTTTTTCACAAATACTTGGGCATCTATAATTAGCAATTCCGTTGTCGTGCAAATCTACCCCACCCATATATTTATTGTATTGGGCAATTACATAAGGTTGGGGTATCTGTACATCTCTTTGTTCTTTTCTATTATAGCGTTTAACATTTTGAACAGGAGCTACACTATAAACATTACTTGCCACCGTTACAACCGAATTATCATGCCAACGGACAATAGAAACTTTTGATTCAGAATCATATGCTGAAATATGGGATTCGTGGTCTTTTTTTACCAAATGATTTACAATTTTCGATTGGACACTTATTTGTCCTATTTTCGCGGATAGTACCGGTGGCAAAATAACCATTATTTTTTAAATGTACGAAGAGTTTGAATGACGAAAAAAGTTTGGTGATTCACTGGCTTATCCTCAACAGAAAGTAGACTCATGACTAGAGCTGTCCGAGGTCACCTGGCCGACAGAGCCGTCATATGACTCATATGTTTACATCATATCATAATACTTGAATAAGTACAGCAAATGGAAATAAATTTTAACAATAATGTTACATTTTATAAAAATTTGTATAAAACTCACCCTTTTAAGCAGATTTATGAAGTAGTTTGGTTGTCGTCATCACAAAGTGGGGAAGATCTATAGTATAATAGCATCAGGTATGTTTCTACAGCTGTCTCCGTCAGCGATGTTCGCTTTGGTGAATAAATATGTTTTGCATTTTGAAAATGTCCATTCGACATCTACGGATGTAATACAGGCATAAGTAAAACAATCTGTGAACTCACTTAACGAAGTTGTAGATGCACCATCACAAATTTGTCTTAATTTGCTAAAATCAGGATCTTTCTGTAATACACCCTCGAATTTTTCACTAACGCGATTATTTTTTGCGTCATTTATAGCCTGTAGCTGTGTATTTACGTCGTCCACTATTTGCAGCGGTTCCACTAACGACAACGAACTATTTTGCAATTTTTCTATTGCGTCGTGTAGTCCTCTATAATTGTTATTAATAGTTTTTAAATCTGTTTCAAGGGAAACGTCTTGAAAGCTTGTCTGGTTTTCCCTAATAGCTGCAGCCTCGTTAGGGTTGAACTGTAGTATCACAGCATTTATTTGTTGAAAATATTCAGCATAATAAAAAGCCGCTTTCAACCACGTTCTCCAACGTGTAAGAATCGGCTCTGATGGTTCAGGGATACCAGGACACTGTCTGTGAAATGCTCGAAGCCGTTTAGGAGATTTGAGAAAAACTTTTTTTGTATTTGCTATTAATGCATCTACCTCTGGAAAACATTTTCGAATCGTTTCTGCCACAAGATGTAACGCATGCACTTTAACATGTAACATGTATAAACCTACAATTGTCTCTTTGAAAAGAACGGCCTACCATGCGCATTCTCGCAGCACCATCAGTCACAAACATCAATACTTGACTTGTTGAAAGTTCAAATTTTTCGAATGTCTCCAACACCCCGTAATTATTTCGCCAGTACACGCAGTTAGTCTTTTACTAGCTAGTAAAAGTGGAAATGTTAGTTTAAGAGGGCCCAGTACACGTACTATAATATTTAAAATAGAATTTTTTTTACAATCTGTCGTCTCGTCAATACATAACCAGAGCCGTGTATTTTTTAATCCACATTTAATCCTATTTACAATGTCTTCACGAACAGCTGGAATATATCTACGTAACGATGTACGACTTGGTAAGTTCACCTGGTGATTGTATTTATTCCAAAACTTCCGAAATGGTTGTTTATCCAGTATGTGTAGCGGAATATTACAGTCTATTAACATTAACAATAAATCAAACATAAACTGAGTTGTCAAAGGCATGCCATTTTTTTTATTTTGATGTTGCACGGTGTTGATATGACGACGACAATCTGTTTTGTGCCAGCACATTAAGTCTTGATTACAAACTTTACAAATTATTTTGCATCCGTCATATAATAAATCCGGAAATTCACAGATAAATTTATTCACTGTGTCCGCGTACGGTCGTTTTTTACCCTTTGGCGCGTTTGACATTATGTATAATTTATAGGTACAACCTCACGCATCAACCTTTCAAATAAGACTGCAGCGTAAATCACTTCTAAATCGGCACGTGTGACGCCATCGCAAGACCGTGGCTGTACTCCAGCCACCTCGGACAGCTCTACTCATGACAACGTCACCGCTTAGACCAAGGCTAGAATGAGTTGTATCTATAAAATATAAAAATACGTAAATACGAGTAATACGATATTCATCATTATTCTCCAAATCCGTAACGATCTCCTCCAGAGCCGCTTCTAATTTCCTTTGAGTCAAATACCTCGAAAACGGCATATTTTACTGATTTCAATTAAAATATCACGTGTACTGCACAAGAAACAAACAAATACTAAACAACACACTAATCGGCGACTGTTTACGCTACATAGGCTGACTTGTTGAGACTGGCAATAGCTTGGTTTTATTTCATAGATAAAACCAGTGGTCCGTTCAATCACCAGTAATTATTTAATAAAGATAAACCATAATCTATATTATATTTTAAATGTATTTTTTCTACCATGTAATCTACATATTATAGACCTACCAAAAATGACAATACTTTCCAAAAATAAAATATTTTACTGTTTTAAATTCACTTCAACCTTTGACACAAAATTATGCAGCGTTTTTCTTGATTTTTGAGGTGTCTTAAAATTTTTGTTTTAAAATAAAAATCAACAGTTCGTACGGTACTAAGTTCTCTAATACTGATAATAATAAAATTTATAAATGGATATGCAAAAATATTTACTGAATTTAACAAAAAAAATCATAAAATATGTGGTGCGTTAACGCACCATTGGGACAAAATGGGTTAAGGAGCTAAATTTAAGAAAAAAACGGTTTTGTGCCAGTTTGAAAATAATTGGTGTTTGAATCCTTTACGTGGAGGCCAATTATTAATAGTGCCGTTTTTACCTATGTACCTTGTAAAGTTATTTAAAAAAAAACTGTTGCTCGCAAGCAGTTGAATAAAAACATGACATATATACAGGGCGTTTCAATTATATCACGACAAACCTGGAGAGGTGATTCCGTCAAAAAAAGCAAAAATACGAGAAAATAGTACATTGTGTATCTAGTAGTAAAAGCAATACATTCCCGGACGACGCGACGATGTAAATTGTTAAGCCGAGGCCAACAAGCATTGAAGTCCGGGAATGTGCTTTTACTACGAGGTACATATACTATTTTTTCTGAAAACGCAATCAATATTATCATAAATTAAGGAATTTGTATTAATGCATAACATTTTTTCATTACAATCTAATTGCTTATGAAATCGTTTCTTTGACAATCACTGTTTATTTATTGTTGAGATAAAAGGCTGATTCAGTGCTTATTTCGCTTTAATACTTGTAAGTGCTAAAAAAATATTAAAAAATATTTAAAATAAATAGTGATGATGATGTCCAGGGGTGTTTGGGACACCACCAGAGTTAGTAACATCTGCAAAAAATGTGACTTTAAATTTAATGTTCTATTTTTTTAATAAAAAATACATTTTTAATGTCAATTGGTTCGTGTGCGTAACTATTTACTGTCTAAAATATATATAAAAAACCTGTACGCGAGTTACTTTTCCGGCCTAGGTCAGAAAAGTAACTTTCTCGGCCTAGGTCAGAAAAGTAACTTTCTCGTACTGTTTTATGATGGTCGCTTAGCAACGGACTAAAATACTAGAATAGCGTATTTTGGGATCTGAAATTGCGCCCAGAAAGTAGACATTCTTGAGCGATTTCATTAAAACATTTTCACCTAAACTGTCTCCTAAGCGTCCATGATGTTTTGAGAGTGTTACATTAAACATACTTTTTAAATAATTAATTACTCAGTGATGAGATAATTGAAAGTACATACAGACTTCAGACTTGACAGGGAAAATTGTTTTCATAGTAGCTGGGAGTACTACTTGACAAACATATTGTGGTAATGAGATTAAGATGCGCAATGAGTCAGGGTTGTTTAGAATGGGGACCGTAATGTCTTTAATTGGAATTGGAATTGTATTAGTGGTACACTATTGCAAAAAGTAGCTTTTCAGAAAATTGTTGTATTTTGTAGTTCAGTGCTTTGTGAATTCTTGTGCAATAAATTTTGACACCTCGCGCATATCTGTACCTTGTAATATTCGTTAAGTAGTACACGAAAAATGTCATCAAAAACTAACCAGTGGCGTCGGAGTTAGAGCGAATTGAGGTGATAGAATCTTACCTAAAAAAGTTACATTGCAACCGAACGAATTTTGGTTTTGATCTTTCCATTAATGTACCTAATGAATTACGTTTACAAACTCAAATCTATCACCCCAACCTGCCTTAACTCCGACGCCACTAGTTAGTCTTTGATGAAACTTTTGTGTACGTAGGTAGCTCTATAAAAAAAAATTCCCAGACGACTTTTCAACTATCACTAAGTAATTATTTGAAACGTTCATTTAATTTTTCAAAGAGTCAGAGCTCTTAGAAAGCATTTTAGGAAAAAAATCTTATTCTTGTTTTTTTTGTTTTTTTTTTTTTTTGACGAGAGAAGTCAGTCTTCGAAGTCTGTCGTGACGTCCTTGAAGCACCTCTTTGAATTCTTTCAATATTTGTAAAAATATACAGGGTGTTCTATTTAAAAATATATTGCTTGATATTCCTCGTATGTATGAAATTTTTTAACTCAGTATATTTTCGAAATTTATGTAAAAAAAATCACAAAATCCGTTTTTTTACTTTGTTCCTTTGATTTAAACTGACGACGCTAGATCCCAAGGGAACATAATGAACACCTTGTACGTATATTTGGCGACCAATTTTTTTAAAATTTATTTAGATTTTTTCTGTAAAAAGGTTTTTAATATTTATGGATAATTTACAAATAATACTGGGTCGAGCTGTCAAAAAAATTTGGATATTCTCGGTCCGAAGCTAGTTTATAAATAAATTAGTTGTCGAGTTGGATTGGATCGAGCCTTATCAGTTTAATTTTTTTTACCTTGAAATTTTTTGTAACAAGCTCCGTATATTAGTATTTTATGTTAATTCATGCAAATACGTCTAACGTTATTCAAGTGGTTTTTGATTTTTTAAATTGTTTTAAATTTTCTCAGTAATGAACAATATGTCACAAGTAGTAAACAAGCTAAAAGTTTTCATGACATGATGACATCCATTAAGTTGTTTAATAACTAAGTTATGAACTTTCTGGTGATTATATATCTATGTTAAGCAAATAATTTTGATATAAGAAAATGGGTACTATTTTGAATTAATTTATGAAACATTAATTTCATGAGATTAAAACTTATGTTCCTTTTTGTTTTCATCTTCATGTTAAAGATCTGTGTTGTACAGGATGTCCCCTTGCCTTGCATATTTCGAGGAATTACTCATCAGGTTCATATGATCTTAGGTGGGCAAATGTTTCTTTGAGTGACAGATCATCACGTTTTGGGACATATCTTTGAAAGTACTTGATGAGCTTTGATGAACTTTCTTAAAATTTTGTGAAAACTGTGTCGCTAACACATTAATAGATCAGTATAGAGAAGATAAAAATAATCCCGTTTAAAATACTTATTTGAAAAGAACATATTAGTAACATTTGATGATCCTATATTCTGGCAATGCATGGTTTTATCGCGCTTCTCAGTTTTTTAACACGCTTTTATTAGCTTCACTTGTATGTTTGTTTGTTTGTTTGTTTGTAACCGACTCTTTGGACTCGATTTTGACCCACTTTAAACGGACAGATTTAATTGAAATTTTGTACACTTACGAAGAACCGGTAACAATACAATAATTTGATAAGTTTATATCATTATCCTGATCAGGATCGCCAATCCTTTCCTCAGGTATCCCGGCGTGAAAGCAAAGGCTTAATATGTAAGTAGATTTCGTATTTATTAATTAGCTCGGTGGTCGAGTGGGTTAAGGCAGTCGACGCGAAACGACAGACTCCTCAGGCGTGAGTTCGATCCCCACGGCTGAAATAAAAAAATATTTTTTTTTTTAGAAATATCTGTTGGATCGTAATATGTTATAATATCAGCATCAATAAGCAATATAAATATAGTTTAAAACAAGTAAAAAACACGCTTTCATAGCACATCAAACTAAAAAGTTAAAAATAAATATAGTTTAAAAAAACTAAAAAACACGCTTTTAAAGCACATCAAACTAAAAAGTGAAAAATAATTATTAATATAAACTGAAAACAATAATGAACGAAAAATACTAGTATTATTGTGAAAAAAAGCGTGGGGCGCTTTGTGCCATATTTTTCGTATATCGAGCAACCCACGCATTTTTCACAATAATACTAGTATTTTTCGTTCATTATTGTTTTCAGTTTATATTAATAATTATTTTTCACTTTTTAGTTTGATGTGCTTTAAAAGCGTGTTTTTTAGTTTTTTTAAACTATATTTATTTCTAATATTAAGCAGACATAATGTGACAATAATAGCTCAATGCTAACCTACTACCTGGAGATTTTATATTAAACCCCACATTATTGCCATTGGATAGTGTTCTTAATCTAATTTAAAAAATAATGATGTTATGTTTTAGTTTAATTATGCAAAAATTATGAGCAGTTTCAATTCTTTATGTCATTTATAATTATTATAATTTTGTAATTTATAACCTGTCAATTAAAAAAATATATTTTGAATAATATTTAGTCTTTCATGCGTAGAGTTTCAGACTGAAAATTATTAATTGAAATTGATTTCAACAACTGGCAATTGTGCTCTAGACCTCATGGAATTGATCTTTGATTAGTTTCAGTGTCAAGGTAAAGAAATATTTTAAGCAACTAGTTTATTTTATATACGAGATTTACTTATTAGGTTATTGCGTATTTGTACCATATTTTAACGATTTTTTTAAGTGTCACGACATTTTTCGATTACTTATGTGCATTACATATTCAGGTAATTATTTAATTATTTATGATTAGTCAAGTTTTTGCGCAAAAAGGTATTGAATCAAAGGCGACGATAAGTGTCTTATTATTAGAGTTGGCAAATCGGCCCTCAAATCACGGGCGTTGCCAGGTAGAGAAATACCCAAATACGTAAGCGAGACTTGTTTACTATTTTAGCTAAGACTAACATTTGATTTTGGTCTATTTTTATGCCTCGTGGTGTGTACAACGTAATTTATTCCTGTCCGTTGTATTGCTGATAATTTTATTTGTTGTATTTTATTCTTGATATTAATTTAATAATAAGGTATGTCAAACCTACCCAAGGGTAAAAAACGGCCATACGCTGACAAAGTGAATAAATTTATCAACGAATTCCCGGATTTATTCTACAATGGTATTATAATAATTTGTAAGGTGTGCGAGACAGACTTGATGTGCTGGGACAAACCTGATTGTAAACGTCACGTAAATTCTGTGCAACATAAAACTAGAAAAAATGGCGTGCCTTCGACAACACAGTTTATGTTCGATTTACGCCTTATGCTGATTGCTGCACATACTCGAT
Organism: Rhamnusium bicolor; assembly: GCA_029963845.1. Lineage (NCBI taxonomy): Eukaryota > Metazoa > Arthropoda > Insecta > Coleoptera > Cerambycidae > Rhamnusium > Rhamnusium bicolor. The sequence continues at coordinate 636,771 of JANEYF010003176.1, forward strand.
AAACAACCATTTCAGAAGTTCTGAAATAAATACAATCCCAAGGTAACGTTACCAAGTCATACAACGTTGCGTACCCATGTACCAACTGTAAGCGAAGATATTGTAAATAAGATCAAATATGTACTAAAAAATACATTGCTGTTGTTATGTGTTGACGAGACGACAGATTGTAAAAAAACCTATCATCTATAAATATCCCTCCGTTCAGAAAGCAGATTTAGCTTATCAAAAGTTCTCGACTCATGTCGCAAGATGACGGTCATACCCCTCCTATTAGCCTTTCTAAGATGCCTTAACACTGTCGTACACAGATGTATTCCGTTTAATGAACAGATAAAATTAGGGTGGAGTCTATCAAATTTCCGGTTGCAAAACCCCGTTTCACACTACAAATATATATATATATATATATATATATATATATATATATATATATATATATATATATATATATATATATATATATATATATATATATATATATATATTTTTTTTTTTTTTTTTTTTTTGAGAATAATTAGGTTAAGTTAGGTGACAGATTAAAATTATTTATTATTTGTAACAATAAGAAACGGATAGGTATATAACATCATAAAAAATATAAATATTAATGGAAAGTGAATCCACCACGACGGCGCATTTCGTATAACTGGTAGGATTTATTTTAATATGGAGGTTTGCAGAATTTTTTAGAATAAGGTAATTATGATGTCTTTAAACCAGGACTATTTTGTGCCATTTATATCGATTATAATGTGGTTGTCTCTACTGGCGGTTCTTCTATAGGGTCATTTGGTCAATGACCTCCCACATACAAATAAAAAATAGAGCTATTCATTTTCTGAAGTTTAAAAGTATATAATATATATATATTTTTAATATTCTTAAAAAATATATTAAAGTTTCTAGTTCATTCTATGCACAATACTATTCAAATATCTAGATCGCAGGATTTCGTATCCCCTCCGAGCACCGAGCCTCTACGTTCATATTCATTACATTATTCATTTATTGAATTTAAAAATCTTGGGTCAATCTTGTCCACTTGTCCTCAAAGCTAGCTACGAACCGAATTTACAACGAATTAAAGTGAAATAGACTTATGCGCGAATCGTCAGGAAGCAAAAGAGACAGAAAACACTGGCGGGGACAATGTCCCTGACACATTTTACGGAAACGGTAACGCACGAAGTTAAGCAGTCTTAATGCTGACTAGGTACGAGTTGGTCGGTAAATTCTGTCGCGTTGTTTTTAATGTTTTTGTGAACATTTTATTAGTAAATCTCTACTTGTCGTGAAATTAAGTAAAACAGTGTTTTTGGTGTTTACAATTAAATATGAGTGTTGTACAAAATATGTTAAAACTGAAAGATGGACATAAGTTGGGTTATGAAGACCGAGTGAAATTCAAAGTTGATGGCTGTCCAAAACCTAATATAACGATAAAGCAAACATCTCTTGATTAAAAAAAAGTTAATAGGTATTTTCGAAATTCAATGTACGATTTATCCGAGTGGATTTGCGGATGCGAGGTAAAAAATGCATTTTTTTTGTTTCCCATGCCTGTTATTTGATGATCCTATATGGTCCAAAATAGGTGTACCTGACTTGAAACATTTAAAAATAAAAGTACAGAAACATTCGCTCGCATCAAGTCATATGAATAACTGTTGTAGTCTAGCAACACTTGGTACCAGCAAATTTTATTCATCAACTAAATTTAATTTTACAAAAAATCATCAAGTCAGGATAAAAGCATAAAAATTTTTTTTTGCTAATTTACATAGCTTTTCTTCATTCTTTGGAAAATCGCCAAAAGAACAGCCGTGTTAGATAATGTTGTTAAGGTGAGATTACCTAAAGCGGCTCCAACACGATGGAATTTTAATACAAAGTGCATAGAGACTGTTTATACCTATCGAAAAGAATTATTAGATTGTTTAGAAAAAAATCAATGATAATGAATCAGAAAACAACACTCTAAACCAAGCTATTGGTTTAAGAAACTACTTACAAAACGAACGTTTTCTTTACTGGTTAAATTTTTTTCATTTAGTTATGCCTCATTGTCGTATATTGTTCAATCAATTATAAAAATGTAATATCGATGTCATAACAGTAAATAAGTGTATTGGCGTTTTTAATAGTAAAATTGAAGACATCAGAAATAAAATTTTGAATAACTATTTGGAGGAGACATCCATGCAGTCTGCCCAGAGATGTAAAACGGAAGAATCAAAAAGGAGAATTTCATTAGAAGTTTGTGATATAATTACCTCTGAGATCAAAAACAGGTTTGGCTTCAGTAATCATTTAGCAGTGTCTCAGTTATTTTACGCAGATCGATTTAAAGATTATAAAAAAGCTTTCCTCAAGATATGTTTAAATTAGTTAAAACGGAGTATCCAGTCATAAATCATTTGAAACTTAAAACTGAATTAGAAGTATTATATAGCCGAGAAGATTTGTCCAATAGTGAAGGTGCAGTTGCTTTGTTACAGCTTTTCATTAACAATAATTTGTGCAATACTTATTCTGAAAGTGTCAAACTGTTAAAAATCTTGTGTACTGTCCCTATGACTACCGTCGAAAGTGAACGTTGTTTTTCCACCTTAAAAAGACTAAAGACATTTTTAAGAAATACCATGGGTCAGGAAAGGTTATCTTCTTTAGCTATGCTTACCATAGAAAGGGCATTAATAAAGAAGGTAAAAGACTTTAATGAAAAAGTAATTGACCACTTTGCATCTCAAAAAGACCGGAGGATCGACTTGGAATTTAAATCACTTTAAAAGGTAGGTAATACAGTAAACTTTTCTAATTGACCTCCCTATCTCTTGACCCACGAACCGCCACTGGTTGTCTCCAGTATAAGTCTTATAAATGATCAAAGTATGTTGTTTGTCTTCAACCGAAAAATATCTGGATGTCCGATTTTTCGGAGGAGAAATAGCCGCTTGAGCCATAACGGGTATTAATTCCTGAAAAAAAGTGCGGTTATAAGATATAATCAGTATTAAGCGTTTTCATTACGTACCTTAATATAAATAAAAATGTTTGTTTAACGTTGAAAAAGCACTATTTATTAGGTAAATGTTAATAACAACAAACAGAAACAACGAATTGCAACAAATAACTGTAATCTCCACAAAACACCAAAACGTATTTGTCAGTCAAGAAGCTATCAAGTTAAGCCTATCTTGATATGGGTTTTAAAAAATACGACCAATAAAAAAATTCAGTTCGAATTTGGCGCATATCCTGTAGATATCCACTGGATGTATTCAGTGGATATAGTACCCACAATAGACATCCACTGGATTATATATTTATCACAACTAAGGACATCCATAGATGGTTCAGTTGGAACATCCATAGGCAGTTCACTGGATGGTCATTGGCTGTCCATGGATATTCAGTGGATATTTTTGCTTACATTCAGTGGATGTCCACATCCACCGGATGTCCAAGCATGTCCATGGATATCCATTGCATCTATCTTTGCGTACATCCAGTGGATAATGTATCCATGGACGTCCTGCACATATTATGAACCTAAATTGGACGTCCAGTGGATGTTCTATGCTGTATGAGTATAGTTACGAAATTACACTAAGTCGATAATGAAGAACATGTTGGGGAAAAACTACTCCAGAAATCAGGTAATATCTGCAAACTGTTTGTAAGCCAACATGAAGTATTAAAAAAAAAATACAATTATTATGAATCTATGTTTGTTTATTAATAGAAAAAAGAAACCGCTGCCAATTATTTGGGGATCAGAACTTCCTCACCGTAGTAAAAGTTGTAGTGTGGTGGAGTTTATAATAAAAGTAATTTTTGACGTTTCAAAAAGTCTCATTTATTGACGTTTTAAAAAAGTCATATTTTGACGTTTCAAAAAAACTCGATGTGTGGTGGAGTTTGTAATAAAACTAATTTTTGACGTTTCAAAAAAAGTCACATTGGTGGAGTGTCTGCACTAATTTTTTTTTGACATTTCAAATTGAAGTTTCAAAAATGTCACTAATATTTGTTTTGACAATTCAAATTTTAAGAAGCGATTTTGCTCATCAACGAACTGAATCTCTTCCTTGACCTCTAGAATGTGTGTACCAAATTTGAAAGCTTTATCTCAAAAAATGTAGCTGCTATCGCAAACCAGACAGACACACACAGAAACAGAAAATTTTTTTATCTGAAATTTTGTGTATCGTCATAATTCGTCGAGATTCGTCCAGAAATGCAATAAAAATTTTCAAAAATTTTTCACGAATACGTACCTTCCTCACTTTGAGGGGTGAGGAAGTAATTATGTTCATTCATTTTAATTACATTTAATCACAGAGGCCGTTAATTTTTTCGTTTAAATCATGGTTTAGAATCTCAGGAACACATAACAAATCAATAAAGTAAATTAAAATAGAATCAAGGTATTTTTATTCCTAACGCATATTTTTAATAAGCTAAATCCGCTCTCTGAACCACTGTGTGACGCCTGGGGCAAGCCTGTTATATGGTTGTTACTTTACTGAGCAGATATCACTAGGGTAACAATGTTTTTACTATCGTAATGAGCCAACTATTTGAACTAGCAAAAAGGTGAGTTACCAAGCAACATTTTGCATTTTGCATTAGCGACGATAAATTAAAAAAAACAAAAGGAAAAGGGATCTACTATTCTATACATTCATAAAAAAATAATAAATGCATGGAACCAACTTAACTTACAAACTGTAGGTCTCCTATTTTGAGCAATTTTAACATCGCAAATTAAAATCTGAACGCACTGCAAAAAGTTGAAAATGTTCAGCCTCAACCCCCCCCAATAGTCTCGCCTAACGTAAAAAGTAAAGAGCAAAGACTGGTTGAGAATTGGCCTTAATGTTTGTTCAATACAGTGCATTATACTCTTCTACACATCGGTTCGTTTTAATCAATGTCTCGAACCGTTATGTGTAAATGACGCTAATTTTACTTAAATGAAATACCCACTTAATCAAGAGGGTGGCGGAGTTTAATGTGATTAAATGTATAACCATCACGCCTACAAGTAGTAAAAGTATAAGAGAACCAAGGCCGACTTTAACGATCGAATAGGCTACGGCTCGTATACTCATATGTAAACAAACGGCATAGAAAGGGTTACGTGTGCTAAAATACATTCAAAACTAACTAATGAAAATTGGTTATCCATTATCTATTGTGTGTGTAAATCATGGAAATTGGGAGATAATTTAATTTATTGATTATATTGTACAACATGGTATATATTGAGGTCTACATCAAGAAATAGTTATCCTTGATTAGCTCAAAGGATCATACAAGTTATATAGAACAAGCCAAAGAGAAATGTAATATAGATTTAACATTTCCCATAAGTGGCAATAATACTGGCAAAGAAAATGTATTTCATGAGATAATAAATTTATTAATAGAATAATAAACTTCCCTAAGTAAAAAGTTTTTGTTACTTGATGTAAACTTGCTAAGTATATTCCATACTAATATCAAGTTTAAACTGGGATTAATGCCTAATAAATTGTCGCTTGAGACCCATAGGATTCTAAGCGACATTTTGCTCAAAATAGAGATTTTTATTACAACCTACCATAGATAAATATTTTTCTGCATCTTTCTGGCTAGGAAATTTCACTAATGAATGAAATATGGTGCCATAAACTTCATTTTCATATAATCCTAAGTAATTATTTGCTACAGTCTACAAACTAAATAACAAAGCACTAAATTAAATATAGGTTATGTACGATCGTAAAAAATCTGTTATTAATTGAAAACGGATGTAATATGTCGCAGTTCAAATAAATAGACAAGCAGAAATACGTGTAAGACAACCTCCACTACCTACATACATGGCAGTTGAAGACACGTGTGATCTTGCGATCCCGACGATCAGCAGATTGCAATTGCACTTCGATAGATATAGTCAGGAGTTTTATTGAGTTATTGTGAAGAAATGTCATTTAAACATTTATGGATCCAACTATTTATGAAAATTTTGCTTACATACATGACAATTTTTCACGAATTCCCTCAGTCTCAGTACACAGTCTTGAGCGCCAACCAACATCACAATTTTGTTTAGTTGACTCGATGAATGTTGTTTACGACCTACGCCAATTTATTTTTTAGTTATCAGAAACCACTGCCGACCACGTGAAACAAAAATTTCAAATAGTTGTGAAGAATAATCCGGGATTTAATACTGTGTCATATAGTGGACTTTTCTACAGGCAAAGAAGTGGACTATTCTAATGCTAATGTAAATGTGGTCAGTATTTTAAATTCGCTCTAATTACGTCTGTAGACATGGAACGGTCGTTTTTAGACTACAAATGGATTTTTAATGATAGGCGCTCGAAATCTAACTTTAGATCATGTAGAATAATTATTAATAATATACTTTTATTCCGGTGCTACAAAATAATTGTTATAGTGCGGTAGTGTTTTTTGCTAAATGTTCAGCGTTCATCTGATTTTGGACATTACAAAAAATCACTCATCAAAAGTATAAGGTAAGATATTGTCTATTTTGTATTGTATATCATTTTGCACATGATAATATTGATTTGTTCGCATACGAGCGTATTTTGTCTCTGAAATTCGCGAAATTACTACCAGAGTTGCGGTCTCTAATGATAACATTTTGATATGGAAACCAAATGCCATAATTGCGTCAATTTTTACCAAACGATTTTGTCCTTATAAGCAGTAATTATTTTA